>CM077306.1:30675000-31300000 GCA_039655065.1 Glossophaga mutica | reverse complement strand
CTGACTCAACAATTCATGAACGCTTGAACGCTAGTGACGGTGAGGGACTTACTGAAACAGCTTGGAATGTTGTGTCAGCTGTTTGCTCTAACTAGAACAGATGAATTAGCCTTATTAACTCTTTCTCCTCTGGCTTCGTTCCAGCCTCCTTCTTGCCAGCTGGCTTCCGTATTATTGTCAGAAAAATCTGGAGACAGGCTTGGAGAGGAGGGGAGGTGTGGGTTTATAGAAGCCCAAAAGTTATTATAATAAGGATGGGCCCTGATTTTGGTTTTCCCTCACCTCTGATGTCACTTATTTGTAAATTTTTTAAGACTAGGTACCACATCTTATTTGGATTCCTTGTTACCATTCTTGTCTTTTTGCGGTAGGACATATGTTAGAACCCTCGGCCTCAGATAATGTGTTAGGGACCCTGTAGTAGTGTTAGGAGTGTGCCGATACGATATGTCAATATGACATGAAGTAAGAGGAGTCCCTTAAGCCTCTTACTTCAGACATGTCTGGAGTGCTACATGTGGAGAAGTCAGACCCGGAAGGAAGGCAAAGCAGGGCCATCTCAGGCTGTCTTCTATTTCTTTCTTCCTTGCTTACTAATTAGATTTTAGGAAGCGTGGGAAGAAGAAGGAAACAAATGGAAAAGTGCCAGCAGAAAGGTCAATTTCTAGGGTCAATTTCTACAGATTCTAAAAGGAGTGAATGAGTGACATGAGATACAGCTGCTGGAAGAACTGAACTAGGGCTTCCCCATTGCAGTCCTGGAGTTCTCTCACAATCTGGGACACACACCGAAGGCGGGAAGCTAGCTTTTCCATGATCAAGTCTCTCTGACTTAAGTAGCCAAATATTCAGTGTTTTATTTCCTCTAAGTTAATTGCTAGAATCACAGGTTCTCAGTAGTTTAAAGTAGGTTGTAGAGTGTCCATGATGTTGTAATATTATACGGACTCAGTACATTTAGCAGAGAGTTACAAACGATGGAAATTTGCCAAATTACCAACATTTGATCACAAAGGTCATATTACTGCTATAAAAACAGTATCTGGGTAAGCAATGCCAGAAACATCACCTTGTGTGGTCCGGCACTTAAGGTGATCTGTATTAGCAGTGCTTTCAGGCCTTTGGGTATCAGTAAGACTGTATTTGGGAAGTGCAAAGTCTACTCTCAGTTCTGTAGCCCAAGGAACAAGCATGTAAAAACAAAGATTTGAGATCAACTTTCTCCAAATGTAACATCACTGTGGTGGAGATTACTAGGTATCCCTAACACAGATCCTTACGTGGAGTCACTAGGGGTAATAATGAATGGTGCCACTATCATTTCTACCCTTTGATTCCTGGCTATGAGAGAAACAGCACCATGTATTAGACACTGAATCAGAGCATATACAGTCTCCAGAGAACCCTGCACCAGCCCCACAAGGTATTGCCACCTTCCTGGTGCTATACCTGAATCTTCAAAAGACCATACTTCTCTCAAGCCAGCTACTTTGTGATGATGGGGAATGTGGTAAGACTGGGGAATTCCTTGAGCAAGGGCCCACTGCAACTCTTCTCTTATGGTAAAGTGAGTTTTTGGATCAGAAGCAATGCTGCGTGGAATACCATGACTATGGATAAGACATTCTGTATGTCCTTGAATGATACTTTCAGAATTCTTGCAAATGCTAGAATGTTATTGTTATTCCATTCTAATGCTAGAATGTCAATGTTATTCCAGTAAGAACAAAATGCTGCTCCTTCCATGATGGAAGCAGTCCAGTGTAATCAACCCGCCACCACTGATAACTTCAAGAAGGGTACCATACTGGGGACTCAGTGTTGATGTCTGCTCCTGGCAGATGGGACACTCATCAGTGGCCAGACCCAGGGAGTCTTGGTGAGGAGAAGTCTGTTGCTGAGCCCAGGCTGACCTCAACCCCTGCCACCATGACTGCTTTGCTCATGGGCTCCGTGGGGGACTATGAGGTGGCTGGGAAAAGAGGCCAATTAGTATCCATAATGTGGGTCATCCTGGTCTCTTAATTATTAAAACCCTTCTCTTTTGAGGTCATCCTCTGATGAACATTCACACGGGACACACATGTCTTCACCTTTTATGACCATTCTGAGAGGTCTGTTCACATACCCATTCCCCAGATCTCCTTGTCGCCAATTTCCAATCATGTTCTTTCCAAGTCCCTGACCATCAGCCAAGCCATTGACCATGGCTCACAAATGGGTATATAATTGCAAATCTGGCCGTTTTTCCTTCCAAGCAAAGTAACCATCGAAGTGCACTGCCTGAAGCCCTGCTCACTGGGAGGATTTCCCCTTCCTTCTGTCCTTCAGGGATGTTCCAGAACAGGGCTGCAGTGGTAAGCTTCCCGGTGGTGCTTGTACAGCATGCAGAACCTTCTGTAAACCAGGCTTGAGTCTTCTCTTCCTCTGTCAACCGACCATAGGGAACTCCCCGTGAGGCCACAGGTGCAGGCTGGGAGAGAGAAGGCTGTGTAGTAGAAGTGGGGACCATGGGCATTTCAGTCATTTCTTCATGTAATTTAATTGTTTCTTCAGGGTGTCCTGGGCCCAATATGTCCTCCATTAAAAAAAATCTATTGTATCCCATTTAAATGTCTTTGTTTTATGTCCTGTTTTCTAATTTCCTTGAACTGATTTTCCAGTGCTTCTTTATTATTTTCTAAATTAAGCTTTCTATTTTGGGATAATTATAGATTCATGTCCGGTTGTAAGAAATAATACAGAAAGATCCTGCATAACCTTTACCTACTTTTTCTGAATGATAATATTTGGTGGAATGGTCATAAAAATAACCAGGATATTGATCCAAAAACATAGAGAACACTTTCATCACTGTAAACATACCTCATCTAGGCCTTTTATAGCCACACCTACCTTCTTCCCCTGCCCCCCGCCAATCTCTGGTAACCACTAATCTGTTCTTCATTTCTATAATGTTGTCATTTCAAAATAGTTATAGATAGATTCTTACACTATGTTACTTTATGGAATTGGCTTTTTTCCCGTTCAGCATGATTTCCTTCAGATTCATGTAAGTTTTTATATGTATCAATTATTTGTCCCATTTTATAGCTGAGTACTACTCTATAACATATCTGTTTAACCATTTAACTATTGAAGGATGGCTACATTGTTCCCAGTTTTTCTCTGTTAAGAAAAAAGCTGCTGTGACACAAAATAACATTGAAAGTAAACTGTAATAGAAAAAAAGGAATAAAGCTGTTATAAAAATTCGTGTACAGATTTTGCGTGAACATAACTTTTTCATATTTCTGGGATAAATGTGCCAGACCGCAATTGCAGGATTGTATGGTAGCTGCATGTTTAGTTTCATGAGAAACTGTTTTCCAGAGTGATGTACCACTTCACTTTTCCACCAGCACTGTATGCATGACTTAGTTTTTGCATCCTGATCAGCATTTGCTATTGCCACTATTTTAATTTTATCCACTTTGCTTAGGTATATAGTGATATATCATTGCGGTTTCAGTTTGCATTTACCTGATGTTGAATCATGTGGAGTATCTTTTTGTGTGCTCATTTGCCATCTGCATATCTTCTTTGGTGAAATGTTTCTTCATATCTTTTGTCCATGCTTTCACTGAGTTGTTTGTTTTTTACTTTTGGGCTTTGAACTTTTTACTTTGGCTTGTTGTTTTCTCAAGAGATCCTTTTTATCTGAATTCTCACAATAAACAGAAAGATCCTGATCTATTTTTTCCATGAAAAAATGACTTCTTTTATCATTCTGAGATTATTAATCATACAGAATTTTTAAAGAAAGTTTCTTCATCTGCACTGTTTTTTTATTGTTGTTCAAGTACAGTTGTCTCCATTTCCCCCCCACCACTCTTCTGTACCTGACCCACCCCACCTCTCACCCTCAATCCTACCCCTCTTTGGCTTTGTCCATGGGTCCTTTATACATGTCCCTTGGTGATCCTGTTATCTAACACAGGATCCTGTTATCTGCCCCCCACCTCATGATTACTGTCAGTTTGTTCTTTATTTCAATGACTCTGGTTGTATTTTACTTACTTGTTTGTTTTGTTCATTAGATTCCACTTATAGGTGAGATCATGTGGTATTTGTCTTTCACCGCCTGGCTTATTTTACTTAGCATAATGCTCTCCAGTTCCATTTATGCTATTGCAAAGGGTAGAAGCTCCTTCTTTCTTTCTGCTATGTAGTATTCCATTGTGTAAATGTGCCACAGTTTGGTGTTTTGATCCACTCATTTACTGATGGGCACTTAGGTTGCTTCCAGCACTTGATTATTGTAAATACAGCTGCTATAAACATTGGGGCACATGGGTTCTTTTGAATTGGTATTTCAGGTTTCTTAGGATATAATCCCAGCAGTGGAATTGCTGGGTCAAGTGGCTGGGTCCATTTTTAGTTTTCTGAGGAAATTCTGTACTGTTTTCCACAGTAGCTACACCAGTCTGCATTCCCACCAACAGTGTACTAGGGTTCCCTTTTCTCCACAGATTCTCCAGCACTTGTTGTTTGTTGATTTGGTTATGATGGCCATTCTGACTGGTGTGAAGTAGTATTTCATTGTGGTTTTAATTTGCATCTCTCTGATGGCTACTGATGCTGAGCATCCTTCCATATGCCTCTGGGCCCTTTGTATGTCCTCCTTGGAGAAGTATCTGTTCAGGTCCTTTGCCTATTTTTTAATTGGATTGTTTGTCTTCCTGGAGTGGAATTGTGTGAGTTCTTTATACATTTTGGAAATCAAACCCTTGTCCGAGGTATCATTGGCAAATATATTTTCCCGTACAATTGATTCCCTTTTCATTTTGCTGATGTTTTCTTTAGTTGTGCAGAAGCTTTTTATTTTGATGAAGTCCCATTTGTTTATTTTTTCCTTTATGTCCCTTACTCTAGGGGACATATTGGTGAAAATATTGCTGTGTAGAATCTCTGAGATTTTCCTGCCTATTTTCTCCTCTAGGATTTTTATGGTGTCATGACTAATACTTAAGTCTTTTATCCATCTTGAGTTTATTTTTGTCTATGGTATAAGGTGGTTGAGGTTCATTTTTTTTTGCATGTAGCTGTCCAGATCTCACAACACCATTTGTTGAAGAGGCGATTTTTACTCCATTTTATGCTTTCCCCCCTTCATTGAATATTAATTGACCATAGAGACTTGGGTTTATTTCTGGGCTCTACTCTGTTCCTTTGATCTAGGTGTCTGCTCTTATGCCAGTATGAGATTGTTTTGATTACAGTGGCCTTGTACTATAGTTTGATATCAGATATTGTGATTCCTCCTACTTTGTTCTCCTTTCTCAGAATTGCTGTGGCAATTCTGTGGCTATTTAGGGTCATTTATGGTTCTATATAAATTTTTGAAATGTTTGTTCTATATCTGAAATATGTCATTGGTATTTTAATAGGTATTGCATTGAATCTGTAAATTGCTTTGGGAAGTATGGACATTTTGATGATGTTAATTCTTCCGATCCATGAACACGGTATATATTTCCATTTGTTTGTGTCTTCCTTGATTTCTTTCTCAGTGTCGTGTAGTTTTCTGCATACAGGTCTTTTACCTCCTTGGTTAGGTTTATTCCTAGGTATTTTATTTTTCTTTTTGTTATATCAAATGGGATTTTTTTCCCTTGATTTCTGCTTCTGCTGTTTCATTGTTGGCATACAAAAATGCCTTTGATTTCTGGATATTGACTTTGTATCTGGCTGTTTGGCCAAATTCATTTATTAGGTTGAGCAGCTTTTTGGTCAAGTCTATAGGATTTTCTATGCACACTATCATGTCATCTGCAAACAATGACAGTTTTGTTTCCTACTTTCCGATTTGGATGCCTTTTATTTCCTTTTCTTGTCTAATTGCTGTGGCTAAGACTTCCAATACTATATTGAATAGAAGTGGTGAAAGCGGACAACCTTGTCTTGTTCCTGGTCTTTGTGGAAAAGATTTTAGTTTTTGCCCATTGAGTATGATGTTGGCTGTAGGTTTCTCATATATGGCCTTTATTATGTTAAAGAATGCTCCCTCTATTCCCACTTTGCTGAGTGTTTTTATCATAAATGGGTGTTGTACCTTATCAAATGCTTTTTCTGCATTTATTGATATGATCATGTGATTTTTGTCTTTGCTTTTGTTTATGTGATGTATTACATTTACTGATTTGCGAATGTTGAACCATCCTTGCATCCCTGGGATGAATCCCACTTGGTCATAGTGTATGATCTTTTTAATGTATTGTTGGATGCAGTTTGCCAATATTTCATTGAGGATTTTAGTGTCTATGTTCATCTGCGATATTGGCCTGAAGTTTTCTTTCTTTGTTGTGTCTTTATCTGGTTTTGGGATTAGGATGATGCTGGCTTCATAAAAAGAGTTTGGGAGTCTTCCATCATTTTGGATTTTTTCGAATAGTCTGTGAAGGATAGGGTTAGCTCTTCCTTAAATACTTTGTAGAATTCTCCTGTGAAACCATCCAGTCCAGGGCTTTTGTGTGTCGGGAGTTTTTTGATTACTGCTTCAATTTTATCTACTGTTATTGGTCTGTTCACACTTTCTGCTTCTTCTTCACTGAGTTTTGGAAGATTATATTTTTCTAGAAACTTGTCCATTTCACATAGGTTTTCAAATTTCTTGGTATACAGTTGTTCATAGTAATTTCTTACAATTCTTTGTATTTCTGTGGTGTCAGTTGTAATCTCTCCTCTTTCATTTCTGATTGTGTTTATTTGAGTCCTCTCTCTTTTTTTCTTGATGAGCCTGCTTAAAGGCTTGCCGATTTTGTTTATCTTTTCAAAGAACCAGCTCCTGGATTCATTGATTCTTAGAATTGTGCTTTTAGTCTCTATGTCATTTAGTTCTGCTCTGTTCTTGGTTATTTCCTTCCTTCTACTTGCTCTGGGCTATCCTTGTTGCTGTTCCTTGAGTTCTTGTAGGCGTAGGGTTAAGTCGTTTGTTTGAAATGTTTCTATCTTTTTTAGGTAGGCCTATATCACTATGAACTTCCCTCTGAGGACTTCCTTTGCTGTGTCCCATAAGTTTTGGGTTGTTGTGAGTTCATTTTCATTTGTTTCCAGAAACTTTTTGACTTCTTCTCTGATTTAATTCTTGACCCATTCATTGTTTAATAGCATGCTATTCAATCTCCATGATTTTTTTTTAAATATTTTATTTATTTATTTTTATTATTTCTTTATCTTTAGAGGGGAAGGGAAGGAGAGAGGGAGAGAAACATCAATGTGCGGTTGCCTCTTGTATGTCCCCTGCCGGGAACTGGCCTGACAACCCAGGCATGTGCCCTGACTGGGAATCGAACCGCGATCCTTTGGTTCGCAGGCCCGCGCTCAATCCACTGAGCTACACCAGCCAGGGCTTCAATCTCCATGATTTTGAGTGTTTTGGGTTTTTTCCTTGTGGTTGATTTCTAGTTCCAGTCCCTCATGGTTGGAAAAAATGCTTGGTATGATTTCATTTTTCTTGAATTTGTTGAGGCTTGTTTTGTGTCCTATCATGTGGTCTATCTTTGAAAATGTTCCATGTGCATTTGAAAAGAATGTGTATTTAGTTTCTTTGGGACGAAGGGCTCTATAGATCAGCTATGTTCATTTCATCTAGAGTATTGTTCAATGCCACAATATCTTTGTTGATATTTTGTTTGTAAGATCTGCCCATTTTTGACAGTGGGGTGTTAAAGTCCCCTACTATAATTGTGCTGCTGTCAGTATCTTTCTTGAAGTCCTCTAAGATTTTCTTGATGTATTCAGGTGCTCCTATGTTGGGTGCATATATATTTACAATATTTATGTCTTCTTTGTGGATTCTTCCCCTCAGTATTATGAAGTGACCTTCTGGGTCTCTCTTTATGGCTCTTCTTTTGAAGTCTATTTTGTCTGATACGAGTATTGTTACCCTGTTTTTTTTTTTTCCTGTCCATTTGCTTGGAAAATTTGTTTCCAACCCTTCACTTTGAGCCTGTGTATGTCTTTTGTCCTGAAGTGGGTCTCTTGTAAGTAGCATATGTGTGGGTCATGCTTTCTTATCCATTCAGCTATTGTATGTCTTTTGATTGGAGCATTTAATTCATTTACATTTAAGGTTATTATTGATAGATACTTATTCATTGCCATTTTCGTACCTGTGTTCCTCTCTCTCTCTGTCTGTCTTTTCCTTCCTTTCATTAAAGCAGTCCCTTTAGTATCTCTTGCAGAAGTGGTTTGATAGAGGTGTATTCTTTTAGACTTCTTTTGTCCAGGAAGCTCCTTATTTGGCCTTCTATCTTGATTGAAAGCCTTGCTGGGTAAAGTAGTCTTGGTTGCAGGCCTCTGGTTCTCATTGCTTGGAATATTTCTTGCCATTCTCTTCTGGCTTGGAGCGTTTCCATTGAGAAGCCAGCTGCTAACCTTATCAGGGCTCCCTTGTATATTACTTCCTTTTTCTCCCTTGCTGCCTTTAAGATTCTCTCTTTGTCTTGGAATTTTGCCTTTTTAATTATGATGTGTCTTGAAGTGGGCCTGTTTGGGTTCCTCTTGATTGGGACTCTCTGTGTTTCCTGGATTTGTGTGACTTTTTCTCTCATCAAATTAAGGAAGTTTTCCATCATTACTTTTTCAAATAGGTTTTCTATCCCTTGCTCTTCTTCTTCTGCTTCTGGTATCCCTATTATATGGATATTATTACGTTTCATATTGTCTTGCATTTCTCTTAATCCCTCTTCATTCTTTCTGAGCCTCTTTTCCTTTTCTTGCTCTTTCTGGGTGTTTTTTTCTACTTTGTCCTCCAACTCACTGATCCGATCCTCTGCTTCATCGATTCTGCTTTTCAGTCCTTCTACTGTGTTCTTCAGCTCAGAAATTGTATTTTTCATTTCTTCTTGGCCCTTGTTGTTCTTAAATTGATCTGTTCTGGCTCCCTGGATTTATGGTGTGAACTTCTGTGGTAGAATACCTGTGAGATTCAGTGGTGCAGTCTCCTTCGGGTATTCTGTTGTTCACAGCTTCCACTGTCTCAGCTGTTGGGATGCCCCCTCTTTGGGTCCAACTCTGGTTTTTTCACAGTTCTAGGTTTTTCTGTCTCACTCATGGGTATTTAAAAAGAGAAAAGAAAAAAAAAATGAAAAGAGAAGGGAAAAAAGAAGAAGAAGAGATAAAATTGGAAAGAAAGGAAGAAAGAATAAAACAAGAAAGAAATAAAGAGAAGCAAAAGGAATTGAGGGATAAAAAAGATAAAAATAATAAAAAAATAAAAAATATATAATTAAAACAAAACAAAACAAAACAAAATCCCCACAAAACAAACAAACAAAAAAACCCCAAAAAACCCCTTGCTGTTTTCAAACCGGCCAAACTGTTTTTTCTGGTCTTGCTGGTTGCAGCAGGCTGAAGGGCGACTGGTATTGCTTTTCTCCCTGTTCCACACTCAGTCAGCTTTGGGCTACTCTCCTCAGTGCCAGCCCTGCACTCTCCCCAGAGTTAGCCAGTGACTCTCTGTGCAGGGCCTTGGGTATGGTTTCTGAGCCTCCTGCAGAGCTCGCACTTTCCCAAGTTTATGGGTGTGAGCTGGGATCTCCTACAGATTGAGCACTCCCACGTTTATGGTTGTGAGCTCCTGGACTCCTACAAGGCGTGTGTACTTACCTGAGTTTATGGATGTGGGCTCCGCGGGTTTCCTGTTGCGCGTACTCACCCTAGGATCACGGGTGTGAGCTCTGGGTCTTCCACAAAGCCCCCTCCTCCTGTTGCAGAGCTGCCTCCTGTCGCTCGGCTGCCTCTGGTCCCAGTCCCAGGCTGCCTCCTGTCGCTTGGCCACCACTAGTCGCAGGGGCTTGGGCGTGCACTCCTCTCAGGGCTATGCGTGGGTGCTCACAGCCCCTGCATGTTTGCCACTCATACTTTAACTCCCCTTCCTGTGACTTCAAGCAACCAGGTCTCCCTGGTGCTGCTCAACCCTTGTTTGGCCGGGGAGTGAGTGGCTGACCCAGTTCCCTCCCTAGAGCTTGTGGCAGACCCCTAATTACGTTTTCATAAGCAAGATTTTTACATAATTTATGTTGACAGTAATGATCTAAAGAATTAGTTCATAATTATATTTGAAGTGTATGCAATTTGAACATATTTTCATCAGAAAATGTAAGTTAAAGTGAAGCCTAGAAAAGCAAAAAAACATTTTTCATGTATAGTTCCAAAAATTTATTTTTATTTGAGATATTAAACATGCACATTTATGGTTGTGGCTCATTGTATCAGCTCTGCGCTGATTCCGGAAGGAGAGGTACCTTCTGGAAGGAGAGGTACCATGTTCTTTGACGTGTTCGTTCTCTGTGTTTTTGATTTTTGACATACGATGATCTTTAACGTAGAGGGCCAGCAAGAGGCCACAGCCGTCTGGGCCAAAGAGCAGTTCTGCTTTGGCTTTTCCATTTGTACTTTAGCAGGGCACTAAAAAGACATTTTTCTGTGTGCACAGGTGGGGCTTCTCAACCTGCAGGTTTCCATCTGTGGTGCCCAGGCCTAAATCCGGCCTTTTATTGGATTCCCAGTTGCCAGTATTTTGATGTCTTCTCTCTGGATAGGGCATTTTCTCCAGAGGAGAATTTCCTAATCCCTTCTGGCTGCTAGGATTCTGCAAGTAGGTGAAAGAGCCAGGGTGGGGTGGGGCCAGGGCTTGGGGTTGGGGGCAGGCCTCCCACACATTCGGCCTCCCACACAATCCCTCTGAGTTCAGCCATACTTTATATGACCATCCTCTACTATTTCCGGTTCTATTTCTTGAGAGCAAAATCTGATGAGCAGGGGAGGAAACCTGGAGTTTCGGTAACTTCATATACAACCTTTCAACCAGTCCACTTGGTTAGGACCAAAGTCTTCCCACGTCCCACCCCTTCCTGGGTAGGGGTGTGGGTGGGGAATCAGCCTGCCTCTTGGTGGTGCCCTCTGCCTGGCGGCTTTCCCGTGCTGCGTGGCTTCGGCTGCTGCTCCTCTATTCACTTAGTATCTTCTCAGTCTCACCGCCATCTGCAGTTCGCTGTTGCCTTCTCTCCCATTCCTTTCTTCTGTGGGTTAGCGCCATTTAAACATTTTTGTTTGACTCCTCAATGGAATTTTGGAAGGAAAGGAGATAAATCTACCATATTTAGCTGAAAGTGATACACCTTTCAGAATTTTGAACCCCCTTGTAAAGGCTAGAATAGTTTAGCTGTCATTTTGCTTGCATGTGCTACAGCCTAATCATAACCAATTTAAGCAGGTATTACTATTATCACTAGTAATAGGAAAGATTATTGGGTGTCAGTGATGGTTCCAGCAGAAAATAGAGTTTACCCAGATAGTTTAAATGAACATTAATAGAAGAAATATTTATGGAGGTATGGACATGGTTAAAAAAATAAACAAGGGGTACTGAGGCACTCAGGGACCAGCCACAGTGAGAAGCCAGTACCACCCCTAGGGCTAAGGGGAGAAGAGAGAAATTAGTGTTACCAGAGCCCAGTGAGAGTTGAATTCTTAGCAGAGGGATTGCCTGGTAAGAGATGCAGTTGTGGAGGATGGAGCTACTAGCAGAGAAGGCACAGAAGCATGGAGGAGGGTAGTGAAGAAATACTGTGGCTTCTGTCTTCTCCACCCTCTGATGACTTGCAGATGTCTCGTTGGCCAGCTCCCATGGAAGCCAGGAAGCAAGAGAACCAGAGTGATATCATGTGCCTTGGGCAGCTCCCGGAGCCCAGAGCAGATAAAGGAGCGGAGATCTTGGGAAAGAGGGCGCGTCGAGTATAATCATATAACCAGTACCAAAGCAGAACAGAGCACCTCGTAGAACCAACAAAAGCTATTAGCCTTCACAAAGAGCGGGAACCTGGCCAGTTTCAAGAAACTTAGCACTTCATTGGACTTTATTGCTAATGGTTTGCATTGATATGATGCAGTTTCCAATATTTAGTCTCCATATCTTTTAGTTTAAATTCTTGACAAAGATTTTTATTGGCCGGGAGTCAGCCAGTGTAGTCTCTTTCCCTTGTTAGGCGCCACCCATATCTAATTAGCTGTTCATCATATAGTATGGGTACAGCTGTTGGGGTCTAGTACTTTGGGTAAAAATGTGGTGTCGAGAAAGGGCCATGGTTGAGGAGGCATCCCAATAGCTATCAGCTACTCAAATGTATGAGTAGTTATCCGTATTGCTCCTTAGGACAGAGGGTAAGATGGTTAATGTTAGGATGTTAGGCACTGTGAGTAAAGGTCAGGAATAAAAGAAAGCACTTAATGTGTGTGTGTGTGTGTGGAGGCAGTGGGAGCATTTGTCTACTTCACAACCAGGGATATTGTTAGGGGCCTGTAGGCTGTGCACAGCACACCTCTAGGCGCCACTATACTGCGGCCACGTGATCGGTGCTCCTCTGGAATTCTGCAAAGTGGCAACTTCATTCTCTATTTTGCTCAAGGACTTAATCACTTGGCTGGTATTTATCCACTTGGTACAACAAGGCTGGAGTGATCCTTGGAACCGAGTTTTACCTTTCTCAGCATCTACCACCTATGGAAAGTGATGGGGGCAAACAGTGCCTTAAGTGGCTTAAAGGGGGAATACCTATCAAGAAACACCAAAATGCCACAGAATCTTAACTAGAGATTTCGAGACCCAGCCATTAGGGAAGATCACAGAGCTACTGAAATATCAATCAGGAGCTTTCCTATGGGAAGATGAGATGCCGTTATATTCCTATCTACTTACTATGTACTGTCTCTATGGAAGAAAGAAAATCTACAGAGATTTTTCAATGACTGATGATTTTATTCAAATTTATTGGAAAAGCTTGTTTTAGCTGATCAGACTCTTCTAGTGATAATAGGATTTTACAAATGCTGTGGAGGAGTGTTTTTTTTTGTTGTTGTTTGTTTGTTTGTGTGTTTTGTTTTATTTTGTTTTGTTTTTGTTTTTTGAAACATGTGGTCCCAGACCAGTAGCATTTGTATCACTTCGAGATACAAATGCAGGCTGGCAAAACTTTGAGAACCGCTTCATCAGAATCACCCAATGGACTTGTTAAAACACAGTTTATTGTTTCCCTCACCACCCCCTCCCACAACAGAGCTGCTGATTTAACACATCTGGAGTGGGGCTTGAGGATATGCTAGTACTGGAGAAAAAGTTTTCTTGAAATGGTTTCCAGCCAAAGATTTGTAAATGTATTAGGAAAAGTTTTTTTTGCAATAGTGTGCTTCATATAATCCTCAGGAGGACTCTTTCCAGACGGTTGGAGTGTCTACATCAAAATACGGATATTCTAAATTGGAAAGCTCTCTTATTTCTAGTGTTATTTGCTTGGGATGGTGTAGTCTTAATAATTTTTTAAATAAAATATTCATCCAGAAATAACTTCAAGAGCTCACAAACTTTGTTTCAAATTCAGATGAAAAACCAAATACCAAATAAGCCCCTGCGTATTAAACACGTCATCGCTATTGTAACTCACTGAATTTGAAAAGTGATTTCTGGTGAGTATAATATAAACAAACAAGTTCATATTTCAGTACCATTTGAGACTCTTCTGCCAGTATCCTAGGAAAAGAAGAATTGAAAAAGGCAATGCGCAATACTCATCTTATAAAATCATTTCCCCATTCTTCAGTGGTCAGGAATAAAAGAAAGCACTTAATGTGTGTGTGCGGAGGCAGTGGGAGCATTGTGTACTTCACAACCAGGGGCCTGCAGGCCGTGCACAGTGCATCTCCAGGCACCACTGTACTGCGGCCACGTGATCGGTGCTCCTCTGGAATTCTGCAGCATTAAATCCTGCTCATAGGCCCAGCAGTGACTATGGATATGCAATAGAGGGCTGTGTAGTTACTAACACAGATGCACCAGGCCAGTGAATTGACTTTGGAAAAACACCAGTGCGGCTGCTAGAACACTGGGCATTACCACACATTTATTACTAATGGCCCTAATATCAGTGTAGACACAAGATTTATGTTTTGTAGTCACTGGGAGCAGCCATGACACACATTTTCCTCCCTTTCATAATTTAATTAATGTCATCACATATCATCATCAGCCCTCACCACAGATTCCGGAGCGTGGAAAGTCATTGGAGCTAGAGCAGAGGAGCCAAGTAAAACACCTGCAAGGGATTTAAAAAGTGATTACCATTGAGTTGCTGCAGTTTGAGTCCAAAATACAGACAACCAGGCAAAGAAGCATCTGTTCTCCTGTGTCGCAGCTCTATGTAATGTATGTTGTGCATTTGCCTTGTGACTTCAATGAGCCCCCCTCCCGTGGAGCACGCTCCACTCATTCGTACATACGGTCATCCAACAGATGATCATGACTGATAAATATTTACTGCAGAAAGTATGGTCCATGTCTGTCGGCAACAGTTTTTGGAGCAGATGCTGTTTTCAAAACTTGGTAGTCATCACACGGGTGACAAGATTATAACATATTTCTATGCTAACACCTGAAAATTGTATGGTTTTTCTCAAGTTTTAAGGATATCGCATGCACAATATTTTACGTCCCTCTAACCCTGGTCCTGTGATTAGACTGGGAAGCAATGATTCCCACAGCGAAGCAACAGAAACCAGTACTGAGGGCTTTGACCAAGGTCTCAGAGCTAATAAGTAGTAGAGTGGGCACTCATAGGCAGGTTTTGTATTCTCACGTTCAGCATTTAACAGTTAAAGCAAATTGCAAATGCAATGCTGTTAAGTTTGAGTATGATCACCTCTTTGTAGAATGTTGAGTTAAGCTTTTCCATTTTGCGTTTGGCAAATGAGAATATATACAAGGTCTGGCACAAATAACACCCGTTTTTATGACTAAATCTCTGATTACAAAATTATAAACATATAGTTCTGTAACATAACACTACCACACTCAGGCACCCATATGACATTTTAGGTGAAATGTTCAAATTAAAACTATAAATTATTATACCTATATTACGACCCTTCCAACCACACTCAAGTTGGTCTTACTTCTGCCAAACCCTGTATATTGTGTTCCAATTCCTTTCCCAAGACACAATTGGCTGCAGTATTAAGGAGAGAGGTGAGAAAAGCCCAGTCTTCATTGCTAAAGTTCAGGTACACTCCAGGAGTTGGGGCCACTGTCAGTAGGGGTAGTGGTTAGGAATGGTAGCCATTCAATGGTGGTTTCCATCCACTGGCCTCTCAGTGCTTTTTACTAGTCCCGCTGCTTCCCTTGTTGCTGAGGCAGCCTACCAGGAGTGTGCCGTTTCTATAAAATGCTGTGTCCTTGTGTAAAACTAGCTTTAAATGTTGCTCCCTCCTTCAACATTGAAAATTGCTGCTTCTAGCTGGGAAGGTGCTATAGTACATATCCTATACAGTGATGCAGATGTTAGGTTTGCTACAGGGAAATCTGTTAAGATTCCTTTAGGTTCCTCAAATTCCACAGTTAATTTCACGTAAGCTAAAGTAAAACTAGACAAACAAAGAAAGTGTGTTCAATTTTAGCTTTGACTATAAAGTAAAACAAAAATAAACAGAACATGATTCAAGGGTTCCCTTGAGGTGCCTGCAAGTCTTGCACAAAATATATTGGTATAAATAAAGTCATATTTGTGCCTGATGATTTAGCTGGGTCATATTTCTAAACATTTTGTATATGTAGCTAGTAGGAGATATCATTGCATGTTTAATTTTAAGAAGCTTTATTTTTAACACCAAATTTACTGCCCTTGAAACATACTAGACTCAAGTCTTATTTTTAGCAAAAAAAAAAAGCAGAAAAATCTGCTAAAAACTGTTTACTCTGACACAGAAATGTAGATTGCTCTTCACAGATCCTGACAAGCTATGTTCAAAGCATCCTTTTCAAGGTAGAAAATGATATGATGTTTTGTTGTCAGGGCAGAGAACAGAAATTCTCCTACTGAGTTTTTTTATAAGCAAAAAATGTATTTGTTACAGGGTAATAAACAATTTACAGAATTGTTGGGAAGGTTAAAAATTGAGCCTGGGAGAATTACTTTAAGAGCTCAAACTACAGAAATGGGAAGTGGCCAGTGTTATGTCCTGCTATAGCCAGAGACTAATGTGTCTAGAAAGCCGTGGCAGCAAAAACAGACATCAGGACCTTGCTTAGCAGAAGAACCAGCTGATGCAGCAGAATCCTAGCCTCCACCTCCCTGTTACTTTCACAGTGTTATAAAGGACATCTGAGAGAGTAGATCCAGAGCCCTAGCTGCAAGGGAGTCTGAAAATGTGATTTTTTTTTTTTTTTTAAAGCTTTCCAGCATAGAACTCAATAGCATGCATCCATCACATTTTATCTCACTGCTCCCCTGTATGGGCATGGAGATCGCTCACTTTCTGCAGCCATGACACTGCACTGAAGATTCTTCTGGACTGTGTGGTATTTTCTGTGGGTTATATACCCAAGGGTGAGATAGCATGGTGATAAAGTATATGCACACTTTTTTTGGACTAAGTACTGCTGGAATATTATTCTCCAGAATGGTTCCACTCATCTAACTCCCCTAAGTTTAATGTATAAATAACTTTGCATTACACCTATTATCATAAAATATGAATAGTATCTTTCTACTTTTAAGGAAGAGCCTATTTATATTTAAAAGCAAACATATTTTTAATTCTTAAGTATTACATTTGAAACCATAATTAAATAGAAGATAAATCAGTAGGTTAACAAAATACTTTCTTGAAATTTTCTTTTCTTTTATACAGATGGACAGCAGCATGGACCAATACAGAGACAAACACAGGCTCTTGTATTTGATGAAACTTATATGAAACCCTACTTGTGAGACATGCATAAGCTCATAAACTCTCTTTGAGCCTATTTTTCTGAACATCGGCAAAATGATGGTTATAACAATAAGGATACTGTTAAAGAATTGGAGTTAATGCATAAGAAGCAATCGGGATGATGTCTGGCACATAGCCCTTGTGCAGGAAATGTTAGTTACTATTATTATTCTGACAAGCACCCATGGATTTATTCCTATACCAACTCATACACATCTCCCCTGGGAATGAATTTTGTGGGAAACAGAGACCTAGACTGTTGACTGCCAGTAACTAAGTTTTCTTAGGCTGGGTCCCCCTCAGTGCTGGATAAGTTACAGCATTAAAGACAGAATTTTCAATGTTATTTTTTTGAAGACCTTAGAATGTAAAGGAGATAGAAGAATACACACACATACACACACACACAGAGTTTTTGTTTTCTCCACTTTTACTTAACTTTATGGATGGTCGTGGAGAAACCCAGAGAGGAGGGCAGAGGGCAGCCCCAGCACTTTACAGTGCAGGCTCTAACCTATGAGCAGAGACTTCACCTGAAGCTGCACCAGCCCTTCCTGCACGTTGGTCCTGCACAGGTATGTTGTGTCTTCCCTCCGCCTTCCCATTCACTCTCCTCAGGGTTAGTGGCTCTGCCTCTATCCCCTCGTAACAACTTGCATTTCCTTTTAACATTATCTTATGAGTGCATGAATAGATTTGTTCAATTATTTGGACACTCCTATGCTTGTTCTTCCTTTCTGGAAGGTTCCGAGAAGATTGGGAGGTATCTTTTGTATGATTTTGATATCAGTTTAGGAGTAGTCAGCAGGTAGAAACCAGACCAGCTATTTGAACAGAGCAAATTTGATAGAGAGTTGTTAACCAGGTAGCTGGAAAGGTGAGAAAAGAATACTAATGTACCTCAGAAGTAGTAACTGCAGGAAGCAGCTACCACCCTTAACTAAAGCTGTGCGCAGGGGCCTGATGTTGAAGTTGCTAAAATGCAGAAGCTAGGAGGAGGGTTATATAGAGGTGCAATTCAGGTGGCTGGAAGGAGATGTTGGTTGGTGTTGCTGGTATTGGTGTCCCTGAGGAGGTACAATGATGCTGGCCCTACAAACGGCATTCAGCTGCTGGTACAGCACTGGAAAGAGCTGCCTGGCCTGGCAAGAACCGTTCCTGGGGTGACACTGTAGTTGTGACAGATGCAACGAGGATCAAGGAGCAAGTTCCTACCACCTCCTTCAGCCTAGTGTGCTCCCTCTAGCGCCCCCTATTGACAGAACCTAATAGGGAGTCAGTGGGCAAAGCAGAAATTGCATTTATAGAATCGTAAGTCCCATTAGCTCCAAGAGAATACAAGAGTAGGTTTGGAGCGGAGAGATAACAACATGATAACCAACACATTTGTTAAAATACTCAGTGTTACATAAAAAAAAATTAGGACCCATAGCAAATATCCACCCACAGATGAATAGATAAACAAAGTGTGGTACACATAGTCAATGGAACATATTCAGCCTCAAAAAGAAGAAAGAAATTCTGCCACATGTTACACTGTGGGTGAATCTTGAGGATATTAGGTTAAGTGAAATGAGCCAGTCACAAAAATACAAATATTAATACTATATACTTCCAGTTATAGGAAGTATCTAAAGTGGTTAACTTCAAGGAATACAGAAAGAATGGTGGTTTCCAGGATTGGGGGGTCCATGTCCAAGACTGGGAGTTGTTTAATGGGTATACATTTCTGTTCTGCAAAGATGAAAAAAGTTCTAGCGACCTGTTGCGCAAAAATCTGAATGTTCTTAACACTACCCAACTGTACTTAAAATGGTTAAAATAGTAAGTCTTTTGTTCTATGTTCTTAAACTACCACTTAAATTTTTTTTTAAATTATAAGCACTGGCTATTTCTAAGACATTTTAGGTTTCTTTACTAGTTTTTGATCCTGATTTCCAAAGTTTTCTTCACAGTACTTTGTGGAGAATCCTTGAGCCTTGTCTCATATTACAATGGGATAATCTTTGATCTTTTCTTTATTGTTACTTTAATAATATTCCTGTAACAAATGATAAAAACAAGTAACTATATATATGAAATATGGTTGCAAAATAACACAGTCATCTTCTTAAAAGGCTCTGCTTTACAGCTGCTTTCAGATCCATAGAATAGTCCAAAGTAAAACAAATTGTTTAGAAAATCAGCAAAAACACGTTAATTAGGTTTATAGGACACACTAAAATTTCTTTGTTGAAGTTGTGTGTAGTGGAGCCAGGTTTATGCTGTTCCATGGCCCACTCTCCATTAAATTGCCTGTTGCAGCCAATCTTTGCCATGCTGCCTTGTAAACTTTTACAGTAAATAGTCCATTACTGGACACTGGGGTGGAGCATGATGGAGGGGAATGTAATTGTCCAAATTGGCCTGCACAAGATGCACACCAATGTCCAATGAGCCTGTAAGTTGTGAAGCACAAGATGAGCCTGTAAGTCATGAAGGCATTCACCTCTCCTGAGGCCGGATCGCCTTTAAACCGTTCCAGATGGATGGGAGAAGGGCCCCTTGGGAGAAGGAAGAACTAATCCCACAACCCTTCTCAGTAACTCATCCCATGTTTGACAAATCTTGCCACTGGGTCTTTGTACTTAGCCCATGTCTCATCTGCTGCGATTTCCTCCTCTCCCTTCCCCTCTGGTTACATCATTAATGAAGATGGGAACCAGCTGGCCTCCTTCTTCTGTACAGAGGTTTTTGTAGATGTGAAGATGATTATTCAGTTTCCCTTCAAATATTTTGCTGAACAATATTGTCCTCTAACTTTGTCCTGTACGTTTTATTTTTCAGATCCCTTGGTGATCTTTTTTCATGCTTTTCTGAAGTCTTTGCAGTTTTACCACACTGCTCTACAATTGTGGGATTCTAGTTTCCATGGAACTCTAATACATTCCTAAACAATTTTGAGATTAAGGGAAGCATTACTCATTCCTATAGAATATTCATTTTAAAATAAATATTATTAAATCCCCTTCTAAATCTTCTTGGGTTTTCTGATCAAAAGGAAAAAATGTTACTCTTAGCACTTTCTGCAAAGCTAACAGCGCTTGTCAACTCAGGTAGAAAATTAGCTACTCTTTGAGAGATTCTTAATCTCTATGGAAAATAGAATAGTGGTAATAGAAAATGTATAAATATGTATTGGTGTAAATGAGAACCAATTGAGATGAGTATAACTGTGAGAGGGTTTCTCCATATCATAAAATGATTTTTTTGTTTTTCTTTTGCCAAGATAGGAAAGCAGTCCAAGTATTTTTCAATCGATCAGTGGATGAAACAACTATGGGACATTTACACAATGGAATACTACTTGGCTATAAAAAAGGTGAAAATCATACCCTTTACAATGGATGGACCTGGAGAACATTATGCTAAGTGAAATAAACCAGTCAGAGAAAGGCAAAAGCCAGGTAGATTCATAAGTGGAATCTAACGAACACACTGAACTAACAAGGAAAACAGAGACAGACTCAAAGATGGAGAACAGGGTGACAGCTATGAGGAGGGGAGGTTAGAGGGTGGAAGGATCAAGCAAAAAGGAAAGAGGTCTCAAGGACATGGACAGCAGTGTGGTGATTGCAGGGAGGGGTTAGGGAGGAGGGGTACAAGGAGACTAAATGATAATGGAAAAAATACAATAAAATATTAGATAAAAACTAATAAAAATTAGAAAAAATATAAGGGAGAAAGTTAAAAACGTGAGGTTAGGCCATTTTGAGGAGTCAGGATTTAACATTTTAGTGGCCATCTTTCTGAGTTTCTCTTTATATTTGTTTTCATGTACTTATAATTTATCTTAGACATGACCATATCATTCTTTCTACTGGTCATGTTTTAAAAACATTTTCTGTATGTATTGTTATCTTCTTATACTCTCCCTCCTCCCTGAAATAACTAATATGTTTATTCTTTCAGTCTTTTTTCATGAACATGTAGTCATATTTGAACATGTATTTAAAGACTCATCACTTTTTGTTTTAGAGAAAATTATGTAGTCTCTTCTGCCTATTACTTTTCTCACTGAACAAATTTTTATAGCTATTTCTGCCAGGCAACCTGTATAGATTTAACTCATTTATTTTCATGGCTGCATAATGATATGGATATAATTCAATTCAACCCATCCCCCATGTGTGTTTGCGATATTCTTCATTGCTGCATTGTGTTAAATCTTCAGGATGTGGTTGCGTAGCCATTAATATGTCAGAATGGGATGCAGAAGACAGTCAACGCTATAGCAATAAAAGTAAGTGAATTATGTCCTCTGCACAAAAATCTAGAGAAAGGATTAGAAAGGTAATAAAAAAGAAGAAGACAGGAGTTAATAAAGATAAAAACAGAAAATAATGAATTAGAACACAACATAATTCTAGAGAGTTGTTTGAAGGAGACTTAATAGGGTCTTTTCTACATTTTTATGTGAAAGAAAAAAAAATTTTTTAAAGACACAGTTCACCTAGCAGAGACCCTGTGTCTGAAGAAAACCGATATAGTTGTCTCTGTAAACACACACACACACACACACACACACACACACACACACACACAAAGTCAAAAATCCCTATATTCAAGGGCATAGAAAGTTGTGGAATCTGGGAAAGAGCATATTTTAACAAGAAAACATTTTCCTTTAAAATAATGATTTAAATGTGCCTTTGCTTGATGAAAAGTGAAAATATGAGAAAAAGTGTGAGATTCCGAAAATATATATTCCATTAGACATCTTTTTCAAAAAATCAAACCATTTTATTGAGGGTCTTTGTGGGGGAGGGTCACAGAGCTGGGATGACACTGAGATCCGATGTCCTCCGCACCGCTTGGGTCTACCCCTGTGAAGCTGCAGGAAGACCACCAGACATCTTCCACAATATTTTTAACTGAAAAAATGAGGTGGACTTTTAGGTATTCATGATTAGTACCTTGTGCTGTTGGCTCTCATCTTACAGTTTTATTATTATTTTTAGTCATAACAGGCTGCTGATTTTCTTTCAAGCACTCTCAAACCAGTAAGTGTGTAAGCCCCAGCCGAAATTGCATGTAATCATCTAAAAATTCTCCAGTGTCCCAGCCAGGAGGCTCCCCTTCAGTTTGCCCCTGATGCCTGTGCTCCCTTTTCAACTCATTTCCCTCCCCATGTTCTTTTCTTTTAGAAATAAAAACCTCAGTAATTCTTACTGACACAATTTGGGCTACATTCTGAAGTCTTACTCAGTTATGTTAAGATTTTTTTTTTTTTTTGGATTATTAGACTCCTTCCAAACTTCCAAGTCAGTTCTGAAGGTGTTTTTATGCATAATGTCAGTGACATGGATTTGAAAGAATGTATGTTCTTATCATGTTCCTTAAAATGGAATGTGTTTTTGTAAAAGAGAAATTAGGATATCTGGCTCCATGCATGAAAAAATGGCAGTTACTGGATAAAAATGAAAGAAGAGCTGTTATCTCCCCTAAAATATGTTATCCGCAGTCCCTGGCACTGGAGATATGATGATGGACCAGAGAGTATGGTTTCTCTCTGCTTGCAAGGGACTTGTGACTGATGGGATAATGCTGGGGTTTTACTGTAAGGCGGTGTGGAAGGTGGCCTGATGCAGGGAGTGGAGGGGGTGGTGGGCCTATACAACCAAGGCTTTAACTTCACTTAGGGGGGTATCTGGGACCCTTTCTTGGGAGAAGGCACATTTGAGCTGAAAATCAAAGTGGTCCCCTTCTCAGTTTCTCCATCAGTAAAGTGAGAGAAGTAACATAGCTGAGGTTCCCTTGTTCAAAGCAGGACTTGGGCTGAGACGAGAAGGTTTATCTGTGTGGTGTGTGTGTGTACACTTAAATTTTAATATGGACATGTCTTATGCGGGAACTAAAAACTAACAGAGCTACAGCGTGTCAAAGCACCTGTGGGGACGTGGTTCAGCCTTCTTGAACCTTGCACTCCAGTCTCTGTGGGCTACAAGGTCTTCGGCCACTGCCCAGCAGCAGGCTGAGTAGACTGGGTTTCCTTTCACACTTCTTTTGAGTGAAGGCAATAGTTAAGCAAATGGCTTTTTGAAGGTCTCTAAAGTTAAGTGAAAAATTCCATTTAGTCTTTGCTTTGGGGGAGAGAGGCAGAGAACCTATGATATCGGTTCCAGTGGGAGGTTCATGTATGCCTATTAAGAAGCATTTTCAGAAATAATTCTTGGTAGACTGGAGTCTAGTTCTTTCTGGGTTGTGATCCTTGACCCTGGCTGCCTCTGACAAGTGTTTAGAACAGTGGATGCTCCAGGTCCTAAAAAGGCTCATTTATTCACAGTCTCTAGGCATGGGGCCCTGGTATTGGTATTAAAAAAAGCTCCCCTGGTGATTTTAATGGGCAGCCAAGATTGATACACATTGCACGAGGGGGCAGTATGCCAGGCAAATTGACATGCACTTCACTCAGTCTCTCAACCTATCAAGAGGCTTTTGGGAATGTGGTGGGGTTATTAGAAATTACTCGTAGCTACTGGACAGGCAAGCAGGGGCCAGCACCTGCAGACAGTAGGCAGGGTCATGTGGTTATAAAAGCTGTGAGAATGGTGAAGGAGAGCTTCCCTAAAAGCCCACCGTCTCCTCTGTGCTCCCAGTATCATGGGGATTCGTGGAGATTTGGAAGTTGGACGTGCTGCTGTGTAACTCCCTCTCTGTGTCTTCCCGTGCACAGAGCTGCCTCCTTTAAGTACATTAAGGGAAACCTTGTTCATCAGCATATTTCTGTGAATTGCTTGCTGCCAGCCTTGTGATGGTCCTGCAGTTATACATTACATTACAAACACAGAATATATTTGAACCATTGAGACAGTGGCTGAATGAGGTTTTCTTTTTTTTTAAAGGAATTTTTAAAAAATATTTTATTTACTTGCTTTAGACAGAGCAGAAGGCAGGGAGAAAGAGTGGGAGAGACACATCAATGTGTGGTTGCCTCTTGTGTGCCCCCACCAGAGACCTGGCCTGCAACCCAGGCATGTGCCCTGACTGGGAATCGAACCTAAGTGACCCTTTGGTTTGCAGGCTGGTGCTCAACCCACTGAGCCACACCAGCCAGGGCATGAATGAAGGGTTTTTTTTTTGCCTCTAACCATTTCTTTACTTCTTTCCTTTAAATACTCCCCCCCGGAGGAGGTGGGAGCTGTGGTAAGAGTAAGGAGTCAGTCTGCTGGCACAGTAATGTGTTCATGTGGTATTATAAGGGGCAGTGACTAGTAGCAAAAAGAAGATTTGTCCTTGTAAATGTTCCACTCCGAGGCATGTGACTGTTTGTCATGAGGTGTCACACCCGCATGCCTTCTAGACAACATGGGCATGGATGCCAACATAAAAGATTTTATGAAAGCAGCCATGATTTGTTGGCCAAATGTTTGCAATTATTACTTCCTTTTTAATGCATAATTCTTGAGAACAACTTGTAATCTTTAAAAGATAACTTGAGTAATATATGTGTATATATATATACATTAAAGAAAAATCAGAAAATACAATCAAATTAAAAAATTAAAACTATTATAACTCAGGAAAAAACTAACATTTTTCCATATAGATTGACTTCTAGAAGCTTCTCAGTCAGTGCGTGTTTATGTACATGCACACTTTCATTGACAGGTTCTCTGCACCAGGCTTCACATGTTTGTAATCAGAGCCATTCTTTCCTCTGCTCTCTATATGGAGGATGGGATGACCATCGAAGACAGCCCTTTCTATGCTCCCCACTACCCCATCCTCTGGCTTTCACGGAAGCCTGACCATTAAGAGGCCTTGGTGGGAGACTGGAGGGCAGGAGGAAAGAAGGAGCCAGGGTATCTCTACATCCCTCTGTCTGTTGTAAAGCAAAAAAACCCAAACAAACAAACAAACAAACAAACAAACAAAAAAACATAGGTTGCTTTTCAGAGTCTTTGGACTTCATTTATAAAGTAAGGGTCTTGGTTTCTTCGCTTTTACGCAACACATTAAGATTGGCTGTTTTCTCACAGTGCAGACTCAAATACGAAGGGCACAGAGTTAACTGTGCCTTTAACTCTGTGGCTTGTTTAAAAATACACGCACACACCCCTTTGCACTGTAAGCATGCTTTTCTCTTGCCATGTGTTTTTGGCAATGTCAGGCACTCATGGCAGGATTACTGTTTGTACACAGCCTCTTGGGCATCGAATAGAGCACCACTGAATCCAGAGATGTTCTGGATGAGAGCATCCATGCGGCACCTGCCCCATTACCTGATGGAATAGTGGGGAGGGACCACTTGTCCAATAGCCTCCCTGGACGAGTTAAGGGTGGAGTGTATACTTGGAGGGTGCTGCAGAGGTTGCTGTCAGCGTAGTCACAGCGGACCATTGGGTGGCCAGCTTCGACTAAGGCCACCTGGCGTAGATTCTTACATGCAGCTCCTGCTGCCAATGATGAGTCAACTGTGACATGGGAAACCCAGGCTGTGTTTAGTGACCCGTTTCCACCCTGTTTTTCCTACGGGAACTCACAAACTGACTGGTGGCCAAAATTTGGTAGTTTCTAGAAATACTTCAAGATCAGAAAGGGTAGGAAGGTATCTACAAGTTAATATGGTAGCTAAAAAGCAACAATTGAACTCCACAAGGACACAACATTATGTTGCCATTGTAATATTTCCAAATAGTAAAATTTCTTCTTTAATGTCTTATGTAATAGAATGTGGGTCATTTTGCTGAGTCATCCTGGAGAAGGTTCTGAATTTTCACTTCTCACTTGCTTAGGACTGTATAACCTCTTCCTCTGCTCCCGCTGATTTCCTGGTTGGTTTAGTACAAACACCTTAACTCAAAACTGAAAAAACCTTTGTCTGCTTGGCAATAAAAATCAGTTGCCACAGAGAAGACCTGGTGGAAGCAGGCGGGAAAGGACTTGGACTCTTAGGTTGCTTCTCAATTACATCGAAATGACACTTATATGTTTACAAGCACAGCCTGTGGGAAGACTTAGTTGGGTGTCCTTGCCAATGAGCATTTCACAGCACAGTCTCCTTGACCTGAGCCCACCTGCACGCAGACAGCAGCACAGTCCAGGAGCTGTTGGGAAATAGGCCGCCACCTCTCACTTGCTCACGTGAATACTTCTTATTGCTGTCTTCACTAAGATTCAAAGGATCATGATGAAGCAAGATGGAATACATTCTGAGATCCTAAAGAAGAAGCAGTTTCCAGATAGAAAGAGCTCTCTAAAGCAGTGTTAAAATTAGGAACAATTTTAAAGTAATAATCTCTAAAACAAATTAGGTACATTCGTTTGCTGGGGCTGCCAGTGCAGAGTACCACAGACTGAATGGCTTAATTAAACAGCAGGAATTTTCACATAGTCCTGGAGGCCAGAAGTCCAAGACCAGGGTGTCAGGTTGGGTTTCTCCTGTGGCCTCTCTCCGTGGCTTGCAGGCCTCCTATTCACTGTCTTCATGTGGTCTTTCCCCCATTCACATGCACCCCTGGTGTCTCTTTTTGGGTGTTAATTATATTTTAAAGTTTTTTCCCAATGATTTAAAATATTTATTGAGGAATAATATACGTACCATAAAGTACACACATTTTCAGTATACAGCTCAAGGAATTTTAACAACCAAGATACTTGTGCATCCAACATCCAGACCAAGATACAGGATACTTCTAGCCCTAGGAGGCTCACTTAAGCTTCCTTTCACTCAACAACCCCTCTCAAAGATCACTACTGTTCTGTGGTTTATGTGTGAGCTTGGAGTCTTCTCAAGTCTTCTTGGACGTGCATGAGGCTCCTGAATATGGGCACGGCCTTCTGCATTCCCAGAATGTAGAGGAGTTTTTCAAAGCTCTCCATGGATGTCTCAAACCCCAGATTTTTCTTTTAAGTTTTGTGGTCAGCCTCTTATTCTCCCCAACTGGTAACGCTGCCCGGGAGCTGTGATGTTGTACAATTGGTGCCCATAGTTTTCATTAACCCCCCTAAAGATAAAGCTGTTCTCACAGAAAAAGCTCTGAGTCAGGACAAATCAAGACCAGTCCTGAGAATGGAGCTTTTTAGCAAATTGCATGACAAGGCTTTTGCAGAACTCCAAGCCTATTCTACTCCCTCCATGGGCTGCGAGACTGCTGGTAGTTAGAGCTGCCATAGCTTCAGGCTACTGATTTGCAAGGAGACCACAGAGCTAGGGGAGAGGAGGACAGGGTTAGGGCAAGTTAAATTGCCATAACACTCACTGCTCTTACTGAGATTCAGCCATCTTTTCTTGAATAAAACTCCTTGGATGTTGGGAACCACCCTGCCTGGTTTCGGAAGCTGTAACCCTCCCATGGCTAAGGCTGAGTGAGTGACCTTCAGACCATAAGCCACTAAGGAGACAAAGCTTATCTCCCTGGCAGGCGTCCTGCTTCTGCTCCTTTCACTTCACCCTGCCTGGCTCCCAACGCTTGATCTGTTAGCCAATGACAGGTAAGATTCCTCAAGGAAGGAACAACCTAAAACAGGCATGATCATGGGGAGCCCCCAGGGAAGGACTTGGGGGGCTATAGCAAAAGGGGGTGATGGACCCTCGCCCCTCAGCTTTGACATAGCCTGAGTCCTCATTCTGTCTGCAAGAAGTCTCCCAATCTCTTGGCTGCCTTACTTCCCCTGCCTGACTTAAGCCTGAAACGATGACAGGGGGCGGTGCAGCCCTGTGCTGGATAGGGCGGGTTCCCCGGGTGATCAGGCCTGAGAAAGAATACATAAAATCCTGTGAAACCTGCTCTGCCAAGAATGCTCTCGATTAAATAATAAGGCTCCGAGCAGGAAACGAGTTTGTTTCCCAAAGTTTTGTAGCCCTTTAGCTAACAGACCCTGACTCAGAATATGCCCTCACAGTTCTTTGAATGCTATCTATTGTTTGGTCCTTACTGCCTGACAATGATTAATGAGCTTTACCTGTATTCCTGTGCGAACTGAACCCAATAAAAACCTGTCAAGGCAAGGGTCGGTGCACTCTCCTCTTGAGAGAGTGGCCAGGCCGTCCCTTTCCCTCCACGGGACTCGGTAGTCCGTGTGATTTTGTCTCGTCTCTCATCCATAATGCCGTGGACACTGCGGGCCGGTGTCCACCTCACTTGGATTGTTGTAAGTCTTTAGTTAATTTCTAGAGTTCTGAGCAGGTTGATTTTTGACAGTTTTTGTCTGTTTTCTCATTGCTTTTATAGAATAGCGGATTCTCAGAGCTCCTTACTCCAGCATGTTGGAAGGCATCCATCAGACTGTGCTCTCCAAACCAGATTTTACTGTAAATTTGGACATAACAAAGTATAGCACAGAAAATATGAACCCTACATGAAGGGTTTATGACCTTACACTCCAGTCTCAGTAAGTTAATCACCTTAGAACACAATGGTCCAAAATCAGTGCAGTCCTCAGGGTCTGGGTTATCGCAAAGACTTAGCAGACTGTCTCTGCTTGAACATCATTAGGTTCCACCAGATTTCTTTTGGGTCCTTTTTCCAATTTGACTCAAAGAAATCTATGTAAATCCTTTCTCCAGCCTTCTTGGTTTCAACTCCTCATCTTGTCTAAGAGTTTCTGCTCAAACGAAAATACAATTTCTTCACACAAACCAGGGACAATTTGTAGGCAGAGTGCACACAAAATTCCTAAGGAAAAAGAGACATTTTTTTTCTTGGCCCCCGCAGCTGCTCGACAGAAAGACAGCGACGTTTGCAGAGACTCCGCCCCATGTGCATCGGCCGTCCGACTGCCGGCTGCTCATCCCTGATGCCAGCATGAAGGGTTTGCGAGGCTTCAGACTCTTTGGTCCCCAAAGAGAACGAATTAAAGTTTATTTTTTACTTTCTTAGCTAAGGATGCCCACTTAGTCTTAAGAACAAAGAAACAGCAGGTCTCAGAAGAGAATTAAAGTTACTATATTTTGCAATATGGAATACTTTGGCAGGTTTTAAATGTCAGTTTTTACCACTTTACAGCTTCTACCCATAAGCATTTCAAAATTCTTAAGGATCTGGTTTTAAAGAGGTCCTCCTGTTACACATTCACTATTTTCAAAAAGTTAATCCAAACACACACAAACCCAAGAAACAGGGAGACCCTTCGTTGAAAAAGTATCAAGGAGTTTGTGGTCTCCAAAATCACAAAGACCACTATTTGTGAAACACTGATTTAATGGGGAAAAAACAAACCACCATCTCTCCCATTTCTGTTTAGAGGGTATTCAGTGCCCCCATAATCGTAAATTCTAGGTTGAGTGTTTGATATTATAAGAACTTAAAGACCCAACAGATGGAGACAGAAGTATGAACTCTGCGATACAATTTGGAACCTTTGGTTTCCAGGCAACAGTCAAATAAGGTTTTGTTTAAAAAGAACTGAGAGAACATAAAGTGGAACTTAGTAGGGGACTCAGTAACACTGTGCTTTTGTGCCTGGTGGAGGCCAGTCTGCTTTTATAGTCACAAGCGGGGTCCCTAGCACAGGCCTGCCTGCCCTAACTCATCATCTTCCTGCCTTTATGACTTAAGTGTTGGGAGTTCTTGTCCTGAATCATTAGAGAAGCTCCAACAAAGATGCTTAATAAAAACAAAAATCCCTCTAATTTTAGAATTGAGAGAGACCAGTTACATTTTTGCTTTCCTCGGTAATGTATTTCACACCAGCAGAATGGAAAGTTTCGTTCTAATTCTATCGAAAGTGATGAAGTGCTTTCATCCTGGACTCATCTTCACAATTCCTGCCGCCTCATCTCTCAGTGCTGGGATCAGCACTATAATTAGTTGTAGCTAATGTCCTCAATCGCAAGGTGGAAATTAATATCTGATATGTGTGCATTTGGAGACTAAATGAATTAGACAGATGGACAAGTCTTTCCAGGGTTACTTCGTTTCCTGTGACACTCAGTTATGTGAGTTAAGAAAATAAAATATATAAATTGCAAATATGTAGCATTTCTAATCATAGTTTTCATAGTGACCAGGCCAAGGTAAATACTTTGTAAATATCTGTTGAATGAGTAAGTGAAATAAAGGTCAAATCATTGCATTTTTAAACTGTAATTGTAATGCACATAGGATTCCTAAATCCGTCACTCAGAATAACCCTTGTTTTGCAATGAACCCCAAGAGGTCAATGCTCCCCCTTATTTTTACTATGAAAAGGCACTGGAAAACGAATCTCTCGAGGACTTTTTTTTTTTAGTATTTACTTTCAGAACGATACGCTCAGTTTTCTAAGCGTGATGACACTGGAAGTCTTGTAAAGAAAGCAGCCTGGAGTAAACTCGGGGCTGTTCATTTCCCAACAGTTCATTCGGCCTCTCCAGGTTATATGCGGGGTGCGGGGGGTACTGGTGGCAGAGGGTGTTTGCGTAGGGGTGTCAATTTACTCCCACCAGTGGAAACAGGCTGTTGCCTTATTTCCTGAGCAATGACACAGTGCTGGGCACAATTTTTACAACTCATGAACCATCTTTCAGAAGCAATATATAAAGAACCAAAAGAATAAAATAGATACATTTCATTTATGAATGCTGGTCTTTAGGGAAAGTTCACCTTCTTATCATTAAGAATTAGTAATACTAGAGTACTGAAAATCAGACAAATTCCATATTGAATTTTCTTGAAATCCCTTAATATCTTCCTCTAGAAACAAAAGGATTAAAGTAGGTAAAGGTTTGAGAAGAAAGGCTATTGCGTTATTCTCCAGGATCAATCAACTTTAGGTTCTTCAGTGATCTTTCCATTCCAGCCACCCTGGCCTTCAGCTCATGCACTGTAATGCTCTTTCCTACCACAGGACCTTTGCACATGACTATATTAGAATAGTCTTCCTTCTCTTCATGTAGTTTACTGCTACTCTTCAGATCTTTTAGAAAAAAAATTTAATGCCAAAATGATCATACAGTACCATGTCTTCTTATCATAGTTTAATTTATAACATATTCATGATATTACTTGATTAGTATCTGACTTGCCATTAAACTGTGAGAGCAGAGATGTGTCTGTTTTGACCTCACATATGATCTCACAACCTCAGAGAAGGAAATGATTACTTCTGCCTGGAAGCCAGTGAGAGATGAAATAAACATGAAGTATAACACAGTGTATTAGTTTAGCCTGGTGAAATATAATATGCCAGGTAAGAAAGATATACCCCAATCACGGGACTCACATAATTAAACACATGATGTATCCAGAAGTCAGAGCATGGATGTAAAGGAGGGGATGAGGAGAGAGGGCTGACAGGGGCAGATCGGGACCAGATTGCTGAGAACCCTGGGCTCGTTAAGAAGTTTGGACATTTTCTAGGCAGCAGGGAGCCATTTGAAGACTATTAAGCTGTGGAATAACACAATCCCATCTGTGTTTCTGATATAATTCTGGCAGCAGTGTGGAAGGCAGTGGAACTAAAAATAGCATTATAAGTAACGTGCTCAATGCTTTTCCCCTATTTGTAAAGTCACCCAGTTTTTAGCCCTGACATACATCCTGTTTGTACAGGAAAATCCTTAAGCCTGAGGAAGCGTCTCCTGAACTTAAGGAGAGTTTTGTTATAAAGCTAAAGGGCAAAGTGGCCATCAGCCATTGTATTATGTTGTGTGCCAGTAAGTGTCCCATAATACACTCATTTAATGAAAGTAATTATCCTAATTCATGGAACTGTAAAATTTGAGTGTTATTCAGACATTCTCAGAAACTGGCCTTTAGGAAATATTGCAGAGATACAGCCCAGGAGATCATCTTCTAGCAAAGGTCCAGGCCTGGAGGAGAATGATCTACTTCTAAAAAAATGAGCAGCAGTATCCTAGAAATAAAAGTCATGGAAACCCACAGTATGTCTTGATACTACCAGCAATCTTGAAAAATATCAGCATTTAGGGGCCAGGGACAGAGTAACATTTATTGAGGACTTATTACGCACCAGCTGCTGTTCTAATAGTTTTAACATGATTAGCCCATGGAATCCTGACAATGTGATGGGACTCTATTATCAGCTCTAGTTCACATTTGAACCAGTGGAAATGGATCCAGGGTAAGTAACTTGTCCACGGCGGAGCCCCTCACCGGCACTGTTCTGCCTCCTCGGATGGAACTGTGCTCAGACGTGGAAAGGCCCCTCCCTCCTCCTTAGGGTCCCACCTTTGTTCATCCTCTGTTCTTTCCAATTCACGAGAAAAATGTCCATTTACCTGGGTTGGTGTTTCCTGGCCACACAAAATCACCTGAATTTAAGTCTGGTAAGATTTTATGAACACTTGGCTTTGATGGTGATTGTTTTTAAGAATTGGTTCAGGCTAGACCTGGCTCAGGAGGTACAAAGAATTGAGAACCTGGCTGTTAGAAATTCCGACTCACAAGGTGTCGGCTGAGGCCACAGCTCTAACACAGAATCTTAATTGTTGCTCCTCTTGGGTATTGTTTTTGAGTTGATTGTATCCCTCTTTAAAAATTACTTGGGGGGGGGGGAGTGTGAGATTATTTTCCCCTAGCACTCTGTTCCTAGAATTTATGCTGCCAAATAAAAACACAAATGAACCTCACATTTCTCATCTTGCAAAACCTCTGTAGTCACCCGTACGTCTGAGCTGGGTTTCATAAAACAGTCTTTCTTGGTGTTGCCTTTGGAAGTGTTCTTATAAAGATCCCGACAACCCCTCGAGGCTTTGTGACAGTGATGCTCGGAATTACTGTAATAAAGGAAAAAAGTTCAGAATAGGAAGTGGCATGAGCTGCTTTGATAGAGCCCATATATGTTCAAGAATGATAATCTTTGGAACAGTTAAATGTTAATAATATAACTAGTTGTTATATGACGATACCCTCTTAATTATGATAGCCTCCTAATTTTATACATGTCTTCGTTAACACAAATGACTAAATGGAGTCTAAAGAAATCAACAGGAGTGCTAAGGATACTCTATATTTTTAAGTGGTAGTGTTCTAGGACCTCAAGGATTATATATTTAACTCCCTACCCCTCACTGACCACTATGTCCCCCTACTACCCCCTACCAAAACCAGGTGTAAGGCTACCCCAGGGTTTTTAAACTCAAATACCTATAGAGATCGCTGTCATAGAAATGAGTAAAGCAGACCCAGAGATCTGCCTGTCCTCTCTGTTGAAACAGAAGTACTACCTTTTGTTTTTCTTCTTTTGATAGAAATGTGGGAACAGGCAAATGTTTCTCTACTGTGAGGAACATCACAGCGCAATTAGGTTGAGAATAGGCACTGTGACCAACATCCCAGCTGAAACATTGGGCTCCACACTGCCCTCTGCTGGCCCTCTTCCTCTCAGCCAACCCTACCTTTGAGGGGTTTATTTCTTCATTCTTAGTACCAGAATCTGTATCACTTTGAGAGATTTGAGTTGTATGTAATAGAAAATAGGATTAAACTGGCTTAAGTAACAAACAGGTTACTTGGTATACAAAAGTAGAGGTTGCTTTCCAGAGGTTTATAGGGTTTTAGGTGAGGTTTGATCAGGGTTCTCCCTGTGTGCCTCTGTGTTTTGTTTGGCTCTGTCCTCCTTCATGTTTTGACCGTATTGTCATGCTGACTTTTGCCAGGTATTCAAGTGGCTGCAGCAGCTTCAGGTATCACAGAAGTATACCATGTTGTCCAGGACAAGAGAAGGGTTCCCCTTCTACCTCAGCCATCAAATGGAAGTCCTACACATCCACTGAGGGGACCCATCACTGTGGCCAGAGGGACCAGATTACACGTACGACTCTTTTTACCCATCTCTGGAGCTGGGGTCCTTGCCAATAACACTGAACCATGGTTGCCGCTTAATTGGAAAAGAGTGAAAGGATGAGGAGGAGCTCTGGGCTCCAAGGTTCTCCCAGGCTACAACCTGTGAGAGAAGAGAAATGGTCACTCAGGGCCCATATACCTCAACTCTGTGTAGGAATTGGATTTTTTTTTTTTTTTACTCCTTTTGGCCCTTGGACCAACCAGAGTTTGGAAGATCACAATCTGTAAGGCTAATTATTTGCTCACTTGTACATGGTCAAACATCAGGAAAGACCCTGTGGTTGACACTTCCTTTCATATCACATGGATCAGGGAGGAGCTTTTTCACAATGGAAAGAGGGCAGCCAATGGGTAAAACAGCAGATGGTCAATCACTCCACCTTATTTCTGGGGTTCCTGCCCTTTGGCCAGGAGCTGACATCTTCCAGAGATGATAGCACACCCCCAGGCATTGATGTTCAAGGACAGACTCATAATGTGAACTGGTGTGTTTTTAAAGCACTATGAGAACATCATGGGGTTTATGGCTAAGTGTATCTAACAATTCATACCGTTTGGATGTATGATGTTCTATGAGTTTACTGAGCACAGTCTGTGAATCATTCTATGTATACTTGCTCCTCAACATACGTCCAACTTTTAGTTCTTAGCACAATGTCTAACCCAGTCCTTCTCCCTTGCCCCAACCCACACAACATATAAATGATGAACTCATCAGAGAATCGAGACACAGAAGGTAGCCTCTCGTTTGATTCTCTTGAGAATTCCCATCTGAAGGAAGGGTGAGTACCGTTCAGGCTCTGGTCATTGGTTCACATGAATCCATCCCCACACATCCTTAGTGGGCAAACTTGTGGCTTTTGAAAAGCTCCCCTCAGGTATGTGACAGTTGGCTGTTTTTGGAAACCTCTGAAAAAGGACACACTATCTTTTCCTCACCTAGAGATTCAGATCCCCATACACAGATGGCATAATGACAACCTCTTCACTCTGGAAAGTCGATGAGCTTTTATGGAGGACACTTAGAAGGATCTCCTCTGATGGGGTCCTGTGTTTTCTAGCATCACCAAGGGACCATTTCTGCCTCTAATGGAGGCGGGTGCCATTAACTCACTGTAGAGTAGTGTATTCTTTCCCAGCCGGGCTTGCCTCCATTTACGGCCCCTTCCGAGATGTAGACGAGATCTGTGTCAAGGAGCAACACGTGTGACTTTGACAAAGTTCCTACCTAAACCCCCCCTTTGCTTGGGGTGGTGCTCATTTGCTCTCTGTATTTCTGAAAAAAAGAAGCCTGCCTCTCTGCTGCATGTCCCAGCTGATGGAACTGAGTGATGGGCTGCCACGATGGGACCAGTGCCCCTGTCCCATGGGAAGTGATAAGAGCGGTCAGAACAGCTCCTACCTCCTCACCTGTAACTCTGCCCAGGGGGGCTCTGTTCGTATAGGCTCCGTGGCAGGTTGTGGGCAACTCTTGTGCTCTATGTTCCTTATAACTGAGTGGGAAAGCCAGTTCTCAAGCTCAGGACTCTTTGGATGGTTGAAAGAGTCCCTCCTTCAGGGGCGGAACAGGGCAGGGGCAGGAGGAGTGGCGTCTGATCAGCACTGTCTGGAGGGGGCACAATGCAAGCCACATGTGTGAGCCACACAGCTAATTTTCTAATTTTCTAATCACATTAAAAAAGTGAACAAACATGGTGTTGGGTATGATAGGGATTCAAGGGGAAAAGCAATCTTTGGACTCATCTCTTAGTAACTTGCGATTCTGGTTTTATGTTGATGAAACAAAGGAAAAATAATCAGGAAAGGTCTGGTCTGGAGAGGGGAGGCACACCGCAGTTCGGCAGATGCTAGGGCGGAGCCCTGGTGCCCTGTACTTTGCCCCTACCACTTGCAGTGAGGGTCGCTGCAGGACGGTTCACTAATGCATCGGAAATGTGAGTGGGAGAAATCAGTTACAGGATATGAAAGTTAAGATTTACGAAACTTGGTTTTATGACTCTGAGATGTCGGAGAGTAAATAATAATTGGGATATTGTATATTTGTATTATCAGGGCACAGTCAGATAAAAAATGCTTGTTTTCAACTCCAAGTGACATTGAAGATTATTTTCTTAGGAATATAAGTTTACACACAAGAGAAGAAGCAAGCAGCCTTCCTGCAGAGCTGAGTGAAAACAAACATGACCCCTGCCGTGCTTGTTTCGGTGGCATCATCGGATGCCCATGCCCAGGTTCGTATGAATTAGTGCACTCACTTGAATTCCGTAGCCAGCTGAGACCTGTTAGAACTGGAATATTGAGCTTCAAACCGATTCAAACATCTAGAAATTGCAAGCACCCTGGTTTAGCAGTGATGGCTCTGTCTCCAAGTGTCACTGACAGTGACCATGAACAATGAACCTCTACGTTCATGAAAAGAGAGCTGGCCAAAAAATATTAGGTATTTCCTAAATTAAACAAACATTTCCCCAACTATCTGCCTGTGCGGGGAGAATATGCAAAAGGATCGGTTTCAAGATTTATTATTAAAGGTACTAGAGGTGAAAGGAAATTAAATGCTGAGGCTCATCATGATTAATTTTCTTACACATCTTTTGGTTGCTGTCTTAGAGGATTATGTAGTCTGGGAGCTTTAGAGGAATGACACATCTGTAATAAATAACAAAGTTAAAGAAATGGTGCATGGTTATTTTGAGTTTTCCCAGTGTCCATTAGAGAGCTAGCTGCCGTGAGCGGCATTTTTATTTAAATGAGTCTTTGTAAGGTACTAAACAACATCATCATTTGAAAGCTGTAATTCAACTGCTCGCTGTGTGGACAGGTGCACGGCCCCTGAGGCACCGTTCCATTTCTGTGCTTCCCTCCTCCAAGGCTCAGTTTGCTATGGCTGAGGTATTAGTGATCAGAGAGCGGGGGCCCTTTCTTATTTTCTGCCCCAAGCTCTGGAATAGATTTGCATGTATATGATATATAGCACTTGTTCTTTTTTAAACGGAAAATATTTCATTTTATCTTCTCACTCAAAATATTTATTGAGCACCTAATATGGGGTCAGGGACCTTGTTAAGTGCTAGAGGATTCAGAGATGGATAAGACGAAGTCCTGCCCTCGAGAAGCTCACAGTCCAGCTGAAAGTAAAACAGGCACATCATAGTTACAATGCGATTTGAAAAGTGGAACAGCAAAGGACTTGGGAAACATTTCATACCAATCAGCACCCCCTACTGTTCTTGTTTGAGTCCTTTAAGGTGATAACATCAGGTTTTTAAGATCCCAGTCTAAAACTCTATTGTGCATTAGTTTGAACATGTTGACAGCTGAAAATAAGAGGTGGACATCATAAGAACTTGTACCCAGGTGGGGAGAGGAATAGTCTCGGGACATCAGGCATCACGTAGTGGAGCTGGTGGAGAAGGGATTGATGATGCTCACAGCTCTGGGCAGCCCAGTGGTCGGTCCCTCCCTTCCTCATACTTTATTTCTCCAGCAGTTTTAGAGTAACAGCAATATTGAGCAGGAGGTGCAGAGATTTTCCCCACACTCCCTGCCTCCTCAGACATACAGTCTCCCCAGTTATCAGCACCCCTCATGGGAGAGGGCGTGTATTTGTTACATCTGATGGACCTGCACCGATGCACCACTATCCCTAAAATTCCATGGTTTACCTAAGGGTTTGCTCCTGGGGCTGGACAGCAAATGGTATTTCAAGAGTGCTGGGAATTAGGGGGATAACCAGGCAGGTACTAAACAGAGCAGTAGGGAGGCCTCTGTTTCACAACATTCGCTGAGGCTGGCCCTGCTTTGTCTTCCCGTTCTGTTTACTGTCTGCACGCTCCTGCCGCACAGAGAAAAGCTTCATGGGGTCGGGGAACCAGCGGTGCAAGGAGCAGTGAGTGCAGGGGCTGCCGGCTCGTTGGCATGCACGGCCAGGGCAGCAGTGAGCGCGCTGGACTCGGGGTCTGTTAAGTTGGCTCTTAAGAACAAATGAAGCCAGGGCATAGCTCATTACTCTGAAAATTGATAAGGAAAGAAAAAGAATTGAGTTTTCATCTTGGCTTTCTGATATACACTATTTTTCATGGTAATCAAATGGTTTTGGTGCATGAGGGAATGGTTTTCTGCACAGAATTTCAACTAAAAAATGCAGAATGAATACTAGTTTGGAAAATGTTGCCATGTTGCAAGCTCTGAGGAGATACCTGACGTGGGCGGTGGTCAGTGGTCGGTGGCACGATCATTAGCTGTAGTGTCCACAGGGAGCTAAAGCCTCCCATTGGTCTTGGCATCACCGAGAGCGAAAAAAACCACACAGGAGGTGCCTTCTGACGTGACGCAGGGTGAAATCCATGGCACCTCTTTTGAGGTAGAGGTGTCAAAAAGAAATCAAACCTAGACAAATTAGCATTCATCAGGTTATTGAGCTGGGAACCTGAGTTATAACTCACAGGAACCCCGGGGATAGACCAGCAGAGCACCATCTGGTGAAGGTCGACAGCCCGAACCAGGGCGTGGAGCCTGTTCTGTGTTGACTGATCCAGCTTCGAGTTTTCAGTAGACTTTTTTGAAAGGTGTGGGACGTTTGGATTGAACTGACTTTAGAACAGTTGAGCATGCTCTTCTAGGTTTGTGCGCTTCAAAACTTGTTAGTGGTGACGCACTGAGGTAAATTCCAAATTTTACAGACTGGAATGTACTAAATTGCAAGTCTGCATTTGAAAGGGTTGTGGGCAAATTTATTTGCTAATGGAGGAAGCCAGAGTGATTCTGCTCACAAACCGGCATTTTGGATTCTTGGTTTCTGACTGGAAATCAGTGCAGGGACAAGGAAGAAACTTGTCTCTCCTGATGCATGTCTCAAGAAATGAGTCAGCTATTCTGTCCAGGCTGCCAGATGAGCTGTCCGTCAAGCTGTTCAAGGTGAGGTACCAGCAAGTAAAATATAGGGACTGAGATGAATGCTTAAAGTGGAGAAACAAACAAACTAACAAACAAAAAGTGTTAAAAGTTTTTATCTTAATACTGGAGCTTGGGGTCCAATGGGGTCTACCCATTAGGATATGTTTCAGCTGTAGTTATTGAGGAATGAAGACAGTTTAAACAAAATAAGGTCTATTTATTTCTCAGAAATAAGGAGTCTGGAGTTAGGCAACTTAGGCCTGGGATAGCAGCTTCCTGGTAACCAATATCCTGGCCTCCTTCCTTTATGCTCCGTGTTGGTTCACCGTTTTGGGAGTCCCCCAGATGAAAGCCCCAATTGGCCCCCGTACACAGAGAGCAAGGAAAGAGAAAAGAAAGAGGCAGACCATTCCAGGTCGGCAGGTTGCAGTTTTAATTAGCAAGGGAACTTGCGTACTTGGTTGTCTCTGGCAGTTGCAAGGTGAGTAGACCTGCACATCAACCCTTCAGAATGTTAGAAGTTTATACAGCAGCCTTAGCAGGGTTCAGCCACATACACAGTTCAGGATGGTCTCAACAATTCATCACATTCAAGGCGTGTCCTTGAAATGGCTCCTAGAGTGGGGACAGTGGCAGAATGTACATTCCAAGGACAGGGGTAGGGGTAAGAAGCCTCTAATTGCCCAGAGCCAGCTTGTGGGTCAGCTGGTGGTCACATCCTCTTAATGACCTCCCCCAACATCCCACCATCTCAGCTGCATCTCAGTTCATTCTGCCTGTGAGCCAGCCCGCTGGAAGGAAGAAGGGAGAAAGGACGACATTCTCCTCCTTCCAGAGGAGTCAGTTCCCTTCCCAGAAGTTGCACACAGGGGCTCTGTTTACATTGCACTGCCCACTGCGTCACACGACCGTACCTAGAAGCACAGAAGGCTGGAATTGCAGCCTTTTAGCTGGGTGCCTTGAAGACAGAGCAAAACTGGAGTTCTGATGCTAAGAAGGAAGGGGCACATGAATTTGGGGATCTCTGTCAATGAACAAAAGCAGACATTTAAGAGAAAATTAAAATTACTGTTTAACTAATTTTATTTCTGCAAAATGGAGTGGAACATTTTATGAGAGAACTAATTTTGTGAGAAATTTTGTGCTATTTTTAACAGTATGCCAGATGGCATGATTGAAGGAGTGTACATTTGCTGCATACAGCATTTTGAATGCTTTTGAGGAAAGACCCTTGGCCCTTGTTAGCATGTATCATTTCATGTGTGTGTTACATACATTTTGTTGACTTCCTGCATTATTTCGCTGCAAGCTCTTGAGTGATTTACTGACAAAAATGTGCTGAGTCCCCTTTAACTTCATCAGTTTTTTTCTGTTTTCATCCTGCCTCCATGTATGGCCTATTAGAGCAGAACAATAACATTTGTAAATCAGGGGTCATTTAATATTTGAGTAGCGCTGTCCTACTTTCTTATCTAAGAAATCTTAATTGAGGTTGGCAAAGTGGTGTGGGCTGGTTTGCGGCTTGGTTTATTTTGTATCTGTTTCTGTCACAGGTCAGTTCTCTGGGGAAAGGGCATGCCCAGGAGGAAGTCTTTGTAGACTTCCAATCTTTGAACTCTCGTGGGTACAGGCTCCCTTAGCCTTATTCTTCAAAGCTCCACTCACGGTTGAGATAGCTCAGGATTTTAGCTCATGGAAGAGGGCTTCTGTAAGAACCGGTTCCTAGGGAGCAGAGCTGTGCAGAGTCCTCCTACCCACAAACACCACCTATCACAACGATGTCTTTTATGAGGTTTGCTTTACTATGTCAAAAGCTTTTATTCTCCTAAGCCAATCTGTCTTTATTACTCATATTATTTATTTATTTATTCATTTTATTATGCATATATTACAACTTTATTTGAATGAACTGAAGGACTCTATAAATATGTGGAATGAAACACCCCCTACGCATCGTATTGTACCGAGCAGCACACGGGCTTCGGAGTGTGAGGACTGCCCCCTTCCGACTTTGTGATTTTGGGCAGCTCTAACCCCTCTGAATCGGCACTTCTAACTCAGTCCTGTTTGATGGCTATCACTGTCTTAAGCCCTGGGAGGGAGACAACTATGAACAAGTTAATGGCGGTTGTGATCTTTATGCAAGTTGAAGCTGAAGTTGCAAGTTCCATTGCTTTCAAAGGGCGGGCAGGAAACATATGTGCCTGAAGAAAAGAGGAAGTAAAACCACTAGGAGACAGGGGGATTGTGGCTGAATCAGAGGCTGCAACTCATCCAAATGTATTTCCCTTCAAAGAAGTTTTGAAATGGTGGATGGTCCTAATGATTTTTTAGCAGTCTACTTTGCAGCCCCCCGTTAAGTGTGGTGGAATATAGGTAGTGCTGATATGCTCACAAGTTGCTTCTCTGCTCGGGCGCTCTACCGTAGGGGTTAGGACCAGGGTTCTAGAGGCCACTGTGTGTGGGTCCCAACTTTTCCATTTGTCCACCTGTGGCCACTGCTTGATCATACGACTTTGAGAAAGTTACTTAATTTCTATGTATCTCTGTTTTCTCCTCTCCCAAATGAGGAAAATAATAGAGTTAGTGGCCTCACAGTGAGTTCTGTCAATAGGTAGCTAAGGCACGTAAAAGAGAACGCTGCTTGGCACATCATATACTTGACATATTAGGGGAGTGCACAGAAAAAGTGTTCCTTAGGAAAGTTTTTTCTTTTTTTAAATTATTTTATTTTATTTTTTACTTTTCTTTTTTTAAGATATATTTTATTGATTATGCTATTACAGTTGTCCCATTCCCTCCTTCATTCCCCTCCACCCTGCACACCCCCTCCCACCCACATTCCCCCCTGTAGTTCATGACCATGTGTGATAAGACCTTTGGCTTCTACATTTCCCACACTATTCTTGCCCTCCCCCTGTCTATCTTCTACCCACTGTCTATGCTACTTATTCTCTGTACCTTTTCCCCCTCTCTCCTCCTCCCACTCCCCTGTTGCTAACCCTCCATATGATCTCCATTTCTGTGGTTCTGTTCCTGTTCTAGCTGTTTGCTTAGTTTGCTTTTGTTTTAGGTGTGGTTGTTAATAGCTGTGAGTTTGTTTTCTTTTTACTGTCCTACTTTTTATCTTCTTTTTCTTAGGTAAGTCCCTTTAACATTTCATATAAGGGCTTGGTGATGATGAACTCCTTGAACTTGACCTTATCTGAGGAGTACTTTATTTTCCCTTCCATTCTAAATGAAAGCTTTGCTGGATAGAGCAATCTTGGATGTAGGTCCTTGACTTTCATGACTTGGAATACTTCTTTCTAGCCCCTTCTTGCCTGTAAGGTCTCTTTTGAGAAATCAGCTGACAGTCTGATAGGAACTCCTTTGTAAGTGACTGTCCCCTTATCCCTTGCTGCTTCTAGAATTCTCTCCTTCATTTGAATCTTGGCTAATGTAATTATGATGTGCCTTGGTGTGTTCCTCCTTGGGTCCAACTTCTTTGGGACTCTGAGCTTCCTGGACTTCCTGGAAGTCTATTTCTTTTGCCGGATTGGGAAAGTTCTCCTTTATTATTTGTTCAAATAAGTTTTCCACTTGTTGGTCTTCTTCTTCTCCTTCTGGTACCCCTAAAATTCGGATGTTGGGATGTTTAAAGATGTCCTGGAGGTTCCTAAGCCTCTCCTCATTTTTTTTTAATTCTTGTTTCTTCCTTGTTTTCTGTTTGGTTGTTAGTTTCTTCCTTCTGGTCCACTCCATTGATTTGAGTCCCAGTTTTCCTCCCATCTCTATTGGTTCCCTGTGCATTTTCCTTCATTTTACTTAGTGTAGCCTTCATTTGTTCATCTAATTTGTGACCAAAATCAACCAATTCTGTGAGCATCCTGATCACCAGTGCTTTGAACTGTGCATCTGATAGGTTGGCTATTTCTTGGTTGCTTAGGTGAATTGGCTCTGGGCCTTTGATCTGTTCTTCCATTTGAGCCTTTTTTTTTTTTTTTTGGTCTGGTCACACCTATTACGTATGAGGTACGAAGCCCTAGATGTTCACCAGGGCGGGGCAGCCTAGTCTCTGGGTTGTGATGGTGTGTGTGGGGGCGGGGTCCAAGAGGGAACAATGGCGCTTGCTCTGCTCTCTCTCATATTTCAGTCCCTTCCACCACTTTCCACAAGCAAATTGGGCCCTCGTGGTGCTGATTTCCATGTGGGTGGCTTGTGTACATCCTAGGACCCTGTGGGTCTCTTCAGCGAACTATCCTGTGAGGCTGGGAGTCTTTCCTAGCACTTCAACCCCCACAAGTGTTTTTAATCGGTGTTTTTAGGTTTTATTTACCAGTATTAGGGCCCTGGGTGGTGAAGTCTGTCTCGCTCCTTGTTTTTGCCTGGATTATCTGTGCACAAATGTGGGGCTGCCTGGTCAGCCAGCCACCTTGCATGGCCTCACTGGGTTTGCCCATTGCCACCCTGCGCCCAGGGTCCTCTAGCCGCTGCCTGCATGCCCGGGGCTCCTGTGTGCCCGGGTCCACACCTCCGCTTTTTCCTGCCATGACTCTGCCCCTCTTACCAGTCTGGATGAATGGTTGTTGGACTTCCATACAGTTCAATTTTCTGTTAGTTCTGATTGTTTTCTTATTTCTAAATCCTCATTGTCCTTAGTTTTGTTTGTGGGAGGACACAGATTATGTCCACCTACGCCCCCATCTTGGCCGGAAGTCCCTTAAGAAAGTTTTAAAGGGTAAGTTGGAAATAGTTTGGATGGAACACTGGCAGCTAAAGAGTGCCTGCTCTGTAGCATACCAGAAAGGGCCAGTCTGAGGAAAATAGCAAGATATAAGTATAAATGGATTATTGAGACATTTCTACTTTTTGGTGGAGTAATGCTGTGATGGTTAATTTTATTTGTCAACTTGGGTGGGCTGTGGTGTCCAGATTTGTGACTAAACATTCTTGTAGATATTTCTGTAAGAGTGTTTTTAGATCATACTTACATTTAAAGCAGTGAACTCCAAGTAAAGCAGATTGCACTTCATAATATGGGTGGGCCTCACCCAATCAGTTGAAGGTCCGAATAGTACAAAAGATTGACCTCCCCCAAGCAAGAGACAATTTTCCACCAGCCTGCCCTCAGATTCCATCTGAAACTGGCTCTTTCTGGGTCTACTGCAGACTGCCTTTGTACTTGAACTATAACTCTTTCTCGAGTCTACATCCTGCTAAACTCTCTTACCAGATTTTGAACTCCTCAAGCCTCTACAATCATATGAGCCAATTGCTTAAAATAAATCTTTTTGCATACACTCCCATATCCTCTTGGTTTTGTTTCTATAAACACTTTGGTTGGCAGGACAATGGCCTCCCAAAGATGACCACATCCCAATCTCCAGAACATGTTACATTATGTGGCTAAGGAGAATTTAGGTTGTCGATGGAATTAAGGTTACTAATCAGCTGACCTTAAGATAGGGAGCTGTGATATTGTGATTTATTACACACACACACACACACACACACACACACATACACATAAACACAAAATCTACATCCCCATTTCTGGCACAGATCTCTTAAACCACTTGAATTTCCCAAATGCTAAGAGTAATAAAAATATCTTGATATTCATAACAAACCACTTACAACCACACCAGTTAATAAGGTAACTTAAAAATGAGATCTTGTTGCAGGGAAACCAAGCATGTGATGAGGGGGTTGGAACTTTCAGTCCCACCCCCCAGCCCTGCATCTGGGTAGGAGAGAAATGCTGAATATGGAATCAATTGAAAAATCATGGAAGGATTTTTAAACAGGTCAGTGATATAATCAAGTGATAGGATAATCTTTAAAAATACTTTTCCCTTCTTTTTTCTCCTTTCTTCATTCAATTCTGGTATCCAGGTCCTTTCTTCTCTTAGGGCTTTTGGTCAGGATGGAAGATGGGCAAAGGAGAAGCTGCTTCATTATGAGAGGTATTTCTAGATTTTGTAGAACCTAAGCTTACAGAAGAATCAATGTCTCCAAGAGGAGAGAGGGGCAGGGAGCCCATGAGGGTATTAAGGGAGAGAGTAGATGCTTCAGGACTTTGAAAGACCTGTGGTCAGAGGGTTCTGGAAGTGGCAGCACCATGCCTGTATCTCTATTCCTGCCGACAGCTGATGTGCGGGCCTGAGTTGGTCAGTGGGTGAGCGATGTTCCAGGTGAGGCTGGCCGAGCACGGGAGGTTCCAGCCTGGCCCCAGGGCGTACGTAGGAAGGGCAGTTCCCGGGACTGTGAGGGACAAGACCGCTCAGACACTGGGCATTGGCAGATGAGCCTTGTTGGCTGGAGACCAAAGACGCTTCAATGCTCCAGGGCCTTTGTATGAACCAAAGGAAGGGGTGGGGATCACATTCATGACTGACATGGAACTTCTTCACAATATGACTATGGGCACAGAATAAAATTTAAGCTAATTTAAATAAACATGATATTTCCTTTACATTTGAGTTTATGGTTATGAATCCATATGGATAATGATCAGATGTGCATTTTAGGAAGAGAATTCTGACCACAGTGTGGATTGGAAGAGAACAAGAGGAGATAAAGGAATCCTAAGCGATAATCCTGGTCTAGTCAAAGTCTATTGGCACATCTGAATCTCATAGAAGTTTTTACATCTCTGATAGAACAAAGAAGTTAAGTATGACAGAAGATAAGAATCTTTGCCACTATGTAAAAAAAAAAAAAAAAAGTAGAAAACAAGCAGGTGAAGCAAAAGGTAAACGGGGAAAGACATTTATCCCGAAGCTGTATGGACGAACTTCCACGAAGATGTAGTGGACAGTAGACACTCAGCATTGAAGACAAGATTATATACTTGTCAAATGATATTTTAATAATATTAGTATTGATAATATTAGTATTAAAGCCTGCCCTAGACTATCACTTTATTGACTTACTAACAAAATAATTTAGTGTGACGTGAAATGAAGATTTTAACACTGATTATGTCGTCTATTTGATGGCTTAAAGTGTTGTGAAGAAAGAAGTTTCATTATATTGAGAAAATCAGATGATTGAAACACTAATGAAAGAAAAATCTTTCATCAGACAAGGGTGGCTTGGCTAGGGGCGGGCGGGGAGGGGAGACAAAGGGAAGAACGTTGCCTCGCCTGCACTGGGGCGTGCTGGTCCGGTTGCCAGAGGCCACTGAGGACAGACGGGCCGACCCATTTTGGGTTAGTGCTCCTGCAGGCCGAAGAAAATCTTAGGGGCACAATAATACTTTTTCTGAATACCATCGGATTATGGTTTGAATCCGATAAGCCAAGAGTGCAAAAAGGTCTTGGGGCAGCTGGCAGTGGGAAGACAGTCATCTGCTACAAAAGTAGATCTGCTTTTGTAGCAGATGTCTGCTTTTTAGGATGTCATCTGCTACAAAACCAGAAAACCCACCAAGAGTGGCTTAAACAGTGACACATTTCATTAGCTCGCCTACCCAGAACCCTGGGGGCAGGGAGCTCAGAGAAACGACTTCCTTTGCTCAGTGGTATCTGCTGGCCCATTCTTCCCTTGTGCCATCTCCAGCCTGACAAATTTTTTATTCTTAAGCATGCTGTCTCATGGTTGCAAGATGATCTTAGGTATCACTTAAATATCAGTTTTGTCCATTTTTTCCTTCCTTTGTTTCTAGTACCTAGTACACTATGTGCACATAGCTCTAGCACAAAGTAGCTGCTCAGTAAACAAAGTTTGCATGAGTGATTATTATGTTGCTTCTAAAGAGAAAGTTGAAGGGTGTCACTATCTGCTGGTTTTGTACTTAACTTTGTCATTGAACTATGTAACTAGCAGTCACGACACAGTTACCACATTCTGACAAATGAGAAGAGTGAGGTAGAGACAGGTAGAGGAATCACCTGGGATAATGGAGGTAGTTAGCAGTGGGGGACGCAGTCAGCATGGGGCAGGACCTAGCATCTCAGCTTTTCTTTTCCCCTATCTGAGAGTCCTGCTCAGGGTGTGAACACTTTCTCTGTGGAGGCTGGGAGGTCTGGCTTTTCTCTAGTCTCCTTCCAAACTTCTGTTATGGCAGGAACTCGGGGCCTTATTTCCTTTGTCTCAGCCTTTAAGTTCCAAGACACTGGATTTTGCAAATCACAAGTCTTGGCTTGCAAGATCATTGCCTCTCTGTTCAAAGGGAGGAAGGCAACAGTGAAATGTGGGAGGTGGGGAACCCCAATGAGATCTTCACAGTTCAATCAGCTGACTTGGATCTTCTAGACCTTATCCCGTAATTGACTAAATGCATACTGGACTCTATAGTCATTTAAATTAATAAAGAGATTAATAAACTAACAATCCGTGAGTTCATCAAAGTCCAGAAGAAGAGTTGGAAACCTGGCTGACAGCTGTGCAAGCCTGCTGAAACAGTCTGAATAGCAACAGTGCAGTGGGTGCTGATTAAAACATCACATTGTATAACCCTGCATTCTGCTTGGAAGAATTTCTAGGGGAGAGAACAGGGCCAAATCTGTTTCCAGGGAAAACATTTGGTTAATATAACCCCTAGGAACTCAGTGATTACCAGCCCCCACCCCCAGCCTGGAGAGTGTTTTAGGATTGTGAAGACAGAACAAAAGCCACGCTACTGTGAGCTTTCCCGCAAGTCTGCAGGGCAGCTGCTGGCCTAGCCGGGAGAAATGAGTCGTTTGAAGCTGTCCTACCCCATTTGCCTCATCTGTAACAAACTTCTGACTTGCTTACTGTTGAGTGTCTGTTTCAATTTTCCCCCCATATGTTTCTGAAGTATTCGGAAGTGCAAGTGCAAAGAACTCAAAATGGAATGAGTCTGCAAATGATAAAAATTTGGGAGAAATTATAAATAGTTTAGATGTTCTTAAAATGCAATTTGATCTTGATAAACGAAAGACATGGGCTGAGATGAGTAAAAGGAAATTTAATAAAGTAGCTCCCATAGGGAGACATGAAAATAGAGTAATCAACTGGGAAAAACGTAGCTTCAATAAAATTGCTAAGTAGCCTTTGGCGGTTTTGGGATATTAATAAAATGACTGAATTAAGTGACTGTGTTTAAATCATGGCAGACATATTATCACATATCAATAGAAATATCACTAATAAAATGACTTTAGAAAGAATATTTCACCACACATGAGACAATTAAGTGGCTGCTGTTAATTGAAGGAAGAATAACTTTAGAAAATCAAATAGCCCCCCCAAACAAAATACATACATTTGTGGACTGAATGTTCTCTGATGCCCAGAAAGAGAGGTAAGAGGAAATAACAGAATTCAGGGTGATGCAATATCTCTCTGCTCTCTATAGAAAATGCCTTGAACTGCCTTATTTGTAAAGACAGAAGGAATTTTCTTTCTAGCGTTTGCTTCCATCTTCGTGGCAGTCCCCTCTCCTCTGCCATAACTGTTACCTGGAAGAGAGCTGTGTAATACGTAGGAGTATTCTGTGACAATCTGGAAACCATCACAGGACTGATCCGCTGAGTTCTCTCTATCCCAGTCCTGGCCATCGGACTTTAGGTGTGCAGACCCGGATTAATCATAAATGCGATTCATACCATACTCCTAACATAGATCTCATCACGGCTTCCTGGAGCATTTAGTTATTTTTTTGTTTGTTTGTTTTTTCTTTTTACACTGTAGTAAACATCTGTAAACCCACCACTGGGAACAAAAGTCAGTAACTTGAAACTGTCTTCAGCCCACCACCCAGTCCTGCTCCGTCTCCCCCCACCCTGTCTCCTTGACCTTAGGTGAGTCTCACTTACAATTCCTTTTTCTTAATTTTTCCTTTCCCTTCTGTTTAACATAGTTGTATTGCATCTATTTAAAATCCTTAAAGGACATTTTTAACTTTATAAAGAATGTCATTATATATATACAATTACTTGGGATTTACTCTTTTTCACTTGTATTGCCAAGATTCACCCATATTGCAGTGTTACTGTAGTTCACTGCATTTGACTGCTGCGTCGTATTCTATTGTGCGACTGTACCATACTGTATTCATCTTCTCTCCTGTTGATGCACATGTGGATTATTTCCAGGTGTTTGCTACTATGAACAATGTTACTATAAACGTTCGGGTAGATTTATTATTTTAGAAAGAAGTTTCTCCTGCACTGTTTCCATCACCAAACACACTCTGGTGTCTCTGATGACACGTTCACGGGCCCCGGCCCTTACCCACGTTCCCTTGCACCTGAGGTCACGTTTCTATGTTCTCCTTTTCAGCCAAGACTCGTCTAAAACCTGCACACACGGGCTCTGCTTCTTCAATGTCTATTCCTTCTTGCACTCAGCCTCTTGGCTTCTGTCCCCCCGTCTCCACGCAAACTACTTTTATGAGATTTACTGGTGGTTTTCCTGTGCTGCCAAACCTGACGGACATTTCCCCACAACCGTGTCAGAGCTGTTGTATGTTACTTAGTTGAGCATTCCCTCCTTCTTAAAACACTCTCCTCTTTTGGCTCCCATGTAAGCACATTCTCCTGGATTTCCTTTCTCGGTCTGTATTTTGGCCCTTCCTCCTCCACTTCCTACTTACAGATACACACTGGAATCCATCAGAGGCCAGAGGTAGGCTTCCTTCTCTCCTCTCTCCATACTCTCCGAGGGGTGGCCCTCTTTTACCTACTGTCTTAGCAAAAGTCTTAATTAGTCGCATTCCCTTTCACTCTCAAAAGTGTCCCAGTTTGAATGATAAAATATATACTTTCTCTACTTGAATACCAGTGACTCCCAGATCATCCACAACTTCTTATTTAGGCAGTCTTCTATTAATTACCTTTCCTGGGACATTTCATGAGCTCTGCAAACTTAACTTTTCTAAAATAAGGCTTTTGCTTTCCTTCCAAAACCTGTTTTTTCTTAGTCTCCATCTCAGAAAATGGAAACTCTACCCTAGAGTAGCTCTAAGCCCTAGAGATTTTTTTTTGGGGGGGGGGCAGAGGGGATTTAAATTGTTGTTTTAGGGGGATTCCCTGTTCCTCAGCCCATCTGCCTCTAAGACCTGTCCATTCTGGCTTCATTACTGTGCTCAAAGCCATGGTCCCCTCTTGCCTGGGAGCAGCAAAGTTCTCATAACTGAGTCCTGGGTTCCACACATGCTCACCTCTCTCACCCTCATGCCCGTGTCCTGATCTATATAAAATATAAATCATATCACTGCCCGCTTAAGCCTTTTCTCTGACATGCGGCATAAAACCACGCTGCATTCGTGGCCTCTGAGGCTCAGTGCGCTCTCTCTCATGACTGCCAGTCCAGTCTGAGCCTGCGTCATTCTGCTCCTTCTTACCCTCTCTGGCCACCCCTCCCAAGGTCTCTCAGTGCGGCAAGCGCTTCCCTGTCCTGACACCTTGGCACCTGGAAAGCCTCTCATTCACTCCACTCCTAACTTGGCTAAGAATAACCTATCTTATTCTTCCTTAGGTCCGAGCTTAAGCATCAGTTCCAATGGAATGTGGCATCATTGTGTGTGTTTGTATAATTAAAAGAATGCCTTTTTTTTTTAGTTCTGAAGTAATACATTTTATTTTTTTAATTAGAAAACATAAGCAAGCAAAATAAAATAGTCATCCACATTCCTACCACTCAAATATAGTTAATGTTTTGTTGTGTATTTCCTCAGACATTTTCTCTGTCTGCAGAGCATAGATATCAGTTGCTTAGCTGGCCCAAAGTTTTACAATTGATGGGAGCCATTCTGTCCTATAATTTTACACGTAACTCACACCAGGACTACTTCTTCACGTTGGAAAACGTGTGATCCTTCTCAACATCTCTAGGGACTCTTGGGTTGGGCAAACGGTTTTCCTGGTCACATCTTGCCTCAGTTTCCTGCTTCCAATGCTGTGCTCATCACCCTTGTGCCTCGTCTCTTGTGTAGGCCCAGATGTTTAGCACGGCCCCTTACCTTTGATTCCACGATTGCTCTTCCCAGAGGATGGAAACCATTCCAGAAGAGTATATGTTTAACACATGTCCATCTTCAAAAACCCTTTAGCTCCTTTAGGCTGAAGATGCCTCACGATCTGAGACCATAAGCTGCCTGCTGCGGGCGGGGCTGGGGCAGACTCTCTCTCAGCTCTGTAGCAGCCTGCATCTGTGACTTTCCTCATAAGGAGAAATTCCATGTTTTGTCTGTTTTGATGGTTCTTTCTAGAATCTTTTCTGGAGTGTCTCAGTTTGCACACTCAGGCCTACTCAGCCGTCTTTCCCAAACAATGGGCGTTTGAAGCTGTAGAGGAATCATGCCTCTCTTCTGAAGAGCAGAAACAGTTCTGATCAGTAATTGTTTTAAATGGCAGGTTAATTTTTTTAAATTGAAATATAATTGACATGTAACAAATTAGTTTCAGAGGTATAATATTGAGAAATGATCACCATGCATAGTTAACCTCCTTCACCACACAGAGTTAAACCTTTTTTTCTTGTGATGAGAACTTTTAAGATCTACGCTCTTCGCAGCTGTCAGAAATACTATACAGCGTTATTAACTGCGGTGCACATCCCACCCCCATGGCTTAAGGAAGTAGCAGGATTTTTCCCTCTTCTTGGCACAAAGAAATGCCTTTTCCCACTCAAATGGTATCATGCAATATGTACTGGTTGGAAATCTCCATCTTCGCTTATCGATTGCTGACGACTATCTTCCCTGTCAGACACGTGTGTGGCGTAGTCAGCGAGTGAAGCGTTTACTAAGACGTGGTGCACGGCTTCTCCTGCAAGGTTGTTAGCGACGCAGATTCTCAAGCTCCGGCTGAACCAAATCCACTCATGTCTGTATCTGATCTCCAGGGCACTGGTGTGCGCGTAAGAGTCCGAGACTGCAACATTTATATGGCTTTCATAAAGACCACATGGCGATTCTTGTTTTTTCTTACTGGAAAAATCTATAAAAGACATTTCTGACCATTTATATGGCCATTTAATTTGCACTTTAGTTATTCAATGTGACACAGATGCTAAAATACGAAATGCTTTCCTAAAATGTGATATCTTCAGAGGCTCCCCTGTGCCTCTCCTCAAGTGAACCATGGACTTGGCCATATTTTCACATAGCATTTTACAGAAAATTATGACGGCAGCCTAATGGATTTAAATATTAATATAACATCATCTCTTGTCTTCACAAATATTTAGTATAAAATCCTAAAGTCAGTTTTTAAAGCACTTTGCAAATATGTATATTCAATCCTAAAATACCCCTTGCGTTTGAATTATGGAGAAAAGAGTTACTTGAGTGCGAGCTCTCTGAAAGGGGGCTGCTATTGCTCATGGTGAGGCTGGAGCTTGCCTGCCTGGGTCAGGTTAGTGGAGTTGAAAGCTGGGATATGATCTCATTTGGAAACCCAAGCACAAGAGAAATAAAATTCCACTTGGGTTGCAGAAGATTAGAGTGAAACGAACTGACTTTCCCTGGAAAACAAATGGGTTAGTGTCCCAACAACATTGCTCTAATTTGTTTCCCTTTAGAGGTGATGGAAACCGTTAATTTAACTGGTAAGTTACGTGCTGTGCAGGAGGAGTCGCCGTGTGAACATCTCAGTTTTCAAAAGCCCTCCCCTGAAAAGTCATCCAGCACATTTTTCTGCTCACACTCAAAAAGCTTCAGTTTCCCAGCTGGCAAGAGCATTAAGTATGAGTGTGCTTCCAATTAGGAGCAGAACTTGCCCGACGCGCGGTCCAAGGGCACTCAGGGGTGCGCAGAGCGTCTGCAGGGCCCTTCGCTGCTCGTCTTCCTGTCTTCTCCTGCCCTGAGGTGAACAGTTCTCAGAACTTCAGCTGCTGCACAAGATGTAAACATTTCTGAATATTAATTCCTTAGGAAGTAACAGTTCCATCCGAACAAACAAGAATGCTGCATTTACGACTTGTTTCCTTGGAAACGACTTTCAGGAAGTCACAGAGTTAAAAACCAGAAGGGCATTGTTTCACAAATGGGAGCTATGTGTTCCTGTGCCAGCGGGAATTGTTTTATAATGTTCCTTTCAGGATGGAACAGAATTCAATAACACATTCTGAATTCTTTCATCAAGCGACACACGTACAGGTTTTCACAAGTTGTAAAGGGAGGAGAGAAAGCCAAAGTAAAGACTGAACATATTGCATAAGCCAAGCCTTCATTTGTAATGAAGAAATAACCCCCGAACAGTCTTGAACGTAGAAAGAGGATATTCCGATATTGCTCTTAGGTATCAGACAAAAGCAGTCTTTTCACACTTAGGTCTCAGTCTGCCAAACATACTCTTAAAAAAAAAAACCCTTCTGTATGTTTTTTATGTTATGACACATCGCATATCACTTTGGAATACAAATCTAAAGCTAGGTATGGAAGCTGCTTTCACATCTGTAGAAGACATCTCAAAATAGTTTCTACTGCAGAAGTCAAAAGAACTTAACCTGAAACTGAAAAAAACCTGGGAGGAAAACAGCATATTACCAAATGTTCAAGAAAGAGAAAGGAATAGTTAAAAATGGAGGTAATCCACTTTTCCCCTTGTATGTATATGTTATGAGGGTGGAATAAGAATCTATCCACTTACACGATAAAATCTTCATTGAATGAAATCCACAGAGACCAGGCAATACTAGTATATACTAAAATAAAAACAGCCAAGTGTTTAGGAATAGTCTACTGTCTATCATATAGGAGTTTAGAATTGACAAGCCTTGTATTTTTATCCTTTTTTTGTGTGTGTGATTTTAAAGTATGGTTAGGAACAAAATGGAAACAGAGGCATGGATACATGGAACAGACTGACAGCTGTCAGCGGGGAGGAGGTGGGAGGGGCTGGAGGAAAGAAGGCAAAGGGATTAAGAAAAAGTCATTTCTATGACACCCAGACGCAGAGAAGTGTGGCGATAGCCAGAGTGACAGGAGGGTGGGGGTAGGTGGAGATGGGCACAGGGGCACGAATGGGTATGAAGGAGACTTTGCTTGGGGCGATGGGCCACAATGCAGTGCACAGACATCTTGTTGAGTCGTACACCTGAAACCTGTATGGTTTTGTGAGCCTATCCACCCCAATAAATTCAGTAAAAAAAAAGCTGGAAATCTGAGTAAACAGCCCCTGTGGACTTCCATGAGGATTTTTCCACTTCAGAGTGTGGCACCAGGCTGCCCCTTGGCAAGGCGCTGTGTGCATGCACCCGCACACACCCCCACAAACACAACACTGACGTGAGCCTTAGGGTTGTTTTTGAAACTAAGTTGACTCAAAACATAACCCATTGGAACGGGAATGTAAGTATCTTTGCTCAACCCACTTATGGTGGTGGGGCGGGAGGATACCTTTGTATTATTACTACAAAACCAGTTGTTAAGGGGCCTCCCCCTGGGAAGAGAGGCTTGCCCTCTCAAGGTCCAGCTGCCACCCCCTTTCACCTCACCTACTGCCCCTGTCCCCCAGCTGGCCTTCCCTCTCCCACTGCAGCCCGCTTCCCACCCACTCAGTACTCGACGGTCAGAGTGATTCGTGTTTTTAAAGGTCTCTAGCATTTTAAAAACGTTGTGGCAAATATCCATAACATAAAACTTACCATTTAAATCATTTTCAGGTGTATGGTTTGCAATCATCGCTCCCATCCATCTTCAGAACTTTTTCATCACCCCAAACGGGAACTCTCCCCGTGAAACACGGACTTCCTGCTGCTCTGGCCTCCAGCTCCAGGCGACCACCATCCTAAACACTTTCCTGTCTCTGTGAGTCTGACTGCTCCAGGTTCCTGATGTAAGTGGGATCACACACCTGTTATCCTCTTTTGTCTGGCTTACTTCGCTTAGCATAATGTCTTCAGCTTCTCCCACATTGTAGCCTGTGTGACATCCTTCCTCCTTAATGGTGAGTGATGTGTCAGTGTGTGCACACCCCACATTTTGTGTACCCGTTCACCTGTGAACGGACCGTGGGCTGTCTTCACTGTATGGTGATCGTGAATCATGTTGCCGTGAACGTTGGTGTACAAATGGCAGTTTGAGTCTCTGCTTTCAGTTCTTCTAGATACGTACCCAGAAGTGGGATTGCTGGGTCAGATGATAATTCTATTTTTGATTTTTTGGGGAACCAACCTCTGTTTTCCACAGAGCTTCACCAGCAATGCACGAGGGTTCCAATTTCTCCACCTTCTCACCAATATATGCTATCTTCTATGTTTTTTTTAATAGCCATTCTAATGGGTATGCAGGTGATATTTTAAAAATAAAAATTAAGTAATGTCTCTTCCTGCTTAAAATGCTCCATAGCTTTTCATGCCTGAACATATCTGGTCCTGCTTACCCATCTGGCCTCGTCCTGTGCCTCCCTCTTGCCTTCCTAGACCGCTGTCAACTCTTCCCTCCTCAGGAATGTCGTACTCCTCGCCTCTGCCCGGACTGCCTACTCCTGCACTTTGGGTGGCTGGCTGCTTGTCATTCTTTGTGTCTCCGCCTTTATCGGGCCCCTAAGCACTCTTTGTGAGATGCAGCTGTGCCCACGCCCTTCTCTCTCCCAGGCACCTTGTTCATTCCTCGGTAGCACCTGTTACCACCTGCAATGATTCCATCCCTTTGCATTTCCTACCTGCTTTCAAGGACAATGTAAGTTCCACAGGGCAAAACCTGGGCTACCTCTGCTGTTGTTGCTTCCTCGGAGCCTGGTAGGGCTTGAGAAGTGCTCAACGGTGAGTTGATCATCAAATTGCAAAAGGTCATTGGAATTTCTCATATTTGTAACTTCTTTCCTCTAACTAATGAAACATATGTTCCATGCTCTGACTTGTCAAAATAAAAGCCCTTGGAGGCTAAATGTATTGTCTAAATCTGGTAATGTTTTTCTTTCATTACACATGTGTTTAATATTAACTTCATTACATAGTTTAATATTTATATTACTAGATTCAAAGCTGCTGAACAGATTTTAGCTAGATTGGCTGCCCTCTAACAACCAGCAATTCGAATTATATTTTTTTAGAAGTTGGACTGATGTATTTAAAAGGTAACAAAACTCACATACCATTTAATTTGAACACGTTGCCTCATCAATAACCAAAGAAAGTTAGCTACGACCTTTATGGGAAATCATGCCTGTGTTGTTCCAGCGCTCTTCAATAAATACGAAAATACCAAATAACTTGCCCCAACAGTTTTTTTAAAGTACTGTGAAAGGTACATGGGAAGGAACTTGAGAGGAGGATTTAATCTCTACTCATTTTAAATTTCATATTGCTCCTCTGGGGTAGGAGACCAGGAGTACCAATATCAATGATAGAGTTTGTAAATGAAAACAACAAGGGGATTCTTTGGGACTCATTCAGCAAAAATAAAAACGTTTCCTATATAGATGATTTTAGAATGACTTTCTGTGCATTTACAGGCTTATCTCTGGATAGGGGACTTCTTTAGTCATCTGCTCCGCATTCAGTGGGTCCTGTGATCTGAAAACGTCTCCCTTCCCATCTTCACGGAATCTGTTCTCATCTGCTCTGACTTCTTCTGATAGGCATAGCATCTATTGTTTTACCTTTTTTTCTCATACTTATTTTCTTTTTTTCTTTCTGGCTTTTTGGCTACATGTTCTGGGAGACAGCTTTGCTCTTTATAAATCAGTGGTTCTCAAGCTTTGGTGCACACCCGGACCACCTGGGAAGCTATTAGAAAACAGCCTCGTGGGCTCCACCCTTAGGGTTTCTGATTAGGTGGACTTGGATGAGGGCCAAGAAATTGATTTTCTAACGAAAAACCAGGTGGCCCTGATGCTACTGTTATGAGAAGCCCAGTTTGAGAGAGTTTCTTCTGTATCCTGCTACACAAAATACAGGCGAGGGTCAGCGTGGCACTTCTAACAAGCCCCCAGGTGAGGAACCTGCTGGTCTCTGGCTGAACTTTGAGCAGCAAGGACCTACACCAGTGGTCCTGAAATTCTGAATCCCCAACCAACAGCACTGGAATCATCTGGTGGAATTTGTTAGAAATGCAATTTCTCAGGCTCTGTCTGAGACCTGCCAAACCAGCATCCGCATTTTAACAAGATCCCCAAGTGACCTAGAAGCTTATAAACTTGAGAAGCCCTGTTCTCGATGACCTAGCTGGCCTTCACCAATTTGTATATTATATATATAATATATATATTATGTGTATATAATATACATATATATTTTATATACATACAATATGTACGTTATATAGCCCACCCATGGCATTTGTTTCAGATACAATTTTAATTTTATGCACTCTTTTAAAATCTTTGACTACTCATTTTTGTCATAGTTTAATCCTGATGATGAATGCAATATTATCTGAAAATATTCTGAGGCTACTGATGTTCTTTCCAGGTCTTCTTATTTAGTTTATTAATCTCATTCTTTGTATTTGTAGCTCTCCTATGGTAACAAGTGATCCCACAAACCTCAATGGCTTATGGGAACAAACGCTTATTTCTTCTTTATCTGTTACATTGGCTGCAGGTTAATAATGCCTCCACTTCTTACTTGCACGTCTTCACATCCCAGGAGGCCAAAGGAGGGAATGAGTATGGGCTGTGCCTTTCTGGAGGCAAAAGGACAAGAGCAAGAGGGCTGATAGACACACACGAGGGCTCCTAAATGCTTTGTTTGGACGCGGGGCCCAGCGCATGCGCTTACGCGTTGTTGCCAAGGCGGTCACTCGTGCGTGCGACCACGACTGAATGCCATTCCCGCAGGGGCAGGTTTCGAACTGAATGTGGGCCCCCCTCATTTACGCGTTGAAACCTAATCTCCAGTGTGATTGTATTCGGAGGTGGGGCCTTTGAGATGTAACTCAATCATCTCCCCAGGGCCCCACTTCCAGATGCCTTCGCCCTGGAGATTAGGCGCCAACACATGAATTTTAGGGGCACACAAACCTTCAGCCTGTAGTGGTTTGTTTCTACAGTGGGTGAGGCTTCAGAGAGCCTGTCAAGGAAGCTGGATGTAGCAGTTTTAGGGACTTACAGGAGATGGCTCTGCTCCCTCTCCCGACCTTCCCATCCCCTTTCTCTGTGAGGACGGACCCTGCAGCGGTGTCTGGGCTTCGGTGGGCGTGGGCAGTGGCTTCCTTTCCCTGCGTGGGCGGGCGGGCAGCCCTGGGAGGTGGGGCTTCTCCTGGCAGGGTCGAAGTCCTGCAGTCCTGCTGAGCTCGGCTGCTCTGGGTCCATGACAATGAAAGAGATGTCTTCACATATTGCTGAACTATTCTTTACTTGTCTCGTTAGATGACAAGCACCAGCAATCGATTACGTGAGACTTGGTTCAGTCCCTGGATTTAGTAAAAGACTGGGGGAGGGGTATGTAATGTCCTACTCTCGGGCCTTAACAAGGAGGTTCTTACCCAGAAAATGCATGGCACTCATTATACTTTGGAAGACTGAGGCTGAGCCAATTTTTGTGGTTTGTATTCCAGACAATCAGTGGCTGACACAGAAGAACAGACTCTTAAGTCATCTTTGTGGCTTAACATCACTAGCACTTGACAATGACTTATGGTCCTCAGCCTTGACTTTTTAAGTGCTCTCCAGAGTTGGGAAGCAAGAGCAGTGAAGTTTCGGACATTTTGCGTAGCTGAGAAGACAGTGATTTAAAGCACACAGGCCTTTCTCCTCATTCATGGTTTCACTTTCCGCCATTTCAGTTACATACAGTCAAGCATGGTCTGAAAATATCAGATGGAGAATTCCAGAGATAAACCATTCGTCAGCTGTTTAAAATTTAAACAATTTTCTTTTTTTTTCTTTTTTTTAATCAGTATTTTTTTAATTGTTGATATTGTACAGTTTTCTGTCTTTTACCCCGCCCCAGCCCACCACCCCAGCCCTCCCCACCTTCCTCCCATTTCCACCCCCCCATAGTTTTTGTCCATGAGTCCTTTATACTTGTTGCTCTAAACCGTTCCCCTTTTCCCCTGAAATTCCCTCCCCTCCCACTCTGGACACTGTCAGACTGTTCTCAAATACAGTGTCTTTGTTTATATTATGCTTGTTTGTTTGTTTTGTTGATTAGCTTCCTGTTAAAGGTGAGATCATATGGTATTTGTCTTTCATTGCCTGGCTTATTTCGCTTAGCATGATACTCTCCAATTCCTTCCATGCTGTCGCAAAGGGTAGGAGCTCCTTCTTTCTTTCTGCTGCATAGAATTCCATTGTGTAAATGTACCACAGTTTTTTGATCCATTCATTAACTGATGGGCACCTAGGTTGCTTCCAGCACTTGGCTATTGTAAATTGTGCTGCTATGAACATAGGGGTGCATAGATTCTTTTGGATTGGTGTTTCAGGATTCTTAGGATATAATCCAAGCAGTGGAATTACTGGGTCAAAAGGTATGTCCATTTTTAGTTTTCTTAGAAAATTCCATACTGTTTTCCATAGTGGTTGTACCATACCTCAGACAAGGGATTAATCTCCAAAATATATAAAGAACTTACAAGACTCTACTCTAAGAAGACAAGCAACCCAATTAAAAAATGGGCAAAGGATTTGAACAGACACTTCTCCAAGGAGGACATACAGAGGATCCAGAGACACATGAAAAGATGCTCGATATCTCTAGCTATCAGAGAAATGCAAATTAAAACTACAATGAGATACCACTTGACACCAGTCAGAATGGCCTTCATAAACAAAGCAACAAACAGCAAGTGTTGGAGAGGTTGTGGAGAAAAGGGGACCCTAAAATTTAAACAATTTTCAACTGCTTGCTGTTCTGAGTAGCATGATGAAATCGTGCTCCATTCCACCCAGGAAGTGAAACATGCCTTTGTCCAGCCTATCTAAGCTGGACATGCCAGCCATGCAGCGGTCACCCGGTAGCCATGCAGGAGATGAGGGCGAGTGTCGCAGTACTGAGTGCTGAGTTCCAGTCACCCTTATGCAACTTGGTAACGGCCATAAGAGTAGGGTGCTAGCATTTTGGATGGGCCAAAGAGAAGCCACGAAGTGTTTCCTTTAATGAAAAGGTAAAATTTCTGGACTTGATAAGAGACCGCATGGACAGAAACACATTGAAGGACATGTCCAGCTTCGCTTTCTTTCAATGATACCGTGACTCCGTAGGCTAAAATTATGAAGATGAGAGACCGCGTTGAACTATGGAAATACCACTGAGACCAGAGAAAATAAATAACGGTGTTAAGAAAAATTTAGTTTTCCTTCCCCTCTCTTCTCTTTACCTTCCCTTCCTGGTACCTTTCCCTTTGCTCTCCATCTCTCTTCTTTTCTCTTCCTTTCCTTTTCCTCCTCAAATGGCTTATGGTCACATTTACAAAGAAAAATAATTTTAATAACAAATTAATTAAACATAGTCTACTCCAACTATTATCATGTCAACATGTGATCAATATAAAAATTATTAATGAACAATGTTTGCATTCTTTTGTTTTTCTGTGTGTTACTCAGTCTTGAAATTGGTGTGTATTTTGCACCCTTAGCACATCTTAATTCAGACTTACCGTGTTTCCAGTGCTCAGTGGCCACCTACGGCTTGTGTCGGGCAGCACGGACCCGAGGAAATGAAAGAGCGACGCTGACAAACACGAGGCTCATAGTGGTTTTGAGAGAAGAACTTAGGGTGCTGTGCTGAGAAATATTGTTAAGTGCTAGCTTATAAATGCCGGATCTTTCTTGCGCCTTTAGATATTTAATAGTCTCAACCCCACAGGGCAAGGATGTGTCAAACAAAATTTCCTTCCTGGGAGCCTACGGATGAATTTGTCAGGCAGAACACTCCCAAATTCTGTTAAAGGCTGTGGGTAGATGCAGGGGAGAGGGGCTCTTAGTGTGGCATGGCAGTCTGGAGAATACACACGGCGTCCACTCTAGTTATCGTGATATGGTGAGACAGGCTCTCAGGGGCTGGGAAGGTCACGCATTTTAATAGTGGTAACGGGCGCCAAAATCCTAGAAGGCATAAAGTGGCATAAAGCCCATAGTACAGTAAAGTTAACAAAAAATAAGGAAGTATTTATATAAGGAAATACCTCAGAGATGATCTACAATATATGGAACAAAATCGTAGATGGCAAGTAAGGTTTTAAGTCACTTTGGCTTTTTAATTAAATGTGGCTGATTTGGGACTAAGAAGTTCTTCACATTCTCGTTCTTAGCATGTCCTCAATTTGAAGCTTTCACTACACTATTTGAGTTTGCTGGGACCGCAGACCCTACAACATGGGGTTTGAGTTGGTGTGGGCTGGAGGAGTGACCGGTCCACCTGCTTCCATACACTCTTGCCCGTGTGGGGCAGCCAGCACCAATTTATAAAGCTATAATCAGATTAATTTCTTCAAAAGCCAACAAACAGAAGCAGTAAAAAACAAACAAACAAACAAACAAACAAACAATCAAACAGCCCACAAAACCAGCCAGGTACTGCACTCAGGAGTCTTGGCCCTTCGAGCAGTCTGCACAGCCCCGTAGGAGGGAGTCTCGGCCCGTTCCCCGTGCGTCCCGTGCAACTTGCTGCCTATCCACCGCCTCCAGCCAGTCAGCTGCCCCCACACCCTACGTTTGTTTGCACTTCAGGAACTTTGCACTTGCTGCTGCCACTGCGGGTAAGGGGGCAGCCCTGGGAACAGGACGGCTGTGGGATTGCAGGCGACCTGGCTGCGTATGCCTCAGTTTCCTCATTTATAGAATGGTGATGACAATAATAGCTAACTTGCCTCATGGAGTTGATGTGAGAATTAAACGAATTAATGCATGTGAGCACTTAAAACAGGGCCTTGCACCGAATAGTGGAAACAAAATGTAGGTTTATTGCACATTCATTTAGCAGCAAAATGTGATCTGACCTGACATGAGGCCATTGAAATTTATTGACTCTGCATAGTGTGATAAAGACATAATTTCTATGGAAACTACATGAGATTATGGGGTGCTGCCCAGATTGTGCTGAGGGTGTCAAGGACAATATGGTGTGTGCACTGTATTTTATTTTTAGACCCTCGAAATTCCAATTCTGAAACTTACCTCCCCCAAGAGTTTTGTGGAAGGAATCATGGACATGCATTATTGCTGTGCGAGACCGAACTTGTCTTCTGCACAGGGCTCCTGTGCTACTGAGGCTGGTGTTTCTGTCTTGGGATCTTGCCTTTCTAGCAGCTACCTGGAGCGGCCAGATGGCACAAACTGTGTGACAGTAGGGTTGACAGCTGGTGGGTAAACTCTGTCTAATACATTAGAGGAGCCTACGGTTAATTTTCTCTCCCTTCCATTCTGGTTATTGATTGCTTTGTAACAAATTACCTTAATGGCTTCAAATAACAGTAATCATTAATTTTGCTTTTGAACTTGTAATTTGGCCAGGGGTTATCGGGAATGATGCAGTTCTGCTCTGGGGATGCTGGAGGATCCTCCCTCAAGGTTGCTTGTTCACAGGGCTGGCAGGTTGGTGCTGGCTCCAGGCTGCCACGTGGGGGCTCTCCACAGGGTTGCGTGAGCTCCCCATAGCCTGGCTGCCAGGTTCAAAAGCATGTATTCCAAGAGCCAGGAGGCGGAAGTTGCCAATCCCTTAACCCCTTGGCCTAGAGACATGTGCGGGTTGCTTCTACTGCACTCTCTCAGTCAGTCACAGGCCCATCAGATTCAGGGCATAGAACACAGACTTCAGCTGTCGTCGGGAGGAGGGTCAGAGAAGGTGTGGCTGTTTTTAATGTGCCATTCTGTTTCCTCTACCCTCATTGTTCCGAAGCACAGTAGTTCGCAAGGCCTTACCTGCGATGGGGTAATTGCCCATCTCAGGTAAAGCCTTGTGCTGTTTATGAAGCTTCAGGCAGCTTGGTGACCCATCCCCTTGTGTCTGTTCTCCTTCTTTCTCTGCCTTGTGCTCTTTTCTCTCATCCCTGCTAATCTTGATTTCACTCTCAAAGGAAGTGCTAGTGCACGATTTAGGCTCAGGTTCTGTTCTGTGTTCTGGGGGACCCAGCGTAAATCACATATGCTGATTTACAGGGTGGGGCAAAAGTAGGGTTACAGTGTGAGTACGTGAAACAGTTTATTCTTGCATTATTATTAATTGTTATATTATTTTCCATATGAACAGCTGTAACCCTGCTTTTGCCCCATCCTGTGCTTTACTTTGTTTATTTTTATCTCCCCTCCTAGTATACAAGCTCCTCAGAGCAGGGCTCTGCATGTCTGTGCGCTTCATTTAGGGTTGCATTCCTGGAGCCTGGAACGACGCCTGCCTCATTGAAGGTCCTCAGCAAGTATTAGTTTAACAACTTGGGTGTTTAGCTGAACGATGCTTGTCTCTCTAATGAGAACTTAATCACCACAAGGGCAGGGACGTTACCATCTCTCTCACCACTGTTTCCATAGCTCCAACATCGCGTGGCACAGACTAGCTCTCAATAAATGTTTTTAAATAAATGCATGAACTAAGCCAGGGCAAATCAATACAGAGACTGCTGTTGAGGGAAGCACAGTCATTGCAAACCAGGGACACATCCATGGAAGTTTCTAGAAAGGCTCAGAGATTGGGATGACACAGAGGGAATGACTTAAGATCACCACATTTGAAAGGTGACAGTTCCATAGGACAGTTCACAGGACCTTTGGGATATTATTACACAAGCATTTCACTGTTGAATTTTAACGGTCTTTGGAAAAGAGGAGCAAGTCGTAGCCCCTGTGTCCCATGACCCCTCAGGTGCAATAGCCATAGGGGCGCTATTTCATGGGTCTCATTGAAGAGGCTGGACGCCTGTGCTCCCTGCCCTTGGATGCCCGTGTCTTCCAGGAACGTATCCTTAAGAGTGGTACCTTGGCCTCATGCCCCTGCTTTGGCTGATTTGAGTCACCCCTTGGTGTGTTTTGCATTAGTTTTGCATGAGGGTTTGTTTCCTTCATTCCCTTTTCTACCCACCTGATTCAAACTGAGAGCTTACACGCCAAAGATACAGTTAAGCCTTTGCGATATGTGCCAGTCAGAGCACCAATAGGAAGGGGGGTGCATTCCAAATGAGATCGTTCCAGGAGAGTGTGTTGCGGGGCAGCTGGCAGCGCTGTGTGTGCAGGGAACCACGATGACCAGCCCAGCAGCTGCAGGGCTGTGGGCAAGAATACAAACGCAGGCGCCCACGTCACAACTCAGAGTATTTCAAAGTCATAGCTCAGGCTAACAGGATGTTGAATAGAATGAGTCTATCCTCCTACCTCCACAAATGGAGGAATGACTCAGAAGGCTGGTCTGCACGTAGAATTATCTCATTCTTCTGAGTTGCAGACCATGGTGCCAGAACATGGTGGTCTGGGACCGCCAGCTACCTGCCCCCTCTCATTCTTCCTCCAGCCCCATGCACACGGCAAGCACCTTTGCCAGATCATGCACAGACACCCTAGTCCCTGAGTCCCAGCTCTGTTCACAGTTGCACAAACGGCCACCTTTTGGCCACTCCTGAGTCTAAGGGTGGGCACATGGGGGTCAGAGCACCCCACCCCTGAGACAGAACTGAGGATAAGACCCGCCTGGACCCTGGAAGCTGGCTTGGGCCTGTTTAGGTGGGGAATTCAGTTCTAAGTACATAGCATGCTGTACAAGTGGGGCGCTCTGTGAAGGCTGGTCAGAGGCCCCACGAGACGAAGTCTGCTAGTAGCAGCCGAGCTGTACGAACTCTAGACATGGAGGTAAGAGGGGGGTCTATAGACTGGGCTGCCTTTGAGCAGGAGTGACAGTCATGTGCAGATAACCTTGCGGGGAGGGAACAAAGGGCCGCATCCTCCTGCAGATACAAGAGCTCCCTACTAGCGACCCCCGGCCAGAGGACTGGGGGGCCATGTTGCTGGAGCCTCTCAGGCCAGGGAACTGGCAGCGATGTGCACAGGGTGAGTCTGGAGGGGCCGAGCAAAGGTACCAGGCACAGGTCTCACCGGTGAACAGTGCAGACCAAGATCCCCAACCTCATCCACAGTTGATGCTCTTCCAACACCAGGAAAGAGGAAGGTGGCAGTGCCCTTGATCTAGTATTGACTAAGCCTCAGGGCAAATTCCAAGGAGAGCAAGGGCTGCCTTTGACCTTCATGTTTTTCAAGAACAGAGCAGTGGAGCTTCTGGAAGAGAGGCACACGGGGGCATTTGCTACGGTATCAGTGGACACTCTGACTTGGTTAAGCCTCGAAAAGAGTCATTCATAGGGCATTGTTTAAAGTTACTTCATTTAATGAGTTTTCGTTATTTGTAAGAACAGACTGCTAATTAACACAAGTAATCACCCATACCAATGGATATTTATTGTGATATTTGTGTAAGGCACTGTGCCAGGTTCAATCACAGTGTGTGCCCCGAAGAGCTTGCAGTCTAAACAGAGAGACTTGAACTCCAGACACAGTGCTCTGAGTTTCCTGTTCTCTGAGTCTTTCCCCTCTTCCTACTCCCTCCCACTCCTGCCTTCTTGCTTCTTCTGGGCTCTAAGAAAAAGTAAGATAGAACCAGAGAGAACCAAAGAAACTTCTCTGTGTGAGATAAGGCAACAGGGAAGGAATGGAAGGGAGGTGGTAAAAAGTGGTGTGATGTGGGCAGTACAGTGATGCAAATGGAGTTTGAGAGGGGGCAGCAGGAGGAGGAGAGGGAGAAGGTGGGGGAGGGAGAAGGGAGGAAGGAGAGAGGTAACAAAACCATCGACAAAGTGAAAAGGCAACCCACTGGATGGGAGAACATAGTCACCAGTGATACATCTGATAAGGGGTTAATATCCAAAATTATTTATAAAGAACTAATACAACTCAACACCAAAACCCCCAAATAATCCAATCAAAAATGGGCAAAGGACCTGAATTAGACACTTCTCCAAAGAGGATGCACAGATGGTCGATAGACATATGAAAAGATGTTCAATGTCACTAATCATCAGAAAAATGCAAATTAATACCACAATGAGATACCACCTCACACCTGTCAGAATGGCTATCATCAATAAATCAACAAACAAGTGCTGGTGTTGATGGGGAGAAAGGGGGGAACCCTTGTGCACTGTTGGTGGGAATGCAGACTGGTGCAGCCACTGTGGACAGCAGTATGGAGATACCTCAAAAGATTAAAATGGATCTGCCTATTGACCCAGCAATTCCAGTTCTGGCAATTCTTCTGAAGAAATCTGAAACACTGATTCTGAAGAATAAAGCATCCCTACGCTTATTGCAGCATTATTTATAGGAGCCAAGATCTGGAAAGAGCCCAAGTGCCCATCAGTAGGTGAGTGGATAAAAGAGCTGTGGTACATTTCCATAGTGGAATACTACTTGGCTGTAAAAAATAAGGAAATCTTACCTTTTGAGACAGCATGGATGGAGCTAAAAAGTGTGCTAAGTGAAATAAGCCAGTCAAGGAAAGACAAATACCATATGATTTCACTTATATGTAGAATCTAATAAACAAAATAAACAATCAAACAAAATAGAAGCAGATTCATAGACACAGAGAATAGACTGACAGCTGTTGGAGGGGAGGGGTTGGGGGCAGGACAGGTAGGTGAAGGGATAAAGCAAAGACAAAAGCAGAACTCATAGACACAGACTACAGTGTAATGACTACGAGAGGGAAAAGAGGATGGGGAAGGTAGAAGAGGGTAAAGGGGCATAAACTGTGACAGAATACTTGAATTTAGGTGGTGAACATATAGTACAATATACAGATGGTGTATTAGACAATTGTGCAGTTGAAAACTGTATCATTTTATTAACCAATGTCATCCCAATAAACACAATTTAAAAAAAAAGAAAAACAAAAAGACTGTGAAGTAGTGAACATGAAATGGGTAGAGGGACCTTGGCTGGTGTAGCTCAGTGGATTGAGTGCTGGCCTGCAAACAGAAAGGTCGTCAATTCGATTCCCAGTCAGGGCACATGCCTGGGTTGTGGGCCAGGTTCCCAGTTTGGGGTATATGAGAGGCAACCAATCATGTATCACTTCCACACAGATGTTTCTCTCCACTTCTCTCTCTCTTCTCCTTTGTCTAAAAGTAAATAAATTAAATCTTAAAAACATAAAATGAAATGGGTCGAAGGGTAAATGAAGGAATATCTTATCTTTTCCACATGCATTCGTTTTCCGGGTACCCAGACACGCAGTGCTTCTCGTTGGTTTGCAAACTGTGTCTGGTGCTGAGCTCCTGCTCTGTGCATTTGAGGTCTCGTTCTGCACCGATGCGTGTCTCCCGCGCTATTCCTGGTGTCCTGGTACAGTTACTTCATAGGCTGCTAGAAGCAATCTTATTTTTTTTTTCAGGATTAAGGAGAGGAAAATGAGGTACTAGCCTTAGGTGACAAACAAACAAACAAACAAACCCAGTAGCTAACACAAATAATATTTTAATGTAATAGTTAAAACAAAAATTAATGCAAAATATCCATCATGAACAAAATATTGGAATTTTAAATAAGGCAGGATCAATATCCTAGAGCTGAAACCACAGATCATTTATGTTGTCATCCATAGTGAAACTCCTATAGGTTCCTTGCAGTCAAGGACAAAGGGAAGGGTGTAGGGAAAGACGCCAGCGAGGGCCACTCTTCCGGATGGGCCGCTCCACCGCTCAGGCTCTGGGCTCTGTTGGAGTCTCGGCTCTGAGCAATCTGGCTGCTTTAGGAATAAATCTGTGATGTATTTGTGCTTCCATCTAGTGGCCAGATGTGGTATAACCCCCCACTTCTGGAGTCTGGGGGAAATGTGCTTAAACCAGGAAAGGTCAAAGGGAAAGAGATGGACGAGTATCTGAAAATCTCATGATCAGCAAATTTTAGGTGTTATGCTCAAGTTCGACCATTTTTTTCTGTTTCTTTTTCTTTTATTAAATACAAAGTGAACTCCTTCTATGTTCAAGAAGTGTGCTGGATGCTGGGTACGGAATAGGGGCTAAGCACGCAGGGTATTTGTCCCAAGACTGCACTTTTAGAGAGTCTGAGTAAGAAGGGACTGTACAATCAATCTCCCAGCGCAGTTTATTAAGAACAAAACAAAACGAAAAAAGAGGCCTGGAGGGAGTTGTAGAGAGTGAGTGATCTGTCTTAAGTCACAAACTGGCTAGCACAGGAGAGTCGGACTGAGGATTCGGTCGGGCACAGTTTCTGCTGGGGTTGCTTCCCTTCCTGTCTTAGAGGAAACTTGTCCTGAACAGGCTGACACAACCAGCTTCAAGCTCCTTGGCTTGCATTCTTTGTGGGAGGGGTGAGTAGGACACATTTCAGAAATGGATTAAGGAAGAAAGTCAGCTGCGTTTCTGCCAATAGTGACGGCAGCCTAAGTTAAATCAATCAGTTCTGCAAAGAAATATGTCCCCCGAGTGCCCCAAAGTTAAGAAGATGCAAAATTTACTACAGTCAGGTTTGTTAACGTTGATTTATTTATCTAACTGTACAAAAAAAGAAGCCATAACTTACCTCTTGTCCTTGTGCCAACAACTATCTCATTCTCTTTTTTATATAACTAAGCTGTTCCCACCTCGAGTATCAAAAACCCCCTAGGTTCAGGGGATCACCATGCATCCCTCCATCTATGAGTATCTTGAAAATAAATGTATTTTTCTAACTGTACTGTACTAAATGTTCATTGACAACTTCTGTGTTGATATTTCTTGTTCAAAATAAAATAAAATAATAAACTCTGATAAATGAAAACAGGACTAAGTTGCACACACATTTTAAAAAAGGTTTTATTTACTTTTTTAGAGAGGGGAAGGGAGAGAGAAAGAGATGGAGAGAACTATCACTGTAGTCGCCTCTGGAGCGCTCCCTACTTAGGACCTGGCCTTGCAATCCAGGCATGTGCCCTGACTGGGAATCAAACTGGTGACCTTTTGGTTTGCAGGCTGGCACTCAATCCACTGAGCTACAGCAGTCAGCCAGGAGTAAGTTGCATGCATATTTAATATATTACATATTCGATTTTTATCATGAAAACTTCAGACATGCACAAATACAGAGTTTGCGATGAACCCCGACATATTCATCTCCCAACCTCCCAACATTGGCATCAGTCATTTAGCAAGATTCTGTCCTATTTAATTGATCTTTCCTCCTTTCTTTGTTTCTGAAGAATTTAAACAAATGCCAGACATTTTACTCTTATATACCTTGCCAGAAATTTCCCCAAAATATGGATGTTTTCTTCCCGTAATGCCATTATCACATCTGAGGCAATTAATGATAATTCCTGGGTGTCATCCAGTATTTAGTCCATCATTAAATTTTCTCAGATGTCTCAAAACTATCTTTTCTGCTGCTGGTTTGTTCAGATCTTGATTTAAACGAAGTCCAGACATTACATTTGACTGTTATGTTTCTTGAGTCTCTTCAGTCTAGACGATACTTTCTCCCTTCTATGTGGTTGTTTTGTGTGACCAACAGTGGTGGTTAGGATGGGACCTCGGGTTGCTGATCAGCCACTGACTTGAGCAAACCAGGTCAGGTGTCCCGAGACTGGCCCCACTCTGGTCGGTCTGCCTCCTTGTGGTGTCATGTAGCTTTTCCACTCTCCACAGTAAGTTCTGTGAGTGGACGTCAGCTGGAGAAGCTTGGTTGCATTCAGGGTTTATCCCCTTCTCCCGCTTTTGCCAGAATCCTTCACGGATGGGCTGTGCGCCTTGCACAGCAACACAGCGAGGGGCCCGCAGTGTCTGAGTATTTCACTTCCACTGTGCATATGTATTTCCCTAAAATTACATTTAAAATATTTCAAACAGCAAGTTTGAAAAAATAGTACAGCACATACACTCTTGATCTAGTTTCATGCATGGTGATATCAGTTGTTAAATTTTCACCTCTTTTGCTTTATCTCTTATCTTTTTTTATTCTTAAGGCTCTGTGATACTACGTTGGTCTCCAGTGAACTTTACAGTGATACAGCAATGTTATCCTATCTACACTCTAGTCTAAAATTCCTCTAATTGTCCCAGTCATGTCTTTCGTACTTTGTTTTTTATCCAGCATCCATGGAGAGGTCCTGTACGCATCGAGCACCCTCGTCTCCTGTGCCCCCTTCACTGTTACTCTTGCCTCTTTTTGTCTTCACAGCATCACCATTTTGGAAGAGCCTGGGCCATAGATCTTGCAGAATTCTTTTTGATTAGATTTAGGTTAAGCATTTCAGGTAAGAATAATCACATGGGTGACGACGCACCCTCCCCATGGCTTGCTGGAGACCAGGACAGCAGTGGTGTGTGTCCAGTGCTGGGCCCAAGGCCTGAGCACCAGGGGAACTGATGACATGAAGTTCCAATGCGAAGGCCAGCCGGCTTGAGGTCCCAGAGTGATGCGGACACCGGCTAGCAGTGTCCGCGTCATTATGGATGAAATAAAAACATACACACGGATTACCGAGTCCGGTGGATGAAAAAGGACAACAGTGTGACTTTTCTCTCAAGGGGAGCAAAAGCCCTGGCCTCTGCCATGACAGGCCTTTATTCTAATCTCCTCACATTACAAGATGGTCCTCACTCACTATCCCCAGTTACAACAAAAGGAGCCAATGCCCCTAACCACATCACAGAAGAAGGATATTAGCAAATGAAAAGGCAAAAGTGGTTGAGCCTGTTACATTGGTCCCTGCAAGGTTTAGCATGGATTTTAGGAAGTCACAGTAAGCATTTGCAGGGTGAGGGAGTTTTTAGCAAAAAGCAGCTTAAGTATATCGCAAGTCTGATTACCCACTAGAGAACCTATTGTGGGAGTGGGTCCTGTGCAGGTCTGAGTGGGAGCTGGGCCCACGCCACGCAGAAGGGTCTGCCACATCTCCCCTCTTTTGTTTTAATAGAACTGCTATGATCCCACAAAGCTTGCTGGTTGTTGGTCTCCCACACGACCCTGAGAAAACAATTTTTCAAACACATCAAAGTACACAAAGCATCATTATAATCAGTAATCAACCAGTGGTTCCAAAAACCCACGTTCTCAGATTAAGCTCATCAATCACTGTCAGGCAGTAATGGTCAAATAGATAACATTCAAAGAACTCTGAGGGCCTATTTTGAGTCAGGGTCAAATAGCTACAGGGCCATACAATTCTGGGGAAACAAACTTATTTCAGGCTTGTACCCTTATCATTTAAATTGAGGGTATCAGCAAAGTAGGTTTCATAGGATTTTATGCTTTCTTTCTTAGGCCTGATTACCCCGGGGAACCTGCCCTTTCTAGCACAGGGCCGCACCCACCTCTGGCATTGTTTCAGGATTAGGTGGAGTCTTCTTGCTGCCAGAGCGAGGACTCAGGCTATGTCTGGATAGCTGGGGGGCGAGGGTCCATCACCCTCTTTTTGCTTGGCCCCCCCAAGTCCTTCCTTGAGGGCCATCCACATGGTCATGCCCGTCTTAGGCGACCCCCTCCCTCGAGGCAATCTTACCCATCATTGGCTAACTGACCAAGCATCGGAGGCCAGCTATGGATGAAGCAGAAGTGGCACTCCTGCCAGGGAGATAAGCTGTCTCCTTAGTGGCGAAGGTCCTCTTGGTAGAACAGACCCAGATGAAACAGGTCCCTTGGGCTCTTACTCAGCCTAGCCATGGGGGTGGGGGTTACAGACTCTGAGACCAGGTGGGGCAGTTCCCAACATCTAATCTCCCCGCTTTTTCGTTTGTAAATGCTATTGTAGCTGTTAAACCTGTGAAACCTACTATTTGCTGTTCCTGAATGCAATCTTAAGAGAACAACCTTTATATATATCATAAAGCACAAATAAGGATTAAGACAAAGGGGGATCCAAGGACTGCTAGGACCCAAACTTGTAAGTTCAGTCCATAGAAACAGTGTTTAGGGTCCAAACATTGGACTTTATGGGGCATCGAGGGGTTGTTGCTCTCTGCAGGAGGTGCCTGAGCCTCAGCCCCCGTCACTGGGGCAGGCCTCGTCCTCCTCCATTGGCAGGCCCAGGCCCATGAGTGACGGTGTAAGTGTCCGTTTTCCTTCTGGTTGTTCAGGGTCAGCTGGGCCATCTGGTCTGTCAGTCGATTGGTTCTCAGCTCCAGGTAGCAGAGCTTGGCATCTGTCCGGCTCATGATAAGGCTTTACTCTTTTGGCTGGTAGCCAGGCAGGACCTGTAGGGATGGAAACAAACACACACCCTCTTCCCCAACGCGGTCCTGTGCATCTCTGAGTGGGAGCTGGGCCCACGCCACGCAGAAGGGTCTGCCACACCAGAGGAACCAATTTTTCAGTTGGGGTCCAAGGGCAGGAAGAGACCAGTGTCCTAACTCAGTAACCAGGCAGGTGGAGTCTCCTCTACTGGAGGGAGGGGAGGGTCAGCTTCACGAGATGAGGCCCACCATCCTTATCGGGGAGGGCACACTGCTTTACTCCGTCTATCTCATCCGAAAATGCTCCCAGAGACACACCCAGACAGATGTGTGACCACGTATCCGGGCACTCTGTGCTCGGTCAGGTCGACACATAAAATTGAGCCCTGCAGTGGTGCCGGCCAGGCCTCCCCAAGCCCAGGCGCCTGCCTCTCGCAGAACGAATGAGGACTGTGTGTGGGAATACTCTGTGACTGCGCATGTCCTGCTCCCAACTACATTCTCCCCAATGGAGCTACAGATTTTTAACTGCTGAAAGGGACTGGACTTGGTGGGGATCGTTGAAAAGATGGAGAAAACTTCCTTTCACATGAAGAAACTCCCACAGAGTTGGGCTCTAGGCCAAGGCCCAGATCAGAAAGTAAGGGTCACAGATGGTGTGAATCTGACAGGAGTGACAGCCTAGGACCAGGTGAGGGCGGGCACAGTGCTGTCCGGACTGGCAGCAGGTGCCCCTGCAAACCCGGAGTCAGGCAAAAATTGGGGGAAACTCCTCGTTTGCTCCCCTGACTCTCCCCAAAGCCAAGGGCGCTAGGGCCTCCTGAGGAGAAGAGGCGGGGAGCTGACCCTGGCTCAGCAGGGGCTGAGATGGCACCTGCAGCTCTCACTGTAGCTTAGGGAGCTCCGGGACCATTCCTGGGGGAAGGACTGTCTCACTTGCTGCGAGGGGACATCTTGTTTGCGAATAAGTGGGTGACTGGGGCTTTCCACCTGTCACCTTGTGCATGGAGCCTGGCAGGCCGGCAGGTCCTGTGGCAGATCTGCACTCAGGCGCAGCTGCTCCCGGGCATGGCAACAGACCCCAGCTGTGTGACCTTGCCGTGGCCGAGGAAGCACCGACAGTGTGACCTTGACTCGTCCCGCCAGCAGAAGTCTCGGCTTTGATGAAAGGAGCCTCTCTCTGGCATTCTTCCTTTCAATTAAAGCTTCGTTGTTATTAGTGGTGTTATTTGAAGCCACTATATAGGATTTTTAACCAACCAGTGTCACTTGCATATTACTTTACGGCCTTCCAAACACGTATTTCATCTTAGGAGTTTCATTTATCCCTTACCCCACCCCATTACCTCGCCTCCACTGCTACAGCTTCTAACCACCTTACATCTTACAGCATTTTATACTTTCAAAAGAGGAATTCCATGCTCTTTCATTTCATTCTCACAACAAGGAGATACTGTTACCAGCTTATTTTCTGTAAACTGAGTCAAAGGCAAGTCAAATACTCACTGGAAATTCCTGAATGTTGGTCTTGTAAGAGGGACACTGGATGGTGGGCTTGCATTGTTGCAGCCCATGGCGTCCGCTGTGACTCTTCCTGAGGCTCCAGAGGACTCGGTTACTTTTCCAAGCAATGCCTATTTCGTGTGAACTTTTGACAGGTTCGTTCGCCGGTACCACATCCTGAAAAAACAAAATGAAACAAAACAAAATATGAACAACTTTGCTATGTTCTTCTCTCTTTAGTGCTTTAAAAGGTATTGATTTGCTAAGTATTGGAAACAGAATCAGTGGGAAGATCAATCCCAAGTTAATTTGTTCATAAACTCTGATGTACAAGAGGTTCAAGCCAATTTCCAGAAGATTTTATCTTGAAGAACAGAATTAAGTTTATCAAAATAAGTTATAGTTCATATAATGCAAGTAAACATTGCAACTCCCCATTAGATTTAGAATGAACCAAGAATAGATAGCTTTTTCTCTGTCACAGGGCGTCTTGAGTGTGGGAAGGTGTACCGAATCCCTTTGTGTGGTGGTACTGTCTTCATTAAACTTAACTAGTCAAATATCAAACTACGAGCATTTTAATAAGTAAACAATTGTACTGAGTCATCACATACTACTTCCAAAATTCATTTTAAAAATAAATAATACTTGTGCACTTAATCAAAAACTCTAAAGAATTAAAATCACCAGTTTAACAGATCAGATTGTCTTAAGAAGGTTGAAAACCGTTAAAAACAGAGCAGACGCAAACAAGGTTGGCTACTAAGCATTGCCTGCCATTATAATTCATTACGTAGTCTGCTGGCATCATTAGAGACAGACATTCAGTCCTACTGGTGTTTTACAGGAATTTGTGGTTTGTCTAAAGGTTTTAGCTCCTAGGAGACGAGGAAGTCACTCTGTGCCATGAGCCCTCCTCTTGACACAGCCGTTCTGTGTCGTTGTTTTGCAGCACCCTGTAGAAACGCCCTTCTGTTTGTTTAGTCCATGTGACCATCAGAGGTGGTTAAAAGTGGGGCCCCTGGTTGCTGCTCAGCTCTTCCTCTTCTGGGTAGAGGTCCTTCTATTTCAGTTTGCTCCCAATTTTTTTTTGTATTCTTCTTTTCTACTTATCCAGAACACATATATGGTACACACATGCACATTTTTAAACTGATGCGACAGCCAAATGTGTGTGCGTGTGTGTACATGCGCACACCGATACACGTGTGAGAATACATACACACACACAGACATCCCTTCCCTAGTGAGGTGACAGACAGAAATCCTGTTGTATCCTTCTGTTGCATTCCATCTTCCTTTTTAACTGTTCTCTTTTAACTCATACAGTTTTATAAATCAAATCATTATAATTAAACCTAATACCAAAAACAATCTTATTATTTGATATTTGAATTATTACAACTTTTCAGTGAGAATCTCTTAAATGGGATCCTTTGGTCTTTTGTCATAGTCCCTGTTATTTCTGGCATTACCCTTGTTTTCTGATACCCATAAGATGATCCTGGGCCATCCTGAGTGTTTTCCTTCAGTCTTTCGGCTCTGACACCCTCCTCTGTCCCTCTCAGCCACCTAATGTGCTTCCTGTTTGCCTCTGTGGCCATAGGTGGTCCTGTTCTCTGGCTGTCTAGCTACCTTCCAAGGCAGAGTGTGAAATGCTTTGCCTGCAATTCTTGCAGGTCTTTGGTCCCTGTCTCTGGCTCTGTCAAACCCTGCCTCTTTTGCGAGACTCGCATTTCCCTTTGCAATCAATGTGCAGTGTTTCAGCACTGTATTCTCAACCACTGACAGCGGCAGACTGTCCAGGGGGAAAAACTAACAAACAAAGACTTGACTTCATGTGTTGGAAGGACCCAGCCTAGAGGGCTGCTGGACTGGGGGTTGCATTTTTATTAGTGGTCAGGTTATTAGTAAATATTTAATGTTATGGTGATTTTTGCTTTCCTAAGCAATATGTCAACTTCAGAAAATGACACAATTAATGCTTGGATAACAAAGATCTGTTATAGTACATGAACCTGGTGGACTTAACTCCAAGATGTCTAACCTAACCCACTATTCAAAGTATAAAATTAGTAGTCAACAGGCTTGGCCGTGTGGGAAAGTTGAGCAGCACCCTTGGTCTTCTCTCTCAGACCGTAGACTGCTCAGGCCGTGACCTTGGAAGACTTGCAAGCTTCTTGGGCTTCTCTGTTCAGATCTTACCTCTTCCTACTGGTGCTCACCTTTTACTGGGAAGGAAACTGTCAACTTCTCCATCTCTTGAAGACATGACTCACGGAGTAAGATGTCAGCAACAGGGGCTATTGGATTCTGTTGGCATCTTGGTATTAGAACAGCCTAATTTAACATGAGAAGAGGTAGTGGAAACAGGCCATACTAATGAACAGAAAGGCTGGTGGACAGGTATTTTTCCGTTCATCTTTGAAAGTTTGGGTGGATGGTAAGACAAGGTTGCCTCCATTGGTAGTCAGCATTAGGGTTTGGTGATAAGGAGAGCAGGGCTGACCCCTAATCTTGAGTTCCTAGAGAGAGAACACGCTCCCTCCTTGGAGATCCTTGGAGGTTTTTCTGTAACTTGTGGTACAGTGGTCCCCTGGAGCTTTCTTCCTTGCCAGGCACCTCCAAACTCTGCAGTGCATCGGTTTCACCCTAATTGTTTTTATTTAAGATGGAAGAAAATGTAATCCTTATGCAGCATATTCTACAAATTTAACTACTAAAAATGTTTCATGAGAGTCTTTTGAAGTACAAGAAAATGTTGGAATAATTTTTATTAGACTTTAAAAATCTTTCTTCTGAGGGACAGGAAGTTCCATTTTGCCGAGAATAAATGAACTCAAATAGCAGAGGGATTGGTCTTGACTCGGGTGCCAAACCCACAGTGTTCAGTGGCTTCCTCACTTGGCCAAGTGCATTTTCCAGACCCGAGAGTCCGCGCTGGTATCTAAAGTTTCAGACAAACATGGTAGTACTTACAAATAATTATTTTAGTATGCCTGTTGTGCTTAATGCAAAAAAGTTTAGGTTTGTTTTTGAACCACTCTGATTTTACAGGCAAAGAAGAAAGAGATTATTGATTTTGTAAATCCTCCCTTTACTAAGGTTTGTTAACACTATATGAAAAAATATTGAAGTTAACTTCCCTTTTGGTATTTCATTGAATGTTCTCACTTTTTGCTTTCATATTAGTTTAAGACACTTGAAGGCTTTGTTTTCATGACCATATTCCGAATGATTTTCTTGGAGTGTTTCCTACAAGGAAAATTATGGTAAACAACGTAACTAATGTTGGCGGCCGTGAAAAAGCACGGGAACTTCAAAGAAAGTATTGTATGGTGTTGTGGAAGACCTCATCATTGTCAAAGAACCTTTTCTAAGATGATTATAAAATAAAGTCCATAGCAAATTCTTTTACCATTTTAAGACAAGCTGTTGATTAGGAAAAAATATTTCATTAATTCTTTCTTTCCTCCACTTCCTGTTGGCACTTTAGGCCCGTCAGTATAAGCATCTCCAGCCGTGTCTTCTTAAACCCTGTAGTTTCTTGCTATTCCTGAAGAGCTGTCATTCATTCTGTTTCAGTGTTGCTTATTATTATTACAGTTGCTGTCATCATTTTTTAAAAGAATTCAATTAAATATTTATTGAACAAATGCAGAATAAATGAACTAGGGGGTGTTATAACCTGAAGATACAATGAACAACTTCAAATATTCAGAGGACTGTCACATGCAAAAAGTGAAAGACCTGTTTAGTATTTTTCCAGAAGACAGGTCTTGAACTAAGGGGATAAATATAAACAACTAACAGGCTGCAGGACAGTTGTACAAAGTATATCACTTACCTTAATTGCTTCTTTCCCAAAATAATGCATTACCCCCTTATGTTTCCCCGCTTCTGAAAGGAACTATGACAACTTAATACTGCTTATGATGTCTTAAATAAACCCCATTTTCATGGCAAACCCCCCATTGCCAGCAATGGATGCAGCCGCACTAACAGAAAAGAATCTAAAGGTAACACACTGGTTCGCTAAGGAAATGATCTTTTGTTCCTCAGCTCTATTCCAGCAGCCTGTATCAGTGACTCTCAGGAGTTGAGGAGAAAAGAGGGCATATTCTCCAAAGAGGGTGAACTGGAATCACTCCCGAGTCAGACATGGCCCCAGGGGAAAGTCCTCTTAGAGCCTCACACGAATTCCTGTGGCTCTGAAGCCAGGGTACAGAGGGGAGCTGCTGGTTGCGGGCGGGACAGACAGCCGCCCAGCACGGTGCTGCGTGAAGCAGGCGCGCTGTATTTACGAGTCCCCAGGAAATACCAACTGAGCACGTCATCCCAAAGGCTCCGTCCAAACCATCCGATGTTACTAATGAGAACTGTTTCGACAACTAGTCAGCATGATGTTTAAGGACAAAATATATGGAAATGCTTTATATCACGTATCTCAATGGTTGTTAGTGTCTCCTACAGCTTAGAAGGTATGATTTTTGCCTTTACATCTTCTGGAAGTTTCTTCCATAGCCCTTCTTTGTCAGTTTGCCAGTCCTCTTGCCTCTGGAGTTAAGTTCAGTGAATTCGCTTGGGACGTTTAATAATGGCTTTAGGAGAAGTAAAGCCCAGGCCCCAGATGCACAGGGTTTTGTACCTGAGTGCAGTGTAAATATAAATTGGGAGGTTCGAATCTGATGTGTGTATGCTATTTGAACGAAGTTCAGTGACGAGAAATAGGAATGGGCTCAGCAAGTTTGTGCTACAGACGCCAATTCATACTTTATGACGTGTGCGCTGAACAGGAGACAGCCAGGGTGGATGCCTTTTCAGATCTGAATTGGGGAAATTAACTTTTATGTGCACTGTGACCTTTTGTACTGTGATGGGTAGCATACTAAACTAGTCTGCATGATGTCAGGTTTCTGCAGTCTGCTTATGTTTATTCACTTTTTGATGGGAACAGCATTGGTGGCATTAGCGATTGGTATCTCTAACAAAACTGTGCATATACAGTTGTTGCAGGTAACATCCTTCATGTTTTTCAATCCCCACTTGAAGATATGTTTATTGATTTTAGAGAGAGAGAAATAGAGAATAGAGATAGAGGTAGAGGTAGATATAGGTAGGTAGGTAGATAGATAGAGAGAGAGAGAGAGAGAGAGAGAGAGAGAGAGAGAGAGAGGGGGGGGGGGGAGAAACATTGATTGGTTGCTGCCTGTGGGTGCCCCGGCTGGGGATCAAACCTGAAACCTAGGCTTGTGCCCTGACTGGGAATCGAACCCTCAGTCTTTTGTTGTATGGGATGATGCTCCAACCAACTGAGCCACCTGGCAGGGCATACTTTATGTTTCAATTTGTAAAAATATTTTTCGTGATATTTTTCAATGGAAATTGAGTAAAAATTCATAAATTAAAAAATACCTGGAGAAGAGACATTTTAAAACTAAATTTTGAAGAATTAATATATCCATATAAATACCTATTTCCTACAAAAGTAAAAGAAATAGCTTTTGTCTATAATCATCTACAGAGAAGACAGCTGGAATACTGAGAGTCAAATGGGTAGAGAAATGTTTATTTGAAGTTTTATAACGTAATATATATTTTAACTGTGTAGTATTTTACAACTGGTATAATTCATGTAGAGAAGGGGAGTTTGATTTTTATTGAGTGTTCTCTTGAAATTTTGAGGGTTACATGACATGCTGTGAGTGGGGTGAACGGCTCAAAACGCCACGGCCACACCGGCCCCAGAGGGGCACAAGAGGGCGCCAAGCCTCCACGCCAGCCCTGCGGTCGCCGAGGGAGATTTCGTGGTGAAATAAACGCTGGCACTTAAAAACGAAGCCATGCTTATTTTATTCTGGGTAATATATTATGCACCTGCTTGTTTCGTTCTTCAGACTGATGGATGTCAAACGACTTTCCAGAAATGTGACACGTGTGCTGGATCCAGGCGGAACGAACCTTCCAGCATTTAAGTAGTCGTGTTTTGTACAAATTGTATGATGTGATATGCTGAAGTTTTGCTTTATTGTCCTCTGTCTAAAGGGACTTAAGGGAATGTAACAGGTTGTCACATTCCTTTAAAATTTTTTTTCTTTGTAATTCGCTAAGAAACAGGAATTGGTTGTGGGCTATTTCCTACGAATTCTCACATACATACCTCTCACACCTCACACAACACACACCAACTTCTTTGTTGGAAGCAACACCTAGTGAGTCTTTGTCCAGAGGGTTCAAAGGCTAATTTAGGGCTGAGACTTCTGGGAGAAAAAGGATGCAAAATGGTATCTGAAGGAACTGGAGTTTGCAGTAGGTGAGGAGGAAAACTAAGGCATTTTTTTTTTTGCCAGGTAAACACTTGGCTTGTGTATTAGTTTGCAAGGACTGTCATAGCAAAATACCACAGGCTGGGCAGCTTAAACAACAGAAACATATGTTCTTACAGTTCTGGAGGCTAGAAGTCCGAGATCAAGGTGCTGGCAGGTTGGTTTCTCCTGAGGCCGCTCTCCTTGGCTTGCAGGTGGCCCTCCTGCTGTGTCCTCATGTGGCCTTTCCTCTGTGCACCTGCAGCCCTGGTGTCTCTTTCGGTCCCCAAATTTGCTCGTATTAGGATCACATCAGTCAAGAGTGGAGTAGAGCCCACTCCTCCAGCCTTATTGTAACTTCACTGAGCCTTTAAAGGCCCTATTTCTGAATTCAGTCACATTCTGGCGACTGGGGGCTAGGGCTTTTACATATGCATTTGTGAGGACACAATTCAGCTCATAACAACTTAGTTCTTTATTTGTGTAAATTTAACATGGGGGGTAATGGTCTGCTTTCTGTGTTTGTTGACCGACTTCAAGGGAAACCACTGCCATACACTTCACCCATCAGATGCTCAGTACGAGTTTGTTGAAGAAGTGAATTTCTCTCTTGAAAGGCTACACATGCATTTTGCTGTGCTCAGGTTTGCCTGAAATCTTCCATGGCCTGACAGGTAGTAATTAGCTGCTGAAAGACAGGCGTAAATACTTCCTTCTTGAACATTGACATTATGTCCATCTGGTAAAAGAGAAGCAGAGAGGCAAATAGAGTTCAGGAAATGCTAAAATTTCTTTGAAATAATTTCATTGAAAATTAACAAGTTGATTATTGTGAAAACAGCTTCCAATTTACACATAATGGCCAATCATCTAGCTTTCCTGGCCTTTGACGAAACTCTTCCTACCCAGAGGGGTCCGCTTTTCACCCCTCTCACCCGCCATAACGCTTCTCCAAGGCTGCCGAGGTTAATTGGCCTTTCAGACTTCAATGCTTAAAGATAATACATTCAACTCAATTATAAGCATGTGTCTTGCTCTCAGTGTGGTTTCTCTTGCCCCAACTCTCCTGCTCCTGTGCCCACCCTGATCTGAGGCATAATAACCGAGTCCTTTGCCATTGGATGGCTTGCACAGCATCTCCAAACCCGGAGCAGAGAGGCCAGCAGGGGCAGCAAAGAGGACTCCTGGTTCCAGGGTGTGCTCTGTTATTTCAGAAAGAAGTTTTGGCCACATGGAACAGAGTGAGGCCTCCTCGGTGGACCAGCTGTGAGTTGGAAAGCTGGCCTCACCGGGCAGCTACATCTATGCTGCTTTACAGGACCTGCTCTTTAGGGCCCGTGCACAGTCATATGGCTGGGCTTGCCCAGGGCTCAAAGGGCTTGGCTGGGGGCACAAGAATGAGTGAGGGACCCTCAACTTGGTTGTTACTTGTCGTGAGCAAGGGAGTATCTCCAAAAGGGGTCACTTACATTTGTGTCTTGCCACAATGCCAAGTAATTGGGGACGCCTCCCCAATAAGCCAGTAGAGTCCCATGCAGGTTACATACAGGGAGGGGAGCTTACACAATAGAAGTGAGCAGGGTGAGTGTCCAGTGCGAAGTCCAGGCACAAAGTCCAGGTCACTGATGGCCTCTGTAGGTGGGGAGGCGGCACTTGCCCGGTGGAGTGGGTGTCTGGCAGGGCTCCAAGCAGGACCCCATGGTACAGCCAAGCTCTGAGTGGGTGGTGGGAGCTCTGAGTTCTTATAGGCCCCCAGGGACGGAGGTTCCACTGATATCAGTGTCCAGATGGAGTCCTTAGCTGAGTGTCCAGACTTGGGGTTTCGGGCATTCCGGGCCCCTCCTGAGAGCATTGCCCTTATACCCCATTACCTCCTCAGTCTTGACCTAGCCCTTGACATAACTGTCATGGCTGACAGTGACTGCGTCTATATACTACTGATATAATATTCACTCCTTGAAGAATGTTCCTGTTTCAGGAGCACTGATGGGTTATCTGTTGATTTTCAAAATCTCAAATTCTTCGATCTGGTAAGAGATAAGGTGTGTCATTGCCTTTGGATCTGAAAGAAGCTCCTTACCTGTCAAGGGTCATCTTTTAACGTTCCCCTAAACTTCTAAAACATCCTTTCTTCCTTTTGTCTCTTGGACCTCCCTTTTTTTCAGGCTACTCTGATAAAGTTCTTGATACTTTCTTTCGTAAAAGTCTTTCAAAAAATCCCTGTTGCTGGCAGGGAATTAACTCATGAATAAATGGATAATAATAACGGCTGACATTTTTGGAGCGCTGACTCTTTGGCAGGCGCGGAGCTGGAGGATTTGCTCGCATTATCTCCCTTGATCCTGTCAACGGCTTCGGGATGCAGCCCACTTCGCAAACCTGGAGACTGAAGCTGCGGGAGTGGGGTAGCTCCTGCTAGGTCAGAGGATCAAGCAGCGGAAATGTCGGACTCTGTGAAGTCTAGGAGGAGGAAAGGGTTTGGGAGTGAAAATCTGTGATTCTGAAACACACACAAAGGTGGGAAGTTGAAAAGCTAACTTGAAACTGCTGCTTCACAAAGGTGTGTTAGGACCTACTTAATACCCTGAGGGTAACAAAAGGGAAAGAATCGGCCCTTGGGGGGATTTTTAATGTGGCCCAGTGGTTTCTGAGTGTGGGTCCACATGGCAGGGACCTGGGAGTCTGTGACGGGTCAGGATGCCTGTTAGAACCCCAGGGAGTCGCATACAGTGAGTGATTGGTATGGGTGCCAGCTGGGCATCGGGAAGTACAAAAGCCCCCCAACTGAACCTAATGTGCAGTCAAAGTTTGGGAACCGCTGGTCGAGCAGAGGAGTGAAGCAGTAATCCATCGATTGTGCAGGTGGAGGTGAGCACACAGGTGACGGGGTGTGGCTGAGTTGTACTTTCCACAGGAATTTTCTTAATTCCTCTGCAGGTCAGTGGGCCCTCAAATCTGCTTTTTTTGGTGGGTCCCTCAGTTTAGTCTGGATAGAACATTCCTTTCAATCACCAAAGCCTTGGGAACAATTGGCGTGTTGGTTCCGTTTTTTTTTTTCTAGCAGGAGGTTAAATAGAGTCTCTAGTCTGGGTTTCTGCGGCCCACACCTCGGCATGTGTAAGCTTTTGTTCCTCCTTTTCACTTGTGTCTTTCTGGCCCACTTAAATTTTCTCAGCATTTACTACTCCTCATCTGTCACTCATCTATTTCCCTGATTAAAATTTGGCAAGCTCAGTATTTAAAAACACAATTTTTTTTTTAGAAGAACAAAAGCTCGAGCGAGCGTCCTTTGCGCACTCATTTGGTTAGAAAATTGACTCCTACCCTGCCCTCCTTTCTATAAAATCGTATGCCATTCTCTGTGCCATTTCTTGTATCCTGGTCAGAGCTGCTCACCTAATTATTTTTCAACAAGTTCTTGTGATTACCTTGCCCAAAGCACTGCCACTTCTCTTTCTATGAAGGTTTTTAAATCATTATGAAGATACAGAAGTTTCCTCACATGTTACCATTACTCCATTTGGTGTTTAACTCTGCTGAACATATTGAAAGGTTGAAAGAGACATTACTATTTTGGTTATTTATCTGTCGCCGAATGTACATGAAAAGATGTAGCTTTTCTTCCAATGTTCATCAACAGCAGCTAGCATTTTACGGCAGTAGAGATTTTTAAAGCAATTATAGTGATTCATGTACATTTTACTGACTGATTGTTAAATTTTACTAATTTACATGACATTAGCAGAATATAATGGTGGTTTAAATGACAATATAGGAAACCATGAAAATATAGGGAAAAAAGAAGTACTAGAAAAGAAGAGTAAACACTAAAGTATAAAATTAGATCCAAATAAATGTCACCTGTACAACTGGAGTGATCAGATGCAATAAAAGTAGCAGAGACATATACATAGAACTATGAATAGAGAAACAATTCTTAGTGTAGAATGAGTAGGTAGGCATAGGCTAAGGTTAAGGTAAACTACCAGGAATTAAAAAATGACAGAGTGGAAAAGAAATTAATGTAATTTAGCAGCTAAAGACAATTGAAGAGTTTTCTGCCTACAAAAGTGGATCTGTCAAAGGAAATTGTCCAGTACTAGTTACAAAGGCACAATGTCATACTAATTAAAAGTACTGTATTTGAGAACCTGGCTGAAGATTATTTATTTCCCAAACAGCGAACTTCTAGCAGTTTGATAAAAGTGGAACGTAGGGCTCACTTTATTCACGCAGCCAGAAGATGGCACAATTGTCAATGTTTGGTGGAAAATTCCCCTCTAGGTCTGGAGAGCCTCTGGAGAACAGAATGCGCCTCGCTGGTTTCTGTATGGCTCAGACCAACAGAATGTACCCAAGGAAGATTATGAGCACGTTTTTGTTATCTGGGTTTTGTAAAGCATAACAAAATATTCCAAAGCAATTTGAAACTCAAGGAAGGTGACATTGGGTCGATGGTTTAAATCCATATGCCTGCTACTTACCTTATGAGCAAAGTAGTCATGTCTTTACAGTGACGTTGACTTTGGCTGGGATTTTAGTTCATTTTCCCTGTAATGGCAAAATCTATTTCTAGCTGATTAAGAATAAATGGTAGGCTAATTGTATTGCATCTCTAAGTTAATATTATTGAAAATCTATGGAAACACTTGTGTTGCTATTGTTTCCGGACCTTATAATCCTCTGGTCTGGTTGGATATCACTGCGTTTTCCAGCTGTGGTTGCTTGCCTTGCCATGGCGGAGTATATTGTCACCAGGGTTTGGACAAAGAGCCATACAAGAAAAGCATTTTGATCTCATTTAGAGTAAATCTGATAAAAAACGCGCCTCACTATCGAAATTCCTTTGCATTTACACATTTCTCGGTTTGCTCTTTCCACACTTGTAGTGTATTAAATGAGTATCGAGCAAGTTAGACTTGGGGAATAATTCCTGGACCTAAAAAAGCAACAAGAGTGAAACTCTCACACAACATATTTTCCTTGTAACTGTGTGTGTGTGCGCGCATGCGCACATGTGTGTTGAATATGGTGAGGAGGAAAAGTGGGGTGAGGTTAAGGTCAGAAGAAGACGTAGAACATTTTGGCTTTGGTTATTTTAATTTCATATACTAAACAATGAGTTGAATCACGTTCTATACGGTATTCTAAAGCTACATTCTTAACAAATATCACATAGTGCTTAAAAATCATATTTGAAAAAAACCTAAAATTAATCAATAATTAAAGAATAAGGATATATTCTGCTGTGGGATAGCTTTTTAAAAAAAGTCCATTTGGTATTTTATCAAATAGGTAATCCAGGTAAATTCCCTGCATTTATTCACACAGGTGGGTACACCCCATATGACTCAGACTTCTAAAAAGTAAAAACATGACATTTTTGGTTAATAATGATTTTGGCAACATTTCCCAAGCATCTTTTATATCATAAACAATGTGGACCCTGATTCAGCTCTTCTGGATCCCATACTAACAGATGGGTTGCGAGACTGTTTACTGCTGCTTCCCACAAACTTCCTTTTTGTAAACTACTATATTATTTATGAATCGGAAAAGTTTCAAAGAAGCCTCTTATCTGATTACTGCTTACTGATGAACTTTCATCAGAGAAACTTTTAGTCCAATTACACCAGTTTGTTGTAAAGAACTGTTATTATTCCAAAGTCTGAATTTGTTAACTGGTTACTGCGCCCGCTTCTCTGGGCCATTTAGTCACAAAGACCTCGTCTGACAGACTGTGTTAACTCTATCCACAGGAAACAAGGAATAATGAGTGTATCAGCTGAAAAACAAAAGTAGGCTAGTAATAAAAAGTGGTTCATAACTAGCATTTATCACACCAGACATTTTGGGAAATATGTAAAATGTACTTAGAAAATATTGCAAATAATTTTGGAATTGAATTGGTTTATATTCATCCTTGGGGGAAACTGTATCTAGCTTTCTACAATGATGCAGTGATGGACATTTCCAGACAGTTTCCAGACATTTCCGGTCACTGACCTTGACACTTAGACTTGCTGGTTTGAGTGTCAGGCACGAATAAGTGCGGAACAAGAATGAGACTGAAATGTGCCTCTTTAAGTTCATTTGATCTATGTTGATTTTACAGTTTACTTTAGCAATAGAAGCAATTTTCTTTGTGCGTGTGAGTGAAGTGGGCACAGAGAGATCCATATTCACAGGATTTTAATTAGATACAGAAGAGGACAAGACAAAACCAAACCAAACAAAGCAACAATTTCTACTACAATGAAAGCCTATGAAAAATCCTGATCTTTCCTTCAAATTTCCACTCTCTGTGCAATATAACAATATATGTTATTATGATTAATTCATTGTAACCTTGATGAAACATATTTACAGACAAATGTCATCAATTACAGTGATTCTGGGGCTAAACCTGTGCTAGGGGTATGTGTGTGTGTGTGTGTGTGTGTGTGTGTCTGTGAGAGAGAAAGAGAGAGAGAGAGAGAGAGAGAGAGGACTGTGTGTCATCATCCTATCAAAAACAGAGTTGTCAACATGCCTATTGTGAACGGAGGAAGTTCTCACTCTGCCCCTGGATGCCATCCTCATTGGGGGCTCTCTTCACCTTCAGGGGAACCTAATGCGGAGGCCGACCAGCTGCAGGATCCCTAGGTGCCACACTCAACCAGGAAGGAGCCTGTGACAGATGCTTCTTCATTTTATGCAAATAGCAACTTCATGGATCAGTTTGCCTTCTCTCTGTGGAATATAAGCATCTGGAAAATAGAATTCCAAGAGCTTAGCACACTCACAAATGAACAGAAACAACCAAATGAACAGGTAGCAGGACTGAACTGGAATGTCCGAGAAGAATATGTTCATTAAAGTCCTCATTCTATTTAAGGTCTCTTCCCTCAAATCATGTATTTCTATAATTTTCTAGCACTTTTCTTCTCATAAATCTGCAGTAACTGCAAAGTATCTATTTTTTCTATACATCCGTCTCCCAGCCGCTGTACGGTGGTTAGAGCATCACAGGTCTGTAGTCACGATGAAGAAATCACACATTGGCTGGAGATGTGTTTAAAACAATCGTGTGCAAAAGCAAAAACAAAACCAGAACATTAGTTTCCAGGAAAAAGGCTTTTTGTTTTACAAATAGAAATAACACTCAAAGCTTAATATTTGAGATATATTTGCAGTTAATTACTATTTTTTACATTACTGTGCCACTTACAATATACTTGAAAAATGTAAGCTTTTTGATTAAGGATACAGCAAATATTTAGGTGTATTCTGACATTCAACTTCAGCTTTTAAATGGAGATTACAACTCTTTCAATACATAAATAATTTTATAGTACACATACATTTGCTTTAATAAGTCTTTCACATTATACCTAATTTTATGTAAATGTTATTCAGATTTCAATCCAAGAGTTTTGTAGGGGAGGTTAAAGGGTGTTTATCTTGATTTGTTAAAATGTACCATTAAAATTAAGCAGTGACAAATATTATGACTTTTTAAATTGTTCTAAATGGTTGTATTTATTTATTAGGCTTGCGTTTATACAAAATATTTTAACTCTTTAAATATAACTTAATTTGATGAATGGTTCATACAGAAGATGTAATCAGAAAATAGATCTGGTGAAACTCATAAATTCACAAGCATCTTGCATTGTTAGTAAACCCTCTTTATGAGTATTGTTTAATGAAATAAAGTATACACCACATTTAGAAAAGTTAATAAAAATGAATTTTAAAAAGCTTTGATTATTTTATTTCCTAAAATGCTAGCCTTTATGTAGAGAGACTATAAAAGTAAGTGCTTAAAATGTATCTCTTGAACATCTAGTTTTAACATTTGGGAGAACATGTATGTATTCAGAATAATCACAACAAACTAAATGCAAATTGACAAAACATATTTCATTAATTTATTGGAAAATGCTTCTGAAAATGATATTTTAAGGAGGAAAGTGATTGGAAAGCTCTGTCTATGGGAATACAACTATTGTATTCCTATGCGTTACTTATTAAATATAATCAACAAAGATAAAGTATAGATAAAACATGTCTCTAAATGAACCCTAAGCAAAAATTTAAGTAGCATTTCAGAATCAAGTATTAATAGAATAAACTTAATTTTAGTTTCTCATAAGTGCAGCTGCATTTTCTACTTAATTACGGGTTTTTAACAGTAGTAATTTTTCCTTGACCTACTCAATCTCGAAAGTCAGAAAATTGCTTCTTTTTTAAAAACTGACAATGGCACGGTATGTTTCCAAAGAAAAAAGACAAATTACAGAAAACCATTAGTTTAAACATATTTAAATAGCTGGGAAGAAGTTCTAATAGAAAACTTGGTTGAATATGGGGAAAAGTTATGAGTTACTTTTATTGCCTGGATAATGTGAATGTTACGATATTATTATTTTCTTTTTCTCTACAAGTAAAATAATGTGTTGTATGATTATAAAAAGCCCAATGCATTAAAGATGACTTGTTTCTTGCTCTTTGGTAAATGGAATTCTTTGCAATTGTAAATTCATGGAGATCTCATCTGCAGCCTGGGTGGTGGACGCATTTTAAAAGAGGGGAGTTTAGCTTAATAATAGTCATGGAACAGAATAGCAAAATGAATAATGAGCACAGCCTTTAAAGAAGATAATAATATTAAAGCTCAGAATTTAGTGACAAATACAGGAGGAAAACATATTTTTTGACCTAAATTGTTAAATCGTAGAACAGAGTGTAAACATTCAGGTTTTCTCTGAATGAGAAACTAAATAATCTTTCTGATTTAGTGAAGTAGATTTCTGAACCTCAGACAAGAGGGGATGAAATTTTTTTTGTTTATTTGATACAGAGATTTTATGCATTTTATATATATATATATTTATCACACTGTCAAACCTCATTTCGTGGCCAGTGAAGCCTTTGTGGGCAAATCTGAGTCACTGATTGATGACAGAAAGAAACACTTAATAATCAATGGATAATTATTCACTATTCAATTTTCTTACTTTTATCATGCTCATCACCTTTTTTTGTATGTATGTATTGAGATTTCCTCTGACTCCTTAAATGAAATTGAGATTAAATTATATACATACAGTTAAAGCTGGTAAAAGAATATTCTTTCTAAAACTTAGTTATTAATGATTTTCTTTTCTTTTCTTTTTTTTTTTTTTGTGGTGCCAACATAAAAATTGTGTCTCTCCTCACAGAAAAAATATGGTTTCAGTCTCTAGGTTAATTAAAGGGCCAGGTTATAAAATCTGAACCACCTGGATCTATTGAGGGCAGTACACCCAGCCAGGAAACCAAGGGAAGCTTTTAATAAAAATCAGAGATATCAAGACATTCAGGGCTTTTATCTCTGTGAATTTTGATAGAATAACCCAAGACCCCCTTCCAAATGCCTATCTGGCAAAAACCCAGGTTGCTTGGAAAGCCAGAGGCTCACATTACTGTAAACTTTATGTGGCGGTGATACCGCTGACGGTTAGCTTAATTGTTTTCTCCTCGAGTTTCAGATGGATGTGTTATATTTTTTGATTTACTTACTAAAATATTTCTTTTACAATTTACCATTGCTTGTGAGCAAGGTGCAAGAAGAGTGGTCTGCCTGTGCTTAACAGCTACCTCAGAGGCTATGAATTTCAAATAAAAACTTGTGAGTCCAAAAAGGAGGCTGCTTAACATTGGGAGAGAATTAAGATTCTCTCCGATGGGTCTGTGGTGAGTCTGTCTTTGAATGGTGATCATAACATTCGTTCATGGGATAAAAACTCATGTAAAAAATTCTTTGGGGATAGATGAGAACATGAAAATCTGAATAGCAAAATAAATACACATTTACACCCAAATCCTTGTAAATTATCTACCAATAACAGGCTGATCTATGGGTCAGAGTCAGTGACTATAAATATTCTCGTAGCAGATGACAATACATTGTATTGTCCTCACGAACAGTTGGGCCATAAAACAAATGCATTTTTTTATGGTGTTAGTAATTTCATAAGGAAGTCCTCACAAAGTGAAGTACAGATTCGACGTGGTAATGTTTACTTCTTAATTGTTGTGATACCATAAAATGAAAGTTTCAGGTAAAAATAAGCCACGGGTCTATGAGACAGAGTATTGACCATATCTCAGTTCTAGGTCTGACCAAGTTCTTTGGATTTTAGTTTCCTTACATATATCAATAAGGTGAAGATTTAAGGTTAGATGATCTCTTGAGTTCTGGTAAGCTCTATGATTTGAAATTATAAATAAAATGCCACTTGATTTTTCCTTTAATTTAAAGAGGTACTGCTTGTATTTTACAGTGGAATGATATTATATTACCTTACTGTGTTACATACCCAGCTTTGTAAAGTGAGTTACAAAATGCAATTTGGCATGTACAAAAGAATTAATTAAAAGTCATATAGAGAAAGAAGACTAAAATGACTGTTGAGAGCAATGCAATTGCTGGAATGAAATTTATAGGTATTATCACAAAAACACAAATGCTGAGAAGCTACCACTCACTGAACAATGTTGATACCAAAGTAAATAAAATAGTTCTTCCCTTTTCACTATTGCAAAAGGGCCCAAGAGATGAAAAGAGGGGGAGAGAGAGAGGTAGAGAGAGAGAGAGAGGTAGAGAGGTAGAGAGGAGAGAGAGAGAGAGAGAGAGAGAGAGAGAGAGAGAGAGAGAGAGAGAGAGAGAGAGAGAGATGTGGGTTATTTATCTCTGTATTGGAAATTTATGACAGGTGTCCCATTTAGGCTCAAGGGGATTTTTACTCTTGAGTGCTATATTTTGCATTAACTAAAAATCAGTATGCACATTATTAGAATGTCAAGAAAACAAGTTAAAATTTTTTTAGTTAAAACCTTAAAAATGGCTCAACATGATTTTAAGGAAGTGTGTGCACAAGTTGGTAGGTCAGGAAAATGCCAGAGAGACCGAGTGGCGAAGTGAGAATGTAAGTTTAGAGTTGAGGAAGGAAAAGGGTAAGCAGGGCAAAAGGGCCCCATAATGGGAATTACATGAATAATTCACCACCTTAACCCTTCTTAGCAGTGGCCTTAACTCTTTTTGCCTTTAGTCCTCTTTAAAGGAAAAAAAGAAAATTCAGCCACAGCCACTTAAAACAGAAACAAAACAAAAACACATTCTTTTAATCTTACAGTTGTGATTTGCTGTGAAGGTCCCAGTTATCTGGGAAAATCCCAGTTGACTTCTGTAATTGAGAGTTTAGACTCTTAAGATTTGGGGTGTCACATCATTGGCTGCTGGTGTCCGGCAGGCAGTGAGACACCGGTAGATTAACACCTCTTTATTCTCTTCATTATTATCTTCCTCTGGACTACAATTCTTAGGTCTCACTGGTTTTCCAAGGACAGATGCTCTAGTAACAGGCTTTATTCAGCTGTCTGCTAAAGATGCCACGTAGGGGTGATACCTAAAAAAACTTAACAGTTAGGAAGGTAGGGGTCCTGACCAATGGGAAGGATGGCCTTGAACTATGCACAGGTCTGGGTTCTCCAGACTGTGTACTAGGCTTCAGCAGTATGAGCTAAAAGCCAGCATCAAAATAGATTCCCACTCAATGCTAACTCAACAATAAACATAAGATCTAGGAAAAATCTTTTATTTTTAGCAAAAGCTGTTGTTATTAGTATTACTATTACTTAGGTTAGTATATCTCTTACATTTTAGACTAACAGTTCTTGTAAGTGGTAAAAAGCAAAATTCAACTGAGAAAACTTAAAGATTTTATTGGCTTTATTTGGCAATTCATGAATTGGGTGGCATCCAATCCAGCAGATAGGAAGAACCTGTGAAGAGCTTTACAAAGCAAGAGATTTTATAGGCAGAAAGGAGCAGGAACGAGAAAAATGTACCAGGCCAAAAAAGCTCATTGGTTATCCCAAGGTTATTTTCCTTAAAGGAAGTGGCAGAGGTTTATCAGGCAGACTGCCTAACTCGAGCTAATCAGACAGTTCCTGAGAGCCTGGTTTAAGATTCCATTTCTGGAGAGTTGAAACTGTGATTTAGTTAAGTCTCAGCTTGGTGATGTGGGGCTTAGCACAAGTGACTCCATTTTGGGCCTTGTGTTTAACATAAGATGAAATCATAATTTGGGATTAAATTGTGGAAATTACAATTTGTAATTCTTGTTTTTTTAAATGCATTTTATCTGCTTAAACCTCACCATGCTGAGAATAATTAGGAGCAGCGCCTTCACTGCCCCCTCTCCTCGGCAGCTGCTCTGGTCCTTTGCTCAGAGTCGACTGGGTGATGCATCTGATGGGGTTGCCGATCGGCTGCGTGGAGCTGGGGTTATGTGTTCAACTTTCCTCCTCTTTCCAAATTATTTTCCTTAGTTGTCTAAACTTTCATCTGTTGGAGGTTCAGAAATGTATTTCATTCTAGTAAGTCTTTTAAAAGCAGGCACAGCAGTTTGATTAACTTTATGAAAGAAAAGGATATTATTTGATGGTGATAAAATGTTTGTGCATTAGGTCTCATTTTCCCATTTGTTCGCATTGCAGTTTCAGAAAATTTGTAGATTCACTTTAAATATTTTTTTTCAGATTGAGAAGTTTCTGAACATAAAACTTTCACATATGTCTCTCAGTTCTACCATCCCCACTCCTCAATTATTGATCCATAAACTAAACCAACACTTCTATCCGAAAGCACAGCAACGGTATCTCATGCAGTTGTCTCTTGGAACCAAACAGTTTAGCTTTTATCACATGAAATTTTTTAATTTGTCACGGACACTGTAGACTTATTCAGATTTTCACACATTTTATATTAGTTTTTTAATTAAAGTATACTTATGCAAAAAACAATTTTGGCTTTTCACAAAATTTTATTGGGGTGACATTGGTTAATAAAATTATATAGGTTTCAGTTATACAATTCTACAATGCCTCATCTGTGTATTCTATTGTGTGTTCACCACCCCAAGTCAAGTCTCCTTCCATCACCATTTACCCTCCCCTTTACCCCCTTCTACCTTCCCCTCTTACCTCTGGCAATCACCACACTGTTGTCTGTGAATCGTTCTTTTTTTCCTTAGCTTAATCCCTTCACCCTTCTCTCCCAGCTCACAAACCCCTCCCCTCTGACAGCTGTCAGTTTGTTCTCTATCCACGAGTCTGACTCCACTGTTTGTTAATTTATGTTGAAGAAAAATTTTGTCTTTTTACATTATCCAAATACTTGTAAAATCATAATTAAGATGTGAAAAAATAGCTTTTTTTCTTTGAGGCTTCGTAATGAAGCATAGTGGATTCAAAAACAAGCCTATCTCCATATGTCAAATTAACCATCAGAATGTGGCTTTTTGAATTGGACACAGTTCATCCTTCCCAGATAACACAATTGTTGTTAGAGTAATAGTAAACTGGCTTTAATAGCATGAGCTATTTCTGGTTTTCTCTACTTGATGAAGCTTCAAATTCAGGTTGTTTCCTATGATTGGGATCATCTTTAATGTCACTGAGATGAACTGTTAACAAATTTATAAAAATATTAAAAATATAGCAACAAAATGTGTGAAATTTAGTGGGTACCCTGTGGTATTCATAGATATAATAAATGTTATTCTAAGTATAAAATAAGACATAATTAGTATTTCTGCCTTTTATTTATGATTTACTTTATGTAATTTCCTTTCATGGATATAAAGAACACGGGAAAATTTTAGTATAGGAATTTGGAGAGGAGGCATAGAATCTATAGAGCTGGGTTCTTAGACATAGGATTTTATGATGCTTGCTATTCTCAGTTTAGTATTTACTCATGGGTTTAACTTTTCATTAAATTTGACAGATACTATTATTTTCTGTGGCATTAACATGGGTAGGTAAGGAAAACAGGGTTCTGGAAACAGATTCCTAAGGGCATTTGCTTTATACCTAAGTGATAAAGCTCATCTTGAAGGAGAAAAGTGGCCCAGAGACCTCTTCGTGAGACGTATCTCAACATATTGCTGTCTGTTATATTGTACTGAACACATGCACTTCTGTTTAGTAATATTTTGCGGAGCCGAGATTTAGGGCAGAAAAGACTGGAGCATCTTTGCAACTAAGTCTAAAATGTTATAGGGTTATTTATTTATTGGTACTGTGATGAACATGCATCATTTGTAATAACATTTTCAGTTTAACATCCCTTTTTTATTTAACTCTGATTTTTAGACCTTCGAGTTTTTCTTTGCTTTAGCTTGGGAAAACCAAATAAGTGCAAATTTCCTCCAAGATACCTCATGAAAACATTTTTTTAAAATAAAATCAAGAGTGAAACGAATCTATATTTATTTGGAAGATCATCTGACTACTGCTAAATGGAGTATCTCAATCTGAAAGTGAAATCTGTTTCACTGCTAAAAATTGCCAAGAGTTTTTTGACTGAGATTTGGGAATCTGCAGAAAATGTAAAAGTTTTTTTTTTCTACAATAATCTGTTCAGTGAACAAGCTGTGAAAAATAGTTCTGTATTTTGTCCATGTGATGTAGCAGACGGTAAATTTCCATTTTAAAGAACGATATGAGTAGCTTCTGGCATCCATCTCTATTGCCTTACTCGAATCTACTTACACTGAGTTACAACAATGCAGTTTATTATTTCTTTAAAGCAAAAACTAAGAAGGGATCTTATATTCCTTTTTTTTTTTTTTTTGTTTCTCCCAACAGCTCAGCTCTATCCCTTTATCTGGGATCAGGAATGTGGGAGCACTTCGAGGCCTTATCAAATGAGCCTTAAAATAACACAATTCTATTAAGAAGATAGCATTTCCTTGTATTGAAAGCTTTGCATTTGAAGAGCTTTAGAATTAATTTACTATTTCTAAACATATTCTTTGAGGTAGATGATCCCATAATGAACGTTCATTTAAGACTGTCCATATTTCTTAAAAAATGTTTAATTGTGATTCTCATATAAACACAAAATGAACATGAGCCTACAGATTTTATTTATTCATTAATTAATGAAAGGAGCAGTAAGATGTTATAACCTGCCCAAAGGAGAATTCAAATTTGCCTTCACACGCACACAGGCAGATACAGAATGCTGAAATGAATTGGCAAATAGGTGCAAAACTAGCCAATATTTACAGGGCAATAATCGATTGCATTCTGTAGGTCATAACATTTATATTTCTATGGACCAGAATAATTTGCATTACTATTAATTTTCTACAATGCACAGAGATGTGAGATAGCTCAAAGACAACGAAGCCACAGAGATAACCTGGACAGGTGTGTTACACTGCATGTGTAAAGATCTTCTAGATTTATTTCTTTGACTTTCCCAATTTTAATCTACAGATCCAACTACAAAGTACTTTCAACAGTTTTCACTCAAATTAACCAATTTTATTTTCAGGTTTACAATTAACTTTTAAATGAAATGCATGCCTAGAACAGTGTCCGACACACAGTAGGTGGTCCATTCATATTTGTTGAATGGAGAGAATTTTTCTTGTACCTTCTACAGAACATTTTGCAAATAACCTAGTAGTGCAAATAATATGTTCTTTTGTTCCCAGATCTTAACTGTCAGAAATATCCAGAAAGAAATAGGGGTATCCCTCAAGGCTTTGGTTCACACATTTCTTTTGCCTCTGATCTTTTTACAGTAGATGCACGCTGTAAGAGACGGTGAAACAGATGAGAGAAAACCATGAGCTGACTGTCACTGTACTCCCAGTGCCTTGTGGCAGGGACACGAACTCTGGGAGGGGGGTGGTGAAGTCAACATCAATCCAGCCACAGGGTGAGTGGTCTCAGACAGCAGAGAGGTCTTACCTTTCTGGGGACCTAGGGTACCACTCTGGTTTCTGATTTTTGTAAATCAGATGCTCGCCACTACTTGTCTAATCTTGACAATGTTCGATTATCCCTAGAATTTATTTTTGTTGAACCTCAATGTATTTCACCTAGGTGATGGCCTGAGATGTTTAGATCCAGACTTCTCAGGAGAGTTATGATACCCATACAATCGTTTTCTTCCTCACTGGTCTGATGCCTGAAATTCTGCTATGGTTACTTCATCTTTTGGACTTACCAATTGCAATGATCCCACTGATGTGTGAATACAGTCTTTTGAGAGAGGGAGAGTTCTTAAGGTTTTCAATGTTCCACACTTCACTGGGAAGTAGTGACCAGGCTGTGATTTGCTCTCTATCCTATTAAAGTTTTGATGGAGAAATGAGAATGTAAGGTCATGGGCACCAAACACTGGGGGCAGGTCCGAGTGAAGCAAAGTCAGGAATAAGAAGTGGTATGAGATAGAGCTCAGGGTCTTCAAAATTAATGGACTAACCTTGCCGATGTATATAGCAAAACTATTCTAATGTCAGCATTACAAAAGTGGAGGGCATTCATTATACCACCGAAGACTGTTAGCCAGACCGAAAGCTCTTCATAAGAGTGCCTATTTAACCATTGGATTTCTTGGTTATTTAACAAAAAGTTTGTGCCTTTCAGATATTTTATCACACGTATCACTGGTCTGCCCCACATCTGAATATTCTCGTAGAATTTACAAAGCATTTTTGTATATATTATCTCATTTAATCTTTACAATAATGTAGTGGCCCTTCATTGTGCCAGATGACCTTTGACTCAAAAACTGTTCTTTCTGTGTGAAAGGAATGACTAACATAATCAGTTTTTCCTCATCAGCTATATAAGTACTGGAGGTCGATTGCCACTAATTATTTTTGTTGTGGTAGCCCATATCCTGCTGAAGATAGCAAAGAAGAAAGACTAAAGCCACAGCCTGATTCATGCGCCATTTATAGGTGTGGTTTGGTCTTTTCTTCCGCCCTGGCTTTGCTATTACCACTGGAAAAAATTAGTTCCATAAACACTTTCAGTCTTGGCTCACTGTCACTTTTCATTTTGTCATTCAATAATTTCAGATACTATAAAATCTGAATGAGGATATCCTAGACCATAGGTTATCCATTATTCTCATCTATAAACTGTCTATGAAAGCAGTATGAGTATTGGAGAAAGTTAGACTTTGAAAAATAATGTAACTTTTAAAGATAAGCAACAAGGATCTGGTAAGCACCACTCTAAATGTCTAGTGTGACTTTTGAGATGTGACTTAACTTTCTAAAGTGAAAAAAATAATACTTTCAGTTTAGAGCATAGATGTATATTGCGAGGATTAGGGGCAGTGAAATATTCTTTTTAAAAATTATTTTATTGTTGTTCAAGTACGGTTGTCTGCATTCAGAATATTCTCAGTTAAAAGATGTTATTTAAATACAAGGCATTATTACTATGAAAGGAAATAGAGGACATAACTTATGTTATGGTTAAATTTGCTTTTAAGCTCTTGAAACTGAAGGGCTTAAGATGTTTCTACTTATACATCATTTTTTGTACAATAACTGTTGACCTCAAAAGTGACTTTGGGTAACTTTTCATTAAATGAATGAATAAATTTCATTAAAGTATTCCTAACTGGCTTATTCTTTCTAGAATAGTAGATAGTTATTAAAAGTTTGGGTGGGTCAGGCTGTGGAGAGAAATGATGTAGGCATTTCCTTAAACAGAAGTTAAATGCAAAGTTTTATGCACTGATCAAAATTCAAGTTTGCAAAATCTTTAACATCAACATACAAGGGTGGGCAAAAGTAGGTTTATAGTTGTAATACAAATAAATAATAGGATAATAAGTAATAATATAGGAATAAACTCACATACTCATGACTATAAATCTACTTTTGCCCACCTCTGTATTTAAAAATATTTTTATTTTTTGATTCTTTCCTTACCATGAATGTAGGCCTTATCTACACTGACTCTAAATTTGTCGACTTTTGGCTGCTCAGAGTCTCTACTATTTCTTAAAGTACTTTCCCCTCACTTTTAGGGAATTGCATCTCTTCTGTTGTAAGTGGTCCTGGGATGATGTTGAATTTTTATCCAAGAGACTAGATTCTGTCTTTCCTCTTCTTGAGGAAAATTCTGCCAGGGGGTGACTGAGTGTCAATTTTGGCCAATTAGACACCCAATTGGGAACATCAAATACTGAGGGAAGGATAAGCTCCGGGGCCTGATTAGAGGCTTTCGAGAGGCAGACGTGGTAGCTGTGATGACACTGGCGTCCTGACCAGCAGTTGCAACTGTAAACTGGATACTGTGCTTTCTGTTTCTTTTTTCCGGGTTCTCAGGAGAGTCCAGGCTTCCAGGTTCCTGTTCACTTTGTGAGCTCCACCGAGTCTTCCAATAGATTCTTTTTCCCCTAACGTAGTTAGGGTTGGTTTCCGTTGCTTGTATCCAAGAATCCAGACTGACACAGTACACCTGTACTTCTGAGGAACAGCAAATTAATACAGGAAAAGTACTTGAACTGTACTTGAATCTATGTAACTATTGAAATGTTGGCCACTACTGTTCCTACTCTCTTTTAGCATTACCATATGATATTGTAATTCCTTAGCTGGTTTGTCAATCTCACAGGCTAGAACACAAGCACTTTGCAGGGACTTTGTCCTGCATCTAGCTCAGTACTTGGAACATAGTTGGTATTCAATAAATACTTATTGGTTGGACTTAAAAATAAGTAAAATTTGGCATTGTTAAGCACACAATAGGCAATCAGTTATTGCATTTGATTAAACTTGCTAACTTCTCTTGATTTATCGAGCCCTGCTATGTGGAAGTTACTATAAAGAATATGAAGATGAATAACTCATGACCTTTATCTTTAATAAGCTTGTAATTTTATAGTAAAGACAGAATGAAATAAGAAACTAATATTTGAATTTATTCCTCTACATGCTGCCCTGGCATCCCCAGCTTTGACTCTATAGTGTTGTACAATAAATTTGAATCCTGCTTTTAACATTGGCTTTTTTCAACCATGGGTATAATTTAATGCAAAATATATTAATGTTGATTACAAAGTGAAAATGTGTATATTCTGGGAGGTAATCCAGACTACCAGGTAAACCCTGGTAGTTTGGGTTAGAGTTGACCTATTACTTCCATAACAAAGGATAATTAAGATTATATTAAATTTAATCGATTTTCTGACTTCAATGATTCCAATGAAAGTAGGAACAGTACATTGTGTTTTGCATTTTTTACCAGAAGTTTATTTTATTCAATAAATGACCAATGCCTAGTATGATCATTCATAAAATATTGATAAAATGAATGAATCTGGCAATTGGACTGAGTGCCAGGAAAAATTATTTAAGCCTGTACATACATAGCTCTTAACAGAATGCCCAGGAAGAATTGTAGCTGTAGTTCTGTATTGTAATATATTTTAGGAATCAGCAGGTAGGACAAGAGTAGACACCATCCTCAGAGTCTCTATTCTCAAGGGATTGACTTTATAGTGACTTACAAGAGAGAGAACTTTATTTTACAGGAAATTATAACCCCGCACCTTAATATTTTTAGAGCTCAGTTTTCCAAGTATCGCCCTTCAGAGTGTGGAATGTGCATGAGTGTTCTGGTCGATCCCTGTTGTCTGCTCAAGACAAGAAGCTTGCTCTGGAATGTAAATCATCTTTGCTAAGTACACTGTTAAGTTCAACTAACATTTCTTTTTGTAGCAAGACTTTATTGATGAAGGAAACTGTGCATTGACTTAGAATTGGACATGAGTTCCTTATTTCATTGTACACTGAAAATAAATACTTTATAGCTTAACCGATTTGAGCAGCAATGGTTAATATAGTATCACTGAAGTTGCTTGTTAAAATGTGGTTTTAGCACCAGGTAGAATACCTACTGAAGCAGGCATTTGATGAGGAGAATCCTCTTTTATTTTTTTTTTTGTACTGTTGTTCAATTACAGCTGTCTCCATTTCCCCCCCATTACTCTGTTCTGCCCCACCCACCCTGAACTCCCACATTCAATCTTTCCCCATTGTCTTTGTCCATGGGTCCTTTATGCATGTTCCTTGACAATCCTTCCTCTCCTCATTTTTAATAAGCTCTGAAAGTCATCCTCATATTTAAAACTTGAGAACAACTGTTCTAAATAAAAAGTCTTCCTTAGAGCAATTCTTAAAACATGGGGACAAAATCTATTTTTAATTTTCCAAAAATGTGATGACATTACTTTGCACATTTCCATAAAAATAAGATGTAGTCAGTGTCTCCACAGTAAACATTAATATTTCTATGGTTTAAGTTGCACTTTTCAGGTTTGACCATACACATACTGCATGATGATAGCAAGACTATGTGGACATGTACATGAATTCAAAGACCTTCCTAAATTTTAGAAAATTTTTTTTGTTTTCTCTTACACATTCATTAATTCAAAACAAAGCCCTTACCAAGTAACCTATGGAAAAAATAGACTCTAAATGAGAATTTTATAAAAGCCATGTTGGAGCAGGATGAGAAACTATCTATAACTTTGAGCTAATAATCAGGAGTAGGTTTTGAATCAAAATAAAACAAAATTTCAGTATTTCCTCTTTGATAAGTAAAATGTTTTGACTCTTGAGGACATAAATATGTGATTAAGTTTGGCTGAAATGAGTTGTGAAGGTCCTTCAGTTTTGGGACAGCTTGAGGACAATATTCATAATCTGAGAGCTCCAAGTAAAAGTCCTTTGAGCTTCAGATGGCAAGTAGACTATCTAAATCAGTATCCCATTGTTGGCCATGCGCAGTCTGAGAAAGGAAGTAGAGACTTTCTAACATGAAAATAGGTAGGATATAAAGTCATTTGTCAGGAAGCATATAAAGTGCAGATTGCAAGTCAGGATGTCAAATAGATGGGGCTAAAACAAGGTTTCGTGAGATAATTAACATAAAAAGTTGAGCTACTATTTTTTAATGACTAAAACTATTTCTTCTGTGAGTGCGGGATTTAATGCTTTTGATTGATATTACTAGTACTCTTAAATACCAGATTCTTTTCTCCTCCTCAGCACGTGGAAGACTGAAAGTGTTCAAGTCTAGGCTCCTTGCAATTGAGGGTAACATGTGACCAGCTCTGGCCAAGGGGCTGTGAGTGCCAGTGATTCACCTTCACGCTAACACCGGAAAGACTGAGTATGACCTCCAGGGCCACTTCTGCCTCAGTAACTTATAGGACCTCCTACTGAGAAGCCAGAGCCACAAAATCAAATTACCCTAGAGTTTCTAAGTTATTGCATGGAAGGCAGTTGCCCTGGAATGCTGCCCCAAACGCAGAATAGACTTTGCATAAATGAGAATTCAACCTTGGTAGTGATGAGCCATTGAGATCAGCACCAAGGCACAGCCTAGCTTAACTAGAAAAGAAAAAGTCTGGCCATTGTTAATATAACAAGAATGGTTTGCATGACATTGAGGTAACCTGGCAGCCAAGGAGAGTGGACTGGAATGCGCATGTGAGAACAATGACGACTTCACTGTGCTAGTAAGTGGGGGCGGTAGATACTGTTAAGTGAGCATGTGTACTGTGTGGCCATCACATTGAAAATGTGACTAGTGAAATGATTTAATAATACTGCTCTAACTAGCTCAATCGTAAGTTTCTAGAAATAATTCAGATAAAGCAAAGTTTGGTGAAGTCAGAAGAGATAAACTATTTCTTTGTGTCCATTCATTAATTTGTTTAACTACTCAACAACATATCTATTGAGATTGTATGTCCACCCCCTGTGTCATGCTGAGGGAAGCACAGGATTATGGTTAACAGCATGTGCTCTGGAATCACTGCCTGGGTTTGAATCTTGGCTCTGCCTTGTGTGAGCTGTGTGATCATCGTCAAGTCTTTAACCTTCTTGTGCTTTTGTTTCTTTACCTCTTCACTTGGAAAACAGCAATTATAATAGTACCTACCTAATGAGTTTGTGAAGATAAAAGGAGGTAATATATGCAAAGCACTTGGCATTGTGCCCTACTAAGTAAATGATCAAAAACATCTGCTATAATTATTTGACAACATCCCAGTCTTCCAGCAGCTCTTATTCCAATGCAGACTGTCACAATCTAATAGTAAAACCAATTTTTATTAGTACTTTCTGTATTTTTATTGCTGTCATAAATCACTGAAAACTTAGTACTTAAAATGACCCATTTATTAGCACACAGGTCTACAGGTCAGAAGTCTGGGTTGATGGCTAGTTTTTCTACTCCCAAGATTTGCAAGACTGAAATCAGGATTTGATCAGCTGACTCTTATCGGAAGCTCTGGGAAGAATCTGCTTGCTTCTAAGCTCATCCAGGTGTTGGCTGAATCCAGTTCCTTGCACTGTTAAGGTCATCTTCTTGTTCCCTTGCTGGTTCTGAGATGGGACTGCTCTGAGCTCCCAGAGGCCTCACTTGGATCCTTGCAAGTGGACACCTGCTTCCCCGGAACAATGAGTCTAGTCTTCCCCCTGCTCAGAATCTGACTGCCCCTTCCACCTCATCATGCTTCTACTCCTGGCTGGGGTAAGTGCTGTGCTTTTAAGGGCTCATGTGATTTGATTGGGTTTACTTAGAGTATTCAGAATAATTTACCTATTTTAAGGTTTTAAAATGTAACATCATCACAGGTTTCAGGAATTAGAGGATGGACATCTTTGGGGGACTGTTATTTGGGGCCTACCAGAATTCCCTTGGGTCTGTAACCTACCTTTTTCCTGATCTTAATAATTATATTACTGCATATTGAGTGTTTTCTGGGTGCTGGGTAATAAACCATCTATCTCTCTATCTCTCTATCTTTCTATCTAATTTCTCCCAACCTTGCAAGCAAGTTATTATTATTCCATTTTATCTTTTTACCATCTTGATTCTTTTTTTAAAATTATATTTTAACAACTATTATTGCATTTTAAAGATAAAGAACTGATGCTTAGAAAGATTATTGGACTTGCCTGGGTGAAAGATTCACAGAGCTGGTAAGCGGTGGAAAAGGAATTTCAAACCAGACTGGACTGCTGCCCTTGGAACTTCCCAGGACCACACATATCCAGAATGGCCACCGGGGACACCATCAATATCCTGCTTAGCTCATGAGGCAAGACCAGTGGGTTCCCAGCCTGGCAGTGACTCAATAATTAAAATTACACTCGACTCTCCAGAGCTGTCTACATGTTCTCATGTGTCCAGAATCACAGATGTATTTTGGCAGGCCTCGTGCTTTGACTCCACGGCAGGAGGAGAGGTGGAATGGTGCCAGTGGTCAGAGGACAGACACTGTTATGTCCCAGTGATGAGACTTACAGAGAACCAATCATATGGTGTGCTCGTGCCAAGCACTTCACAGGGAGCCTCAGCCCTCATTTCATTCCCCAAACAAGTTCATGAGGTAGGTGCTAGTATCACCTCCATTTTACAGAACATGCAATGGAAATAACTTACTTAAGGTCATACAGAGAGGAAGTGACAAAGCTGGATTTGAACCCAGACGCTGGAGTTCCCTGATACTTTCATATTGCCCAAGAAACAGGCGTAGTCTCTTGCTTCCTGCTCTTTAGGTTGTGCTAAAGCTGTTTGTCATTCCTTCTTCTCCTCTGTGTCTTCCAGGACAGTTGGTAAGAGGGTGTAGTCAGGACTAGGGCTGGGGCTGTTGGCTGGGGTCAGTAAAATGATAAAACAAAGCAGATATGCTGACCTTGCCTTTGGATGAGAGGATGGCATTTGGCCTGCCAGCTCCTGTCCCCAGCATGGTGTGAGTGGGCCCCTGTGAGTAGGTCACCTTGGGCTGCTCTTTTCTTTTGTTTTTTTCTAATCCTCTCCTGAGGATATGCTTATGGTTTTAGAGAGAGGGAGAGAGATGTTGATTGGTTGCCTCTCCTATGCGCCCCCATCAGGGCTGAACCCACAATCTAGGCATGTGCCCTGATGAGGAATAAGCCACTTTGGTTTATAGGACAACGCTCCAAACAACAGAGCCACACTGGCCAAGGGAGCTTGGGCTGCTCTTAACGTATCATAGGATCAAGAACAGAGGCCCCTCTCCGATGTGACTCTGACACACATTCAGCGATCATTGCAGATAGTTTTCCTTCTCCAACCCAAGAACACTTCATCTGGGCAATGGTTTTTCTGTCATTGTAAACAACACTTCCCTTCCTTTCCAGATTGTTGTGCTGAGCAGCTGCTTCTCCTGACCTTTCTTCCTTTCCCTTTCAAACGTGGTGACACGGTGAAGCAGACTTCTAAGAGTCTATATATGCTTTTATTTACTTTTTTGATTCTGATTTAGGATCCTTTCACAAATATCTTGAATTCATAGTGTTACATATGTGCCTGTCTTAAAATGCTTTTGAGGGAAGTTGTTAAAAGTGATAGAGGTGTGTGTGTATGGTTGCAAATGAAAAGCTCTCAGCCATAACTTAAAAGAAAAAAGGAAATTAAATAAATGTTTTTGAAATTATTATACTCTAGAGAAAAAGGATGTGTAGATATTTTATAAAGACCTACATAGCTTCTATACCTTTTTCAAATTTTATTGAATTTGATGTTCCACAATTTAGAAGGATATAAGTTACAAAGAAAATGACAGATTTGGTTATAATGACAGAACTGACTTGAACTTTTTTGTATTGTAGATGAAATCTGTAATGATGATATGTGAGCTGAATTGAGAATCTCTTGTGACTTTGTATGGTAATAGATAAAGAACTCAGAAGAAATGAGGATGACTTTACATCCTCATGTGGATGAACATTAAAGTATGTTTTAATTTAATATTGAAGAACAATGACAATTAAAATGTATTCTGAATGGGTTAGAAATATAAATATGTTATAATTGTCATTACTTGCTTTTTCTTTAAGAGCTACAGGTATCTGCAAGGTACATTTTATAAGACTAGATTTTACAGCCTTTAATCTGAACTGCAGTACTTTTATTCTGAAAGTTTCCCATGGCTAGATCTGATATTATTTATTTAACATCATGCAGAAAACTATGAACTTCAAATGGATAGAAGATGATCTTGCAAGGTTTTGTTCATTTTCATTAATGTAAAAGGAAACTATGATATAAACATGTTTCTTGAGTTCCTGCCAACTAAAAAACACTAGAAAAGACATCTGAAATAACACTCAACAGCTGAAGGCTGCTATTTGGCAAACTTTGATGAGCCTGTGAAGAGGTGAAGTCAATTTCACCTTTTGACAGCAGTGGAAATGTGGTTCGAAGGTTATCAAGTTGTAAGGTATGTTCTGGTTCCATTCTAAAATTAAAAAGTGTCGACTGATTTTAGAAACTGACTCCCATCCCATTTTACATTATTTTTTGCCTAATAATTTTAAACTGTGATGCAGATGCTACTTTTTCTTTTCTGACTTTCATGATGGGTATTTAGGTCAACTGGGGCTGGCCTAACGATTACACAAAAATTTGGAGCATTCCTTGAAAGAAGAAAATTTGGAATCATTAATAGGCTTTTAGGCTTTAATGAGCTTTTGTTAATCTTGCTGCATTCTTCATGACATGGAAAGTTTCATTTTCTGTTTATGAAGCAAGTGCAGCCTGAGCATGCTGTTGCGTGTTTGGAAAGCTTCGTGTTGTGTTTGAACTTAGCGCTGCCTTGCTATAGAGGGGTTAAAGCGGTTCTAAAACTATTTAGTAAACTCTTTTGGGGGAAGAAAATTCTTTCATCTGAATTTCTTTGCATTTTTAGCTCCATAACTTAATATAGCACTGGATGCTTAGCACTTATAGAATTAATTATTTCTTAAAGGCCAATGATTGATAGAAATACCATCAACAGAAAATGAAATGATTCATTCATCCATCCAATAAATAATTGAACGAGTCCTCGAGATGCAGAAATGAGCAAAACAGAGTGTTTGCTGTCATGGAGTTTACATGCAAAGAAACAATACCTCCTCTCTCTGTGGAAACCACTTTCCGGTGAGTCTAATGGTGCTCATTTTGAAAATAAAATCTCCAGTTATAAGATAAACTCTTTTGGCTGATTTTAAGTTGTGATATATTTTTAAAATGCTAAATAATGAGAGGTAATAGCCACAGAATATTTATTTCATTTGATTTAGTGGAGTTTTTTGAAAATTAGCAGATGGTTATAAAACATTATGAGTGTGCTTAATAGTACATCACATCTGAAATGAGCTCTCCTTTGCTGCAGTTTAGGGCTTTACCTGTAAATAAATAAAATTAAATTCATAGGTCTTGGCTTTTGAGGAGGAAATGGTAAATATTCTTGAATTCTTCCTCTTTGGTTTCTCCCAGTGTCTTCTACTTGGTTATATAAACCCTATGTAGGAAGGACTCCTTGCCCTCATTAATTTTGGTTAGCATAGTTACTAGCACACAGATAAAATTACCTAACAATAAATCACATTTGTATCTGTGATGTGCTAAGCATTTTGCATGTCTGATTAAATATGATTCTTACAATAACTCTGATGTACTGTCTCATTTTACAGATCAGTAAATTGATCACAGAGAACTTTTTCCAGCTTTCTACTAAGATTGCAAAGCTAGAAAAAGGGGAGATGATGTTCATAATCACTGAGATTAGATATTTGTTGAGGAAACCCTATCTTTACAGGTCTAGAACTTATGGAATGTAGGTAGGGCATATGGAAAAAGAATAAGTAAATGTCTTTCAGATGCACAAGTGGGACAGCTGCGGCCCGCATTTTTGCTGGGGGAGAAAGACTTAGGGAAGCCTCCTCTCATTCACCTGTTAAACTTGCTCTAGAATTCTTCAAAAATGCACTTTGGGGTTGTTTTCTTCCTCTCCTCCTTCACTGCAGCACCACAAATCCAGCCAGGTTAAAATTCAACTCACTGAACTTTGAAATCAGGAATTTCATTAATAGAAAACAGATACAGTAATAATAGCTCCTTAATAACTATTAAAAGTCTATGGAAATGATTACAGGAGAAACACTACACATTCTCATTAGTGGGGTAACCAACATAGCTACCTTGAACAGTTGTGAGACAGGACTAACAACAAATGAACTTCCATACTGTTTTTGACTCCTATGTTCCCCTCCAAGCTTTTAGCTAACCTTTTTTTTGTAGTGCTGTATGCAAAACACAATCATGTAAGTCCTTGTGCTATAAAAGTGGAAAGTTAACTAACTAGAATTTTCTTCCTGAGAATTTTGTGATAGTATGAGAATATAACAACACTTCAAAACAGTATCTCCTCCTGATTTCAATAAGCCGAATTTGTGAGAGGCATAATACTGTCTTTGTTTGCCAGAAAGATATGTTCAAATGTAATGCCATAATAATTAGTTCCGAGTTTGTTTATAAAATAGATAAGCCTATTGTAGTGGTGCGGTGCCTGATTATGTGGCTCTGCCTCTAGGCATGTTCATCACCTGCATCCGGGACCCAACTATTAGACAGAAGGAGGAAATTAGGTGAAGTTTTAACCTGATGTGTGGGATGGTAGGTGTCTCCACATGGGTGTGTGTAAGGCAGTTTATTAATGCAGGATAAAGCACCTTCGGGCACTTACAGATGGGCACTTTATAATTCTTCTGTCCTAGACGGGTCTCTTGAGAATGAGGCTACTGTACTGATCCAAAGGCCTATTTGCCACCAAAGAGAGATGACCTACTAACTCACGATGGAAGTATTGAAGACTGATTTTAAAGTGCAGCTTAGTATGAGAATTGAAGAAACTCTGTGGCCAAAGAACTTTACAAATACTAAATATGGGTGCTGTTCACTTCTGGTACTTAAAAAATGACAATCTGTTCTTCCCCTCATAGAGAACAGAGTCATCTTTGATTAGGGATCATCTGGGGATGGGCGGTGGGAGGGGGAGGCACCTTTTTAACTAGGAGAACTTTTTGGATGGAAGCAGAGAGACTTGGGATGAAATAATTGTCAGTGTTGCCCGAGACTCAAGGGGACAGATTAGATCTGAACAGAGGTCTCCTATGGGCCCACGTGGACCTGGTCAGGCTCTATGCCATTTCCCTTCTTGGGTTGAAGCCTGAGCCTTAACACCAAAATGTAACTGCGGCTTCTCGTTTTGCTTTCTATCAAAGTTCAGGACATATTAATATCAGAGACTGTTTAAACAGAGCAATGAAATGACAATACATTACTTTAACTAAGCCCAGCTTGCAGGCTAATTTTAACGCAGCCCAGTTGGAGGACGCCTGTGCATTAATTTACTCTAATAGCAAAGGGTGGGGGTGGGGGCGGGGGGAAACAGGGGAGGAGAAAAGAGGTTGAAAGACATTGTTTAAAAAAAAAAAACAAAACAAAAACAAGTAACAAAACCCCCAAAAGAACTCATACTCAATTTCTTTCTTTCTTTCTTTTTAGGTGTTCAACACTTGTATAATTTGGTCAAATTATGGGCAGGACAGCAAGGGAAGCTAGTAAGCTTTAAAAGACAGAGAGCATGTGAGACAGGACATGATTACTTTGCTGAATCCCCACTTTTTTTTTCTTCCAAAAGAGACAAAGGGAAATACTTAAGAACCAATAGTGACGGCAACAAAGCAATCGTTGAGTTGCAGGGTACCTTTGTCTCTAGGGGGAACGCAGTAATTTTTACGTGTCTACCACTGAGTGTCAAACCTTTTCTTTTCTTCTTCTTTCCATTCTGGATGGCCAAATTGATTATCTAAAATAGAAAATTAGCACACAATGGGTTTACTCTGCGATACCCCTTATGCAACTAATGGCAAAGCTTGTTAATTGGTTGTAAATGCCAGCAGGTTGCCAGGATAATACTTCAGAAATAAGCGGGTATTCTGATAATTACAGCAATCTTCATCTATAAAAGCTTAAGTAGATGAAGTAGTGGCTGGCTTAAAACCAAGATTTATCCCGCTGCACTCACATTAAAAGAAAAAATAAGATGAAAAGAATAATGTAACAAAACAATTATATAGCAGGAAGCTTTGTAGGTTTTAGAGATTGTGAAAACTCAGAAAGTAAAACAGTGCTGTAATAACCAGTTATGGAAAAATAGGCCATTTACATTTGTGTATAATTAAATAGTAGGCTATGCAATTTCACTTTTTAAAGTAAACTGCCTTTTCCTTTTTTTTATAGGGCAACGTAGCCATAATTGCTGCATTAAAGCTTTAATGAAAGAAAAAAGCAGCAGATCAAGATGACACGTAACGCCTGCATTTGCACCGTGGCAGTGTGCTTGTGTAGTAATGGGAAGCTACTGAGGAGATTAAAATTGCAGAATTCTTCCTAGTTTGTTCTAAAATTGCTATAGGAAGATCATTCAGGGTCTAAAATACACACAATTTATTTCCCCACCTTCAATCTGCAAGAATTTAATGGCTTTCATAACTAGTAGGTGGTGGGAGACACTTGTTATATTAAAGAGAGAGCTACCTCGGATCATCAAAATTATCAGAAGTGAATGGATCAGAATTTAAGCTTGAAGGGCCTTGCTTAGTGCATTAGAATATTGCCCCAAATATCATATTATAGTTAGTGTTTAACTTAGCGTGGTCTAAGGAGCTTTCTTGTTCACAGTATCAACAGGTAGGTTTGTAATATTGCTCCTTTCTATTTTGCAGTTCCTTCATCACCTCACTAACATCAGGCCGGTGGGAAAGGCAGCCAACCTACATAAAAGGTAATGTTCTGGGAAACCATTGACTGGCTTGGGGGCTGACTGAGTTGAAAAAAATAGCAATAATCTCTCCTGTGAGCTTCTTTCTCGTAAGTCTGAAATCTTCCTCAGATGTTACCCTCCACAGAGGTTGGCTATGTTTTCTGTAAACCATCCCTGGCCAATAATGTAGGCAAAGATTGGAAACCTTCATTATGTGTTACAGTACTGAGAAGAAGGTATGAAAACATGCTAAAAACACATCAGGCAAGAGAGCCAGGAGAAAATATTATACCGAGGACACTGGTGCCAATGGCTGGAGCGATGAAAAGTAGAGTTAAGAAAGGAGTTTTCCTTCTTAAAAAATATTTTGTATAAAATCTACATGACTTTATTCTTCCTTCTGTAAAAGAAGAATGCAAAAGAAACATCGTGTAAAAGAGAGCCCCCAGGAATGGACTACGAAGGCCTAGAATTTGAGCTTTTTGGGTTCTTTCTTTAAGAAAATGATCGCTTTGCTTCAAGGTTTTGTTTTGGTGTTTGTTTCTCTCGGGGTTGATGAAATGCATCTTCATCTAACGTGCAGTGCTTCTGGTATGGAAAACTTGAAATACATAGCCTTCTGGAGCGGCTGGCTTCCAGAATATGGAATTGGCATGGGGGCTGGAGACGCGGGCACGGAGCGGAGGCGCCCAGGCAGCAAAGCGAGCCCGGCAGAGCCACCTGCGGCAGGACAGGCAGGCAGCCACCTTCTCACAGAGATGGCTCGCTGGCAGCAACTTTTTGTGCAAATGCTGCCTGAAGCCAGAGGGGTAGAAAGGGGAAAAGGCGCAGGAAGGGTTTTTCCAAATACATCTGGAAATAAGAAGGGATTCTCTTCTACCAAGACCCGAGGTTAAAAGACGCCAGTCTGTTCCCGGGCTCTGCAGACCTCTTCTTACTGTTCGGATGAGAAGCAGCAGGAAAGGCCTTGAACCATCCCCAATAATGTTTCATGACCCTGAGAGGCTGGCAGCTGTTCGAGCTCCTCGAATGGGGCAAAGAAGACCCTCGTTTTAGGTGGGCTGGTTTAAGGGATTCTTTAGTTGACCTCTTTAGGTGTGATATGAAGGAGCAGAAGATAGCAGAGGAGGGAGGCCTTCCTTCTAACGAGGTTGAAACCAGCAGTATTTTGAGGGGATCGGGAGGGGTCAAGAGGTAAACTTACAGGGAAAGAGAAACTAAACGAACTCTTCAGGATAAAAAACAGGAGAGGAAGCTGCATACTCTAGGATTGCCTTTTCCTCCGGAGCCCTTGGACACAGCTTTCCTCACTGAGAGTTATGGGAAGAAGGACATCACAAAATGATCATGTTTACATTCAAGGGAGAAAAATTCCTCAAAAGTAAAAAACAAACAAACAAATATGTTAAAAGAATAAAATAAAATTTAAGGCCAAGGGAAGATGCAAGAATTTGCAGAAATCACTCATCCGTTTTACTTTTTCTCAAAGAAGAAAATAGTTTCTTTTAAGTCTGTCTCATGCTTGGCTTACATTCTTTATTATTTTAAATGATATGGCGTAGTTTTCCAAGTAGTGGTGGAATACTCATGGTAACTTTCCCGAATGACAAAAAACTTTTCCAAATAGAGGAACCCAGTGCTCTCCAGACTTGTCTTTCACATAGAGGACAAACGCCACCTTCTTTACTGATGCTTGGCTTCTTTCTTGGTCTAAGTCGCCCTGCCTTGCAGGGCTGCTCCTGCCCTTCATCTCTGAGAACTGTTCGACCTGTGGGTGATGCCCATAATCGGGTCAACGTACGTTTCCTCTTCTCTGTACCACCAGCGTATTCCTTTCTGCCACTTATGCTTTAGTGAAGTACACACTGCACAGAGGAAGCATTTGAGAAATATTTGTTTTTAACTGAATGGTGGAACATTTTTGATACCTTTGAAGGTTTTAACGATAAGCTCATTATATTGAGAAGTATTCTTAAAGAAATATTTCCAAGTCTCTTTGAGGGCTCAGTACCTAAAATGCAAAGTTCTCTCACCAGAATCTTCTCCCGGGGGGAGAGCATACTTGCTGTACATACAAAAAGTATACAGGATGCCTCCGGATGGCACTCCTGCACGGGTCGTGTGTTCGTCTTCACAGGGAACATTTCTCTGTTTCTGTGTCAGTTGTCACTAATCGGTTATGCATCTGATGTGCAGATCCATCAGGGAATAGAATTTAAGTCATTTGGCTTTAGCACATATGATATGCTTGTGCAGGAGTTTACCAAAGCCCCCTTGGATACATTTTCAGAAGGGGACGTGCATATGTTACGGTACCTCTACAGCAGCAGTGTCTGAACTAGCTGACAAGTGACAGGAGGCTTCCCCCCCGCTCTGTGGTATTTCATAGAAGTGTGCACAAGTCATAACAAGTTGCCTCTCTTTCAGAAGGCAGGGAGCATTTCCCTTAAAGCACACATGGCTATATGGTGTGTTTGTGTACATGAAAATTCATGCTGCTATCAATTTTAATTTTGCCATTTTTGTTGTTTTTAAATTTCAGGTTTGAGTTTTTTGAAGAGGCATAAATAATTGCATTCAATTACATCTTGACTGATTTTTTTTTTTAACTCTATCAAAGCCTTAGTGGAAAAGTAAAGTTCTTGACCATTGAGAGAAACTGTGATGAACAGGTGACTGCTTTCCACTGGGCTATTAGTTTTTGTATTTGTCAAGAAAGGTGGATAATAGTAAACACGTATTATATGCCAAGAAGTTCTGTGCTAGATGATACACTGTGGGTCATCATTCACAACAACTGCCTGGAATCTGACCCGTGCTTCGAAGCAGCATTAACAGCAACAGTCAACACAGGAACCCTCGCTTTGCTATTTTTTTCCAGTGGGTACAAGGTCCTAAACTTGGTGTTGTAAGAAATCCTGTAATGACTGTTATAGGAATATCCCCAACCAACTGCAGTTGAGGAGGACTGGTGGAGTGGAGAGGAAGTGAGTTTGGTGTCAGCAAGATCTGGGTTCAAGTGCAGCCTTTAGCACTTATGAGCTGTGGTTTTCCCTGGGCCTCAGGATCCTCATTTCTACAAAAGGGTTACCTCGGTGAGGGACCAATGTGTGAATAACTAACTATATCACTTGACACACAATGGATACTTCATATATTTTGTTCCTTTCAGACCCCTTTCCCTTGTGATCTCAGAATAATGAGAGACCCCATATAATTCTTTCTACGTAAGCTCCTAATGAGCTGTATTTTTTTTTTTTTTTTTTTTTTAGGGAAGGTAAGACTTAAGTAGATAGGTTCTGGACCCACAGAAACTGACTGTCTGGCTGCAACATTTAAAATAAGTGCCACTAAAATGATGTGCTCCAAATAGCTAATATATGTATATACATGTGTATGTGTGTACACACATATGTAGTTCTCCTTCTTTTCTGGTCAGCAAATGTATTCTTTTAAAATTACTCAACCTCTCTATAATGGTCTGAGATAGTACCCAAAGCACTGAATGGTAGCTTTCAAATGCCATGGATTTCTCCTTGAATGATGCCCATAAACCCAGGGAATTCAAGGGATGGGAAGAGGGGAAGCCAAGGGAAGAATTCGCCATGAGCCTATTCTGATCCATTAATAATCTCATGGTCCTGAGATTAAAATTCACACTATTCTTTTTGAAGAAAAGCCTGTTTGTACCTGCATCAGGATCACAGAGTGTGTGATGATTCTTTGTCATGAATAAAATGAAAGCAGCATTACCAGGCCTACCAAAAGTACTTGTTTTGACTTTACAGTAAGATCTCTACTGTGAAATCACTTGCAGTGCCCTTTACTATTTCCTCCCTCACACTCTTCATACCTGCTCTGATACTCACTGCCCTCTTCCGTCCCAGGATGGCGAGTGTGAATGTGAGATTTTGAGATCTTGAGGAAGCATCTTCTTTCTTCCTTAAGATCTCCCTCCTCCTCTTCCCCCTTCTTCCCTCTTCTTCCTTATTTCTCCTCCTCCTCCTTCTTCTTTCTTCTTTGTTTCTTTTCTTCTTCTTCTTCCTTCTTCCTTCTTCTTCTCTTCCTCCTCCTCCTCTTCTTTTTCTTCTCACAAGGTAATTTCTTCTTCTTCTCACATAAAGTGGCTTCTCTTTTTCCTGTTTATAACTTCATGTGAACATTCTGGATGGTAGGAGTGACAGATTACTGGCTCAGTCACAATTTGCCTTACACGTAAAGCCTCACTGCCAATTTTATTAAAAAAGCTATGTCTTCTTTTACGGAAGAAATAACCATATCTTGGTCGTGGGTTTTAAAAATTGCCCCAAACCTTTGATCATGGGGTTTGGATCATGAACCAAAATCTTCCATGAAAGCAAGTGCACCTGATTTCTACTGTGGGCCCTAGACACCAGAGCCTTATTCACCTACTGCTTGCCCTGCCCTCCCAAATTGTAATCATTACTTCAGGATGATCTCTAACCTAATGGGACAACTCTTTTGTGGCAAATAATGATGATGATGATGATGATTAATAATAATAATACCACCCTCATTTCACAAGGTTGCTTCCTATTCCATCTTTCAGGCCGGGCAATGAGTGTGGCAATGTTAGACAAGGAGATGATACTGCACACTTCATTGGACTTCATCCTCAACAGGCTTAATGAACACAAGCTTTCCCACCTTACTTTTTGTAATGACTCTGAGTGGGAACAAAGAATAAATTGCCAAGACCCCAGAGGAGAAGACAGTGGAAAATGAAGAATTTTAAGTCAGGTGTTTTTTTATTCTCATTCTTGTATTTATTTAATGAAACGCCACTGGGAAGCCTTTTTCAGCCACAAAATAAATTGGAAAAAAAGGAGAAATGTTAATTAAATTTCTGTATTATTTAAACAGTTTTATGGAGACCACTAAATAACTAGTTTATCTGTGATTAGGCATTATGGGGGAATGGAGTGAATAATAATTAGTTATTTTGTGGTGTATCTGCCTTCTTCCAAGGTTAATTTGATTTAGATAGAAAGATCATGTTAACATTCTTTAATAGATTTCAGATTCCCTGGGGTGGCTTCTACTTTATAATCCTACTGTGCACTTAATCTGACTTTGCTGATCATGGTCGTGTGTTATCCCCAAAAAGAATGCAGTATCGAAGTGTATGAGCTCTCTCCAGGGATCAAACCTAGAACCTAGGCATGTGCCCTGACCAGAAATTGAGCCCACAACCTTTCAGTATATGAGACATGCTTCAACCAACTGAGCCACCCCGCCACGGCTAGAGTTTGTGTTTTTACGCCAGTTTAGGTCCTGCTTCATTAGGTGCTTTAGGAATAGAGTAAGAGTGAATTCAGGATGAAAGAGGCATTTAGCTTTAGATAGCGGTTATTGTACATGCATCGCTAATGACTGTACTTTTCATCTTGTATATGCCCTGAGAAGTTAATAATATGCTGCTGTCACCCATAAAAATAATGTTAAAACTATTGTGTCATTGGAGATGTATCTGGCTTCCTTTTCAAATGAGATGGGATATTTTAGAGGATGCACTGTGCAATATGAACTGACAGATGCATTACAAGGATCGCGGATCTGTGAAAACATACTGCTCTGCTCAAGGCTATAAAGAGTGTCAGGTATATAGTGCTTGGCTCTGGTGGGTGGTGTGTTTCTTTAAGGCACAAAAGCCTTGTCGAGGATTGAGAGTGATGATGTCATTAATTAATTACTGACTGTCCACTAATCAATACAATAGGTACACACTGTAATGGCTTATAAGCATGATGGCTTTTTAATGGCTCATGTATAAATGTTAATTGATTTAAAACAAAGGGAAATTTCTTTCTATTGGGTCAATAGTTTATGGATTATGACTACCTTTTAGTTTGAGATTGCTAATGACTGCCCCTTCCTTGTCCCCACCTCCACTACCTGCCTTGTTCTTCTGGATTTTTAATCAGGAATGCCTGTAAACAAGATACATTAGGCCAATTATTGAGACTGAAATCCAATAACACTTGCAAAGTCCCAAAGACTTCTACAGGATGACACGACATGGAATATATATGACTCTGTGGAAAGTTCCATGTTTACTTCTTTTATAGTGTTTTATTTTGTACAAAAGATAGGTGTCATATAAATATGATAACATATGATAGTATGTTATCAAGTATTTTATGTTTGAATATTTTTATACTTAAAGCATGTCAAGTTAAGGGTGGATCTGTTTGCCAGAATAAGTGATCTAAAAGATAAGGGCATATTTGTTTTGGCATCTAAATGAAGAATCAGGCAGATTCAGAACATCAGGAACAGGAATGGGCAGATGGAATTTTACCTAGGAGACTCCTATTGGCAAGCACAAGAGTTGTTTATAATGGAGATATCATGAAGACTAGGAGCTGGTTATTGTAATACAGTTTTGTGCTTACCAGAAAAGGGGTGTGCGGTTCATTCTTCATCACTGCAGACGGCAGTTATCGCTTGGTCTGCTCCTTCCACTGCCGTACGAGCATTTTTCCCCCTGTTTTATTGCTCTACTCTTGTAGGTCTGGTTTGGAATGGTGCCAGTTATCTTTTTTCATTTAGGGAAATTTACATCACATTACTGATTTTATATATGAGGAAGCTGGTGGCTTTGGAATGTTATCCTGTCACCCTTTACATGAATGTGCATGAAGTTTCAAAAGCCACATGGTACTATAAGGAGCATTGTGCAAAACCGCCGTCCTTGGCCCAGCACACGTCTGACTTTTAGCCGTTCTCACTTCTCAGAGAAACACTTCCAACTCTCCTAGCTGACTTTTTCCTCCCCTGGTATTTACCTCCGTGTTTAAAATAACATACTACAGACTTCTCAGGGTTTTTAGTTTTAAATAATAATGTCTACTAATTTCTTTGTAAAGGAGATAGGAATTTAGCACCTTTATACCTTCCTCTTCCCCACAAATTCCCTTGCTGAAACCATCTTAGAAAGTTTCAGTGTTCATACTTCTCTCCTTCTTATTAATCCATACCCAAATCTGAAAAAGAAGTGTAAATCTCTCCTTAGTATGTTCAGACACCTCAGATGATCTGTCTGAGATTAGCAGGGAAAGAGAGGCAAGAAGCCTCTTTTTACGGCTGGCAGTGTGTGTGTCTGTGTGTGGTTGGGGTAGGGACTAATCTTAAGGGACAAACAGAGGAAAAGAGCTAGTTTAGGGGACTGAGAAGAAATGATCAAAAGAGGAAAACCAGGAGAAATGGAAGACTCAGGAGAGGAGGGTGTGGAGAAGGATTTGGTAAACAAGTGTCAAAAGCCACAGAGGAATAACATCAGAGGATGGCTGAGAGGCATTCAGTAGTGCCTGTCAGTGGATTGCCCCAGTGAGGTGGGAAACAGTAAGTAATTTTATAGTATTCTTTTGTGGAACTTGGTTCTGAAGTACAGGAGAGAGAAAGCAGTTAAAAAATAGCTAGATGGGAATAAAAAAATTAAGTTCAAAAATATTTTTTGAGAAGGAAAAGACTTTATCATGTTTGTAGGTGAAGGTGTGAATTGAAGAATCTGTAGGTGGCCAGTAATCACCTCCAATCACATCTCTTTGACAGTCAAGCGCCTTACCATTTAATGTTGAGAGTTTCCTAATATTTATATTGTACCTTCCAATGTTTAAGTGACAATTAAAAGAGCTCTCCTCACATGCACACACTGGCAGGTTGAAGGAGGAAATGCCCCCTTGACAGATTGGAGCCCAGACTCGAGCACGGCCCTGCTCCCAGCCCAAAGTGCTCACCACAGTGCTGCGCTTGCCCTTTGGATTTCTCTCTGCTGCTTGGGTGATCTTTACCGTTAAGGATCTTCCCTGTTCTCCAGTTTTTTTTTTTTGGCCAGGCTTTTCTGTCCATCTGCCTGCTGCTGTCATTTCCTTCAAACCCACAGCTCTATCTTGTGTTGACTAACTTCATCACACAGGAAAGCTGCTGTTACTACTACTCAGATCACACACAGATCCAGACATTCTGCAAGGCAAAGAGATTCCCTTCAGTCTAGAAACCTATTTTGAAGGCATATGTTTGTCTAACTGTCACTAGAAGCACCATTATCTTAAACAACATGTGGACTTACAGCCACACATCAGGAGATACAACAGACCTGTTTTACATAATTGGAGTTTAAGCTGGATATTGATGGTATTTTGGTGCCAAACTCTACCTGTAAATCTCACTAGTATATGTGCTTGTTGTTTCACTTTTTTTATGACTTTGGCCCACCAGAATTCTGCACGTTGGTTTAGCAAAAGTCAGTGATGGTTTTCAGTTCTACATTATCAGTAAAAACATCTAGCTAGCTACAGGTTTTCTGGATACAAGATAATGCATTGCTCAATCATTCACTCATTCATTCATTCAGTAAGTCAGTTGACAAAAATTTCTTGAGGCTCTTCTATGTTTCCAAAAGTATGCCAGATATATCCCTGCCTTCAAGGGGATTTCAGTCCTTTAAGAGACACAGATGAGTCAACATATTGTAACAATATTGTATTACAAGGGCAGGATATCTTTATCGTAAATACTGGTTTGTAGGGTTGCAGAGGAATCCTACATTTGTAAGTGGAGAAGCAGTTCAAAGAATGCGTTCTGGAGAAGGTGACACTTGATCTTGGAGGATGAGTAAGAGGAGCAAGACTGGCAGAGAAGGAAAGGGAGGCTTCCTTTCCCAGGCAGAAGAAGCAGAATGTGCAACAGCACTGAGGCATAAGCAAGCGAGGGAAAGCCTGGGGCTTTGCAGGAAGAACAAGCATGTGATACGTCCAGAGTTAACGTTGCATGTGGAAAGGCTGGCAAGCGGCAATGCTGGAGCAGCGAGCAGCGTCCAGATCCTCGAAGGCCTTGCTTTTTTTTCCACTTTAAAACAATTTTCAATTACAGTTTATATTCAATATTATTTGGTATTTGTTTCAACATAGTAGTTGGATAATCATATACTTTACGAAGTGGTTCGTTCCCCTTGGCCCCTGCCCTGGTATTTCCTGTACCCTCCTGGCACGGAATAGCAAACAGTACCGAAACAAGGAGAACTCTATAAAATGGAAAGTCCAAAGTGATCTACCAGAACTCCCCCACTTGAAAGAGTGGTTAAAGTTTAGGGAGTATCTTCCAGATATATACACATATACATTTTAATGTTATCAAATTATACATAGTTTTTCATAATCTGCCTTTCTCAGTTACCAATGTCATGGATATCTTTCCGTGTAAAATATAGAGAGCTATTCTTTAATCATGTTTTTATTTTATGTATGTGTAATTTATTTATCCAGTCCCTTGTTAATAGTTTTATTTCCCTTACATTTTTCATTAAGTGTACTTGTAGACATATATCTTTATGTATTTTTCCATTGTTTCCTTTTGATAAATTCTGAAAATGCCATTATTGAGTCCAAGGTTAAATATATTTTAAATTTAATAAGTATTTACAAATTAACAACTCAAGTTGTACTATCAGTTAAGTATGAGAGTACTTCTCTCCACATGCTATTGTCTGTGTTGTACAATCAACTTTTGATTTTTCTTTATGAGATAGGAAAAAACATCTTGTAAATAACTTAATTTGGATATATTATATTTTTAATTGTACTGTGTCCTATGTTTATTTATTGTCATTTCACATATTTTCTTTTACAAATTCACTTGTTAAAGTTCTTTGCTAATTTAACTAATATGTTATTATTCAATGTGAAAACTCTTCATGTGTTAAAGTCAAATCTATCCTTACAAATTTATGAGTTGGAGATTTGCTAAGAGTCCTCCCCTTCTTCAAGATTAGTCAAGTAGAGTAAGTTTCAATTAAAAAAAAAACTAGGGGCAAAAAGTCAAGTAAAAAAATTTAAAAATAGTTTTGTGACAAAAAACAATGTAGACAATTGGAAGAGATTGTGGGGTGACTCTAAAATAGGGGGAAATTGTTTAATTTCACAATAAAATGGAAATCAGGAGTACACACTCAGTATAATTGCGTGAGGGTAGCGACTTCTGTCTTTTTTCACTGCTATGTCCCACTCCCCCCTGCTTCTGCCAACAGCAGCACTTGAAACACAGAAATTCCTCAATAATATCTTTGTATTAATGAGGGAATACATGCACCCAAGCTTGCAAGAATCGGTACATGAAAATTTACAATAGATGAAAACTTGAATACTGATCTAAAAAACAGTATTATTTCTACAAGTGCTGTGAAGATTGAGAACACCACTGTTACAAGGGGAATTTTCTCTGTGAAACTGATCATGTAAGTTTTCAAATCCTTTTGTTTATTGAAACTTTTTTTCTTGACTAAAGATCCCAAATCTTGCTGATATTAAATTTGTGTACCTTATAAACTGTAGGATTAGCATAGAATAATAGAATCTTAGCTAAGGTAGATTAGAGAATTAAAAAAGAATCAATGCTATTCTGCATGGTCAAGGAAAAACTGGGAATGACCATTAGAATATTCATCATTCAGTGATTTACCTACAAATGAATGACACAAGACATTTTGGAACTGTTTCATTTGAGATTTCTGAGCAAGTTCTGAGTTCTGACAAAAATGTAAGTTGTACTGGGAAAAGAATAGGAGACAATTTTATTCCCTTGCTTCTTTTTTTTTTTTTAATTGTTGTTCTTGTACAGTTTTCTGCCTTTTACTCCCATCCCAGCCTACCCCGCCCCAGCCCTCCCCACCTCCCTCCCATTTCCACCCCCCTTGTTTTTGTCCATGTGCCCTTTATACTTGTTCCTGAAAACCCTTCCCCTTTTCCCTTGAAATTCTCTCCCTTTTCCCCTCTGGTCACTGTCAGGAGACAGTCTTAAAAATTAAGTTCCATTAAAAAAGCAGAAATTAATTTAAATTAAAAAAGGGAGGAAAATGTCTTCATTTTAACCAATTGTTTGATCATTTTAAAGTTAAGTTGTTATACATATAACTGTGCCTAAATTCTGAGTTCTAACTTATAAAAATATATAATAACCTTCCCCCTTTTTGTAATTTAGATACTTTCTTGATGGTTAAAATAAGTTTTTTATAAACTGTGTTCTCTAGCATTTTTCCCTGAAAGAATAATCTTTTTTATTTGTATAATAGCTAATTTTAGCTATGTGATACAAACCTCTTTAACTTTATATGGTATTTTATATAGTAATGTTTATTTTCTATACAAACTCTCTAGGATATTTTATCTGTTTTATATCCCATTGAATTCTCTCTGAAACTGCACTAGTTTACAATAATTTTATTACTTTATTAATTAAACGTTTTCCAACAAGCTAGCTATGGCATTTCTTATCATCAAGGGTTCCATTAGTTTTTAATGGTGTGAGACAAAATTACCATTTACCCACATGCAATTTAAGAAGCATCATTAACACAGGAAAAGCACCAGGTGGGATTTCTAATAGTTACTGTTTCTCATTTTTGTTTTTATTTAAAAGAAATAACTGGTTTTGAGATTTTTTTATATTGCCAAATCTTCACTTGGATTTTATGATCGAGATAATTTAAAATAATGTTCTCCTATTTCCTTAGGCACTATTTAACAATATTTTACTTTGTGTGCACACAGCTCCTGTCTAGCACTTTTTCTGCACAGTCGGTGACTGTTGTCTGCACAGAAACAGAACAAAGAGAGACCTGCGTGAACTTAGGCAGAGTGTGTGCGAGGGTGTGGGCAGCACCAGTGCAGCGGCCCCAAGCCTGCCTCTGCCATCAGGGAAGCAGGGACATCTCTGTCCAGGGGTCTTGAAAGCCGAAAGAAATTCTGGGACTCTTGCAGAGTGGACAGGCACTTATTTATTTATTTTTCTGCAGCTCACACGAACTCTTGAAAAGAGGTCATGTGACACATTTTAGATAATGCCTGCTCTCTTGGGGAGTGGAAAGTGCCCATGTCTGTGAAATGAATTTAAGAGAACTAGTGAGGAAGACTCAAGCATTAAAGTTTTAACAGCATAGACACTCTGAGAAGACTGGGAAAACACGGATATCTTGCAATCTAGTGTATTGCAAAAGATACAGAAAATGATACAGACCCCTATTGCCTAGAAATCCTAACTAGAAAGGGTAGTTTATTCATTCAGTTCTTCAGCAAAATGCTCATCAGCTGTTAACCAAAGGCAAAACCAAACAAAAACCAGATGTATGAAAGGAGGTGTAAGAAAACCAGCTTGGGCAGCGTTCTCAGATTTTGCTTATTGGGTAGTTAGTGTTCTGGAATGAAAGACACTGGAATATTAGAGGACAATCAGCTTTACAAAGTTGTTTCTAAACTCTGACTCGAAACAGACCTAATTTAATGAAATTGACCAGTATTACAAAATATTTTTTTATTGAAGAGTAGGATAAATTCAAGAAGAGTATATACTCACTTGCCTCAGGAAAAGGCAGATTAAAATACTCTTAGTCATCTCCTAGAAAATGTTCTACAAATTTTATTACTTGAATAATCTGTTGAAAAAAATGAAGAAAAATTGTTGACTGGACATTTAGTGTGCATTCGTTTTCTTTTTTTTGAGTGGTTTGTAAATGAATGGATGGAGCGTTTGAACTTCAGCATATTATAGGGGGATGGTGTTTATCTACGTTTGAATAATGGTCTGCTCAGGGGGATTGCTGTATAAAAGTATTAAATGCAACAGACTTCAACTATTATTTATTGATCACTTACTCCATGTTTATTATATGATAAATATGATACCTTGGTTAGCATAGCACATGACAAATATTTGTTTCACTCTAAAGAGAATTGTTGTAATAAAGGAGTTTTAAGCAAAGAGTAGAGAGGAAAATATATGAATAAAGTGTTCTAAATGTGGAAGTCTTGATACATAAGAAAAAATAGTTTACTCCCTAAGATTAAGATATTTTATATTAAGCAAAATCTACACTTCCCTCTTATACCAATCTATATGTTTAGTTAGATGTCCAATAAGTATGTGCCTGGATACAAAAAATACATTTATTTACAATAGCATTGTATATGTGATTATTTTTTCTTTGTATGCATAATGATCATACGCTCTATGGCTCTCTTGTTAGTGTATCAATTCTGTACTTGTGTTGCCTACAAAAGAAAAATTAACACAGTTATTGATGAGCTTCTGTGTTTCATCTGATCTATAATATTCCTCTATTTTGATTTTTACTTCTTTTGAATTTGATCAGTTATTAAATATCAAGCAGGCCACTTTATCACTTCAGATAAAAATGTTATTTGGGTAGACTGCTTTCAGCTTTCGTGTGTAGGAAGACCCACTCTATAAATTCTTCTCTGGAACAATTAAATTGTTGCATAGCGTATTGTGTATGCAGTATTTCATTTGGCTGACACTTAGGAACACTAGATTTCCAGGGATCCAGTAAAACATTTTGGTGTTGTTGGATTCCTCGCAGTTGTTCTATTTCCATTCAGTGTGCTTTTATTGTGCTTGAAGCTGAAAGAAAATTGCTATAGCCAATCACCAAAAAGTGCTTATTTTTTTATGATGTTTTATTTTCATTGCTCAACATTAACATAATGAAACTTTAGATTTTTCTATTAAAATAATGCAGTACATGTGAAGTGTCATGATGAATGACAATATCTTATGATATACATTTGGGTGCTTATAAAATAAAGATTGACATTCGAGCTTCCTGGATTGGATACTCTCCAATTTTAGAGGCTGTATAAAAAGCAAACACATATCACACGTACAAACACACACATATTCTTAACCAGAAGAAAGGTAATACAAATTATTTATTAAAGCATCATTATTTCTATCAGTATTATTGTTCAGCATCTATGAAGCTTCCCAGGCGATGGAAAACCCAGGCCTCGTTCCTTTGAATTGACATTTTCTGTAGACTGAAATGCCTGCAGTTTGTGACTGTGTGTCGTAGTAGGTTCTCAAAGCAGCACACATGACATGAGAAGCTTTTGGGAAGCAGTGAGCTACCAAGAAAATGCCTTGATTTTCTCTTGTGTGGATAGCATAAATCTGCTGAACTTAAAATTTTTTTGATTTTTCTATAATGATTTTTAACTGCATTTGTTTTGAATCCTATTTAGTCAAATGACATAGTCACTAAGATATAATAATGGACCCTGGCTGGCATGGCTCAGTTGGTTGGAGCGCGGAAAGGTCAGGGGTTAGATTTACAGCCAGGGCCCACGTCTAGGCTGCGGGTTCAGTCGCCCCGCCCCCCGCCCACCGTTGGGGCATGTATGAGAGGCAACTGATTGATGGTTCTCTCTCTTATGGATGTCTCTCTCTCCATCTCTTCTTTCCCTGCCTCACTAAAAATCAATAAGCATGTCCTCAGGTGAGGATAAAAAAGGATATAATAATGGCAAGAGGACACATAATGAAATTCCGAAGTTAGAATCCAGCTTTGTGGGGTATGCATGCTACCACCAATAAGTGGCCTATGTCAAAGGCCCAATTCTCAGGCAGTTGGATGGAGGGAAGAGTCGGAAGGTCAGAAGAATGAGGTCTTTCAGCTTCTGCTGTCGGGTACGCGCTCCCTGTTCTCTGGATGCATGGCCTGGAGACTGGATGTAAACTCTGCGGAGCTGGGCACAGCCCAGGGCAAGAGGGAAACACAGTGGCTTTGCGTACACAATGCCTATGGGTCAGACACCTGTCGTCTTGTCCCCAAGTGATCTTGGGCAAGTCTCTTTGTCTCTCTCACACTTGGTTATGTTTTCTCATCTGAAACAGGAAAATGGGGTTGGATTGCTCTGAAGTGGAAATGAGACAAAGCAGCAAAAGCTTGTCCGCAGTGCTTGGCATGTATGACTAGTCAATGAACGGTTACCATTCCACACATGATGTTTGTGTTGCTCCAGCTCCCAGAAGAGACAGAGTGACCCATTCAGTGGTCTGATTTGTGATATACATTTTTTACTGAATATATTAAATAGCTAGGATTTTGATAAATAAATAAATAAAACACGCCCCCCCCCCCTCCCAATATTCTTGGAGATATAGCTGACATTTATTGAGCATTTACTAGGTGCCTGGCATGGTGCTAAGCATGTATTCCTTGATGCAAGTAGTACGTTGGCATGTGTGTGCACACTCATTTTATTCTCTCTCAAAACATCTATAAATTAGGTACAACTATCATCACCATGTGAAAGATGAGGAAGTGGAGGCCAGAAAGCTTAAATCACTTGTCCGTCTTCTCTTTCTTATTAAGCGATGGTAGTGGATGTCAAATCCAGGTAGTCTCAGAGCCCACAGATTTAACACTTGGATGAAAGTTGCAGATTGAATGGTAAACAAACACAAAGCATTTATTTCAATGGTGGGTCATAAGATGCCTTGAACACCAAGAAAGAAGAGCCAAAAACAGGGGGAAAAAACTCAACAGAGAAAGTGGTACTTGGTTCTTTGGAATGAATAAAAGATCATCTGCAGAAGCTTGCTGGCTTAACATTTTAAATACTACCAGATTCCATTTACATGGATTTATTTGTTGGATGATCACAGAAACTTCGTGTGTGTGAGAGAGAATCCTGCCAATAATGTGCCCGTGTTTGCTTCCACTAATAATAGAAATTCCCTCAGTCACCTGTTTCTAGTCATTTCCTGTCTGTACCATCACCAACCTCCTCTTTACATGTTTGCAAACTGATAGATGGTAGAGTCAAGTATCAACTCACGGCTCTAAAATATAATGAGAGGTGAACAAACATTAGTTGAGATCCCTTCTGTATGACATCCCTAGATAATTGCCAAATGTTCCCTGGGGAACTATCCCCATTTGAAAGCCACAGCTCTATAGTGATACCTGAGAGCCTTTAACTTTCATGACTCCAAATTCCAAAAATTCTGGGACAGTAAAATTATTTAGAGATCTTATGTTGTGAAGAATAAATGGATATATATTTAAATGTTGCATTATTAATGTATTGCTCATGTTAACTTTTACTTTCTTTTTTTTTTGCGGGGGGGTTATTAGGAAGGTGCCTATATCTCTATGTTTAGACAATGCGCTTCTGAGGGCAGGGGCTGGGCTGTATTTCTAAGGATCTCTGTCTTTTTCTCTCCTAGTGCTGCAGCCTCTCACATCTCACTCTATCTGCTATATTTCATTATTGTGTCTTCTCAGAAGACACTCAAAGTAGACAGAAATACAGCTGTGCTTGACTGTCCCTCCAGCACTTTGAAATGACTATTATTCCCACTGAGCTATTTTTCTCTTGCATCTGAACTTCCTGTGTCTTTAAAAAATATTTTTTGTCTTACTACAGTATTGTCTTTTAGGCATCGAGGCACATCATAGAGTCAACTTAATCTTCTTTCCCTCTTTGTCTCCTCTGCCAATCAATCAACAAGGCCTATTATTTCTGAGTCATCAGTCGCCCTCCTAAATCTCCTTTTCAGCTAACGAGCTCTCTAAGATCACCAGAGCCTGGACAACTGTCATCATCTTCTAACTGCGCTTCCTGCCTCCAGTCTTTCTCCTTCATGTATATTTTATGCTCTCAGATTGGATTTCTCTGAAACATTCCCAGCCCAACTAATCCTTTAACATTCTAAGGACTGATGCTGACTTGCTTCTTCAACCCTATTCTTATCACTGGAGCTAAAGATAATTTATACCTTTTTATGGCCCAGTAATATTCCATTGGATATATGTACCACAACTTTTTTTATCTCCTCACTTATTGATGGGCACTTGGGTTGTTTCCATGTCTTGTGACAGCATGGATGGACCTAGTGGATATTATACTAAGTGAAATAAGTCAGACAGAGGAAGAAAAACACAATATGATTTCACTTATATGTGGAACTAAAGAACAAAATAAGCAAGACAGAAATAGACTCATAGGTACAGAGAACAAACTGAGGGTTGCCAGATGGAAGAGGACTTGGGGTGCTGGGTGAAAAATGTGAAGGGATTAAGAGATATTAATTGGTAGTCACAAAATAGTTACGGGGATGTGAAGTATGGCATAGGGAATATTGTCAATAATATAACAGCCATGTGTGGTGCCAGGGGGGACCTGAATAATTGGGAGGATTACTTTGTAAATTATGTCGTCTAACCACTATGCTGTATACCTGAAACTAATATAAAAATATTGAGTTGTCAACTATAAGTCTTTATACCTTTATCTCTTATTTTCTTTGAATACTGTCAATTGCTCTGAATCATTTTTTTGTTTTGTGTCTGATAATTTGGATTGACATTTCAAAGAGAAACACAACCCCCCTTTGAAGTCTGAAATACATATGGGAATTGGAAAGTCTACTTCTACTTAACTACTCTAAAGCTACTTTAAAGATTATTTTAGAAAACTATGATACGCAGTTGGTTATGAAAGACCTTACATGCAATTCATGCCTCCCTGATGTTGATACTGTTTATTTTGCTCCTTGGCGTCTAACATACAGTAGGCCGTCTTTACCGCCTCATCTTATGGTAGGTCATGAATATGTAAATACATTTTTCATATTTAAAAAATTGTATATGGATCTTAATTTGAATTCTACTTCAATGGGTATTAAAATACCTGCTTAGGACAGCCTGACTCTAGAAAGTTCAAATAGGGAGGAAAAGGCATTCAGAAGAGGCCTCCCCAGATGTGCCACTTTGATGTGCGAATTACTTGGAGCTGAAGGCAACGGAGACCCTGACGACTCATGAGAAACTTTTAACTGTTCCTTAAAGAATTTAAACTAGAGGCCTTGCCCCTAATAAGAATTATCATCAGAAATAACAGTTTAATGACCTCTCTGTAGGGCAGGAAAACTTCTGATTATTGAATGTCTGCTGTTCTTATCATCCTGCGAATGACTTTCTTACCCTCCGAAACCCCAAGCACCTTACCTCGTCCTTTGCTCAGACTGTTGTGTATCCCTCCTTTTTCCATCCTGTCTCTGACCCTCTCATGCATGTGGAGTTCCCTTACATATAGAATCAAATTTGGTTATTTTCACTTTTGAAGCTCTCTCATTTCAATTTCATTATGAGACCAGGTGAAAGAACCTGAAAGGGCAGAGAGACATTTCTCCTTTCCCCATGAAGATTATATAATTCAGAGAGAACTGTGGTTGTTTAGTGACACTTATTGCCACTGCCATTGGGCCATTTATCAGAGTGGGGTAAGCCTGCGCACGTGAACTTGCTCTTTGTCATCAAGAATGCTAAAGCAGTTCTGTGGGCGAAGGCCTGGCTCGAGCCCAGGCGGTACAGTAAACATAGGCCCTTTCTAGCTGATGTCTGAGTGATTATCTGTGGGAAGTGAGTTGGTCTCAGTCTAGTTATTAGGACACAGGTGTCTACATCTCAGAACATCGGGACAATTGTCACTAATTGGCACAATTGTTGGGAGTCTCAGCAGAGAAGCTGAAGGAGAGGAGAGGGGAGAAATTATAGTTGTCCCACCTTCAAGAGTTTTCTTTCCAACAACAGATGATGGAAAATTCCTCTAAGATAAAAAGGCCCTTGTGAAAAATAAGCAGAAAATTATACTCACCACTACCAGAAAAACATACTTGAAAGAATTAGAGATTTCCAATATTAAAATGAGTTTAAATTATTCGATGCCATCAGTCTCTTATTTTGCTTTTGAATGTCACATCCCTGTGTGTTTTAGAACCCGACTTCTGTTCCCACTTTCTCCTTCCTTATCTCAGGGAACATGTTCTGAGATGGAATGACATCGGTTTGGGCATCCATGTCTTCTTTCACCAGACATCTTTGTGTTCCTCCGTGTTTTCTCCCCGTATTTACGATACCTCTGTTTTCATGTACAAAAAAGAGCATAGAAGATTGATTGGTTCAATGGCTATCCATTAATAGATATTTTCTTCCATGGCATATTTAACTCATTTGTACTGGAATTCATGATTCTCTTATGCTCTGCTATCCGTCTTCCTCACTGTTCTGAGCTTCATGAGGATGTAGGGGCCTTTGCTTGATATATTTTAGCATTTCCAGCACTTGCTGCCCTGCAGGGCACATAGTAGGTACTCCATATGTAATATAATAAAAGAAAAAAACAATGAGTGAATGAATGAATGATTGCATTCTTAGCCTGTTGGAGACATTTGAGGCCTGGGAAAAGTCCAGTCGTTGTTAATATAATGAGAACAGTTTGTGCAACATCAATGTAACCTGGCAGCCAAGGAGAGTGGACTGGAATGCACATGTGTGAACAATGATGACTTCACTGTACTAATCAGTGGGTGTGGTAGACACTATTGAGTGAGCATGTGTACTGTGTGGCCATCACATTCAAAATGACTGAGCAAGTAGAGCAGTGAATCTGCATTAAATTTTGTGTTAAGCTTGAGCATTCCTCTGTGAACCTATTCTGATGATTCAGAAGGCTGCAGTTAGAGGCAACCGGTGATGTGCAGCTTCATTACAACAGTATGCCTGTTTATGTGTCACGTTTCATGCCGAGTTTTTTGGCAAAACATCAAATCACCCAGGTGACTCAACTCCTCTACAGTGCAGATTTGCTGCCCTGCAACTTCCAGCTTTTCCCAAAGCTAAAATCACCTTTGAAAGGGAAGAGATTTCCGACTATGGATGAGATCCAGGAAAATATGATGGGGCCACTGGTGGTGATTGGGAGAACTGTGTGAGGTCCCAAGGTGCCTACTTCTAAGGGGACTGAGGTGTCATTGTCCTATGTACAGTGTTTCCTGTATCTGGTATCTTCTTTAATAAATGTCTCTATTTTTCATATTACATGGCTGGAAGTCTTCTGGACAGACCTTGTATATTGACAAGTAACAGTGACGTGAGGAGTAAATATGAAAGACAGTTTTTAAGAGATAGAGTGGCAGGAATTTGTAATTCTGTTTTATTTCATGCCTTTGAAATTCTCCCACTCACATTTTGAATGGTTGCTTAGTGTTCCAATCCATACAAGCCATTTTACACAATTGCTTTGTAATCGGCATAATTTAGCCTTCTAACAGATGAGCCTGCTTCAATATATGTTTATAAGAGGAATTTTTGTGTTTTCCATTAGAGTTCATAGTTTCACCACTGCTAAATTTAGTGTTCTTCATTTTATGTAAATTGATAATTTAATGAGTATGGTTTTGATTATTTGAATCAATGAAATTATTTTAAACAAAGGGAAGAATTTAATTAATATGAAAACCCGTGACTACATTTTTGTGCTGTAAATATTAGAACTGTTTTATATACATTAGAACAGAGTCAATGTTCCCAAGTATTTTTCTTTTTTCAAAATATAATTTATAATAAACATTTTAAAAACTCCTATTTTGAAATGATAAACCTAAAAATAGCTGTCAAATATGTCTAAAAGAGTGCTTAATTTGATTCTTATTTTTATTACTTATTTGAATAGATTACTAATGTTTAAAATAGGACTATTAAATGTAGCAAATAGTGAATATGTTGACAAAATATGTGTTAAAATACACAAACTGAATAAAATTTAAAAATTCTAAAATTATTTAAGATTTTGACTAGCAGAATGCTTTCTCTTTCTCTGTATATGGGTTTTGACTGGCATCGTTCCCTAGACCTTTTTTTAAACAAGAATAAAAGGTCAGTGTCACCTGAATACTGATTAGAAACAACTTCATAAATATGAAAATTTTCATGTTGTAATGTGCAGAGATATATTTCCTTAGTTCAATATTACATGTTTGTCTTTAGACTATCTAGCAACATGAGACTCTCAAGTAAATAAACAGCAAAGCTTTACAAATCTTTTAGTATTAGGACCAAACCACTCCTGTACGACTTGTCAGGAGTCTGCTTTGTCTTGTCCGGAATCTCACCACACGGTATTCATCCAAAGCAAGGGGACACCCGGATGCTCAGCTTTGTGACTTTGGGCCTCGTATATTCAAAACCAACGCAGATCAGTTCACATATTATGCTCTTTAACAGCAGAATAAGACACACAGATGCACTGCTGCCCCCGTTCATTCTTTAATTTCAAAGGTAATTTAAGATATTTCGAATCACGAGCTGAGTGGTACTGGGAAGGCAAGATTCCCACCAAGATTACAACTTGGCGCCGAATCCCGTGCACATTAGTGCAGCGTGAGATAATTCAGAGCGGTTTCAAGCTGCAGTTTCAAGCAGAAGTTTCTGCGAAGCACTTACCAAAAATTATTTTCAGTAAAGCATATGATATTGCAGGCCCAACATAGAATTTCTATGAACAATAATCAATTTGTAAGCTGATCAATGTGGGATTCATTATCTCAGGCATCTCAATATGTTATGCTTTCATGCCTCTTGGTAGCATCACTAAAAAACTCACTGGATTTATTTCCTTGATGCTGGTTGCAACACTCTCTAGAAAGCAAAGCTCGTAGAATGGTTTCAAATGCCATCTCTTAATTCATTTTATGAGGCCTCACCTTCAAAGTTTTCATGTTCCCCTAAGACATATTTATGCTCGCCTTTCTTTTTGATGGAGTTGTAATTAGTCCTGGGGAGCAGTTGTTTCCAATTAGCCAGGAGGAGAAAATCACAACTTAAGTTTTATAACAAATCATTAGGCATTCTGATATCAGACAAATGTATTATGAATTTCTGTGATATGAATTCTGCCTATTCTTATTTATTTGTGATCACTACATTTTTGTTCTTATTGGCAATTACTGAGGAGACAAATATCTTGTTTTGTTGGGCTGCACAGAGGGATAGAATTTCTACACTGCGCACACATAGCATTTTGCTGTAACTCATTTATTTCACACAAACAATAAAATGCAAAATACCCATCCTAACACTGTAGCTTGCATTTAATCGTCACAGCATACATTTATTTTAAGCTAACATATTTTTAAATGAAAGACCTCAAAGTCCTCTTTTTAAAAGGTAGAGAAGGTGATTATTTTAAGGAAGCAGATATCTGATTTCGTCTTACAGTTGATAACTTCATGCTGCACTTTTGAAGAGTGGTGATCTCTGCCTCTTTTTTTTAATTAAAAGATAAATGTATTACAATTACAAAAGTTTTAAATCCCAATATTTAGAATTAAGATATTTACTTTTTTTGCATGGGATTCTCTTTCTGTATGACAAATAGTTCATGTAGATCTTAGTAAATACTCCCAAATGGTAAAAATGTCCTGCCGCTTACCTTTGGTAATCACAAGCTCTTTGAGGAGAAGGAACATGAAAACTATGATTTAGTATGAAATAGCTTTTGATAAGATACAGCAAGATATATAGAGACTATAGATTCTTCTTCTTCTTATATAGTTAAACACACACACACACACACACACACACACACACACACACACGTTTCCCTGACCTTGGAAGTCAGTTCTGACTTTTACAGTGCAAAAACGAGCATTGTGTAATCAAATTGTATTAGTAAATTCTATCAGTAGGCATGTGTTTTTCATGTTCAGGCTCCAAGTAAAAATGGAACAACCTTTGGTTGAAGAGAAAGGATGAATTCTGTACCATTTATAAAACATTTAACCTAGGTTAAACATCTCCTTTGCTATTTGGGAACCAGATTAAAAAAAAAGTTCTTGCAGGGGTTCTAGTGAGTGTGTATTTGTGTGTCTGGGGAAGGATGAAATGGAGGAGAGGGAGCTGTCAATCGACTGTTTTTGGAACATGCCTATATGATTAAAGAATTTATGTAGAATGTTGCCCTGTTGTTTGTCAGATATATTTTCCCTTCAGAGGCAGCAAAAAAGTTTGCTTGATATCTAATCAAGCAATGCTGCTCCTTCAGATTTGAAGGAGAACTCAGAAAGTTAGTTTTTTTATTCTTCTTCATTTAACTATTATTTTTTAATTGCAGCATATTAAACATAAAATCTGGTACAATCTTTAAAAATAAATAGGACCTAACTATAAATGGGCCCTGTTGTGTTTTTATCTTTGACAAGCAAGTAATTGCTTCTCAAATTTATCAGTTTGTTTATGCAAAAACCATTTACCAAGCCTAGCTCAAAAGCATCAATTTCATCATTATCATCTTATTAATTTAGCCAAGCTATAACACAGCTGATTATTCCTGAGTAATATCCTCTGCAGCACATCATGTGTGGCAAAACCATCTGTACAGTACCTATTTAATAAATAAACCCTCGGCTAAATGTCTCTGTTTATTGAGAACTAATGTTTATAGAAAATATAATGGAACTCAATAAATAACTCAGCTTCATCAACCTGCATATGAATCAGTGCGAAGAACGCTGACATCATCACCTTTCAAGTACCAGAGAAAGCAGAATTACCCAAAAGAGCTATAGAGTCAATATTAAGGCATTAAAACTGCAATGAAGGCATATTAATGCTTAAAACTTCATTGTTGGCAGTGGAATTGGCACAATGGACATATTTTATAACTCTAGGAATACTTAGGCTTTATGGCTGCTTCGTTGTTGACTGCTTTGCACTTAATGTAGTTTTCCACTTTAAATAAAAAAACCCTCAAGATCTTTACAAAAAAAAAAAACAAACAAGAAAATTGCTGATTCTAAGCATTCATTTTTAAAATAATGCAAACTGCTGATTCCAATTGTTCAGATTTAAGGGGAAAAAAGCCAACTTCTTTAACTCCATGCTTCCTGAATTCATATTAGTAGCAACTATATATTTTGAGGCAAAGGTTTTTTGAAAAAGTCACAAATTTCTTAAAATTTTTTTTTTTACAAATTAAAAAAATGAGATTATTCTGAGTGATATCATTAACACTAATGTGAGAATAATAAAATAATTTTGCAAAGAAAAACCATGTTTTAGTATTTCGGACCTTTATTATTAATACTGTATATTAATAATAATATGCATGCTTTAAATTTAAAGGTGTGCAATCATTTAACATATTCAGATTGACTCACATCACAAAGATGTTTTTAAAAACTTAGATTAATTAACTTAAATTCTTATACTAGTACAAATCCAGTGAAGCCAAGTGGATTGTTTGGAAACAGGTCAGGTCCAGAAAATGGGTTCATTTCTCACAACTTGCTTAAAAAGTCTCTCTGTCCACACTTTGCTTTCCAAATATAAATGTTCATTGAAAGGACGAAAAGAACAATTCAAGACAAAATTGTTTTTATTCATGTCTAAGGAATGGCCCTTGTTGATGTGTTTTTGAGCATCAGTATGCTCCACTTCAACCTTAAATGTCCTTGTCACGAAACGTAACAACTACCCTTGTCCCACTGCCCACAAGACTCCAGATTTTCCACCAAGGCCCAACTCTGCTGTAATCTAGGGGTGAGGAAGAGAACAGGCGCAGACCTGTTGGGAAGGGCACGTGGGCTCATTCTCCAGGCCTCGCTTCCACTTCTGCGCACGCAGCTTGGAGACTCCCTGGCTTGCTCTTTGCCAGCTGAAGACTTGTGCATTCGCACTTTTTCCCAGGGTCACGAGCTCTTTGTGAAGAATGAACAATAAAGGCAGAGAGCTGCCAGTATGCCTTTCGAATGTCAGTTGAAAAGCAGGGTTTTTGTTTTGTTTTGCTGTTGTTCAAAACATTTATTTATTAATCTCAGCAGAGAAAGGGTGCAAAGCATGATAACTCAAAGAGTAAGAGCCCGTAATCTGCAGACATTGGTGTTCTTTGCAAGATGCTGGTTCCATTATTCTAGATGTTCAATTTTTATTTGTAGTTTTTAGTATTTTCATCTATGCAATGGGCTGTGGTTTGCGCAGAGACTGCCCATTCCCCAAACCTAGGAGGGACTAATCCCAACTGAATCCCTGTATCTCCTAAATTAGGCAAATGCCTCAAACAAAATGAATACCACAAGAGCAGAAAGAGCAGAAAGACAGTGAAACGGTGCCATTTTCTTGTGGGGCAAATCAGCTTAAACAACATGAAGCTTGTAAACACTGTACCCCTATGACCCAGAAGACTACTTTTGTTCCAGCATTTAAATTGCAATCCAGGGAGCTAATAACTCTGAAACCCCTCTGTTTGGGGGCCAGGGCATGTAGCAAGCCTCCAACATAGGTAAACCTGCGTCTGGCACGTCAGCAGTTTTGAATAGTTCAGCTTTGGGGACCAAAGTCAACTTCCCACATAGTTGGTCACAACTGGTCCCAGATCAGCAAAGCGGCTGTTGGACTGACGAACTGATTATACTTACTTTACTATGACCTGTGGTTGAAAATAGCAAAAAATGGCAGAGTGCTAGTGAATAAACCTCACACTGTCAAGTGGCTCCTACTTGCAGGGCTCCTGAGAGTAAGCAAAGTAAATTTGTATCTATTTGTTTTGAGTCTACTTCAGTGTCTAGCCTCCCATTGTGTAATCCATAAAGTCACTTTCATTCCATTTTAAGAAATCAATTTTAGATATTTCTGTTGAAAGGTGATGTCAGGCCTTCCCATTTTGAAGCAAGAAATCAAAATACCAATTCTAATCATCCACCCTGCAGTGGGGAACACAGAGGCTGTGTTCAGGGGAGTGAGCCCCCCATGAAACAGGATGGTTTTGAATGCATTGGCCCGACATAGAACTTAAACAAATTTACCCTGATCTAGTCCTCGGCACCCATTTCTTAAAAAGTAGTCATTTATCTGAGAACAAAGAGCAAGGGCCACTGAGCATGACAGACTACAATTCAAGGAAATAATGCCAACGCTGCAGACAGAAAGGCAAACCCGTCCCCCAGGCTAGGCACACTCTTGGAGATATCTAGGAACTGCTAGATCTGATGTATAGCTGTGGAATATTCTTGATAAAGGGGCACAGTTCTGAAATAGGTGGCACATGTTTAGCTTTCTTTTTTACAAGCAATGAAAGAATTTACAGTTTCAATATAATATTGTAGTAAATAGCAATAAGGAGATGGTAGTATGAATTGAATGATTTTAGCCACAGAAAAATATATTCATTTGTTCACTCATTCAATCATGCGACATTTTTTATCAGGTGCCTACAGTGTGCTAGGCATTGGGATACAGTGGGTACCAGGAAATATTGTCCCAGTTCCACAGAGTGCACAGTCTGGTGGGAAATGAAAGATTATAGAGATAAATGCCAAACTCAGTCATGGAGGGTGGACACAGACTGGGGTATGGAGAACATTTCAATTGAAGGACACAGATCCTTAAAACACCTGCAGTGGGAAAGGAATCCATGGCAGATGCAGTGACCAAAAGAACAGTGTGTTAGGTAGTAGACAGCAAGAGAAATCTGGTGACAGATGAGACTGGAGAAGCTGGTCAAGGTTGAGGTTAAGAACTTTGGCTTTAGCTCATGGTTGCAGTTAATCCATGTCATCCATGGCCCTCCGGCTCATTGCTGAGAACACACTACAGAGTCCCAGGGCAAAAAATGATGTTTGTCATCAGCTGGTACTAACATATTATTCACTCCTTCGATGGATATTTTATTGAACACCTATTTCTTGCAAGGAATAGGCATTGGTAATACAGAGGTGATACACATGGATGTGGTCCCTGTTCTCAAGAAATTTGCAGCCTATCAGAAAAGATAAACTTTGAATAGATACAGGTGTACCTGGTGTTAACAAAAGAGCATGTGCAGGGTTTATAATGGGGTGCCATTTCAGTGGGTTGAGGTGGGGATGCTTCCCTCAGAAAGTATTTAAGCTGATGTGTATAGAAAAATCAGAGTTCAGAACTACAAGAGGTTCAGTGTGGAATGTGGAAGATGAAAGTAGCAGAAGGGGAAGTCAAAGACACAGAGGATGAAGGGCGTGAAGCTTCGGTGACTGTTTCTAGCTGACAGTGAGAACTCTACTTGTGTTCAACCCTGGAAAAGGGGGTTGTGTTTTTACAGTTTTCCTCTAAATCCACAGGAGTCCTGCATTTTGAGGAATAAAGACTTCTTTGTGAAGTAGCTCATCCGAACACACACAGTTTAGCCTGGGCCAGGGCCCCCTGTGCCCACTGTTATGCAAGGGCCCCTCGGACCCTTTGCCAGGGTTCCGGGGTAGTTGTGGATACAAAGACCTATGAACATGCTCTTTCCTGATGGGCCGTCTTCTGTCTTCGGGTCCTAGTGAAAGCAGTGGGCTGCTGCTTCTGGGGTCAGAGCGATCAAAGCTGGGAGTGAATTGGGGCTGATGATGACAACGACCTCTCCTTTTCCTTTGCTGTGTTTTCTCTTTTTGGGAAACGTCCATGGAAATACATGGACCCTCTCTCTCCCATTATTCTCTCAGGGAAGAAAAGAAAGGGGTTGGAAATCCCAGGCTGAAGCAGAGTGGTGGACTGAGCTGAAATGGGGGACTCATTGTGGTTTACAGTCCCTAAATTTTCTAGTTCTCTGCTTCATTCTGACAAGGATTAAATTGCTTGGAAGTGTCTCCATTCCTTCTGTTTGCAGCTCTGTTTTATATAGGGGCTTAGGCCAAAACAAAGCCATTGGAGGTGGTGCTGGAATAATTGAAAATCAATCCAATACTGCAGAATCCTTTGCATTTTCTGTATGGCTGGGCTTAGACAGTGCTATAGAAAATATAGGCATTTGTCTTGGTTCTACATCATTCCGTTTAAGCGACTAATTCTGTATTCACACACAGACATGTTTATGGCCCAAAGTGTCACACTATGCCAGGCCTGTGTTTCAATATGTTATATTCATTGTTTCACCTTTTTACTGGTTACATAGAAAAGGATGATTATTTTAAATTAATTGTAGCCCAGGAAATCAGAACTCTTAAAACAACAGTTTTCAGGGAAAAAAACCCATATTTTATACAATTTCTTTTACATTTAAGATCTCTTAGTTAATCTGTTTACTATTTTTAAAAAACATTTTCAGTTTTGTACAACTATTCATACTGCTGAGGTAAGTGATGTGGATGTCATTTTTCTTGCAGAAAAAGAAAAAAATAAGATTTACAAATATTTTCTGTAAAATTTACAATGTCACTTAGTCCAAGGAGGCATTTCCTACTTAATGCATTTAAAATTATTTGTGTTTATGTTAACCTCTCCGTTACAAATCTGTAACCATTCTGCAAGCCAAATTATAGGCATCCTGGTGGTTACTGCTCACGAAAAGGGAGAGGCAGGTTTGATTAGCAGGGATGGCTTGGGTGAGAAGGGACATTCCTTATACAGTCTTCACCCAGCATGGTGATAAAAAGCTTGTTGGAACTATGTTGGGTCAACAGTTCATTATCATTTGGTGGCATATTTGCCTCTTCATTTGCTGAGAGAGTATCTCTTGATGCTAAAGATTGATTTCTCCTGCTGTACCCAAATTTGCAAACACAAAAACTGTTGGCACATTTTATCACCAATGTTAAGTCAGAACAGGATGATTGTCTAAAGATTTTGCACAACGATGATCATTCACTTAAAGATTCTAGAACTTGGTTGTTAGCATCCCTAATGTCTAAAATTGTTATTGATTTTAATAGCATCTGAATAATTTTCATTTTTCCACTTTTTTCTTCAAGTATAAGAAAAGATTGAAAATGTGCCTACTTTTAGGATAAATCTCACCTACTTTTTAAAAATTGATTTTAGAGAGAGGGAGGGAAGGCAGGGGGGGAGAGAGAGAGATTGATTTGTTGTTTCACTTATTTGTGATTAATATTTCTTGGTTGATTCTCGTATGTGCCCTGGCTGGAGATCAGACCCACAACCTTGGGGCATTGGAACAATGCTCTAACCAACTGAGCTACCCACCCAGAGCTCTTACCTACTTAAAAAATTTATTTTGTGCTTACTTCCTTTTCAATGGGACTAAGTCTAGAAAAATTTAGCTACTTTATATGGGAAGTTTGGTTTTTTTCAAAAAGCTACTGAGAAAATGTTCACCAACTGGTTTGTCACAATGTTCTCAGGGTGATAGAGTAGGTGCTAACCATGGCCAAGTTAATATAGTTGATGTACCTTTAGATCTTTTGGTCATCTAATGTCATGTAGACATAGTGTTTAAATGCAGCCCCCTAATGTATGGGTCTGAAAACTATTGAAAACATTTATTGACTAATGGTATTAAGCAAGTGCTTATAAATATCACTCTGCTTATGCTAAGGGAAACTACAATTTGATGTTAAAATATTCACCAAGTCAGTGATTTTTAACCATATGAGATCCAATGCCTCCTTTTGATAATACATATTTTATGATGCTTAATTTAGTAATCAAATGAAATTCATAGATAATACTTGCCTACTTATGCATACCATTTAGAAAACTCTTTAATGTTATAATTATAATACATAGGAAATATAAAAGGAAAGTGTATAATAAAATATGTATGTAATGTGTAAATGCTCTGACACCACTGTACTAGTACACAAAAACACTCATCAAAATGTCCGAATTGCCCCCTAAGTAGTGGGTCATCCCTGGTGAGAACCATTGCAGGGGTCATGGGGTTCCCAGAGATCTGGGAACGTTTCCTGTCCGTTCTTTGTCTAATCCAGTTGTAGACATGGTATTTGGCATGGGCTAAGGGCTCAATAAATATATGGTGAATGGTGAATGAGCAAAAGGGAAAAAAAAAACTACCCAATCCAAAACTTCTTCAGTATTTATCATCTCGTTGGAAAGGCAGGAACATGCAAAGAGAGGAGCTGGCTCCCTATGCGTTCCAAGAACTGGGTGCACGGTGTGTGCTGCAGGAATTTAAGGAAGAGGGGATTTGCCCTGAGCATTGAGGGAGCTGAAAAGTGCTGCTGTGGGTTTCAGACTTTAGAGCAGTGGTTCAATTATGTATTTCAACTGCGGCAGCTCTGTGCCAGGTGCTGGGCCAGGTGCAAAGGGGTTAATGAGGCCCTGTGCTCCTGGAGCTGCCTTTCTGGGGAACAGCCAGTGCCCCTGAGTGTCAGAAGCCAGGGGGGAATGGTTAGATGCATATTCCCAGGCCTGATCTGAGACAGTCCCATATGCATTTTAAGATAAATTCTGGTGTAGTTCATGGGTTTCAGTTTAAGAGACAACAGATAGGAGTGGACAAAGAACCTGTATTCTTCCTGACAATTTTCAGTATTTGAAAAATGAGTGGAATTCTTTGGGTAAATTTCGAGAATCTTCTTAGAAGGGAACTTTTTATAGTCATTTCATGAGTAAGGTGAATGCAAAATATAAAAGGGTATATTCAAAGACATCATTTATAAGACTGATGTTGTTTGTAAAATACTGTTTCAACATTCTCATGACGGTAAAACTAGTCTTGATTATGCAGGAGAGTCACACTCATTTTCACCTGCGGCCATATCAGCGTAGCAATTGCCTTCAAAGGGTGGCCAAATGGGATTTTAGGACTGTATAAAAGTAACTACTCCTTAACTAGGGGCAAGGAGCTCGGCACTGCCGCTGGGTAGAAACAAGGTGCCAGGCTGGATAAAACAAGGTGGAGGGCTGGATTCGGCCCATGGGCCTTGTCTTGTGTTTGCCATCTGTGTTATAGAGGATATGAATGTTTGTGTTTTCTTTCTTTTGGTAGTATTGCAAATGGGAATGTATTAAGGATGGAAAGATACTGAGGAGAAAAAAGTTGTGTGTTCTTTTTGCAGGATAATTTTTTTCTTGGGGAAAGATCTTTAAATATTTAAGATCAAGTTTTATCTTACTTGTTTTGTTTCCTGCTCCCTGCCATCTTTATAAAAGTTATTTTGCCTTAAATGGTGATATCATTTACAATGTAACAAAATAAATTAATTATATCTCTCATGAGAAGTTTTTTTATTGTTGTTCAAGTACAGTTGTCTCCATTTCCCCCTACCACTCCCACCCTCCATCCTACGCCCCCGTTAGCTTTGTCCTTGTGTCCTTCACACATGTTCCTTTTTAAAAGTTGTTTCAGTAGCACCATCTTATACTAAAATAGTTTCTAGAATTTTTTTTTACTGCCTTACTTTTTAAAAGAAACTTTTGGATTAAGCAAAGTACAGTTTTTCTCATTCAGTTAATATTCTATTTTCATGTGCCTTGTCGGAAGTTTTAAACTATAATTAAAATCATACCATCTCTTATGACACATGCCTTTTTAATATACATCTGACACAATAAGGAGATCAGCTTAATTCTCAGTATAACTGAGGCCAGTTCAAACTTTTTTTGACTTTATATTTGAGTCCACTTTTGAAAAAGATAATTGAGTGAAAGCAGAATAAAAGACTTCCCAAGTTTTATTATGGCTCAAATAAAGGGGAGACAGTTATTCTGGTACATAAAGACCTAGAGCGGTAAATAATTTTATTATCTCCTCCTTCTAACTCAGGGCCCCGACCCCAGCAATTACTCACTGCCGCATCCCCTCCAAACCTCATCCTCTTAAAAATGAATGAACCAGCCAGAAAACACTGATTTTGCATCACAGATCATCTGCCTTTTTAATAACCTTATTCAAATTAATCACAACTTCACAAACTATAAGAAACAATTGATAGCTAACAATAGCTTTGTCAGCAGGATGCTAAACAAATGGTTTCATTAATTTTCTGTACTGATTTTTTCTTTCAACTGCTTTTCATACTATGAATATCCAGATTTTTTTAAGATAAGAGAATTTATAGGGCATTGAAGATTATAGTTTTTGTTCTTTTAAATTAGTAATTCTCTTATCATATTTAAAGTAAACAGAAGGATTGAAGAAAAAATGTTCAGTTTATTGTTTGAAGCTGGTAAATGGTAAGAAATTTGCCTTTTTCTTCTTTTAAATAGAACTCTAAATTATTAAGATAAAGTTAAAATAGAGTACTAGATGTATTTTTATTGGGACACATTTTTACGAAAATGTTTCCAAAGGTAATTTGTGTGGGGAAAATCTTTTGTTCAGATGGGTTATTTTGTGAGTACAACTTCAATTGGGTGGAGAGTATTCTGAACAATTCTTGATTTTCAGTTAGATTTTCTTATTTTATGTATGACCGCTGAAAACATACAGAACAAAATTTGATTTAATTTCCATTTAGACCCTCGCCAAGGAGACTCAGTTGTGGAAGTGAGCAAAAGGTCACATTTTGAGAGAGCTTTCATCTTTCCTATGTATTCTCAGAGTATGGACAACATTTTTAAAGCATGACCTAGTACATATTATATTCAAATAGAGAAATGATTTTTATTATCCACCAATGTAGTTGCCACAGACTATCTGATGTTCACATAGTGAGTAAATACTCAAGAAATTAGGTACAACTGCACACGGACAGGCAGGCACAGAAAACTGAACCAGAGCGGTCGGCAGCTGGGTGGGGGGCTGACCCCACCTGAGCTGACGGGGTGGAGCGCGTGCAGGCGCTGCGCTCGGAGGTTGGCCCGCAGTTACACAGCGGACGGGAATGCGAGACAGGCGAGGGTCTCTCCTGCTTAGTGTTGCCCCGAGAGTCAGAAAGTTTGGCAAGTAGGCCCTCCAGTTCTGTCCAGAGAATCCAAAATCATCACCCATGGAGCTTAATTCTGAATTTCCGGCCCAGACAAAACTCCGATTAAATTCAATGAGTGTTTCTCATTTTAGAAAGCTGTGCATGTGTATGCCATGTTCTTTTCTTAGATAAAAACATACCCGCAGCTCCTTCCATACAAAATGAAACCAAACACATTTAGAACACATGTAAGCCATTTCTCTATGGGAAAGGCCATTTGTGGTTAACACAGAAAGTATTTATGGTTTCACTGTTAATTGTGGTTTCTTTGTATTAGCCAAAAAAGGTAGCATTTTTCATGGTAGGAATAGTATGAAAGGAATAGCCTTTCTAAAAAATGTCTGAGTTTTCTGGGGCATGAGGATATGGCTGAATTCATAATATCTTCTAAACAACAAAGAAGGGTATGCAACCTACAATTGTGTTTTCAATTTGAATAAAAGTTTATTTAAAATTGTTTCAATTGCTCTTTGGTGGATTTCCACAAGTCAAGTCTGTAATAATAAATGTGATATAATATTGAAGGCTTTGGTGCATTTTAGTTTTTTATTATAGTTGCTTTCTAGGGCGATTAAAATATTTTTCTGGACTAATAATATTTTGGGAAATTGTTAATTTCTTTTTTATGGAAATTATTAATTTTACAAATGTTAATTCATTTAATTAAATCAGTGGGATTCCTCCCTCCCTTCCTCCCTTCTTCCTTTTGTTCTTTTTTCCTTCCTTTTTCTGAATTAAAAATGGAAGAATAAATTGCAGTGTTTAAATATTTTAATATACCATATTACTAAAAGTATAACTTTAACTTTAAACTGCATTTTGATAAGAATTCTATAGCATGAGAGAGGGAATTCAAAAGGTTCCTTAAATGTAAAAACAGCCGAACTTAGTAACTCAATCGTACATTTGTGGGCTCTACACACTAATGTCGTTTCTAGCAAGCGTTTCCACGAGGCTGTGTTTTAACATCTGAAAGAATCACATACATATTATTAGGAGGTAGAGGCAATTGTGATTGTTAGGCCAATAATTAGAATCCTTAGGAAGGTTAACATGTCAAGTAGTTTTTCTTAAGTATTCTAGCTTTTATTATCTGCGGCACATAATATACCTGGTTCGACAGAAGTGATGCCTGCTTGAGTGTGGTTGGTAACAATATGAGTGTAATAATATATAGTTTTAATTTGAACATTTCACCTAAAATGTCATATGGTGTGGTTGAGTGTGATATTGTTACATTACAGAATTACATGTTTATGATTTTGTAATAAAAGATTTTGTAAAGCAAGAGGGGCATTATTTGTGCCAGACCCTGCATAATTTCATCACCACACAATTTTATTAATAATTTTAGAGGAAACAATGACATATAAATATTTGATTATACCTTATTCAATTCAATTAAAAACAAGTATTTAAACCATATGATCCTAATTGCCTCTTTCTGTGCGTTGAAAGCATTCTTTATGAAAATGCTTAAAGTATAATTTATCAATTTAATCACATACATTTATGTACATTTATGAATGTGTGTGAAATTGAGTCTAAACAAACATTTTATGATAAATGCAGTTCTCCAGATCTGCATTTATTCAACAATCATGTAAAAGGCTGTTAACTTTGTAAGTACTGTTGTGTTTTTTGCTAAGCTTTTATATAATTCTAGGTTTTAATTTAGTAATTACAAACACCAAACACATTGGTACATTTAAATTGTACCAATATTAACTTTCAAATATTTCCAGTAAAAATTTCAAAGTTTTCTGTATATATCCTGCCTCTTCATTTTCTTAAAAATAGAATATTAAACTAGAATATATTATCGTACATGAAATTTGTTAACCTTGATTTGTTGATATCCCATAAAACTTTATGCTTCTCAAATAATAAATATATTTTATACAATGTATAATAGTGAACATAGTGATACCGTATTTATGTACACATTTACATAGAATTTTAAAATATGTTGATAACCATGGGATATATGCCTTTCGTGTCTTCCTGTGATTTTTATTTTGAAAATTACTAACATTTTAAGAGATAATGTTCATAGAGGTAAATACTTGTCTGTGAAGTTGTTGCAAAAAGAAATACAATCTTTAACTACATTTTAATATGTTGCATTTTTGTTATCAACATCAGATGCAAATTATTTCTGATCCTAGCTAGTCTGCTTTTGCATAGCAGAATATAATGCATTTATTTTTCCCTAATGTTTTCATGTAGTAATTCAAACATTAAGGTAAAATAACCAAAAAACAGAATCAGACTTTACTAATACATTGTTTTCACTACTTGTATGTAGTAATGCTGTAATCAAATAGAAAAATCCATGCAAAACTTTTTCATTTCTTGCTGTTGACAAAAATGTAACAATAGGAATTCGTGGTGTCTGCATATATCTCAGACTTTAAAGTGACATTTTCTCAGCTGAGGTTTCTTACCTTTTACTGACGCCTTTTTGGGAATCCTCAAACACTGCCGTTCTGTTTTTAACTTGTCATCTGCTTGCATTGTGCACGTTAGACTGTAGGGGGCACTCCTCAGCTACCACAAAGATAGACTTGTGATCCGTCTTTTTTGTGGCTCTGAGTCGGATTTAACGTTCATTATTTAATCAAGACATTTAGTTTAAAAGACTTTATGTAGTTCATCTTTAAGCATGTGTAGCAGTAATTGGGTAAAAAATAATCTCGCATAGGTATCCAGGTGGGCATATTCCTAAGGATGTTAAAAAAAATGTGTAAGACTCCATTGTGCCTGGGCACTGTGTGCCTTTCAGGGCACTGTTCTTGTCATTCTCTTCTTCTTGGAGCTCAGGGTGGGTTTTATAATGCCCAGATTTTTATTATTATACCTCAAGTCTTGTCTCTTTGCCTTGAGGACTCCCAGAGAGCAGAGTGTAGAATGATCATGATTTATGTTTGGGAAGAGGAACCACAGAGTTTTTACATAGAATTATATGCCCTACACTGAAACTTTTAAACAGCTTATCTTTAATGGGAGTGAAATATTGAATTTAAGATTGTGTGTGGCCTTTTCTCTACTCCCTTCTCTCCACTTTCCCTTCCCTTCACTCACCCCATCCCAAACAGACTCTACTTGTGTGGCAATTCTCAGAAGCCTTTCCATGCATAATGACAGGGCCTCTCACATGTCTACACCTTCTAGGTTCACATCAGCTGCTGGTGCAGCTGCTTTGGGCTTTTTATAGCTTTTAGTACTTACCTTTCAGAGCAACCAGTAGCATTAACTAGTCTGACAGGTTGGGGACTTTCTTTCCACGTTCAGCCTCTCACTGGCCTCTGGCTAGCTCCCTGGTCTTGCTGCTGAGGAATGCAGCTCTGTGTGACTGACCAGCCCCTGGACTTGGGCTGGAGATTCCTTCACTCCTCCAGACTCTTTCTCCAAAGTCACTTTCACAGTGGGGCGTACTTCCCTGGAATACTACTTAAAATAGCACTCCTCCCCTACTGGACCCTGAATTTCATGCCCCCACTTTCTGTTTTCATTATTCTTATACAGAGCACTACTGTCCTCTGATCACCAGGTCTTTCACCTATCAGTTACTGTTTCCTCATCAGTCTGTGGCTCCACAGCCAGGGGTTTTCAAAACTTGTGTCTGCCATGGCAATTCCACCGCCTAGAAAGATATCTGACATGTCATGGGTTCTTAGTGATACAGGGTCTGGCACAAACAACACCCTTTTTTATTACAAAATCTTTTATTACAAAATCATAAGTGTGTAATTCCAAAATGTAATGATATCACACTCAAGCATACCATGTGACATTTTAGGTGAAATACTGAAAGAAAAACTATAAATTATGATACCCATATAATTACCCTACCAACCACACTCAAGTCAGCATTACTTCCGCCGGACCCTATATTTGCTGAATGACTGAACCTGTTTTAGTATATAATCTGTGAAATAACCTATGTCCAAATTTGTAACTCAGCCATGTTTTGAATTATATTCTGTCTTTTCTATTTCATTTTATTTTTAAAATTTATTGACATTACATTGGTTAATATAATTATATAGGTTTAAGGTACATGATTCTGTAATATGTCATCTGTACATTGTATTGTGTGTTCACCACCCCAAGTCAGGTCTTTTTCCACTGTCTTATCTATTTTAATATTTGCTTTCTGACTAAATGAATTCCTGAAAGTGGTGCCATACTTTATCTTGTTATTCTTTTGGTTATTCTTTTTTTAAAAGATTTTATTTATTAACAGGGGGAAAGCAAGGGTGAAAGAGAGGAAGAGAAACATCAATGTGTGGTTGCCTCTCACACGCCCCCTACTGGGGACCTGACCTGCAAACCAGGCATGTACCCTGACCTGGAACCAAACCAGTGACCCTTTGATTTGTAGGCTGACACTCAATCCACTGAGCCACACCAGCCAGGGCTGGTTATTCTTTTTAATCAACTTTGAATACTTTTGTATTATTACCGCTAATAAATTTGATGCAATAATTTGTTAGAGAGTTGAGAACATTCTTTCTTTGGAGGGAGCATTTTTTTTTTTGATGGGGTTTGGAATTAGTGGGGTTTAGGAAGGTAAAATCTTGTGAGGAAGGGCTTCTCCATTTTTGGTAAAATGCTAAAGTGATTAAGTACTCCTGACTTGGACAAACTTTCTGGAGCAGAAATACTCTGTGAAAGTCTCCTTCATCTGAATTTTGGAACAGAAATAATTGGTGACAGGTCCTTACTTCTCCTGCTTCTCCTGGCCTTCCACTCTGACTCCAACAACCTCAGGGTGATTGTGACCATGTGGAATCATATTTTAAATATTTCCCCTGCAAGAGGTGACATGTTTAATTCTGTGCATCAAATTATATGACCATATGGTGCTACTTTACCTAAGTAAGCATAGAAGAAACAATGGAGAAAGAAACCAACATTTGTTTAGGTCAAGAATTCTGCTAGACCTTTTCCATATATCAATTTATTTAATTCCTAACACAACCCATTATACAGACAAAGAGACTGAAATTTGGGGAGATTGTGTAACTTTCTCAATATCTCAAATTTAGTAAGTCAGGGTGCTCGGGATCAGAGATTTGTCTGTTTCTCAGATTTGTATTCCTTTCAATGCATCATGCTGCCTTCTGTATTCCTGAATAGAAGCTTGGCCTAATTTGCTGTAAGCACTGAAGTACTTCGTGGGCAGTTTTCAGAAAGTAACATGAGTATACTAAATTTTGAGTCAACAATTACATAGCTACGTGAGGTAATAACAACTATCATTTGTGGCAACAGGTCCTTTTCTTATCTTTTGTGGAGATTGTCTCTAATCCTTACAGCAACCCTAGATGAAGACATTGTCATCACCATCATTTCACAAATAAGGAAATGGAAGTTCAAAGAAGTAATTTACCTGATAGTAAAGATGCTGAAGCCCAGGCTGCTACCTGGAACAATAAATCAGATTTTTGTCTTTTACTCCCTTGCCTTATTCAGGTGTCTGCTCACATGCCATTTTGTCAGGAAGGCCCTCTCTAAGTTGTCTAGATATTTCTCCCTCGTGATAGTACCCTTTTGGTCTGCTTAATTCTCTTTTAAAACTTATTAGCATGTATACATTATTTGTTTCCTGCCTTTCCCAGCTGAAGCACAAGCTGCATGAGTTTAGAAATGTTTATCTTCTGCTGCATCGAACTTAGAACTGCAACATAGTGTATACAAAATAAATGTCAAATTAATGCGAAAAATGTAGAGCTGAAAGTGTAGGTGAATTGGATAAAAGGGGTAAAGGAGTCTGAATAAAAGAGAGTAAAAGGGAGAGAACTGGAACAGAACAGAACAGTCAGAGAAGAAGCATTGAAGGAATGTGAGGATTTGGATGCTTCTGAAGACAGACCCGTGAGCAGAGAAAGGAAGTTGGCCCTTTTATGTAAGGTGAGGGGGATTCTAGAAGATAATAGATATTTTGTGTCAGAGAAGACTATTAAAAGTTCTCAGCATCTGCTGTTTTAAAAAGTGAGGTTTCAAAGCCAAGTAGTACTTAGAAACTGAGGTAAAATTTTGAGCCTGGAATAGAAAGAGAAATACAATTTTGGGGATACTTACAGGAAGATGTTTTTGGTTGAAGAGTTAGTAAGTAAGCTACCAAAATGTTGAAGATATCTGTAATATTTCATACTCAGAAGAAAAAATGGAAAAGACTCTGGGGAAATTAGGGCAGAGACAGTAGGTAACTCGTTTAAGGTCATGTGGCTTGTGAGTGGAAGAAGCAGAATGAGAAGCCCTGGCAGGGGCCCACGCTGTCAACCGCCAGGCTACCTGGTTGTTTTGGACAACGTTCCGTTGACCTTTTAACTTTTTAAAAATACCGTTACATGCACCAATTTTCTATTTTCTTACCTGGCTGTGGCTTGCCACTGACACTGCTCAGCTGCTGCTCCGCAGCTGGGTGACGTGCAGCAGGAAGGCGCTTCCCCGCCTTGGCTCCCAGGGATTCTCTGCCTCAGCTCTCAAGAATCCTTTGAATGATTAAGTGACCATTATTCCTTGATCATTTGACAATAGAAATCAATCAAAGACCATGGCAGGGGCAGCTTCTGGAGGAAGAGGAGTTTTAATTCTTACTAATAAGATTTAAAATGAGCTGATAGAAAGGCGATGCATGTACCAGGGGAAGTATTAACATCCAGGTCCTTTGTAATAGCGAGAGCAGCCACAGGGGCTCCATGTGCCCTTCTTTGGGAGCTGAGGCATCCTGCATGTAATGGGTTAGGGGAGGAATGGGAGAAATTCAGCATTTGAAAATTAATGAAAGAGAAGAAAATAACCAATGAATCTAAGTTCTTAAAAGGTATCAGACATTTATTTCAGAAAACAGTGGATGGTTTGGTACCTTAGAGGAATAAAAGTTAATGGGGAATATATAATTAATCTCAGGTAGCCATCCATCCCCATCCATTCATCTCCTTCCTTCCTTCCTTCCTTCCTTCCTTCCTTCCTTCCTTCCTTCCTTCCATGTATTCTACTATGCATCCTTCCAATCACATTCTACACATTTGGGAACTAAGTGGTCATGGAAATAAAAGAATAATTTGATCAGGCAGGTATTTTGTAAATCATTTACTTTAACAAACATAAAAAATACTTTTATTGGAAATAAGAATTTCAGTACTGTTATAGTTAGGCACTATATATCTCTATTTCTATATCTTTATCTATATAACGAATGCCACCCCAAATACATTTTCTTTGCTTAGTCTTATAGTCTAATATCAAACATGTGGCCCTTTCTATTTCTTATGTACAATATCAAGAGCATGCACTGACTTTAGAAACTGACATGCACAGATTTGTGTCATTTTTGGGTGGGGAATGATGACCCAACCGTTATAAATACATTCTTGTAGCTGATGATAATACAATCTCTTCTCCCTGTGTTTATAAGTTGTATACAATGAATTGTGTCAGAAATGTGTCCATAAACAGGTAGATTTCTCTCTCTATGAGCCCTCCCTAGTTGTGCGGAATTGTTTAGGAACATGTAAAGACAGCTGTGAATTAACACACTGTGAAAGGCATGTAACAGTGATGCTAAAATCAGTTACCTCTGCTTGGTGCTAAGAGCAACTGTAGCAACAGAGCATTGTGTAGGGACCCAGCATGCGGTACTGAGTATTTAAAGTTTGATGAAGAAAATGAAGAGATCTTTCCCTTGTAAGAACAAGCATTCATACATTCTGTGTCTTTCAGATTCACTCTCAACTCCATGGAGTTATCCTATTACACCATTTCCTTTTGCTCGTATACACCATTCTTTGTCTGCTACACAACAGGTGTATTTCTTGGCTCCTTCTTTGTGATACTGTAGATTTACACTACATTTCTTAGGTTGAACTTGAGTTTATCCTTAGGGAGTTACTTCTTCTTGTCCTGATGCAGTTTTTCCAGGAGAACACATGACTTAGCAGGTATTCGAGTGTCCAAGAAGTCTGTGGCTTCCTGTATCGTAGCAAGCATCTCTTGTGTTTGAAGGGGCACACCCATAGTCCAGGGCTTCTGTGTTGTTGGTATTTATTTAATTTGCATTAGTGTTTTGGTAAAGAGAAAGTATTTTTCTGCCCTCAGTCACTTAGGACTGCAGACTGCTCTTGGTTATCTTGGCATTAGAGAACAATTATAGGGGTATGCTATATATGATTAATGGTATATATTTTGACTCCAAGTTGATACTATTTTCCCATTTAAGAAAAATATTGACTTTCTGCTTTTTTTCCTCCTGAAGTTCCTAAAGTTAAACAACAATGAGTCTAAACTGGAGCTGATCTGGTTTGGGTTTGGTTGAGTGGCAGGCCCATAGGCATGAGAAGAAGAGCTCACGAAATAGATAGTTGTATCTAATATGATTACTATCTAATATGATCATAACATTGGGATTCACATGGGAGAAGAAGGCAGACACAAAAGACTGCCTAGAGTAACATAGGTCAGGAGTGAGAAAAATAGTTCTCAATGGGAAACGATTAAAATGTTTGCCACGTACCCTGGGTCCAAACTGGACTTCCAGCACGTTTCTTCTAATGGGGAAGGCAGAAGGCAGAATAGCAATGGTTGTCAAGACCCATTGCTATCAGTGGGCAGGTGCGGAAAGGACAATTTTTCTGGTCTCCATTTAGGGACGCTGCAGTGAATGAGATTCAAAGGCTCGCAGCTCTGAACATTTTGAGGGTTTGGAGAAGTGCAACATAGACGTGCTCTGGAAATAAAACCACCATTCATCTCAGATGCGAACAAGTGTGAGTCTGACGGAGCCTGTGTCTTCCAGGGGTATGCAGACTGTGGGCCGAGGACAGGTTTGCCGTGGTTAAAATCAGCATTCCAAAGGCTTGTGTGTTTAAAATGGAAAAAAGACTGGGGGTTGGAAACCTCATTTTTCTTTGTTACTGTTTTTGAAACATCAGGACATCATCTTGTCTCTTGGGACTGTGCCCGGGAGGTCTAATTTTGCTGAAAGATGCAGTCAAGGCTTTGGAGTTAGTTTAGTTTTCTAAATTAGTTATATTTTGATTTTACTTGGATTTGTGAAAAGAAAAAAAAAACCCTAAAAAAGTCAACATCTAAGAGAGTCAATTCCAGGTTCTTCCTACCTCCTATGAAAGTGTATTTCGGTTGTTATGTAGAACACAAAAAAAAAATTTCAAAAATCCCTCTGAAAATGTTCCTGCAGCATGAACAGTTCCTCTTTGAGAACTAGTATTCCCTTGGATGAATGGCGGCATTTCATTCCTAGAAGAATAATAGGAGTTCCCTTCTCCTTTTCAGTTATTATAACGTTGGAATAAACCCTTGCCTCCATTGTCTCCCTGAAGTATGCGTACCTGGAATAGATACACTGTAGATACTTTTACATCACCACAAATGAACGGGAGTCGGGGTGATGGGTGTCTAAACAGAATTAGAGATTCAAGCTATAGTCCGAATCAGTAAAGGCCGAGCATAGTGACTCAGAGTCATGGCATTGCCTGGATCCAGGAAATAGTGAGGAACTGGAATTCAAAGTAAGGAAGGGAGTCAGAAGCAAAATGGTATTGTACATGAACTAGGAGCACAGATAGAGTATTTATAAAAGCAAAGAAACACACATACACATGGTTTCCCAGATATATGACCATGGACTTGGCCTCACCTTATCATCTTCTGAATGAGTAAGGACCGATGACTTCTGTCTGTGGTGTGAGGAGACTCAGGGCTCAAGGCCATGCATCTGACAGCTGTATACTCTGCTGTCCCAGGGGTAGGAGTGGGGGTCCTGGAATGCCCTAGAGGTTTGCTTCTGGATAGGATACTTGTGCTGTGAATCCTTGCACTTTCTGCAAATTACATCAACATTCCTTGGTCCATGCCCTTTGGAAACATGTATGGCAAATTCAATTTGGTTAATTCACAAGTCTATTTTCTACCTGTTCAATTTAATACCATTCAAATTTGCCAACAAGTGATGCGCCAGTTTCCTGCCAGACTACTCAAGGCAAAATGTGAATCATCAGTGGCTAAATAGCTTTTCTTGACATTGAATAAATTTCCAATTTCCTACTTAGCAATGATGCATGTATATAACTGACCTTAATAGGAAAATAAGGTCTTTCTACATTTTATCTAACTCAAGTCATTGCATAATTCTGCTTCATCATGGACTTTTGTATATGTAAGTAGAGCTGGCTCTCTATGTACAGGGTAGTGTTACAGTAGTTTTATAGTTGTGAGTATGCAAAACACAGAGTTTATTCTTATATTATCATTGATTAGTTATTGTACTATTTTCTGTATGAACAACTGCAAATCCACTTTTGACCCACCCCGTATGCATATATGTATAATATCATATGAACACATACAAATTTACATATAAAATACTCATAGCTATGTAGAATAAAATGACAAAATTATTAATGTGCTGTTTTATTTAATTCTAATAGACCCTATGCTTCCAAGGGAATTTTCAAGCATACTCTCTCTAAGCCTTTTAACAGCTGTTTGAGGTAGGCAATGTTCTTCCCATTTTCCAGTAGAAGAAACATAGTCTGAGAGGTTAAAACACTTTCTGTAAAGCTCCGATTGGAGTGAGGTCTGTGTACTCCACAAAGCTCAGGTTCATTTCCATTGTCTCATGTTGTTGATTTCCTTGTTGTTTCTTATTTGCACTAACAACACGGATTGTTTTTTTGTTTGCTAATATAGCCCATAGATCTTACATGTAAGTGGGAAATGTATTGCCATAATACATGTACTATAATTGTTACCCTCCATTTCTAATATGTGGGACTGAATCTATTGGGGGAAGTTTTGAAGAAAAATGTGCATGGCAGGCTTATCTTCCAAAGAAATTTTCAATGTGTACAGGTGATGCATATTAGAGGCATATACTTACGACTACCAACACTTCTAAATTCTTTTTTTGATAACCACATCAAAAGTAATTCTTGAGGTTTAGAGAGACAAAAATATTCCTTGAAAAAACAAAGGAAAATTAGCAAAAATTAGGCCATACACAAACACCACAAGAAAAACTGTATAACTATATACCCATAAGTATATGTTAATAAATTTAGCAACAAAAATATATAGTATCTCATGACGTGACTCATTAAAAATGAATTTAACTAGACGGTGGCAGAACGCGGACGCAGGCGCAGTGGCCCTGGTGACAGTGCCAGGGCAGGCTTTCTCGTAGACCGAGTATTGGGGAAGAAAATTGCATACTTGATGTCTGGTGGTTTCCGGAATGCTGTTTTTGTTTACGGGTTGGGTAAATGCCAGTGGTTTCAAAAATAAGAATAGAAATCATACATTATTGTGAAGTTATTTTGAAACAACAGATGCTGGGTAGGTCATGGAATGTTTTGGGGACTGTTGGGCAAGGGAGTGGAACCAGGCCCTGTGGAAGATCGAGGTGTCATTGTTCTTCGGGTGTCCCTGGAGTTAGTATTGGGAATGCCTCTCCTGATACCTGTGCTGTGGAGACACATCACACTGTTGGAGTATCTGACCTAAAGGGTAATTGAAAACTGAATAGCTTTTTTTTCTCCAGATGTAAATGAAGGTTGTTTATTTCAATGAAGTTGAAATAATGTTAAAATCTCTAAATCCCTTTTTTCACTTCCGAACTTTTTCTTCCCCCCTCAGGGCTACTCTGACACAATTTGTGGATGGCATTTGAAATTCATAGAAGTAGCTCCTTAACTCTCCTAAACCGTTTCTGGGTAAGGCCTGCTGAATAGTAGGTAATATGTGTCCATTTCATCGTCATAACTGCTGAGGTAAAGTAGTTAGAGTCTGTGGAAAGAGAAGTCACAAGAATTATTTCAAAAACCGTAATCCTTTGATTTCCAACCCCTGGTATATATTTGAAAGAACTATTTTATGGAAGATTTATGGGACTGAAATAGACAAGCTGTTCACAAGGTGAAGGTTTTAGGCCACTGGAAGGTCTCTTGTGAAGTGCTGGGTCCACCCAATGGGCTCCTGCCCTGGTTTCTCGAGAGCCATTGCGTAAGTATGTAATTCACTTCTTGAATAGTCGTTTGCTGTAATAGTTGTCTTCCAGGGAAGATACTTGAGGGTTAGAATGTAACACAAAATTTTTCTTTCAAAAGAATTTCCAACTAGGTACGGTTATTGGAATCTTTCTCTCTGTCATTTGTAACACCATTTGTGAATCATTATGTGGGCTTCTTCAACCCCAATCACAGACACAATGTTTAAAAATTTGGTTCGTGATGGTTTGATTGCTCGTTGTGACCCCCATGTTCTGTGTATTTCTTGGCTGAGTCTCCCCAGGTGAGGGGAAAACCTTTCCTCCCTGCTGATACCTGCTCCTGTCTCCTCACCTGTGGCCAAGGCAGTGCAGGGCAGTGCTGTGCTCCCCAACAGGTTTAGGCCTGGTTGTTCACACCTTCATTCATCTAGGCCATTTCGAAAACCACCAGAGTCATTGCCTTAAAACATAAATGCGAGGAAGCCACTGCCCTCATCAAAATCCTTCAAAAGACTTTAGGATATCCTTCCCCCAGGGTATAAAAACTTTAGGATCTGGCTTATGGGCACCATGGCGAGCAGGGAACCCTTCCGAAGTTACGCATACAGGTGCCCATGAGCTGTCTGACTGGGTCCCGACATGCTGCTGAGTTTATGCAGTTCTTTCATTAGATGACAGTATTCTCCCCTTCCCCAGATCACACAGGCTGTGGAATTTGCCGAGTCGTGGATGGGTTCTAGTGCCAGCCATAGCGGACTTGTGGCCTCCCCTCCCCTCTGACACTCGCATTTGCTGGTGAGATCTGGTTAACGTTCCAAACGCTCGTCTCTCTCAAGGACACTATTATCCCTGCTCTGGGTTTTGGCTTCCTCTCAGGCAGTCAGATAAGTATGAATCTCTAAAAATTCGGTTCAAGTTGCTTTACATACTCAGAAACTGTTCACTTTGGCCACTAGGTAAATGAGTGGATGCAGAAGAAGATACTTGGAGAAAGGGGTGCACTTGGCACCACATGCCTCTCCATGACTCCCTTATATCATATAACATATTACATGAAAATCACCTATTGTCTGTGATATCATTGCCAAGGCCAACATCATCAAGATTTTCCCTGTGTTCTCTTCTAGGAATTTTACAGGTTCAGGTCTGACATTTAAATCCAATCAATCTGAGTTCATTGTTTTGTTTATATTGTCAGATGAGGATCTCATGCTATTGCTCGTGGGTGTCTATTTTCCCCAACCCCATTTGTTATAGCAACTATCTTTTCCTCATTGTATATTCTTGGCATCTTTGTTGAAGATCAGCTGATTGAATATGTATGAATTTATTTCTGGGTTGTCCATTCTGTCCTATTATACGTTTGTTTTTGTGCTAGTGCCATACTGTTTAATTACTGTAACTTTGTAATATGTTTAAAATCAGGAACTATGATGTCTTCAGCTACACCAAAAGCACAGGCAACCAAAGTTGAAATAGACAAGTAGAACTACATCAAGCTACACAGCTTCTGCATAAGGGAAACAATCAACAGAGAAAAAAGGGAACATGCAGAATGGGTAAAAGTATTTGTAAATCATATATCTGATAACAGTTTAATTTTCAAAATACACACATTCCTCCATAGAAGACATACAAATAATCAACAGGTATATGAGAAGATGTGCAATGTCATTAATCATCAGAGACATGTGAATCAAAACTATGATGAGCTACCACTTCACATCTGTTAGGTCAGCTCTTATTTAAAAAAGGAGACAGTGTTGGTGAGGATGTGGACAAATTGGAACCTTTATGCACTGTTGATGGAAAGGCAAAATGGTGTAGCTCATATGAGAACAGTATGAAGTTTTCCCAAAAAGTAAAAAAAAAAAAAATAGAACTACCATATGATGTTACAGCCCTATTTCTTGGTGTTTATCCAAAAAAATTGCAATCAGGATCTTGAAGAGATACTGCTACTTCTATGTTCATTGCAGAATTATTTACAATAGCTACGACATGGAAACAGCTAAAACTGCACTGGAAATGTGTTATACACAAGGGGGAACCCGCCAAAAAATGGAATTTATTTATAAAAAATTATTGTGTATTTATTCTTACATGTTTAAACTTCAAAGTACTCTCCATCTGATGCAATACACCTATTGAGATGTTTTTTCCACTACTCGAAACAGTTTTTGAACCCGTTGATTTTGACACCTTTTTTTTTTTGGCCTCTGCTGTTTTTTTGTTTCACCTCTTCCACATGGACAAAATGTTTTCCCCTGAGGACTTTTTTCATACCGGGGAACAAACCAAAATATCTTTCAGGGTGAGATCAGATGAATAGGGAGAGTGGGGCATGGGGGGAGGTCATGACATTTTAGGTCAAAAAACTGCTGAGCACTCAGCAGTGTGGGCAGCTGCACTTGTAAATCACCCATCATGAAATGGGCAAATGCATTGAGCCTTCAAAAAAATTCACTGAAGTTGAATGCAGCCTCTCACAACAATGCCAGGTGGTACACTGATACAGATGGGTTCCTAGAACACTCACCTAGTGGGGGAAGAATGTACCACAAGAGGTCTATCCTCCAGAAGATAATTTTGTTTTTTGGGGGGTCTCCCCTCATACATACAATGGAATGCTGTTTAGCCTTAAAAAAATGAAGGAACTCATTCAGTAAGTGACAACATGTATGAACCTTGAAGACATCATGTTAAATCAAATAAGCTAGTCACAGACAAATACTGCATGATTCCACTTATATGAGATATTTAAAATAGTCAAAATCATAGAAGCAGAGAGTAGTAGAGTGGTTGCTAGGGGCTGGTGGAAGGAAAAAGGAAGAGATATCAATCAAAGGGTACAGAGTTTCATTTATGCAGGATGAACAAGTCTAGAGATCTACTGTTTATATTGTACCAATAGTTAACAATACTGTATTGTACACTAAAATTTTTATTAGGAGGGTAGATCCCATGTTGTGTCCTTGCAACAATAAAATAACAAAAAAATCTATTGTCTTTTTCCTCCACTAAGGTGTAAGCTCTTTGAAGGCAGGAATGATCTCAGATTGAGTTTTGTATTCCCGAGGTTTAGCACAGTCCCTGGCATAACAATAACTGTTTTCGAGGGTAACAAACACAGAGGCATTGAGCTGCATCAATATATTAAAGGTCAAAGGGAACAATTTCAGGTGGAGAGAAAGTACCTTATGCCTTTGGAATTGATTCTTCAAGGCATTTTTTGCTGGTTCATTTTTCAGAAGAATGTGAAATAATTTCTGTTGTATAGATCCATTCTCAGTGGTCAGAGTGCATAAAAATTTTGTGTTCTTGTTTCCTTTCTTTGTACTGAAACTTTTAGTGGCAATAAAGTCTGACATTCTTGGAAACAGTGTTTTCCTAGGAATCTTCTGTAAGTCTTCATTGCTTTGCCTATATTGTGATAAGAAAATCCAGTCATGCCCATGACTGGATTTACCAAAACTTCATCAGCTCATGTATCTTTGATGGATATTTGATCATGAGAGATTAATGTGTTATGGCAGTGAATGTGCAGTAATGATACTTTTAAAAAGTATTATATAAATGTCAGAGCTGAGCAAACTGAAAACTTCATATGTATGTATGCTGTGCCTTTTGTCTCATGTAGGAATTCATTTGTCAATAATCTTAACAAAAATGAAAGTACAATACACTAAAAATCAGTTGACAGAAACATAAATAATGCCATAATCACAAATAAATGCTAAAGTAAGTTTACATTTTTAAACATGTAGGTCAGGTTACATATGGAAAAACATAAACAAACAGACTTCATTGCTTCAGTGGCTATAATTATTTCCAGTCAATTAGCTTATAAATTCCAGATTTTTTTTTATTTTGCACAAAATAATATAATGTGAAGAAATACCTGCTTTTCAGAAGCAAAACAGTGCACTATGGGTACTGGCCTAAACATATGAACTTCTCTGTATAATTTGTGTGCTGTTTTTTGCTAGCCATATAATTTGGCTTTGATAAATAACACATGATACAGTTGGCCTTGCTTGCTGACCACCTCCAAAGAAGATGCCTAAAAGATTCACTGTAATATTTGCATAGGAGTTGGGTCAGTGACCACAGGACAATGGCCACTCCAAAGCAAATACCAGTGGTGGTCACTGTCAGTAAAGCACAGGCTAGTCAAGCTACAGATGGGAGAAAGTGGAGGAACAGTGAGTAGGAGGCCCCCCCACTTGGCTCCAGATAAGTACTTCAGAAGGGAGAGGGGGCTCCACTCACTGAGCCTGCCTTATTTACCATCAGAAACCATGGTCATTATTTAAGATTTAAAAATATGTTGAAAATCATAACGTAAAAGAAAGCAAGGAATTAGCTCTTTGCGCAAATCCTAGTTTTCCCAATTTCCCAAATTCTCTTTGGCCATGGGACTATCCTTTTTATCCCTCAGTTTCTTCATCTGCAAAAAAACAAAAAAAGTGTGTGGGGGGTAACATTGCAATTTTAGAGTTGACAGATAAAATCAGGTCATGTAGGGAGAAGGGCTGTCGAAGTAGCTGGTATGTCCATCAGTGTTAGTTTTCTTGCACCTATTCATGCTTCTTCCCGTACAACATACACTTATCATGGGGCCATTGGTGTCAGGCCTTGTTCTTGGCCCTGAGATTCCAAACCACGTGATTCTATGGGAATAGAGTTGCCACTCAGATCACCTAATTCTTATTGTTGTGAAGAATTTTTCAGGCAAACAACTGTGTGTTTTTCATCCCAAACATAATTACAAACTCCTGCCTCCTAAATCTTCGCATATGACAATGTATTCATTTCCAAGGTTTCCCTCACTCTTCTCTTGACTTCTTTTAACTTCTCATTGAAAAATCTTTCCTAAGCTCCTTGATTCGATGAGAATCTTTTTAGACCTATCCCACTGAAGTCCATCACTGTGGTCATTTTGACAATGTTCTACAACTTTGTACACAGTTGCGTTCAACACTAGCTAGCAATGCATGTCTAATATGTTTTTGGCAGTTTGAAAAGTTTTTCACATTATATTGTATGTAGTGATGTAGAATGCTTTCCTTTAGACTTCCATACCCTAGTAGCTGCTCTGAAAACAGTAGGTATTTGGAAAAAGTGACCAGCCATTCATCTACCTTCTTCAACCCCTAATTTTTATTTTCATTGTTATAGAGAATAGGATGGTTCTTCATACCCTTAATTTGGAGTACTTTCTGTGTCTTCACTTTACCACTGGAGCATCCACCTGTATTCATCAGCATACTCTTCCTCTAGACTGCTACCCACAGTCTTGAACTGAAACTTGTGACTCAAGTTCAGCTTCTAGCAGAGAGTCCTCAGCAACCCTTGGTTCTGTCAATGGTTGTAGTACAATAAATGGACTGGTACTAGAAGTTAATTCTTCATCTGTAATGTTTAATGGGAAATTTTAATCCAAAATGATGGCATAAAATGGTCTCCTTATCAAGAAAAGGCCAGTCTGTCAAGATTCTAGCTTCACATGCCAATTGAATATAACATGAGATGTAACTTGTTAGCAGACAATCAAAGGGTTTAGGAGAAATGTCATAGTTTAAGAAAATAAAAGCTATATATTGTGACATTTTAGGACTTACTACTTAAAAGTAGTAAACATGCCTTTCTATCATCTATGTTAAAGTACACGGTCAAGACAGTTAATTAAATAAGAAAAAAAGTTCTCATATAAACCACATCATTCTATTCATTAACTGAACAGAGAACCAGTTATAAGTCATGATTTCCTACATGATCTCCAAAGGAACCAAAGGGGGATTCAAAAATTAACCAGGAGCATGGAAAGTGTGCTGGATTTTAAATATGTGATACAGTGGAAACTGCTAAAAAGTTTATGGGCTTCCACAGGAGAAATGTGGGTTTCCTCACACTTAGAGGCTCGTAAATGAAAGACGAGGGAGGAAAAGGAAGAGGGTATGTGTTCCATGGAGAAGGTCAACAGAAGCAGGTAGAGCGGCCCTGAAGAGGGCGATGAAGCAAACTTGAGGCCAGTCTGTCCTTGGAAATAGGCACAGCCACTGAAAGGCAGAATTTGCCACTTAAGCAAATACAACAGCAGGCAAGACAAGCAAGGTCCTGACGCTGGCTAAGGAATCTATTGGGTAAAGCTCTCCGAAGTGTTCCCATACCTGAATTATTCTCTAAGCTAACCCATGAGAAATTTGGAGGCAAAAAATTAGGAGGTAGGAAGGGAGAAAAATTAATGCTTATTTTTAGCAATAAAAGAGTGGTTAAAATGTTTCCTAAATTTCTGCTTTCATATTTACTTTATTCCTGTCTAGGTGATTCATCTAAGGAAAAACAAATGTGATCTAATATTATTGCGATGGAACATTATATTATCTGGCAATGTCATTTAAAAAACATATATAGTGAATTGCATTAGGCTACATTCAGTACCATCTGAAACTCAGTTTTCACAAAATTAATTTGATTTTTTTCATGCTGGTCAGAATGCATACCAATAGCAATAAATGTTTCCTTCTATGCTCACAAACTTTTCATGTAGCAGGCTTGCATTTCCCTGGTTTTGAAAGGATGCATAAGCAAGTTACGTAGCTGTCAGGGTCTCGTCTTGTCCCCTCAAATCTACTTATGCTTTAGAAGTTGTTGGTTGGTTGAAGACCTGAAGTTGGTCTATCAGAGCCAGTGTTGGCTTGTTCATAGTCTGGGACATGACTTACTTTCTGACCCTTTTTCTCCCATGGAGCCTAATGTGCTTCGGCTTCCCAGACTTTTGTGATTCAAACCAGACAACTTGGATATGAACATTTGACTCAGAAAATTGCTTAATTAACACAAAAGTGAGGGCCAAATTGACCAATGCTGTTTTTTTCTGAGTGTTTTTAACATATTGAATTTGTCTTATACAAATTGCAGAGTTTGAGCTTGGGGCAGACACAGTCCTTTTCTTATGTTTGTGCTGTTGCTTAGGCCAAACCTCTTTGGTGCCATCTTTCATTTCTCCTGAAGGAAGGTTGAGGCTGTGCGTAAGTCCTCTGGTTAGGGCTACGTAAATGATCTTTCCTTTCACTCTCTTCTGAATGCTTTCTTGTTATGAAGAGCTGAATGTTATTTAGACAGCTTCTCTTTTACTCTTTTTTCTCCTTCCTTCCTTCCTTCCTTCCTTCCTTCCTTCCTTCCTTCCTTCTTTCCTCTCCCTCTCTCCCTTCCTCTCTCCCTCCCTCTCTCCCTCTTTCCTTCCCTTCCCTTCCCTTCCCACCTTTCCCTCCCTCCCTCCATTTCCCTCCCTCTCTCCCCCTCCCTTTCTTTCTCCCTCCCCCTTTCTTTTCCTTCCTTCCTTCCTTTCTTTCTTTCTTTCTTTCTTTCTTTCTTTCTTTCTTTCTTTCCTTCTTTTTCTTTGTTTCTCCCCCTCTTTTCCTTTATTCCTTCCCCCCTCCTCCCTCCCTTCTTTCCTTTCTTGTTTTATGATTTTGTATTTTTCTTTCTGTCTCATTTCTACTTGATTGTCAAATTCACTCCTTTTGATTCATTTACAATGATCTGTCTCCCTATATACCTAGATTCGATGGTGCAAGGGTGAGTAAAACACAACTGTTGCTGTCAAGGAGTTTACAGACTTGTAGGGGAGAGAAAGGTAGGTAGGGAATTGTGTATGTGGAAAGTGCCACAGTTGTACATATGGGGTAGGAACATTAGTATGGCTGCAAGAATGAGCACAAACTGATGCCATTGTTGGGTGACAGAGAATGAACTGCTACTCAGATACATTCCCTCAGGATTTTGAACCAGGAATACTGGTTCAAATGAGCAGTAGGCACTTAATCAGAAAAGTTAGGAAAAAGTTAAGAATTCAGGATCCTCATGAGGTAGCAGAGAATATAAAAAACAAAGGACACCAGGCAGTGTATGAAGAAAATTAGAACAGGCACCACCAAAAGTGAATCAAGGAACTACAAGACACCACACAGCTCCTCCTAAGAGGACTAATTGCTGGAAGTGGGGTGGGTGCATGGGAAAGGAAGAGATTTAGTAGTCATGCATCTTGGAATTGGAATTGTTCAAGATATATTAATTTAGTGTTCCAGAGGATGAGTTTGGAAGTAATGGAGTGTAACAGTTATCAGCATTGCATATAGAATGATATGCTATATTGTGTGATCTTTGGCAAACTGACCATTCTAATACTCATATTCTCCTTTACAATATGGAGAAAATAATAATAATAATTAACTTTAGGATCATTTTAAGAGTAGTTGAGATAATCCATGTCAAGTGCTTAGTGTAGTTCCTTGTGCATCAAATGTTCTGAAAAATATTACCTATTATTATTTTATTCCGTCTTAGTATACTGAAAGACAGACACTGGTGACTTTTAAACTGTGGGTTGCAATCATGATGATGTAATATAATAAACTTGGTGAAGAGTAACTAGCAATTTAAAGAAATAGAATAGAGTATATAAAAACATTTTCTATCATAAAGGTATTATTTGCAACAGCTTTTTTCCCAGTGACACATGTGTATGTGTGTACATATGTGTACATGATCCTACTCATAACTAATTGGAGACCGCTACACTATGTAAAATGCCAGATGGATAATAGATGGGTCATAAAATATACAATTCATTGGTGTGCCAACTCCAGCTCTGAGAAGGGGACACCAATCTGTCCATTAGTGAAACCAAGGCCATGTGCAGTATTGCACTTTGGTGTTTGCATGTGTATATGTGAGTGCACATAACACTTGTTCATAACTTGCACCTCCTGGTAGTGAAAGTTCTGAGATCTTAAAGCTTGCACTTTCTTCCATCTTAGAGAATTTTTATCTTTCTGCTGGAATTCGCAGTGTAATGCTTCTCTTCTGTATCCTTTGGATAAAGAATGGTAGATTTATTGAAAAAAAAGTCTATCCTTCTCCTTCTACAATCTGTACATATAATAATATAGAGGACATCAGTAGTTCAATGCTAAAGTTTGAAATCAGGCATATCATTGATTCATCAGAGTGAAATGTAGACGTGTGCAGATACAAATTATTCGGATGAAAGATTATCCAAGTACTCATTTCTAAAAAGTAGTTGAGAAGGCACTTTATTTAGTCAGACAACATTTAAGTGAAAACAGAGCCCCTGAACTAAGGTAAGATAAAGATAAGAGGAAATGTATGCACTTTGCAGGATATATACTTTAATTTAAAGTGTGCCTAATAATGTATACCCTAAAGAATAGATAAAATTTCTTGGAACAAATGTGATACTACTACAAGAAGAAAATTATTAGTTGTCTGGGATCATTAGCATCAAACAATACTAGAATAATATAGAAAGCAGGGTAAATGAAAGTACTGTAAAAGTCTAATTATGTCAGGCTGAGATACGGTGAATCAACTTGATTGGTAGAAGAAAGACACTCTTGCTAGAGATACAAATTTAGCTGTCATTAGCATATGGATGGTAATCAAGCCAATATATGAGGCTTTAGTCTCTCTACTACGTTTTTCTTATATCTTACCAGCAGTTTTTTGAGTCTTTTTTGTTCTCTAACTATAGTCATGGTCTTCTCGGTTTTACCTAATCTCATTGTACTGAAAAACATTTATACACTGAAATCCCTGAGGTTTATATACCCAGCTCTGACCACTGCCTTGAACTCCAGGTTCCCAGTTCCCACTCCCCACCAATCTGCTCCACCCACAGACTTCCCTCATTCTATCACTGGTAGCTCCATCACTCTGATTGATCAAGTCAAAAGTCTTAGAATTAACCTGGACTATCTCCTATCACATCCCACCTGCCATCTAATGAGAAATCTTGATGATCTGTCTTCAAAATATGTAGAGAGTCTAACCGCTTGTCATTCTCCATATATGTCATACATCCATACACTGGTTTCTGGGTCACTTCCATAGCCTCCTGACTGGTCTCCCATTTTGTGCCCTTGTCTCTCTTATAGTTTGTTCTCAACACAACAGTCAGAGTAATCCTTTTAAAACTAAAGTCAAAATTTTAACAGTGGCTACACCACTCTATACACTATTTTTTTTACCTTTTGGCATGTATCTCCTATTACTCTGTCCTTTGCTGTCCAACACCCCCTTCCTGGAAATCTTTCCTGTAGATACATCGATGACCTAAATATTTTCACAAATTTCACCCTCTCAGTAGCTGACTTCCATCACTCTACTTAAAATGACCTCTCTGTGATCCCATCCTCTTTTCTTGCCTTATTTTTCTTCATCAGAGTTATTATCACTTACCATACTGTAAGATTTGCTTTGATTGGTCTGTATCCTCCCACTAGAATGTAAGCACCAGGGACTTTTGTTGGGTTTGTTTGAATTATCTCTAGTGCTTAAGATAAAGAAGTTTTTGGCATATAGAAGGAAATCACTAAATCATTCTTGAATGAGTGTCCAAGACAAAAGAAGTATAGGGGAAATATATGCAAAACAGATGGCAAATAAAGAATTAATATCCACACAGAGAAAGAGTTCTTACAAATAAGACAACTCAGTAGAAAAATGAGTGAAGAATATTATTCTAAAGGGCAGTTGGTCTACCCAATACCCATTCTTTCCCCTCTTTCTTACTAATAAAGCTCTACTCTTATTGAGGGAGTCCTTGATCCAGCTAAAGAGCTGCACTTTGACCTCAGCTTCCTACTAAGCTGAAGTATTGGCTTTAACAGATACAAGAGAGTACGGACCTGTGGTGCATGGGGGACAATGAGACTTGATGTGTCAGACTTTGGTTTTGACAAAGCAGTTGGCAATAAGATTGACTAAGTGGGCAACTGGAAAAAGAAAGAGTTGAGACCTTAAATGAGAGAATCTTGGGTATAATTGTTAGTTCTTAAGAGATGAAGGTAGCATAACTTAAGAGGGCAGATCACACAGCCTGCCTGTGATAAAGTAGTATTTGTACTTGGGTGATAGAGAAAGGGTGAGATTAGGTGGGATAAGCTAGGAATCCCTGGAACATAAGTTGAATCCACAATTATTTTCTCCCTTCAGATATCTTAGAATTCCAAATAACATGACATCTTCACTTTTAAGTTATCTTAATGCCCTGAATCTGTGTTGTCTGTGTTAATGGGTTCTCTGCTTGGCAGTAAACTTTTCAGACTGTGTGAACTTTATGATCATCTCTCACCATTTCATGGACTCCAGGGACCAGCTCTCATTAGGACTGTCCTGGCTGTGGGAGTCCGAGTCCTTTATCCAGGAGTCTCTTCTTTCTTGCCTCGTGTTATTTAAAAACAAATTTCCTATTGTAAATTGTGCTGCTATGAACATTGGGGTACATAGGTTCTTTTGAATTGGTGTTTCAGGATTTTTAGGGTATAATCCCAGCAGTAGAATCACTAGATCAAAAGGCAGTTCCATTTTTAGTTTTTTGAGGAAATCTATACTGTTTTCCATAGTGGCTGCCCTAGTCTGCATTCCCACCAACAGTGCACTGGGGTTCACTTTCCTCCACAACCTGGCCAGCACTTGTTTGTTGATTTGTTGATGATGGCCATTCTCACCGGTGTGAAGTGGTATCTCATCGTGGTTTTAATTTGCATCTCTCTGATGGCTAGTGATGCTGAATATCCTTTTATATGTCTCTGGGCCCTCTGTATGTCCTCCTTGGAGAAGAGTCTGTTCAGGTCCTTTGCTCATTTTTTAATTGGATTGTTCATCTTCCTGGTATGGAATTGTGTGAGTTCTTTATACCAGTTCAAAAGAACCTCTGGACCCCAATGTTCCTAGCAGCACAATTTACAATAGCTAAGTGCTGGAAACAGTCCAAGTACCTATCAGTAAGTGAGTGGATCAAAAAACTGTGGCACATTTACACAATGGGATACTATGCAGTAGAAAGAAAGAAGGAACTCCTACCCTTCACGACAGCGTGGATAGAACTGGAAAGTATTATGCTGAGTGAAATAAGCCAAATGGAGAGAGATAAATACCATATGATCTCACCTATAAGTGGAGCCTAATCAACAAAACAAATAAGTGAGCAGAATAGAATGAGAGACATGGAAATAACAAACTGACAGTGACCAGAGGGGAGGGAATAACGAGGGAAGGAAGAGGAAGGGTCGAGTCAAGGAACATGTATAAAGGACCCATGGGCAAAGACAATGGGGGGAAGACTGAATTTGGGAGGTGGGGGTGGTTAGGGAAGGGGAGAGTAATGGGAAAAAATGGGGACAACTGTAACTGAACAATAATTTAAAAAATGAACAAATTTTCAAGCAAAACATCATATCAATGTGGAATTTTGAGGCTTTTATAGGTGTTGCTGTAGTTAGTCCTGGGACAGGTTTTATGTGACCCAGAATGGAAGGCAGAGGCTGCTTCCATGGCTATGTTCCTTGGCTCCTCAGATGTCTGCTTGCTATACCCAGCACCTGACTCAATACTTTTGGGTACACATACTTATAATTCAAACCAGGGCACTTTTGATAGAGAAAGGAGACACTTAATAAATAAGCTGGGAGTTGTAAATCAAGACTGTCCTGAGAAACCTGGGATAGATAACCACCCTGGTAATATTATATCTTTTCCATCTGTCTTACTGAAATCATACCTATTGTATTAGTTTCCTATTGCTGCTATAACAATTCTCCACAAATTTTGTGGCCTAAAACAACACAAATTTATTCTTACCGTTCAGGAGGTCAGAGGTCTGAACTGAGTCTTACAGGGCCAAGATCAAGATGTCAGCAGGCTGTTTCCCCCTGGGGGCTTTCAGGGGAGACTCCTGTTTCCTAGTTTTTTTCATCTGGATACCCCATTCATTTCTTAGCTCATGGCTCTGCACTGTATCATCTTCCTTCCCTGCTTCTGTCGTCCCTTGCCTTAATATAGATCCCATCGTAGAGGTTTACCATATATTTTTTCCCCTTAATCTCTCTTAGGTAAACAGAGACTCATTTTTTTAGCTGGCCATCTTTCTTGGCTTTCCATTGTCAAAGTCATTATATTGATCTACACATTTCCCCATCATCTGACCTCACGCATTCCCTGGTCTGGCCTTGCACTATGCCCTCACTTTTGCATGCAATACTAGACTTTCTAAAAACTCTCCTCGGATGGTTTCAAGATCTTGTTCTTTATCTTATCTATTTTCTCTATTACCTATCTTATCTATTCCCCTGTAGACTTGCATGTGTAAGTGCATGTGTGGACACACACACACACACACACACACACACACACACACAGCTACTCACTTAGAATGCACTCAGGCCAACCTTTCCTCACCCTCCAATCAACTTGGTACACTTTTATACACCATCATTGCAACTTATATTCCTCTTTTTTTTTTTAAGATTTTTTTTTAAAGATTTTTATTTATTTATCTTTAGAGGGGAAGGGTAGGAGAGAGGGAGAGGGAGAGAAATATCAATGTACGGTTGCCTCTCGTGTGTCCCCCGCCGGGAACTGGCCTGCAACCCAGGCATGTGCCCTGACTGGGAATCGAACCTCGATCCTCTGGTTCGCAGGCCCGCGCTCAATCCACTGAGCTACACCAGCCAGGCAACTTATATTCCTCTTTAACATATGTTTGCACAACTGTAATTATTTAATTTGCCATCATTATTTGCCCATCTTTCTTCATGCGCCACTGGATTGAATGCTTATTTAGGGAACTTGTGTGTTTCAATCACTATGAACCCTAACATTGTGCTTGAAACATGAAAGGATTTACTCAGTAAGTATTTACCGGCTGGTGTACTATAAAGAAGACCCTTATTTTGGTAATATTCATCTCAATATCTGCTTACTCACTTGACTTAAAGAGAAATTATATCTTTAAAGATCCCCTCAAATCCTGTATCTTTTAAGACACCGGGAAACTTTTCCTCTGAAGGAATTTGATTCCTCTGAGATTACTTTTGTCATAATATCTCTGATTCCAAGGGGAAAGCAATAATGGTAGAAGTCTAGGGCAGGAGTCCTTTAAGGAAATCTAACCGTGGTCCAGGCTTATTCTAGAATAAAAGAGAATCATACAATGTGCATCTTTGTTCTGTGTGCTGTGATGACTCTTATCCACATATACTTACAAAGACTTAGGTCTTAGTTCATGAGGGGACCTCAGTGGTCCTTTGGAGCCTACTGGGAAGTGCTGTTTAGCCCGGTATGCAGCCAGGCTCATCCTGTACCTCTGTTACATCTGCGAGGGAGGCCAGCTGTTTTACTTCTCTGTAATTGTCTGTCTTGCTCTTCTACTACCCGTTTTTCTTTTGTCTCTTTACACTGTACTGAAAAGTGTTTCCTATTTTATTACCCACATTTTATTCTCTCTGCGTTAAATATGGGCGCTTTTGCTATAATTGCCAAAACCAGGAGTGTGCTCATATCATATCTCTCTTTCTAGCGTATAATTCTTTAAATGTAGAAAACTATTCATTTTCAGCTTACCAGAGACTCTAACAAGAGTCTATTCTGCTTTCTGAACCTTTCTGGTTTGTAACAATGTACGCCATATGGCCTCAACAAACACTTCTTTGCAATGCCTAATTTTTTTTTTTTTTTTTGCTGCCAGCTTTCCCTCTTGAATGTATGTACTCGATGTGGTTTTGCATATTCTTCTTTTATATAATGATCCAGATTCTTTGCTCTTCTGTTATATTCTTTCACCATTGCTTCAAGGTCTTTAGCTTAAGAAAAGGTGACAGTGTCATCTACATATTTGAGGTGTCTCCAGTCCTTGAGTCCTTTTCTTTATCTGTAGAAACCTTGAAAGTTTTCTCAAGGCAGGAGGTGAAGAGTCTTAGTGAGATACCACCTATTAATTCTACACTACACACTGACCTTTACCACCCAATTTTCGAGTTAAATGTGACTCTATCATTTGTGAAGATATGTTTGGGGCACTTACCATGTGGGTTTTCTATTGCTTCTCTGGCAGGGCTTCTGACAAAGCATCAGTTTCCATTAAGTCAAAATTCTTTTCAAGTCCCACAAAAGCCATACAAAACGACTTGTTTATTATCTATTGTTCAGCCTTCTCTGCAGTTTGAAAGCAAATAAAAAATAATGCCTATTTTAACTACCCATACATGCTGGGTTACATCTGTAGTTACATGTGGTTTATTGTCTATAAAGAAGGTGTATCTCTAATTGAACTTCTGGGCCACAGATAATATTTATCAGATGATTAATTAAGAAGCAGCAATTTTAAATGAATAAATGTCAACTAGGGAAATGGCCATACTTCCAAATTGATTCAGCCAACATTGTCACCCAATTAGAAGTCTAAGCATGACAAAACAGAAAGAAATAAATAGTAGCTATGAAAATATCAGGAACGCTGTACATACCCACAAAATGTACATAAAACTCACATCCGGGCACCCTCTGCACACACAGTCTCATAGGTTCTCTCTGGGTCAGAGGGCATGATCAAAGATGCCTTTGCCCTATCTTTTGTTCCTTTCATCCCTCCCTCAGTCCCTTCCTCCCTCCGTCTCTCCCTCCTTACCTGCTTCCCTCTTTCCCTTTTTTCCTATCCTTCCTTAGTGCCTTCCTTTAGTCTTGGTGCTTATGAAATACAATTCAGTGACAAAACTTTGTGTATGGGTGTTTCGAAATGAAATACAGAGAGAGGCCAAAGTGCTGCAAAAAGATGATTTATTTCTAAGCTATGACTAAGTAACAAATGACTCCAAAACAGTGGCTTAAAACAACAAATAGTTATTACCTAGCAGTTTCTGTGACTTAAGAATCTGGGTGTGGTTTAGCTGGGAGCTTTTGACCCAATTGTCCCTTGAGGTTGTGGTCAGACTGTTGGCTGGGCTGGGGTCTCATCTGAGACTGGGCCGGCCAGGGACGGCAGGACAGACTCCACTTTCAGACTCCACCTAGTGATTGGCAGGTTTCAGTTCCCACCATGTGCGCCTCTCCGCAAGGCTGTCTCAAGCTGTGGCAGCTGGCTTCCCCCACCGCTCTGAATGCTCCAGGACAGAATGTGAGAGAGAACACAAAATGGAAGCCACAGCCGTTTTATAGCCTAGTATCAGAAGTGACACCCTTTCATTTTTGCCATATTCTGTTCATTAAAAGTGAGTCATTCAGTCCTGACCACACTCAAGGATGGGGTTGCACAAGGGCATGAGTATCAGGAGGTGGGGGTTATTCAGGGCCACTTTAAAGGCTGCCGACCATGAGGTCCAAAGATTTCTTTTGCCTCCTCCTACTTCCTTTTACTTACAATGGAATTAAAATTTAATTCATATACTTCTTGCAGTTAAATGCAAAAGTAATCACTTGTTCCCATTTTGGTGAATTTGCAAATATAGTGATTTTCACAGGGGAATACTCCTTTCTTCCTAATTCCTACTTTGCTTCATCTTTTTCATTAGAAAACTACCTTAGTGGTGTCCAATGCATTTCTGTTATTTATTTGCTAGTGCATTCCTGGTGTCTAAGATAGTGTCCCATGCTCAATTGATAGTAAACATTTGCAAAATAAATGAAATATGCCAATAAGTGAAATATTACCAATGACTTTTTCCTTCCTGAGCTCTCCTTCCCTTCAATCTCCTTGCATTTTCAGAGGAAGTATGGTTAAACAAACTCTGGAGACAGAATTGCTACATTCACATCCTAATTCTCTGCCCTTTACTGTCCTTGGGGAAGCTACTGAACCTCTCTTGCCTCACTTTGTCCACCTCTAAATGACGATAGGATTGCTATGAGAGTAAAACTGAGATAACTTATGTGAAGCTTAGAAGAGTGTTTTCACATAGCTGACATATTCTTTAGTGTGTATCTTTTTTCCCTTTTTTAAAAATTGAATTTATTGGGGTGACATTGCTTACTAAAATTATATAGGTTTCAGGTGCACAGTTCTATAACACATCATCTGTGTATTGTACTGTATGTTCACCACCCAAAATCAAGTCTCCTTCCATCACCATTTATCCCCCCTACAACCCTCTTCTATCTCCCTCCCGTATCTCTATGAAAATCACCATGCTGTTGTTGTGTCAATGAGGTTTTTAAATATTTTTTTTTGCTTAATCCTTTTACCTTTTTCACTGACTATTTGTCATCATTCAAGTATTTCTCATTACTTGGTTATTCTATTATACTTCTCATGTAAAATATTGCATCATTGTTGTTTACACACTTAGTTTTATCTCAACAATTAGAGTATGTTAGGATAGTACAATGGGATCACTTATCTATCTCCTTTTTCTACACTGAATTTCTTAAAACTGAGTCCTTGTCTGATTCGTCTTTGTGTTTCTAGGGTAGAACTGGTATATAATTATTTTAAACATGTATTTGTTGGATGGTCTCTCTCTCTATCTCCCCCCGTGTCTGTGTGGGGAACCCTTAGAGTCTAGTATTACCATGCCTTTTATAGAGATGTTAAAAAAATTTTGTAATTGATATAAATTAAGTGGGTACTTTGTTCTTTTACTTCTGCCTAACCTCAGCTTTTCCTATTCCTTGCAGTCAAAACGGTTTAACAGAGTGAATCCAGAGTTGCCACATAGTACTTTGTAGACCAAGGTGGGGCATGCCTAGATAAATAAAACTGACCATCATGTATAGCTTTGGCTTGAAGTTCTTATTTGCCTTGGGCATTGACTGTTTCTCTGTAATCTCTGAGACACATCATTATGATTATTTTAAAACTTACTTTATTAACCAAAAATATATAATTATAGTTCTTTTTTAGGATAGATGATAGTGGTTGATATTGGTGAACACGGTAATAAACTATGGAAATGTTGCTCCAAACAGATACAAACAAGGTTGAGAATGTACAGTGTATTCCTACGTTCCACAACAGATTTCTGTGAATCCATTTAGCTTTCATGCAAAAATTATGCCAAACCTACACTTGAAGGATGAGAGCCTAGAGGGGCTGGTGCATGATGTTAGGCTTGATTATGAATATAACAAGATACAAGTTTAGGGAATTCAAAGATATAACCAGAAGAAAAACAGAGATTATCCAATTATTTATTTTTAATGTTTTAAAGTAAAAAGAGACAATGGCAGCTGGATGAAAACTAACCTATTCATTTTATTGGAAGTAATTATGCAAGCTAAAGAACCTGGTTAGATGCTGCATTTAGAAAGTGTTCAGAGGTCACATTCAAATATTTCATTGTTTGGTTGGTATTGTTTCAGCAGGGAGTTGCAATAAAGATTCAAACAAAAGATATAATTGGGTGTTCCAGAAAACATGAGACCAAACTTTAAAATAACTTATTTTATTAAAATATAAAGTGAATTTCTCATTTGGTTGATTTCTACTGGTTGTCTTTTAAATATTTGTAATTATAGCATCAAGCAAGTTAAAATGAATAAAGTAGTATGATTCACTTTTTATAAGTTATCTCTAAGATTATAGACTTACATATGAGGTTGCCTTAGGAATACATATTACTATTTATCATTGTGAACATGTGCAGACTTACCATTAAAATTTTGAAAATGTTGGTGATATGTGGAAAATAATGGTGGTACAATGATGCCCACTTTTTAGCAACAGGAAAACCACATCTGCACTGTTCCAGTGGGTAAGAGTCCCCTGAAACTCTCTCACCAGCATCATTCCAAGACTGTTTCAGGTCAGGTCCATCTAAGGCTGTTGGGATATCTTTCAGTCTGCTGACATGACTTTGAATTCCCAAAGAAGCTGAAAAAAGAAAGATGCATAAAGCATTGCAGAGAATTCTGGGTGTAGGAGATTATGTTACAAAAAACTTACCACAAAGTAATTGCCAATATAGTAAGTTAAGAGACAGAACAGAAGACTAATATTTAAATTAGTCTTCTGCACTCTGGTTCTAGGTTATAATATCAGATGACTAAAGTTTGTTTACAGTCTTTTACTCATCAGTTGAAAAGAAGTGTCTCCTTCCTTCTGCCTCTCCAAGGCTGCATTGTGGTACCGAAGTGCTGTCAGAGTGCTCTTGTTACTATGCCCTCTTCCCTCAGGGACTATTAATAGTGTTAGGTGAGAAATTATGAAAATGACCATTTTTTCCCATGATATTAGCAGAACAGAGAAATTACCATGTTTGCCCTTTAAAGAGATGTTTTAGACATGCTGTTTAAGAAGTGATGTTCATGCCGGAAAGCTCTAACCCTGTGACAGTTGGATTGAGGAAGCCTTTCCTCACCCTTCCGGCAGCCGAGCCTGAGCTCTCAGACCTCCCTGGCCCACAGCAATAATGATGCACTGGGTTCTAGAAAAATGAAATGTGTTTGCATTCTTAAAAGGTAATTGTAAGGAGGTTTCTATGGTGGTAGTGCAGTAGAACATTATACAAATGAATGAAACATTGTTCCTTTTTATTAGGAGCCACCGCCTCTCTATATAAATTTAGTAGAATCACTATCAGATACTACAGTGTTATTTACAGGGCTATTCTAGGTGGGATAATGCATGAGCTATCATCAAAATTGTGTTCAAAACATAATATGGACTCTTAATTTGTTTCATTCTATATTGCTTTTAGCTTTAATTTAGTTTTTAAAACACTTATCTATTTATTTTTAGAGAGAGGGGAAGGGAGGGAGAAAGATAGGGAGAGAAACACCAGGGCAAGAGAGAAGCATCAGCTGGTTGCCTCCCATTCACTCCCCGATCGGGGAACGAACCCGCAACCCAGGCATGTGCCCTGACCAGGAATTTAACCAATTTCGCTTTGTGGAATGATGTCCAAGCAACTGAGCCACACTGGTCAGGGCTAATTTAGTTTTTGAATACACCAATATTTGAATTGTATGCACTCAGAAATGGTCATATTTTTGAAAAGAAATTTTTACCCATGTTCCCAGGCCTATACTAAAAATGTTAAGAAACAAAAGATATGATGAGTTGCAAATTGACAGCCTAATTAATAGAGTCTTTCCTGTCAGCCGATGTTAAATTCTAAGCAGTGTTTTTATTTTTGTTTGTTTGTTTTATGTTTTGTCTTTTGCTTATATTTCGCTTTTGGTTAAAATCTGGAACCAAGGTGATGTAGAAATATCAGTTTTTTTCTAAGCCTTTGTTTTAAGTTAACATTGTGGAAATGGCAAGTTTTCCTTTAATGTTTTTTGGGTTTGTGAAATTTCATGTGTCAGCTATTTTAAGTATCAGCTATAGATCAAATGATTAGAGAAGGACTGATTTGCGCTCCTCTAAGACTTCACCCCAGCGAGCCCAGAGGGGCTGATGCTGCGCTGCCCATTTGCACTCGGAGACTGATAAGGGGAGCGCTTCAAGCTGTTCCTGTCAAAGCCAGTGGCTGCATACAACCGTTCCATTCCATTTTTCCTGGCTCTCAGATACCATTGCAAAGGGGAATAACTTAACTTCTGATTACCTTTTCATGTGAGTTTTGATTTGGCCTCCAAGATATGAGAATTTCCAAGTTATGGGTTGATGTTGGGCATTCCAGGGTCTTTCTCAATTGTAGGAATCTAGTGAGATGTTGAGAAAGACCACAGATTTTGGAGCTATAGGTTTGGATCACTAGCTGTACATTGGTTAACTGCTGAGCCTTAGTGTTTTTATCTGTAACAGGGAAATTTGAGATGATAACATGCATCTCATAGGGCTGCTGAAGGGAGTAAATTAGGTAATGGATGAAAAAATATGTTGTCCAGGGCTTAGTTTATTGTAGGCACTCAATGCTCATTTATTCTCCTTTTCTTCTACTGTGACCTGAAAGCCAGTTTAATTTACTGCAAGCCCTTAGTTGGGTATCTCATGAGCCTTTATGTCTTTCTTCCTAAGAAATAATTTAGGTAGTATTCTAAATGCTTAGTAAATTGTGCTAAACTAATAGTAATATTAGTGCGAAACTAATATTAAAAATCTTGGAGATCTTTCATTTTCCCTCCCTCCCTCCCTAGTTCCCCCTTTCCCTTCCTTCTTTCCTTCCTTCCTTCCTTCCTTCCTTCCTTCCTTCCTTCCTTCCTTCCTTCTTTCCTTTCATTCTTTGTTTCTTTGTTTGTTTGTTTCTTTCTTGGTATCGACTCAGAAGATATTGGCTCATGTATTATGGGGCTGAGAAGTCTCGGTATCTGCCATTTGCAAGCTGTACCCTCAGAGAAGCTGGTGGTGTAGTTTAAAGGCATGAAAACAAGAGAGCCAGTGGGGTAGCTTCCAGTCAGTCTAAAGGCCTGAGAACCAGGAGCTCCCAGGGTAGGAAAAGATTGATGCTCCAGCTCAAACAGGCAGAGAGAGAAAGAGAGAGAGATTGATTCGGACTGGATGCCCACCCATATTGGGGAGGACCATCTGCTTGGCTTAGTCCGCCAATTCAGATTCTATTCTCTTGTGGAAACACCCTCACAGGCATACTCAGAATCAGTGTTTAGTGATCTGGGTATCCCATGGCCCAGTCAAGTTGACGCATAAAATTAGCCATCCAAGTGGCAACTTTTTTATCAACTTATATTATCATCAGCAGAGTATGAGAGAAGTTGACTTCCTAAGTGCTTGCTGACACAGGACATTTTTAATTTTAAAAAATATGTGGTGGTGACAGTGGGGGAAGGTACAAATTTTTTAGTAGAAAAAAATGGCATATTGTTACTATGGCTAGTATGTATACTGCATCTACTATATATCTACCTATTTTGTGAATTCACTATTAGTTTGGAAAAGATGTTTAATTTTGTTATTATATTTAGATATTTTAAATTATATTATATCCATAGTTTTTTTGGAGCAAATAGATATTGAGTTTTACTAAATATTTGTTGGTCCTCTATTTAGATATTTTTTCTCCTTTGACTTTACTTTTTAAAAACAAATGTTATTTTTTGGTGATTAGTTTATTTCTATTCAAACTAAAGTCCTTTACAGTTGGGTCTTATAAAGTTTTTACTTACCAAATTTCAGCTTCATTCTCTGAATATTCAAATACATTTGTCGACTACTTTTAGAGGAGAGACTGTGAAGGGATGATGATAAATCTAGAAATAGAATTCTGATCTTTTGAATATAAAATTATGATACTCAGAGCCCTGGTCCAGTGGTTCTAAATCCAGACAGCATCTGAATCACCAAGGTGTGAAAAATACCCAAGCCTCGGCACCTAAGGCTCAGCACCTTGGCAACTAAGAATGTAAAGTAGGTCCGAGATGTTATTTTTTCAAAGCCTCCCAGGTGATCTAATGGGTAAGCAGGATAAAAACAAACAAAGGCCCCTAAGGTAAGGGACACAAGTTCAAATCTAAACTCTGTCTCTACTCAGCTGTGGTCTCATGGTCAAATCACCTAAAATACCTGGGCCTGCAGAGAGCTGAACTGAGGGACAAACCTGTGGAATCTCAGCTCTCTACCTGTTCTGTAATAAGCCAAGGCTTCAACAAGCCAAGACTGTCCACAGCCTGATGGTTTCAGGAAGAAATGTTAACATCGCAGGTACATGTCGATATATCTGATAGAGCATATCTGTGTGGTTTATATACAGAGTATATCATTTGAAATTAAAATAGAGGAAGTTTTAAGTGATTTCACTTCAGGGTCCTTGTTAAAGGCCGGGTAGCGCTGCCAGTTCTTCTGTGAGAATTACAGATTAGCAAAGTGAGAATTGTAGCAGTTTGGCTGTAAAGATATTAAAAAGTCTAGTAAGTTTAAGTTATTTTCACTCCAGGAAAACTATAATCATTTGAAAGATCGAAGAACAAGAGTGAAATTTAAAATAAGGTTACATATGCACAGATCACTGTGTTGTTAGTAAAGAAGCTGTGGATGATTGTTTCCCCGTATCTCATTATACCAATGGGCTAATAACTTTATATTAAAAAAGAATTTCAAGTAGTTACTAAGAATGTTTTAAACCTGTAATATTTTTAAAAAAACTTTGCTTGACAGACAAGGAAATCATCTCAATTCAGACCAAGAATAACTTTTCCTTTATTGAAATGTCAATGTACTACTGGACATAAATGTTAAAATGTCACCAAGAACCCTTTTTATCTAGTTCTCAATATCTGAGCAAATACAACACTCTTGATTAATCCTTTGCATAGAAGTTCTGGAACTGAGAGTTTGCTGACCATACAACTCAAAAAAGAAACACTGTATAATATTTCAAAGTGGAGCTAAAAAAAACACCCTAACAGTTAAAGTGTCCGAAGGTTTGAATTTATGTGTTGATATGAGTTGATGTAAGTTTCCATGGCCTATTATCAAATCTTTCTTTTTTTTTTTTTTAAATTTTTATTTTCATTGTTGATCTTGTACAGTTTTCTGTCTTTTATTCTCACCCGAACCCGCCACCCCAACCCTCAAATCTTTCTAGATGAGCATCATTATTAACTTTTTATGCAACAACTGTTTCTGTATTGAACTCAAACAATGCAAGAGGTGACGAGACCGTAAGTGGCAGGCACAGATTTCTTGCCTCAACTCTTAAAGGGGTGCTTGCGTGAAAAGCAGCATAAAAGATGAAAGAACCCAGGTTTCTCATAAAATTTAAATTGTATAAATTCGTGAACTAAAATTACTGCTTTCAGCTCCCCTGTTTTTCCTGGTATATTTTCTGAACTAGGGCAAGTAAGCTAAAATTCATAATTTATAAACAATCTGTGGAAAAAGTAGTGAATTATTTACAACAATTTTGAAAAATGTGTTTGTATCTTACACAAAAATTAGCTACTCTGTTCATCACCATGGTGCCACAAATATGCTGGAAATTAGGACTTGCAGAAGCAAGTTTGGAAAAATAGAGTCCTGTAACTCAATCTGAGATTGGAAAACCAAGCTGATCCTGAATGGTCTATTTAAACAAGTGCCAATTATTGAATGATTCTCTGACCTACACAGAAAGTTATTGTATATGGAAAGATTTTTTTCCCTGGGAGTGCTTTATTCCAGATGCCCTTTTAAATTGTTTTTAATTCTCTGTGGGCAGTAGATAACTAAACCTACAGAATGTAGTAATGGCAGGGAGGAAGCAATCACGCTGGCCACTTCTAGTTCAGAGTCATGGAAAAGGCATCTGTTATACATGAATTGCAGACTATAAGGACTTTGACAGTTCATAGACCAGACCTAATTTATTAAACTAAGTTTCTAATATAAACAGTAATTTGTTTCAGGCACTGACACTGCAGGTCTGGATTATGTGAACCAAATAGAAAGAACTGTATTTCTGTTTTGGAAAGCTTGTGCCTTTCGGGCACTGAAAGAAAATAATCTAATATGTCATAATAGTAAATATGATGAACATGGCCCGCCTTCCTGAGCAGGAGTTGATTCACACTCTCTCCTTTTAAAATTTTCCAGAAGTTATTTTAAAAGTACTGAGGCATGGTTTATAAACTTCAAAGCACACCTGTGCATTATATTCCAACGGTATAAGAAAGCGGTGAGACTGCTCAGAGAGGTTCAATCTTTCATGCATTTTCAGTCTGAGATATCGTTTAGTTTAAATTGATAAAAATAGTCTCAATACAAAGGCAACTGTTTGATTAGAAATATATGAAGATTCTGGTGACCTTGTTGTCTAATTTTGTAGATGATGTTTGATGACACGGGGATCCTGAAATCTACATATTAAAAGAACAGGCTGACTGTGATCAGAGGGGAGAGGGGAGGGAATTTCAGGGGGAAAAGGGAAGGGTTTACAGGAACAAGTATAAAGGACACATGGACAAAAACTAGGTGGGGGTGGAAATGGGAGGGAGGTGGGGAGGGCTGGGGTGGTGGGCTGGGGTGGGAGTAAAAGACAGAAAACTATATATGAACAAAATTAAAATAATAAAAAAAGAACCTAGGTATTTGAAAAAGACTATGGACTAAATATAGCTTTATTTTGAGACTTATGAAGGTATGTTTTAAATTGGTCAGATAACCAACATGTGGCTAGTTTTTTAAGAGGCTGTACTCTTTGTTTGTGAAAGTATTAATATATTCTCACACACACCCAGTACCCATTATTAAATTATTTGTATGCTACAAACTCCCATGCTAGGCAAGAAAGAATCTAAAAATCCTCTATTTTTCTTGTTCTAAAGGGCAGCATATTAGTTAGGATGATTTTGGATGCAAGTAACAAACTCATCTTAAATTGTGGCTAAAACATGAATAAAACATTTTATTATCTTACAAAACAAGAAGTAAAGTGGAGGCTCTGTCATGGTAGCTCAGTTGGTTAAAGCATCGGGTTCAATCCCTGGTCAGTACACATACAAGAATAAACCAAAGAATGCATAACTGAGTGAAGCAACAAATTAATGTCTTTCTTTCTCCCCCACCACCCTCCCTTCCAAATCAGAAAAAAAGTGCCCCGGCTGGTGTGGTTCAGTGGATTGAGTGCCGGTTTGCCAATCAAAGGGTTGCCAGTTTGATTCCCAGTCAGGGCACATGCCTGAGTTGCAGGCCAGGTCCCCAGTGGGGTGCATGAGAGGCAACCACACATCAAAGTTTCTCTCCCTCTCTTTCTTCCTCTCTTCCTCTCTGTCTGAAAATACATAAATAAAATCTTTAAAAAAGTACAGTGGATGGCATTTCCATGCCTGGTAAGTCAATGGTGTTCTCCTCGTTTCACTCAGTGTTCTCCCAATACACAACGGGGTGAGTTTCTGTCATGTGTCCCCTTGTAAAGGAGAAGGAATCTGTCTCTGGAATCTGAAATTAGGTATTTCCTTTGACTTATTGGTCAGCGGTTGGGGCATGCAGCCATGCCTACGTTGACCATGGTCAGGAGAAAGGAATTTTTCTGATGGGCACGAACTACTCAACAATCTAGTCCCCACCACAAAGGATAAGGCTGTCTGACAGCTAATCAAAATCAAGGTACATTTAACAAGAAAGAAGAGAAAAACTGCCATTAAGTATGCAGCCAGCAGAGTCTGCCAAAGGTAAAAATAAAAACATAGAAGTAATATATTGATAGCACCTGAACAATAGATTGTAGGCATAAAAGGAAAATCTATACATTACTTTACTACCCACACGCAACTGGGAATAACTCTTTTAGTATTTTTCCATGAAGCATTTTATAAAATGTAAATAAAAATCTTTGTAGTGTAATATATTTCCAATAAAGTAAAATTCCAGGAGAGGCAATGGGATAGACAAAAACATTTAGGTCATCCTGGTTTAATTGACTGTGCTTAGTTTTCTCAAGCCATTTTGGCTCATGTGACCCTGCATTGACAAATTCTTTCTTGAATACAACCAGCCAATAAGCTTTGTTCATGTTTCAGGAAGCACTCTGACTTTTCCCCCTGCCTGATCGATCACTCACTCGTCAGGGGTAATGCTGGCGTGGTGTGGGGAAAATGAGAGGAAGATGAGAGGAAGAGGAGGAGGGAGGGGGAGGAAAGAGAGGGTGCAAAGCTGAACAGAGGGAACTAATTACTGGGGACAGCACATCATTCACGGTTCTTTATTTTACTGTATTGGGTGGTGGATATATTTGTTCTTGCTTAGAACAAATTGATTTACATCATTTTCTTTTATTCTTTAAGGCTAGACTTTGCTATATAACTTGAATTCATAGCTAATAGCCTTAAAAATGTATTTTCTTCTTAGTATATCGGCTTACCTCATTGATAATGGCAGTGACCTAGTGGAAGGGATTATTAGCTGCCACATTTTAGGGTCTTCAAATAGTAGCTTAAGAAAATTGTCTTCTTCAGTCAATAAATGTTGGAGTCCTACTAGAACTGTAAGCAGCTGTGTTCATTCTAGGTGTTTCTGTCTCCAGCACAAAAATTATGTGCCCCTGACCTTTGAAATTATTTTAAAGGGGGAAGAGAGATATAAAATGAAAAAAGAAACCCTGCTTTAATTAGAAACACATTGATTCAGGATGCATCTTTAAACAGTAAGATGTCTGGATAACAACGGCAATGCTTCCCCCCAACTCTACCTGAGGTAGCTCGTGATCCTTCCTTCAGACACGGAACAGTGGCTTACCTGACCATTGGTCTGCTTCTGCCTGCAAATGTGCTGCGTCCATGGGGCATGGCGTACAAAGCAAGGACAGTGGAAAACATGCGAACACACAATAACAAGAGCAAATCCAGTTTTATTTCGCAGCTGCAAAGGTTTTGGATTGAGATGTGCATGCTTCCATGTGCGAGCAATTACTTAGAAAAGGCGTTAGTTATACACAGGTTCGTAGTTTGTAAGACTACAATTTTCACGGTAAGTGTTATTACTGCACTTTGGTTTGTAATAGCTTGTTTCTTTTTTTTGTTTAAAGTATAAGTTTTTAATATTGTCCTTGGATTGAAAAACTTTGGTGTAGTAAAGTCAATGTATAAGAAAGTTAATCTGGGGTTTTCATCAGCCAGAAGCTCACATTAAAATGAGGTCATGCAAAATGCCCATTATGTGTCCCCCACTCCACCCCAGTATTCTTCTCTTGAGAAAAGGATTATAAGAAAATTGTTTATAAAGAAAGTATTTTATTTGAAGGCAGGACACTTGAATTCTATTTTTTTAAATGGCCTCACATTTATTAATGAACCAACCTACTACTGAAGGAAAATTATCAAGAGAAAAATAATCCAATTCCCAATAAAATGCCAAACTGTCCCGACAGCGGTGGTCTTTGCAGTGACTTCAAGAGGCAGACAACATGAATAGAGGATGAGTACGTGAGACATCTCTGATGTGCCCTTCCTTATAGACCCAGTTTGGCTCTTCTCCAGTGTCTCCCTTGGAGTTGTACCTGATTTTATTACTGCTTTCATCCGAATCCATTGGGGAACAGGCCGATTCTGCTTTTGTTTCTTGGCCAGGAACCTCTTGATCCTGAAAGTCTCGTGAGAAGACATGGAGAAAGGACACTTGAATTCTTGTTCCGCCATCCCCCTGATTTTCACTTGTATCCATGCTTTAGTAAGCATGATATAATTTGTGTGTTTCTGAATCACATTGATTGCCATTTTGAACAGGACAGTGTCCTTGAGTTTCTTCTTCTGTAGCAATAAAACTCCACAGTTCTTAGAAGCCTAGATCCTTATTAGTGGGCAAATGATCTTTGCTTTGCACACTCTGCCTCGAATACTCAAGAGAAATTTTTTTAACATTTCAACAGAAGGATTTGTTCTTACTAAGTAGCTCCATGGTTGTTCAATCCATGGAATGAGGTGCACCTGTCCTGAATGCAATTTGCTGACTAGGAGAACGTCTCATGTTATACATAGATTTTCTAAAACCAAGACATTGCAGACATACAATCACACCTGCAAAGGAGTTCAATTAGAAGATTACTTGTGCATGTGTTTAGCAGTGAATTTTGTTCAAAATAGAACATATTCTATACATTCACTATAGTTTTCTTATATTGGAATGCTGTTGTTTGAGTTTCTCTTTGCTGTACTGTTATTTCTGATTTCAGTGTAAAACTTTAAAAGGCATTTAAGTTCAAAATTTGCATGGCTTACTTCCTTTAAGAGAAGCAAAATGAGTAGGATTTTTAGGGTTATTAAAAACTGTGATTTTTTTAAGTTTAAAAATAAGCCTTTGCATGTTTATAAACTTTTGAAAAGTATCCATTTAAGTTTGATATTTAAAAGGATTTCCATTTCTTAATTTTAAGGCATTATCTGTTAAAATAAGGTAATAAAAAGTAGAATGTAGATATATCTTTAAGTGTATATGGTTCTTTTATTTCTTCACTGGATCTCATATAAAAGGAGAAATCACTACTGCCATTAGTTGCTGCTTGGATTATGCACTCCAGGCAAACATGTGACTTTTTATTTGTGACTGTATTTAATTTTAATTGACTATCAACTTTTTGATAGGACATGAGAAGCAGGTGTAAATCATAATACAGAAAATTATTGGCCAATTATATTTAAAAGCTTTGGAGTTCATCATATCAAACAAGAAATTCAATTCACTCATTTTAAATAACACTGTTGATGGGAGTGCAGACTGGTACAACCACTATGGAAAACAGTATGGAATTTTCTAAGAAAACTAAAAATAGATCTACCTTTTGACCCAGCAATTCCACTGCTTGGATTATATCCTAAGAACTCTGAAACACCAATCCAAAAGAACCTATGCACCTCTATGTTCATAGCAGCACAATTTACAATAGCCAGGTGTTGGAAGCAACCTAGATGCCCATCAGTAAATGAATGGATCAAAAAACTGTGGTACATTTACACAATGGAATTCTATGCAGCAGAAAGAAAGAAGGAGCTCCTACCCTTTGCAACAGCATGGATGGAACTGGAGAGCATCATGCTAATCGAAATAAGCTAGGCAGTGAAAGACAAATACCATATGATCTCACCTTTAACAGGAACCTAATCAACAAAACAAACAAACAAGCAAAATATAATCAAAGACACTGAAATTGGGAACAGGCTGAAAGTCACCAGAGGGGAGAGGGGAGGGAATTTCAGGGGAAAAGGGGAAGGGTTTACAGGAACAAGTATAAAGGACTCATGGACAAAAACTATGGGGGGTGGAAATGGGAGGGAGGTGGGGAGGGGTGGGGTGGTGGGCTGGGGGCGGGGTAAAAGGCAGAAAACTGTACAAGATCAACAATTAAAATAAAAAATTAAAAAAAAGAATAAAGCATTATTCCAAATAGTCTCTTTAGCTAGTATGGAGGGGATTAAATATGATATATCAAATTCTGAAACATTTGTCTTCAATAAAATTTGGCCACTGTTACCCCAATTTATACTTCATGCTTTAGTTGGGATAATATAATTGCTCTATTTCTGATTCATTCTCACAATAAACTATGTATCATTACTTAAATCTACTGCCTTTAAATATTACCTTAATATTTTTCTTACCAATGACTATTTTTATCAATTAAGAAAGTATCTAAATATCAAAATATGGAATTTGGTGTGATACCCTAAGTGCGGCAGAGTTGCTCTCAGGTGGACAGTCACCCGGGAGTCTAAGGGCGGAGAAAATACTATGGTTAGTTCACCATGAACGGTCCTGCTCGTGACCCTCGGTGCTGAAGTACCGGGGACTGGTGTGGATTTCAGTAGCTCAGTCTGATGATACCTCACACGATCTTTAGTGTCAATAGCCAGATATACTAAGCAGTTTTTCTGGATCCCAGGGAGAGGACGTTGTAGAAGCAGGCCATTGTTTCTTACCGCGTTTCCTGACCGTTCTGCGAACTTGGGACTCTGAGGGCATAATTGGATTTGACTCCCTCTCATGGTGAATCCCTCCCTTAGCCCCTGCATCCTGTTTCCCGAACTTGGGGGATGGTTTCTCAGGGGGCACGCTGGGAGGATGGTGGCTGTCGGGGTGGGAGTTGGGTAGGTTACTTGTGCACTTACTTCTTTGCATAAGATAGGATGTAGGAAACGGATTATCTTTCTATTTTTTAACGCTATTTCCCAGAGCAACAAGTGTATAAAATGACATTAAGTTTGTGTGTGTTAGAGACCAGGAAGGAGACGGAGCATGGACAACATACGGTGCTATGGTCTGGATATTTGTGTTCCCAAAAATTCATATGCTGACATCCTACCCGCAAAGGTGATAGTATTAGGAGGTGGGGCCTTTTGGGAGGTGATTCGGTCATGAGGCCGGCACCCTCGGGATTGCGATCAGTGCCCTAAGGAAAGAGATCACAGAGAGCTAGCTCATCCCTTCCACCACGTGAGGACTCAGCGAAAAGGTGAGGTCCATGAACTAGGAAGTGGGCCCTCACCAGACATCTGTGCATGATCTTGGACTTCCCAGCCTCTAGAACTGTGAGAAATAATGTTTGTTGTTGATAAGCCCCCAGTTTGCAATATTTTTTTGGGGTATAGTAGCCTGAATGGACTAACGCACATGGTCATTTATATGGTAAACTATTTTGACTATAATTCTCTTTCTTATGCATTTTTATTTTGAAAAGACTGCTGTCTTTGAAATCTTTGAGAGCAACCTATGTGGAAATGATTTTCTGGAATGAAGAGTGGAATAGAAATATAAACTTATAAAAATAATGACAATAAGCAAAAGTCCTTCCTGCTTGAAATGACAGGTGGGCTGCCAGGTGCCTGTTTTTGTTGCTCTAAAGCAGGGAAGAGAAGCTCAATTTTCTCCATTGCATTAATCATGGGGAAGAGAAGAGAGGTAGAAAATAGCAGGGTTGTAATATGGACACATCCTAACACCTACTCCTCTACAGTGAATTTTCCTAGACCTGTGCCCAGAACACTGCAAATAGGGCCACCCAGACTAACAGTTGTATGACAGTTTCACACACTTAGGCCCCAGCATCCCTTGTGTTCCCAGCATTCATGCATCCAGCACACCTACAGTTTAGAGTCAGCAAACTCTAACGCCCCCATGGACACAGGTAGTTAATCTGAATGAGTAAAGCGCAAGCTGTGGACACCTGGGGTACACAAGTTTATTCTCAACTGGGGCCTGGTGGCAGCTTTAAGTTATTTTTTGTTTTGCCAATTAACAGTGAAGTTTTCAAGAGAAACCACAAGTTTGGATTTTCATGGAAAAGACAGACTTAATTTTTTAAAAAAGATTTATTTATTTATTTATTTTTAGAGAGGGGGAAGCGAGGGAGAAAGAGAGGGAGAGACACATTGATCGATGTGTGAGAGAAACTGGGGACCTGGCCTGCATCCCAGGCATGTGCCCTGACTGGGAATTGAACCTGCAACCTTTTGCTTGGCAGGCTGGCACTCAACCCACTGAGCAACACCCGCCAGAGCAGAAAAGACAGACTCTTCAATGTGAGATGTAACAATTTTTAAATGTTGGCAACGGAATGAAACTTAGAAAAGAAAAAGAACCCACCTTCCAGTCAGATTGCAGCAGTGTGCTTGACACCCCGGATCGAGGTGCATTCTGGCTGCTGGGAAAGTTAAAAATGACAGGAACCAACACTATCTTCTGACAAGCCCCCTGCCCCGGCCCCCCCACCACGTGCATGGCCTGGAGGGGGAGTGTACTGGTACACGGACATGTTCACTAAAGCCGCCTTTGTGTTTAGAACACATGTGGATAGCTTTTATGCCCACAAAAGGGGAGAATTTGACTAAATTCTACTTAGATTTTTAATATTCAGAGTTAATAGTAGTGTTTTTTTTGTATTTTAGTATATACGTGTATTTCTATGCATTAAAATGCCAGTGTTTGTCAGAGTAATATGATTATTTTGGCATTAAAAATCTGAAACTTGAATCATTTACATTTCACAGCATAGTAAGAATGAAATTTTTTTAATCAAATAGTTTAGGAAGTATTTTTGTGTGCTTCCATAACCCTCATATGGGAGAAGAAATATGGTAATCAACAAAACAAAAGTTTCTTCTGCAACCAAAATACATGCAGGAATACTCTACTTCAAAGACCAGGGAGAGGGCCCTCCCCAGACCTGTCTGTGCCACCTCTATTACTGTACTTTGGTAGGGATGTGCTTTCAATCGCCAGCAGTCTGTTTTCTTTTTGTAATTCACACAAAATTAATTGTGTCAATTTTTTCAAAGCTATTTTAGTCTGTATGATAAAGCTATTTTAGTCTTTATAATACCAAACAGTGCTGTTGTTTTGCAAAAGTGAAATGTGTACAATGAAGTATATTACCAAACATATAGTAATTAACAGGGAAGAATGCAGTTTCATTTGTGGAAAGAAAGGGCTAAATCTTGGAGCAGACAGATCCCAGATTCTCTGCTACTCAGATGTTCAGCTGGGCTGCTTGGTATGACCCACTTTGTCTTTGAACTCCAGAGCCCACTCATGGCAGAGTTTGCCCAGGTCCAGGGATCATGTGAGCATTTGCTGGGAGGGGACAGGATGCTTGACATCTTGAATAGATTGTAGAAGTTATGAATGCTCCATTTTACTTTTACAGAAGTTACTAAATTTTGTAATTTACTTTATGCATCTGTGATATATTATTTACTTAAAAACAATAGCATTGTTTATAGCTGAAATGGAAAAAAACTAAGATCACAATAAATAGCTCTTGTTAGATACAACATATAAGGTAATGGCCACTGTGATTTTTTCCAAACATGAAAATTCCAAAGGGCTGCATCTAGATTTTCAGAGCCAAAAAGGGATATTGAGCAAAAACAAGCAAACTACAAAAATGTAATCTCTCAGGGCATGAAAATTACATTAGATTTGTTAGAAACTTTTCAATAGAGACCACTTAAACAAGTCAGGCTAAACTATCAATTAGCATTAAATATTTTATATATGCAAATGAAACCCATCTGAGACTAGTTTGAAATCAACATCACCAGAAAGGAAACCATCAATGAATATTACTATTTAACATTTACAGTGATATCATAGGAGTAAACATTTTCATAATAGTTTTTATTAACTGCCTCCCTTGATCCAAGATTCTCAGTGACATTCAGAAAATTGTTTCTCATTACTGAGCAGTAGGAAAGTACTGGGCTATTTATAGCTCACAAAGAGACCAAGCCTGCTGGCAGTAAATCCACTGTAGTTCTGATACATATAACCATGGGGTCTAAATAACAGACACTTCATCTACTGTATATTGATGATGGAGTTCTCCGGGGAAAGGAAAGTGCCTGTCTTATAAAAGGCAGAGGTGAATGGTGACAATTTTTTTATTTTACAAATAATTACGAAGATTTTTTTCATTTCCTCAAATGATAGTGAAATGCTTTACATGAAAAGAGACACTTTGTGAATATAAAAAATGGCTAGGTGTGTGGGTCTAAACTATTTCTGTGCAGCAACAGGGGACAAAAAGCTTCCGAGACAGAGTGAAATCAGTCTTTCTCTGGCTCCACCAAATGCTCCGGACGAGGCTGTGGAAATGGGCAAGGCAGTGAGGATGGGAGGAGAAGCTACCGGAGTGCTGCAGGTTACACCGTTGCTCTGAGGGGTCACAGTGGGTGTCTCCAGACAGGTCAGGGCAGGAGTGAGCAATGCACCACACTTGTGGATGAGCACGGCGTTGATGGAAAACAAAACACTTCCTTCCTAGTTGGTGTGGAGGCCTGTGCTCTGGAAGCACGGTCCTGACATGCAAAGCCTGGGCATTTGTTTTGTCATATTTAAAGTAAGGGCGGGAACATGTAAACCGCTGAGGTCTCTTTCCATTGTAAAACTGGACAGCCTTCCGTTCCATTAAACCAGGCTTCAGTCACTTGGTGGGGGGCCTTTCTAGCAACTCCTGGAACAGACACCAAAGGGCATTTATGGAACCGTTGTTCCTTGAACAATCATGGAGAGGCTGTGATTGCTCTTAGATATCGGCTCTGATACACAGTCGGTGCAGTTCTCTCTTCATTGTTTTGCTCTTATCTTGTTGACTTGTTTATGTTGTAAGTACTTGGTCCTTTGAACATTTCTTTCAGGTTTGTCTGCTTGAATTCCCAGGAGAAAATATTTTATTTAAAATATATCTGCTTTGAAATGGTTCTGTAACAAGGTTGGGATATATTCATTTAAAAAGTACAAACATGAAAAGGAATATTTTTATTGTAAAGAAGGGATAAATGGCTGTACAACTAGATGTTAAGTGAATTAGCATATTTTAAAAATTATTTATATATTTTATATGAGCTGGGATTTTATGATAGTCTTTGTAATAGTGAAATAGGTTGTATGTTCCTTTTCATTGAAAGGATACAACCTTTTGTTTTATTATTATTATTTTTAATCCTCATCCAAGGATATGTTTATTGACTTTTCTTTTTAGAGAGAGAGGAAGAGAGAGAGAGAGAAAGAGAGAGAGACATCGATATGAGAGAGGAACATTGACCACTTGGCCCAACCCCTGTGGGCCCTAACTGGGGATTGAATGCATAACTTAGGTATGTGCTATGACCAACTGGTGGTCAAACCCACAACCTTTTGGTGCATGAGATAATGCTCCAACTAACTGAGCCATCAGGCCATAGCAAAAGGATAAAACCTTTTAAAAATAGTACTTTCAATGGGGAATAGCAGGTTCAGAGTTTAAAGACATGTTTAATTGGAATTAGTAATGATGTTGACAAACTTTTCCCAGATATAACAGGTATAGAGTCTTTTGAAATCATACACTCACTGAACTCTCTTCCATCGGAAATAACAGGCAAAGAACTAGGATATGGATGGTGGAGGGAGTGGGAGATGGCAAAGATGAATAAGACACCAGCTTGGTTCCAAGGAAATTACAGTCTAGCTGGACGTGTGCAGGATAAAGTAAGGGCATGGATAAAAGGCTGGGAGGAGAAGGTCTGAGTACAAGGGGTTTCATCATTAAAGAACCAATTTTATCCCTGGCTGGTGTGGCTCAGTGGATTGAATGCCAGCCTGTGAACAAAACAGTTGCTGGTTCGATTCCCAGTCAGGGCACATGCCTGGGTTGCAGGCCAGGTCCCCAGTGGGGGGCACTTGAGAGGCAACCACACATCGACGTTTCTCTCTCTCTTTCTCCTTCCATTTCCCTTTCTCTAAAAATAAATGAAATCGTAAAAAAAAAAAAAAAAAAGAACCAGTTTTTAAGGTCCTGTATTGGTACATAGATTTGACAGTGTGTTGGAAATACTTCCTCTCTTTTTTGTTTCATAACGATTCTATTTAGCAAATAGGATTTTAGTGACATTTTTAAAGGTACAATTTATGTAGGACATAACATCAAAAAATGACTTTAAGAATAAGTGGACTTGAATGACTAGGAATCATTAATTATGTACATTTAAATGATACAAAAATGGACATGCTAGAAATAAACTGTTATAAATTGTTGCTTTAATGATTCCTTCCTTTAGAAAATGTACCAATGGAAAGTAGAATATTCTTAGGTTGCTGATTACAAAGCCCCAAAGATCATTTAAGATTTTCCCTTCATCCATGTGGTGCGTAGCGTCCTATGCAAATATTGGGTAGAGAGCAGCAGGAACGGCGTTTCCGATGTAGCAGTTGGAAACGTGAAATGCCCAAGGGAACTAACCTATAATTGAGAAGGCCTAAGTTTTATACTCACCTCTCCCATTTAGTTGCCTGTTGATCTCAACTTCTCTGAGCTTTAGTTTTTTTTCATAGAAATGGGAATATTATTCCCACTTTGTCTGTGTCATAACATTGCTATCAGGTTAAAATGAGATACACTATGTGAAAGTTCTCTGAAAATTTGTGAAATACTAGTTGGGTGCAAAGAATTGTGAGGAAGAAATAATAGATTTGTGTCAACTTCTGCAGGCAGTTTTGCCTGTCTTTTTAGAAAGATAAATTCATGGATTAAACAGACGTTGTCTTTGAGAACAGTGAACCAGTATATTCTTTGAGCCTGATGACCTCTGGGCTTTAGTTGTGTTCCGCTGCTTGAGTAACAAGAACCGAGGCTGGTCAATCGGAACATTCAGGTTCCCGTGAAGCGGATGTAGCTATGCCTAAGGATAGGACACTAGGGAGTCTGACAAACTTGGAAAGGGAAAAACTTCTACCCCTTTCTTCCTAGAGGAATGTGGCAAGAAGAAAGGAAGATCAGGTAGGATAAGTAAATCACGTGGTGAGGTCCTCATTGCCCATCTTGTACTGAACCCTAACCTTGAGTGAGGGCAGAACCATTTTGAAAGACATTAGAAAACTGGAGAACACTGAAACTAATGACTCTGTTTTCCATGCAAACCCCACCTCAGTACCTGCATAATTGCCCCATCATCAACACCACTCGCTGAAATGGTGCATATATATATATATATATATATATATATATATATATATATATATATATAAATGGTAAATTATATGTGTGTGTGTGTGTGTGTGTAAAACTTCACCAAGCATGAACCTATATTGACATCTCATAACCACCCAAAAGCCATAGTTGACCAAAGGGTTCACCCTTGGTGTTGTACATTCTACAGGTTTGGACAAATGTATACTGACATATCCATCATTAAAATATCATACAGTGTACTTTCACTGCCTTTAAAGTCCTCTGTGCTCTGCCTATTTATTCCCAATCCTTCAACCACTGCTCTTTCTATTGTCTCCATAGTTTTGCCTTTTCTAAAATATCACATAGTTGGAATCCTATAATACAAATGTCACTTTTTCATAAATGCTTGCCTAGTATTTCCTATACGCTAGCTACTGCTCTAACTGCCTTACAAATGCTAATTCATTGAACCCTCCAATAGCAATGAATACTACTACTGTACCCATTTTCAGGTGAGAAAACTGAGGCCCAGAGAAATCAGTTTGGTGAAAAAGGAACAGAGCCAGTATTCTAGCACAGAAAAGTCTGACCTCAGAATGCATGCTTTCCGCCACTACACCAGGTGGCCTTTCGGTCTTCATGTCCACTCACTCTCTTTAAGCTTTTTAATGCCATTGCATTTCAAGCTCAAAGATAGATTAATATTAGTATTGGATAATTTTGATTTGGACATGCAGAGGAATTATGGAGTCCTAATGTGGTCTCTAACTCATAGCCCTGCTTTTGAGGAGCTCAGGTAATATATTATATTTGCCCCCAAAGGCCAGACGTTAATTAGTTGGTGGTTGTCATAAAATTCACCTATTAAAAGCTATTTATTACATTCTAATAAAAATGCACATGAAGTAAGTGTGTGACTTTTAAGCAGTTGTAAGTTTTATTTGGTGATTTACCAAGGTTTTGTTTTGATTTTCATTGTTTACCTAGACGCCCTCATGAGACACATGAAATATATTGTTTATGTTCCATAAAATTAACATGGAATGGCAGCAGAAGGCTATTTCTCGGGGGCAGGAAACTTTCTTGCAAAGAAGAATATACGCTAAAAGCACAAACGTGAAAGTGCACATGTTAACAATGATCATTTACACAAGAATTTAAAAGAATTTGTGAACGTAATTATTTTTATCATGCTGTATACAAAATAGCATTCAATTCCAAAAGAGTTGAAAACGTTTTTTAGGAAGTAAACTTGCAAAGAGAAAGCCTATCTGTTCAGTTACAGAAAAACAGTATTTTGCTCACAAATGTGAAAAATTAAGGGCTATTTTGACAGCCACATAAGTCTCCATATTTGCTTTTGTTAGAATATCTGAATTGTCTGTTTGGGGAGAAGCCTCACTCTCTGAGCCCTTTTTTGCTGAAGAACTGTGGCTTATTGGTTCGCATGAGGCTCTGTGGATGAGAGAGCGCACGCCAGGGAAGTGGTCAGATTTTGAAGATGGAAAGTACCTTCTGCTGTAATGGTGATGTTATATACATAGCCTCTGTTGTAACAGTGCAGCCGTAAATAAATGGTATCTGATATCGCTTGTGGTCAAATTACATGTGGGTTTGTATTCCATGTTTTGTTTTAAAGTATGATAAAGAGTAATAAAATATAACCAGTACTTTATTAAATTTAAATAAGCCAAGGTCATTGATATGAAATATAGCATTTATTATATTATTGTTAAATAGTAATTTCTTCCATTTCAGTTTTTTTTAGCTTTTGTTAATTAAAAGGTATGTATCTACTAGGTTGTTAATCCCTAATAACAACAATTATACCTTAGAATAACAGTAGGCGAATAGGCTTGAGAACATAATTTTCCCTTTAACTAGTGTTCCCCAGTATCAAAATAAAGGTTAAGTTGTCATTTAGCAAATTAAATAACCCACTTTAAGTGGATTTAAAATGACAAAATGTGGTATAATATTTAGCCTTTTCAGATGCACAATTACAATAGAGAGATCCAGTGGTTCTAATAAGATTTTTGGTGGTTAAACACATCACGTTGGCAAAGGGGAGAGATTTCCTTACAAAGCAGTGACAGGCGGATTGTCCTGCGTTTAAACAAGTCTGAGATGGACCACACAGCGGACAGCGAGATGCAGTTCGCCTAGAGTAAGCCCTGCAGGACGGTACGCGGTAATTTCCGGGCTTGCGTCCCCTCTGACTGAGGACGCAGCAGAGGCTCTACAAACTCATTAATGAAATCACTGTGTTGGAATAACTGTGCAGCCCGCCTCCCAGCGGAGCCTTACAGACGCGGTGCTTGTGTGCACATCATTTGGAAGGCTAAGCCGTTAAATGGAATCTGCTCTTTGAAGCAAATTCCTCCCTGCTTATTTTCTAAAGCATTAAAAAGTTACAACATTTAACCCAAGTCAGACTTTAGAGTTTGTTTTCATGCATAAGGCCCTCTCTAGAATCTTCAGGGACTCTGATGAAGATAAGATCCTCTCTTTGCCTTCAGCATACTGACATCAGGGAGGAAAATAAAGTTAAGTCACCTGTAACACTAGGCGTACCCTCCCTCCCTTCCTTTTTCCATTTCTTCCTTGGCTACTTCATTCCACCTATGATGTGCCTGGTAGCATTCTGGTGGCTAAAAAGTCAATGATCTAACAAGACAAAGTGCTTGTTTGGAGTTCCCACTCTGCAGAGGCCATCCACATGGACCTGGTAAAGACCCAAGGCCCGGATGAGTGGAACGGCAGAGAGCTGGGAGCTGGCTGGGAGGAACTGGGATTGTTTGGTGCCCAGAGGATCACGAGTTCAACCAACAGAATGGGGACTGTTAATGGTCAAAATGATGAGGGAATAAGGTGCAATAGTCCTAGAAAGTAGGTTTGGACCATGCTGTTGAATTCTAGACTGGAGAGTTTAGTAATGAGCAATGAGCAGCCATTGAAGAATTTTGAATAGTCACAAAATAAAAACTTTTAGGAAGGTTCCCGTGGCATCAGCTATTAAGATGGATTGAGGTGAGGAAGTCAAGGGCAGGGTGGTCACATACGAATTACTGTAATATTGGAGATGGGTGGTCATCACACCTCATCTTGGGGAGGCAGAGGGAATAGAAATAAAGATCAAAAGCTACAGTCTACAGAATGTTTTCAATAACTGGAGATCTTGAACATTCTTTGGATGACTGCTTGATACCCATAATACATGTGCTATCATTGCTCAGTGTATCACAGCAGTATTCTAAAATGTTTGTACTCCATCTTGATCCTGTTTGCAGATATCTGTGGCATTGCCGACACCTGCTCTCTATCATGGTTGTTACCCACAGAGTGTCTTGTGCATAAATAAATCTTCTTTGCAGACTTGGTGCTACAGGTTTGTTTTATGTTTTGGAAAAAGACTACGCGTGAAGGTTTATACCATTTAAAGACCTAATTAACCCTTGTTATAAATTACTCACTGTTTTCTACTTTTTCCTATCTTCTTTGTAATGGAAACTGTGGCCTTTAGCTCATTCCTGTGGTGTGAGGGAAATAAGCTCTCATAAGTATACATAAAAATTTCCCGACGATGGTGAGAGATGAGCAAGGCTGGTGGCGGGCAGGAGGAGGCAGAGGGCTTGGGGATGCCAGGCTCCCAGTGCTCCGGAGGAGTTCCTAGAGTTTCACGGAGAAACAGTGGCTGCAGAAACAGTCATCTGTCTCTTGGAGGGGCAGCTCCTGCTGTGCTTTCTTTCCATCTTTGTCTTTCTGTGTCTATCTTTCTATCCTATCTTCCATTCTGTTGTTCTATCTTCCCTCCTTCCTACCCTTTCTTCCTTTATTCCTTCTTATTTTCTACATGCCCATCCTCCCTCCCTTCCTTTCTCTCTCCCTTCTCCTTCCCTTCCTTCTTTAGTACACAGCTGGGTATAACCATCTTGCACATACAAATAAATGCTCTGGTCCAAATAGAACAATGATTGTTTAATAAAGTTCAGGTAGCAGCAGCCAAAGTAGCTATATTCATTCTTCTTTCTGGTTTCTTTGGTTTGCTTTTCTTAAGAGTATGGATTCATTGTGCTCTCTGTTATGTGTTTCAATAGATAAACCATGAATTGTTTTTTCTCTTATAATGGATCTCAAAATTTTGGGGTTGCAGACCTAATTCAGAAAAAATATTTAGAACATGAGCACTTAATAAATGCATGTGTTTTTACTCATTATATATGTTATATTAATTTAAATCATACATATTATATAATATGTAATATTTTATTCCTAACAAATACTATAATAATATAACAAAATATTAAGTTTAAAATAAACTAATAATTAAAGATGATACATAGTTGTATCATAAATTAATGTACTACTTACCTTAGACAACATCTCAAGGCAAACTGGACCCTTCAAGTGAAGTTTATCATCAGCAATAGTAGATATAAATCCATATTTCAAATAGCCTTCTTGAATGCCACAAAAATTGACCTACACAATCTTGGACATTGTTTGTCTTTGCTTTTACCCCCAAATTGTGGCTGGCAAGCTCATCATACGGAAAGAGAAATAGCAACACTGTTTTTTTTTTCCTGCTGTTTTCTTCTGTTTACTTTGTGGTATGTCCTTCTGTCCACAGTTTCTTTGCAATACCGTTTTTTTAAAAAAATTGATTTTGGAGAAAAAGAGGAAGGGGGAGAGACACAATGAGAGACAGAGAGAAAGAGAGAGGGACAGGGAGAGAGAGATATCAAGATTTGTTGTTCCAGTGCATTCATTAGTTGATTCTTGCATGTTCCATGACCGGGAATTGAACCTGCAACCTTGGTGTAGAGCCTTGGACAATGCTCTAAGCAACTGAGTTATCCTGGCCATGGCATCTTTGCAATAATCTTTTAAGCTATTGATCCTTTTGTGAATTTTGTGAAAATTTGATAAAATCTGTAAATCCACTTGAGCACACACTCAGTGCAGTCTAAAGGAGTAAGGTAAGTGCTAATAAATGGGTGTGGGTCCATCTGTCGCCCACTCTGGTTTTTCCAACAGAACATTGTGAATATTATGGGGCACACACCACCCACCCATAGAGGGGGCACTAGTTTTGGTCTAAATTTAAATATTAATAAAGCTTTATTGCTTTCTTATTTTTATATAAATAGTAAACATAAATAAAAGTGCAAATAATAATTTTCCTGTGCTGATACATATTTTAAATATATTTTTTAGCATAGGTTAATGTTGATATGTTATTTGTTAGCATATTTTCATTTCTTTCCAAATGAAGGAGTTTTGATTTGTGTCTATGAAAATAAGCTTGATTTGGTAAAATGTGGGGACTCTCGTAGAAGGGGTCATAAAAGTAAATAAGTTAACCAAACAAATATGTACAATTATCTTTGATTCATCAATGTTTATGTAGCAGAGGTAGGTGTGATGGAAACATTTATAGATTCAAATTTTACATGTTCAACTTTGTAATCAGAGGAGGGAAAATATTTGGGAAATAATCACATCAGTGTAGGTTTTCACAAGGACATGAAACTGGTCTTTAAATAAGGGCTCAGACATTTACTTTCCGAGATAGGTGATCTTCGATATTCATTCATATCAAAATGAAGAAGTTTGCCTGCTTGAACATATCATCAAGATGTTTTTAAAAATCTGAAATCTAAGTGGATGGATAGATTTAACAGTCTCTGGATGATGTTTTGTGACTTCTGGTAAAAACAATACATTTTAGAGTACTCTTCTTAGCTCTGTTACTTCCTGTGTAATTGAAAACAAGCCATTTTATTCATCAGTGATTTATTTTGTCACTTTGGAGGTAAGAATGATAATTATCATTGTTACAAGATAAAAAAATTCCATATTTTCAGATATGACAATTGTGGTCCTTAGGAGTAACACCTGTTTACATATAGTGACTGTCCTCAGACAAAAAATAAGTAAAGTTACAAAATTTGGTGAATAACTCTTAGTTTTACCAAATAAATTTAGTTTCATGCACAATATAAATTTAAGATTTTTGAACAAAATATTTTATGTGAAATTAAGGAAACACAAATAAATATCCTACATTCAGTATTTAATCAGTTTTGAAACAAGCTAGGTTTTAGACTAAAGTTTTTAGCTGCAGTTCGATTATGCTGCCCTAGTTGTAAAGGTGTTTCATTCTATCTCTCCATCCATTAGGCAAAGACCATCAAATGCTCCATTACAAGAATGAACATTTTTAACAGCTTTTCCTTAAATTAACATGACAGGTACTATAGTGCAATGTTGTTAATCTTTTCCTAAAAGCTTAATGTTGCTATTTAGTTGTTTACTAATAAATCAAAGAAAACATTCCTTGTCGTTTTAACCAGGCATAGATGGATGACTCCTCAGTGTCTTTGGAGATGGAGAGGAGATCCCACAGGAAAAGAAATGGTCATTTGCTAAAGAAAAAAGTTTATCACACAGACACACACACATACATTGCTGTATGCACTATACCTGAAAAAGATAAAATGAGAAGTCATACAAAACATTTTGTAAACTATAAAGTAGCAATATAAATATTATTTTATCTATCTACCTGTTTTTACATTTATTTATTATTTGATTCTGCTTCTTTGTTGTTTTCTTGAAGGTCAAGAATACTTCTTGGTATTTTTGCAATTTTGTATTTAGTATCCTTCTAATCACATTTCAGCCTCTTGTGTCCATTCCTTCCAAAGATTTTTTTTTTTTTTGAACAGGCATATCTATACTTCCCTGAGGGTTTCTTTGATCTTAGTTAAAAAAACATTATTCTGCTTGGGCTGAAAAACATTATTCTATTTGGTTTTGCCAACTACAAGGAAACAGTGATATGTACCTTTAGGCTAATAATTTTATTTTATTTTTATAGTCTCTCTTAAAGCTTTTTGGCAATTGATGCTGAACAAGTAATTAATGGATGAGTGAGTGAATGCAGTAAAGAAAGAATATGCAATTTTGGAGGCTTGAGTTACAAAATGTCACCAAATATTTAACTTAGTTTTTCTTTTTACAGCAGCACCTGAGTTCTTAATTATTAAAAATTCTCTTTATTGTGGATGATTACAGAGCTAAAGACACGGTACCTTTATCATATCAGCCTAATGTTGTGCCAAGTTTTGCTTTTGTTTTAGTACATCATCTTTTTTTTACGCCACATAAAACATAAATTAAAAGGCTAGTTAAAAGAGGAAAATGTATGCAGAATTTTGTATACCATTCTGTTTCTTCTGAAGAAGGAGTTAATCTTTGAATTAGTCTTGTAAGTAATTGACTGATAAAGATTTGGCTTGATAATTGCATAATAAGCTGGTGCCTTCCCATGTTATTAAGGTTTTAGTCTTATTTCCAAAACTGTGTTTATTGATTGCATGAGATGTTAATGTTATTATGAACTATTCAAAACCTCTAGGAATTTCATTATTTCTTAGGTGTTCAAGAATCAAGAAGATGTAAAATAAACTTGCAAGTAAAATAAATAATACCCAAAATTTAATATTTTCATCACTTCAATATATGTTGTCATTACCATTAATAATAATTTATTGACATCTTTTCACAGGATTAGGTAATTGACAAAATTTAATTATAAGAACAATTTTTATAGCATAACTGTAAAACTAGTTTAAGAAATAAAACTGGATTGATAACGCTGAATTGTTGATCCAAGTTCATCAATATGAAAGTCACAACAATTAGAAACATTGGAGAAGTTTTGATGTATATTTAAAAATGCCTCACTTTCAGCTACAGCAATCTTGGGTGATCCAGGTGACTTGTGGGTGTTAGACCTTGTCCCTTGCACCTTCTGACTCAAGAACTCTGGGAATAAGGTGGAGCTGGGTTGAGTGGTAAACCTTCTTTTTAGGTTTACCTAAAAACCCCAGAGAATCCCCACTAAGGACCCCAGAGAATCCATTCCCTATGTCAGTGAAGTGGTCTTACCCTCTCCTTTAGAAACATCTGGTCTGATGTAAGTTTTTGAGGGCTAGGGAGGAGGGATGGGATGTCATGCTATGGAAGTGCTGTAGCAGGTAAGGGGCAGTGAGTGGGGACATGGAAGCTGTTGGTCATGAGTGGTTGGAAGGACCCTGGTTTAACATGATCTCTGGGGCCACCAGGATACCGTTTTCGGGCAAGTAATTCATTTTGCACCATCACAGAAAAGCATTTCAAGGAAAAGTTTTCTCCTTTCCCCTTAATCTTGACCTTCTTTTTCCTGTTCTGATTTCTGCAAATGACACCCCATTCTCCTTTTTATCAAAGCTAAAAACTTTGCAATGTTTCTGGTCTCTCACCTTCTACCTCATTAATATAGGCAACTATTAGCCCAAATCTGAAGATTTACTGTGACACATCCATTATTTCCTTTCCTTAATTTGGCCTCATCCAGTCCTTCCTTTCAGTGTTTCCTCATTTCCCAAAAATCTAGCTTCTGAAATGCTGCTAGACTAATCATCTTCACCACAAACTGTGTTGTTGGCTCTCCCTTAATGGCAGAATTAAGAATAAAGTGGTCCAGCGTCGGCTGGTGTAGCTCACTGGACTGAGTATGGGCCTGCGAACCAAAGGGTCACTGGTTTGATTCTCAGTCAGGGCACATGCCTAGATTGTGGGCTAGGTTCCCAGTAGGGGGCACAAGAGAGGCAACCACACATTGATGTTTCTCTCCCTTTCTTTCTCCTTCCCTTCCCCCCTCTCTAAAAATAAACAAATAAAATCTTAAAAAAAAAAGAATAAAAAGGTCCAAGTTATATTAGTCAGGCATTCAAGGCCCTGCACAATGACTTGATCAAGAACTCAATCTCAGTAATTTCATGCTACTTTTCATCCATTCAATTGAAATGCTCAATATTGTCCAAACTGTCTGAACATCCTCCACTTCCTTTAAGGAGTTTTTCAGCCTCGCCATTTGTTTGAAATGCTATATATCACAGGTGGCAAACACAAGGCCTACAGGCTGAATCTAGCCCTCCACCTTATTTTACCCACCCAGGAACTTTTTTCTACGTGGCTGCAGCACTGAGCTCTTGCTTAACTGTTAAGGAGTAGTTACATTTATACAGTCCTAAAATGACATTCGGCCCTTTGAAGGCAACTGTGAGGCTGATGTGGCCCCCATTGAAAATAAGTTTGACACCCCTGGTGTATATTCTTTAGGATCCATTCCAAATATCTCCTCATCCTCATCAAGGAGTATTATCTGACTCCTTTAGCTAAGGTAAATGATCTTTCCTTGTCTTTTAAATGTCCATGACACAACCTTTGTCACAAGTATCAGATTCTAGTTTTTACTATCCAGTCATTGTTTTCTCCACGCCATCTCACCTGAAGACCTGTTGAAATTTGTGTCTCAGATAATAATGCTAAGCAACATAAATAAACAAATGGATTATGTTTCCAGGAATGTATTTTCTTGTGACATCATCAGTTTAGAGTGGCTGACAAAAAGGAAATTGTTTTGTTTAAATTTTCATAGCTGTTTTCCAAGGCCATAGTAACAGAGTCAATCATTAGGAGAGGTCTTTAATACATAGTACACAGTGTCAGGAAAATCAGTTGGAACGATCTAACATCTTGCCTTGCTCATCTCCCAGTTTCAGAGGTCCTGTTAAGGCTGATGCATTAAAAATTGTGCTTGTGATGATTTTTGTGTGATGATTTATTGCCAGTGACTTACTCCATTTAAAATGTTGATGCTTTGTGTTTTCTTTTGTTAGATTTTTCTTAGATTTTTTTATTTCAGATATTTCAGTGTTAATTTTGTTCAAAGTTGTCTTTTCCTGCCAAGGTGAGCCATGAAATATTTCAGGCTTTGTTTACGAAAAACTTTGTTCTACCATAAATATGATTTTAAGAAATAGAGATAAGAGAAATGGCATTTTAGGTTCACACAATGATTTGAACAAAGGTAGATAAGGTAATAAACATTAGGGTCATGTGGAAGTTAAAGTTTTTGCTTGCTGGAGAGAAGATGACAGAAATACAGAATTTCAAGACCATGACATTGAGAATCTCATATTAAAAAGCTTAGACTTACAGGTGCCTGAGATAAGGTTTACTAGCTGGGAAATGAATGAACAAAGCCTCCATTTTTAGGCATACACATAGTGGGGGTATGAGGGGTAGATTGGACAGATGAAAAACTGATAACAAAAAAACAAACTAGAAGCTCAAATTGGAGAGTGAGGAGGGCTGGGTTTTGGAGTTGCTGCAGAAGAAGGCTGATAGGACGTTTGATTCTCAGAGTGTTGGGATGACTTGCTGATGTTTCTAGCATGGGTGATAGGAAGCATGGGAATAGCTGGTATGGAAAACACAGGTGAGTGGGAGGGCGGGAAGCTATGAAAATGAATTCGGTCTCTGACTCACTGGATCAGAAATAGTGTGGACATTGCTATGTAGAGAATTCCAAATTCAGATGTGGAATTTGGGAGATAAGGGGCTATAAATGCAGATTTAACAGTCAAAGCAGAGATGTAAACATTGAAACCCAGGGAAAGGATAAAAGCAGCCAGACATAGCATTTACAGCAATGAGGAAAGGATGGAACAAAATTTCTATAAAAATAGGTGGAGGAATATAAATGGAGGAAATGATGAAGACTGAGAAGAAACCTATGGGCTCCATGTAAGGGGTGGGTCATGTATTTTCCTGAGGAAATATAGAAGGAATCCCCATGCAGCACAGGAAACTTCAGCCATGAGAACAGCAGAGAAAGTTCAAGTTTGTAATGGGACTGACTGAGAAGAACACTTGATTTTACAGAGATGAGGGCGTGGTAGGAAACTGTGAGTGAGCAGTGAATGCCCTTTGTGAGGTGTGGCTGGGAGCCAGGCTGCAGAGTGACTGGGTCAGGAGGAATTTATACATTGCTCTTGCCTATGAATGACTCATGATAAAGCATCCAATTTGTCTTAATATATTTGAAAATTTGTTGTTAAATATTTTCCTTCGGCTGTTTCATTTTTTAGGCACAAATGAGTCCATTTCCTTTTGCTTAATCTCTAAACTTCTTAGCCTTGAAAACTTAACACCCTTTTTGTTTGTTTGTTTGTTTGTTTGTTTGCTTTGGTGTGGCTTTTTAAAACATTACCTCGTACCTCCATACCTCATTCTACATGTGAGCCCCTTCTACGTGGAAGAGGACACGATTAGCAAAAGATCATGAGGCTTTTTCCCTTGCCCTGCCGTTACTTATAAAATTCTAGGATGGTGTTTGCTTAAAAAGCTGAAGCATTGCATGGCAGGTTCTCATGTGATGCTCAACTTGCTTTCTTCTGACCTGTGCTCGCGTTATACCTTTCACAGGTTCTCTTGTTAAGTGTGCGCCAAGCATGAAAAATTGTTTGCAATGGATCCTGAAAATGAGTTTAGCCTTAATCAACTTAATAGCTATTTTTTAATGTAGCATGGTATAACCTAAATGTGTACCTATAAAACCATCCAATTTAGAGATGGATTAGTCATCCAACTGGTCAAGTTAATAAAAACACAATTAAGGCTAACTTGGTCGCTCTTTCTTAGCCAGACGTTCCATATATGGGCTTACTAATCCAAAGAAAAGGCCAAGTACACTTGGATTTCTTCTTTCTTTTTTACTCAACCATTTAGAACAGCTCTTTCCTGGTGCATGTGTGTGTGTGTGTGTGTGTGTGTGTGTGTGTGTGTGTGTGTGTGTGTGTGTTGCTGTTTGTATTCTTGGGTTCTGGAGCGCTTTTTATACATTCTCTCTTATTTCCTTTCTATACCCAGAATCGTATTTGTCTGTGCATGTCATCTTCCCCCTTCAGCATAATCCCCTGACAGGCCCGGTCAGTGTTTCTCCTTCCCTTTGCTGTCTATAGCACTAAAGTAGGAGAATTAATCCAAATTACCTCCTAACAGGCCAGAGTTAGTCTCTATTTTATTATATATATCTTATTGTGATTCATTAGATGCTTGAGGCAAAGAATGTTTCTGAGTTGTCTGTGCATCTTTTTTCCTGCATCTGATGGATGCACCTGGCCCATCGTAGGTGCGATCATTTGTGAAACAGTGTATGAATGGCACATGTGAGGCTCTGTGCTAGGTGCTGGGATACATAAAATGAAAAGATGTGATCACTGCTGAGTCAGTAGAAGGAGCGTGGCCCTCACACTTACAGGAGGTGATGTTGGGGTAGAGGGAGTTGAAGGTTTATGGGACATGCAGTGTAGGTGCAGTTATAAAATATCAAGATGTTAGGAATCTTGAAAGCCAGCATAAGTATAGACCCAATTATGTAGATGAAAAAAGCTTAATTTCTTTATTGCATATCTTTTAACATTTCACGTGTGTTAATTTTCATTATAATGTCTTTGCACATGAAAAATATAGTAGAGACTGGGATGTCTGTACCATAATATCCATGTTTTTCCTTTTCTTCTTAGCAGCAGACCCTGACTTTTACCTGGACCCATGACGTTTTAAAATAACAGTCTATTTCCTATCCACCTGCCTATAGGTGTGTTTCTGTGACAAGGCTCTGACTAATAAGATACAAGTAAAAGTAGTTTATGAGTTTTCTGGGAAGGCTGATAAAAGGGAGCTGTCTCAGCTGAGAGGGCTCAGTCTTTGGTCCTTCTATCTTTCTCTTTCACCGTAGTTTATAACACTGATGTTGTGGCTGGAGCTTCAGCAGCCATCTTGGACCATGAGGTGATATTGATCATATAATCCATACACTAGAATGATGGAGCAGAAAGACAGGAATCTGTGATGGAGTTGCCTTATCCATCTTAGGCTGCTAATTTCTGGACTTTCTTACATAAGAGAGAAACTTCTATCTTGTGTGAACTTCACTCATTTTAGAATTTTTTGTGAATGTCCCTAAGTCTAACCCTCACTAGTAAAAAAGGATATTTAAAACTTTTTAACTCATTCTCTTTCAGAACATAGAAAAATATTATACATATAATAGGTCCTTTTAAGGTATGTTTTAATTTCTTGGCAGATAAAAAAAAGCTAAGTGAGGATGTTATCACCCCAAGATTATTCATTCCAACTACAGAAATAGGACTCAAAATGTAATTGCTAAATTTGTTAACTTAAGAAATACCTTGTGAGAGTGGGCTTTATATGTGGTAGGAACGGGCCTCAGCTGGAGCTCTTTTCCTGCAAAGTGACTGGACAAGTCGTGGTCTCGTCTGGGGAAAGGGGGTTGCATCTACTGGCTGGCTGGATATGAATATTAAATGATTAAATAAGGTAACATAAGAAGTAACTAGATTACTTCTTCTTTTCCCCATTATTTTTTCTAAGACTAAGAAATGGCAGGATTATGAAATACACCAGGCCAATTCAGATAAGCAAAAATAGTACTTTCCTAAGGTACTGCCATTAACATCTTTTTTAACAGCTCCCTTTTATCCACCTTCCCAGAATACTCATAAACTACTTTTACTTATACATAGTTACTTCTTATATTACCTTATTTAATCATTTAATCCACTTATACAGTTACTTGTATTATGTAAAGTAGATTATGTTCTTGTATAAGTAATGTAGATTATGTTCTCATATAATTTTAATCATACAATAGTCTCAGTTTTGTAATTCTAACTCAAATATAAATGATGTCTTGTTAGATCTATTTCCCAAAGTGCTCAAAACTACACATTTTTCTTAAGATTTTGCATTCATATAGCTGTCAATATATAACTGGTGGCAATAGAGAAAAACAGCCATCCATAATATGATATTATTATCATCATATATTTAATGTTTGAAATTAGTTTTTACATAAAATGGAAGTAGAAAAGAGTGTGGTTCAGATTAGAAAAACTGAGGATGATATAAATAATTAACATGGGTTTCAGAAGAGATCTTCATTAATTGTTAGTGTTTAAATATTTTAGATTTTTATTAAAAATCTGATGTCAAACATTTAGTAATTTGCATGCTAAGAGTGAGAGAGTTGTGCTTGGGAAATGATTCATAAAATAAATTCATAGTCAGCTGGAATGTTAGACATAAACTTGTAAACTCAAGTTTTAGTCACTCGATCAATAATTGAATGTATCTTAGAGATGATTGCCACAAATAAGCGTAAACATCATTTCTGAAACCTTGGTTTGATTTTGTTCTAAGTACGCTGTAAGGTTTGACAAAATATAGGTTAATGGGTATATAAAAGTTATTTTATTCAAAAATTGTCACGTAAACATCTACATTCTAGAACTTTGATTTATTTAAAGACTTTATTACGAAACCTTTCCATTAGAAGGTGATAATTAACGAAAGGCTTTGGAGGATGGTTGCTGTCGGGATCGAGCGAAGTGCCAATAAGCCGTGCTCAGCTCTTCGTGATCGCTGGCCTCCATGTACTTCTGACTTTCCCCTGCAGTACCGGAGCCTCCTGCACTCCTGTGCTGGCCCAGGGCAATGTGCCTTCTCTTCTGCTTTGAAAATGGTGGTGCTTCTGGCTGAACAGCCCCTCTTCCGCCTCCCACACTGCCTGCCTTTGCCTGGCTAAATCCTATTCTCTTTCAGTGTCAGGTGAGATGTTATCTCCTCCCCAAGATTTCCCTGAGCCCCAGGCCAAGCTAGGAGTCCTGCCTGTGTATTCCCAGAGCACCCTGTGGTTTCCTACTGCAGCATCTACCATGCCTACACTGCCACTGCTTCTCTCTGCAACTGCCTCTCTCAACCCACCTCCAGACTGTAAGCCCCTAAGGGAGCACCCTACTCCTACATGGTTTTTGCCCCCATGGTAAACCTGCATCGACCAGGATGCTGCCACAGAGCAGGCAATCAGTAAATATAGTGAATGAATGAAAATGAAGAAAATGAGACATCCTCAGCTTAAATGAATAATATGCATGCAAAATGCTAGCTCTGACCACATTTGTTCCCTGTTACTGAAATGGATTACAGCATGGACAATTTGATTAGAACCACCTTTAAGAATAAAGACAGGCTCTAGCCTTGATTTACTTAGTCACAGTTTTGGTGCCAGTTACGAAGATGACTGTAATGGTCAGAATGATATCCACAGAGCATTGTGTTTGGGCCACTCCATTTAAACAGATCAAAATCAAGAAATATTAATAAAATATATAATTTATCAAGTGTGAGGAAAGTGCATTTTTAAATTATAAATGTGAATTCAAATGGTTTTCAATGAATGGCTGGACATTTTAAAGGAAAGATTTAAATAGGAAAAGTTGGCAGCAGAATAACTTAAATGGTTTGGGTAAGACTTTAATTTAAAAAATCTTATCTCAGCATTGCCTCCATGTTTTATATCAGATTTACACATATGTAATTGTGCTTAAAGTTGGAGAAGATGCAGGATACTAAACATACCACAGAGAAATTTCTAGACTTTCCTTTCAAAGTCTGCAGTGGCTTTTTTTCTCCTTTCTATATTTATTCTTCAACAGTAATAATAAAATAAGTTGGAGGACTTGAACCATGTAATCACTCCTCCATGGTTCCATTTAAGCAACCCTGTCATCTAGGCCTGTCTCCAGCCCAGAAGCAGGCTGAACACATCTTCAGGCTGCCAGGCCACCAGGGCTGACAATAGAATCCAACACACAAAATCTGCAGCTGGAAACCTGGACGGCATCCTCAGGACCTTCTGTATTTGTGGGGAAATTTGGAGACAAGTCTTCTTCTCAATTGTTCTGATTTTATTTTTCTCTCTCTTTGTGCTCCCCTCACCCCACTTTGCCCATGTTAGTGTTTTTTTTGCATTTTCTGTTAGTCAGTTTGCTTGTATCTTCCTATCAACTCCCTGATTCATAGTGAGTGGATCTGCTCCATAGTGTTACTGCCCCATAGTGAGTGACTTATCGCTATTGCCTTAGGGAAAGGATGAACCACCTGCCATTAGAGAGCTGCAGCCTTGAAAGAACTCACAGCCAGGCAGTGTCTGAAGAATGTCCAAAACAACTAACGAACCTATTTAATGGATAGTGAGTAAATAGTACATTGATCACTTCCTCACACTTGCTCCCTTCCATGTGCTTTGTTCTGAGAAACTGCCTCTTGACTCAAGAGAGCCTGCGGCCAGACGAGCTGCTGCCATACATGGAGTCACCAGCTTTGGGACTGTGAACACCATGCTCTCGAGACAGTAGGAGTGAGGGACCCAAGCCCAGGGAGAGGCATCCTGGCCTTGCTCCTCCTTGCATGGGGAAGTGCTGCTGTGACGATGGGTCTCTGTGGCTTTGTGACAGGCCAGGAAAGCCGTCTAATATATTTAGTCATCCCTCTCTCTTGCTTGAATGGACCCTGACTTACCCCAACCCCAGGGGCAGGCAGCTTCTTCTGCGATAGGTGCACCAGGAAATCTCAAAGGACTCTCTTCATGGGGCTGAATATTTGTTCCTGTCACCCACGTGACCTCATACATAGTTAGTACAATGTTACTGACTGAGTTTCCTAACAAAGGTGCCCACAATTGCACTGCCTAGAATTCTCACGGTGCCACTGGGTTTTATTTAATATTGTATGCTATGTAATATTTTTGCTATGTAGATTCTGACATTTTAGCTGAAAACCAAGAGTGTCAGGAGAGGAAGAGACTGAGAGAGGAGGGCGGGAAGGAGAGGGAGGGAGAGGGAAGCATGAGGAGAAGGGGGAAAAGAAAGGGAGAAAGAAAGAACTTTATGTCAGGGCAATAACAACCAATTTTGTATTTTTTCATTGAAAAATGCCAAGTATATATATGTACACAATCCTTTAAAAAGGAGCTCTTAAAAATTTATATTCTTATTTATTTATATTTTTAATTTATTTTTTTTATTTTTCAGTTATAGTTTTTGTACATTACTATTAGGTGTAGGATTAAGGGATTAGACATTTATATAATTTATGGAGCGATCGCCCTGATTGATCTAGTACCCACGTGACCCCATACACAGTTAGTACAGTGTTACTGAGTTTCCTATGCTGTACTTTATCGTTCTGTAACTACCAATTTGTATTTCTTAATCCCTTCACTTTTCTCACTCATCCCTCCTACCATCTCCCTCTGGCAGCCATGAAAATGTTCTCTGTATCTATGAATCAGTTTCTGTTCTGCTTGTTTGTATTGAAGCCTCCTTTGTTCCCTTAAAGAACAAAATGCAGTTATTTCTTTGATAAAAATATAGCATATAATTAGAGCAGATAACTACTGAAAAAATAACTTCCTATTCTTTCAAAGAGGGCATATACAGTCAGGAAAAATGAAAGGGGCACATTTTTGCCCATAAGCCTTAAATTCTCTATTTTGTTCTTGAGTCTAAATCTGAGCCTGATTCTAGTATTCCTCATCAGAGAGAAACCACCTCTTTCATTAGTTCAATGGGCAAACTATTAGTTTGTGCTCAAAAAAATAATATCATGGCTGTCCTAATGTATTTTAATTCTGTATGATGCTTTAAATCCCTTTTCCCCTTCTCTTCTTAAGAATCTGTCATAGATAGCTTCTTACAACTGCAGTGTATGATCTTTCTGGTTCCTCTGGCTCCTTGGAGATTAGGGATAAAAGTAACATAGGGAAGGGTTGTCCTGGCTGGCCTCTACAAGCGCTACATTTTCTTCCTAATTCTGGGGTCTGGTTGGGAAATAAGCTTGAGTATGACAAATGAAAGAGACAGACATTCCCATTGAAGAGTTCACCAGATGGGATTGGAGTGATAAGTTCTGAGGTCTTCTTCCTTCTTCTCGATCACCCCAGACCCTGGAAATAAAGCTGTTTTAGAGACAATAGGTGACCCATTAGGACTTTTCCTTGGTGGACAGTCACTATGGTGCATCTGGTACACAAGCCCACCTGCGACTATTATCAGGAGCCTATGAGAAGCATGGCCACCAGCAGCAATAAATCCAGCTGTATACTATATACTATAGATAAGATTATATTTTTAAAAAACTCTTTCAGATTGAGTGAAATAAATTAAATGGAAAGGACGGTATATTTTGTGTAACAAATTGATGCTGCTCATCACTGCTGTTATTCTGCCAGAGGCCAAAAGCAGCTGCTGCTCTGGCAACTGACATATGTCCCAGCATGTCCCAGGATTTCTTTGTTCTTCTTAACAAAATAGAATTGAGGACACCTTCCTTCTTTAGTGAAAGACAATAGAGATTTCTCCATGCCTCCCTTTCCCCCAATCTCAGTCACCACTCCAGGTCCCCACTTCACACTGCTGTGTCCTTCTCCCTTCTGACTTCGTCCCCAGCCTATCCCCAAACTCTACTGGTTTGTCTACTGACCACTGACCTCCCATGTTCCTCAGCCATTACTCTGAAGGGAATGCCATCTCTTGCCTTAACTGACAAGGCAAGATGGATGTCCCCTAAGAGGACCACTTGCTCTGGAGCTCCTCTCGAGCATGTCCTCGAGGTCACTGGGCGAAGTAGGTGTCCTCTTCTCTCAGTGGCCTTCATTCACCTTTGATTCATCTCGCATCTCTACAGACCACTCTGAACTTCATGTCCTGGTGTGGAACCATACTTCTGCCATCTCCTCTCACAAATCTGCCAATTTTGGGGGGCATTTTCTCTGCTTTACTGAAGTTTCATGTCATATTCCAACATTTGACCGTTGTGTTGTGCTATTTAAACAGTCCTGGGGTGGTGATGACAACCTTTTACTACTGCTCTTGCTTCCTCATGGCTTCTTGGTAAGGGGAGGTTAGTTCCAGGTATCTCAGTTATTTCTGACAGCCTTACCTCCCATGACTTTTCTGCCTCAGTCATCATTCCTGTCCTTGTACCCTGGACTTCATCATCAGATTCCCAGCACTGTCTAATTAGTTGTTTTTACTCTAATATCAACTCCTCTCCTTTTCCTCATTTGCTCATCTACTCACTCTGCAGCAATTCTTCATCCTCTTTGAGGCTTCCAGTACATTATCCCCATCACTTTAAATTAACTCTGTTGACTAGACCCACTTCTCTCTTTATTAAGCCCAGCATATTGGTAACGCTCTTGACATTTCTTCAACCTCTTTTCCATCTCCTTCCCCACTGCACTCATCCGGGAAATGTCCAGGCTTGTATAAATCCCCTCATCTCACTTCTCTGTGCCTAAATCTGAGCAGTAGAATAATGAAGGGAAAAATTATGCAACTGGGGCTAGTTCTTACTCTAAATTCATGACCATGAACATCAATTAGACATATAACAATTTCCTCAACCCTGGTCTTTTTCCCACACCCCGAGATGACTCTTTTATATCTTCTTTCTTTCCTTAAACTTTCCATACCTTCCCTTCAGATGTTCCGATGTCTACCTAACCCCATTCCTTTTAAGTGGTATTTCAAACCATCTTATTGGAATGCCGCGTAATTCTAAATTTCTAGTAAATTTACAAGTCTACTTGCATCTACATCTATTCTCATCTTTTTCTCTGATGTAGTGGAGGAAACGCCCCTCTACCTACCCAAGGTAAACCGTTGCACTTCTCCTGTAGAACACGTACCCTCTCTTTTCAAATACACCCCTTCTTCAGTTATTCCCCTTTCTCTCTCTTATATCAATCATTTTACCCTCTATGTGAATCAGTCCTACTCGTATTCAAACATATTCTACAACTTTTCTTCCTGAAAGCCCCCCTCACGCTCCATGTAGCTACTACCTCAGTTTTGGAACACAGACATACTCAGCTGTCTCCTTCCCACTACCCCATCGCTTTGTCAATTGAAGATGGCTTTTGCCTCCACCACGCAAATGAAAACTGATCTCGTCAGGTCATGGTGACTTTTCCGTTGGCAAATCTATCCAAAGACAGTTAATTTTCCATTTTCATCTTACTCATACTTTTAGAAACATTCAGTATGGTTGACTGCTTTCCCTCTGTGGAAATGCTCACCATTCTTAATTTTCCTGACATTGCAACCTAGTGGTCTTCCTCACATTTCTCTGGTTCCTTCTTTTTGGTTTCCTCTGCCAACTCACTAGTAAGTGCTGGAGTTCCATTGGGCTTGCCATCTTCTCTCTTTACATCCCCGTGGGAAGCCAATTCCTTTCCTAAATTCCACTTATATGCCTGCACCTCCTGAGTTTCAATCTCTCTCATAGATTCTCCTTAACTGAAGGCTCATGTCTTCTCCACATCTACTCAGACACTTCAAGGATAGCTGAAACTAAATACACTCGAAACTGATTCTTTATCTTAACACAGTCACTTCTCTAACATGTCCAGCCACTAGTTTTCCCATTTAAGACCCTGGAATCATGCTCAATTTTTGCTTTTTCTCACTTCTACCTCTCAACCATCAGTAAGCCATGTTAGTTTTACCTTCAAAGTATATTCTTGAATTCAGCTGCTTCTCGCTATATCTCCACCACTAACTACCCTGCCTGTCCAAAAGTGATCACCTCTCACCTGAACACTTGTACAACAAAAACAGTCTTTCTTTTCTTTTGCTTCTTCTATGTCATTTTGCACATATCAGTCAGAGTGATTTAAAAAAAGTTTATTGGATTTATTGGAGTGACCTGGGTTAATAAAATTACATAGGTTTCAGGTGTGCAATTCAACAATACATCATCTGTATATTGTATTGTGTGTTTACCATGCCAAACCAAGTCTCCTCCCATCACCATTTACAGAAGTGATCTCTTTAGAATGCCAGTCAGATTATGTGGTTTAACTGTTTAAAACACTTCAATGTTTCCTTACTCCTATGCAATAAAATCCAGACTCCTCATGGCCACAAAGGCCCTGCGTGATCTGACATCTGCCTTCTCCCAGAGATTCATCTCTGTCTGCTGTTCTCCTTGATCACTATATTTTACTCACTTTGACTTTTTTATTTTTAAAATCTTTGAACACACCAAGCTCTTTCTCATCTCAGGGATAGTGCATATGCTTATTCTTATACCTAGATAGCCTCACCTTTTCCTGTCCTTTCAGAACTGACTCCTTGTCCCTTATAATGGATCCTGTATTGTCCAGGTCCCAGTTTAAAAGTCAGCCCCTCAGAGAATTCTTCCCTGACTACACTATGCAACATGAATCCAACCTTGCTAATCTTTAGTACATCATCCTGGTTGTTATTTCCTTCACGGGAATTAAAATAATTCATACTCATTTACTTTTGTTTTTTCATTTATGTATCTCATTTTCCATTTCCTCTACTACATTGTAGGTACCATGAGGTCAAACAACCACATCGCTCTTGCTCACTGCTCAGCCTCCAATGCCTAGCACAGTTCCTAGAATATGTATAGTAGTTTCTAAATGAAGTCTGTGCCAAATTTACATTGAAACAAATGGAATGCTTTTTTATTGCTTTCCCCCCTCTACTATATTATACCATATTCAGTAAAAATCTTTATACACACACACACAAAAGTGGTCCATACATTTTCTTTGGATAATGGTAATCCCTAATTTAAATACTTATATAATAATACTCAATAATTATGTGGTATCTTCTATTTTAGAGTCTTAAAACTATTTAGAAATAATAATTAGTGAACAAGTAGATGTAGTGACACTGAGTCATTAAAATACTTTTGTATATAGACCTAAGCTTGCTTTCTTAAGATTTCTGCTCTAACATATCAAGCTTCTGATTCAAGACCTCTAGCTGACTGCTGTGCCCTGGAGATCTTCATTAAGTAAATGATATGCCAACAAATTAAAAAATGTAAATCAGCAAAGAAAATCCCCATAATTAAAGATTCATGGGATACTTTTACTGATAACCATGGAAAAATCATGGTTACAGGTAAAAAAAAGCTTAGAGAGAATGACAAGTCTAATAATCAGATAATTATACTCCTCTCACCTGACACTTACTGAGTAACCAATGTATTGCAAAAAGTCTTTTGGACTCTGGGACTACAAAGCTGAATGTGATATGGTCTTTGGTTTCATTATAGTGAGAAGACATGTTTATCAACAGGTAATACAATGTGGTTAAGTGCCACGTAAGAGTACTATATAAAGTGCTTTAGTAAACAAAGAAAAAAGCTACTAACTCTGCTTAAAGAGGACCTGGAAAGGCAGCAATTTAAGAAAGAGTAGGGGTTTTCCCGGTAGGGAAAGCAAAAAGAAAGAGGAGCGCATTCTCGTGGAAGAGGAGGTGTGAGTGCGGGACAGTGCATGGCATGTTAAGAGAAGGACGCAGGGAGGAAAGGGGCAAGGAGTGGTATCCGTGCCCTAATGCACTGATGTCCCTGTAAGAAAACGATGAGGCCTTAGCATGCTTCATGAGGAGCTGAGAAGGCTGTAAAACATGAAAACTTTATTCTGTACAGGCTTTCTCTATTACACTTTAGGTTAATATCATAATTTAAGATGTCATAGCCTTTTGTCTACTTATTTTTAGAGAGGTGGGGAATGGGGAAAGAGAGGGAGAGAAATGTCAATATGCGAAAGAAACATCGATTGGTTGCCTCTCCCATGGCCCCGGTCAGGGACTTAACCCGAAACTCAACCATGTGTCCTGACTGGGAATTGAACCAGCGATGTTTTGGTTCACATGACAACATTCAACCCACTGAGCCACACCAGTCGGTGCTGAAGGTCATAGTCTTAATAATGTTTTACGAAACTGTTTAAATGACCAAACTGGACATTTCCTGCCATTTTTCTTTAAAAACAGATGTCATGAAGTCCATTCAAACATAATGGTCTTTTACCTCTATATTTCTGTATCGTTAAATGATTTAGGGCCTATCAAGACTTGATAGCTTGATTTAAAGCTATCAAGTTCAAGAATCATTTAAAGGATAAATTGAAAAAGTTTGGCTGGTAAGAGCTCCTGCCCATGACACTTTTTAAAAACATATGTAGAATGGGTGTTCATTTGCATTACGTAGTAGAAGAAGATTCTAGGAATACTTTCTTAAAATTTGCTACCCATGAACACAGTGATAGACATACCATATTAGAAATTCCTTAAGGTTAAAATATTGTTCCCCAAACTAGTTTCTTTATCTTTCTTTTCTTATTTTTAAGGTGCAAATGACTTTCTGTCACATTCTAAGAACAGTCTTAAATTGTCATCTTACTTGACTTCCGCCAAATGTGAAACCGACTACATCTTTTTCCCTTAGTTTCTGTGTTCTCTAAATAGTGCTGAGTTCTCTAATCCTTCAAATTCATGCTTAGAAAATATAAGCCAGTGCTTACAAAATGGATTTTTATTTAATTTCGTTCATTTTAGTATGTTGCCTCACTGCCCCCTTTCACTTGCCATGTGTCCACAAGACAGAAATTCTATCCCCCTACCCTTTTTAAAAAACAGAGTCAACCCTTTCTCTTCTGCCTAAGTACAAGAGGGCATTTGTCCTGGCTGAGTGGGATGGTGAATGGGGTCTGAGGCTTAAGTTCTCCTCCTTTCAAGTTTCAACTAATTGGTTGAAAATTGGCTTAAGTTCTCCTGGTTTTGGTTGCAGCTTCCGCTTCCAGGCACACAGTTACTCTCCCTCACGGCCTTCCCATGTTCTAATAGTGCATGTCCGTTTTCTCCTCTTTGGCTTCTTCTCTTTTGACAGTTAAATGTCTTTCAGAGTATTGAAGTCAATAGCCACTTGTTGAAATTCTTTGCATCTTTCCTAATATAGTTGATGTCACCTACTGTCATTGCCTCTTTCTTTGTGATCTTCTAAGGTTATAGCACTTATACTTTTAGTAGGAATTTGACAGAGAAGTAAGACAAATGCTTGGGCTTAGGCCACCATGTTTAATTGGAGAGCTTTGGGACTATTTTTGTAAAATACAAATATGATCCTATTAATTCATTCTTTGATTTTTTTTTTTAGCTATCTTGCTATATACAGAGTAAAATACAAAATTCTATTGGATGTTTTTCAAAGTGTTTCATGCTCTGGCCTTATCTGTCTTCCAGGAATGTCCTATATGCCTCTTTCAATTCTGGCCCTTTTATAGGAGTCAGTTCAACTTAATGGGCTCCTAATCTCTCCTGGTTGAACAGTGCAGAGAAATGAGAGACCTACGTTGAATACACTTTTAATACACATCATGGAAAAAGGAAATACTTCGGAAACCTCTTGGTATGTCAAATAGTGTAAGCAAAAACCAAAGCAGCCCTGTCCAGGTGGCTCAGTTGATTGGAGTGTCATCCTGTACACCAAAAGCTTGCAAGTTCAATTCCCCATCAGGACATATACCTGGGTTGTGGGTTTGATCCCTGGTCGGGGTGTGTATGGGAGGCAACCAATCAATGTTTCTCTCTCTCTTAAATCAATAGACATATTCTTGGGTGAGGATTTAAAAAAAGAGTAAAGCAGAACATGTAGAAGAGGATTTTCAGCAGAACCACAAAGAGGCTCCGGGATCAGGTACAACAGATAAAATGGGGGACAAGAGACAGAGCTGGCGAAAAAGAGGCCTCAGTAGAAAGCCTGTTTACCTATAAGCCTGTGAAGCCATCACGCTTCCCCTTCCTTCATTCCCCTCCTCTCCTTCCCCTTCTTCTATCCCCGCTTTCCCTTCTAACCAACCCCTCTCTATTCCTCTTCCTTGTACTCCCCTTTCCCCACTCTCTTTGCAGCTTGTTGAATTATTGGCCCTAAATATTTACTCCACTGTGATAATATCATTATTACTTTGGTCTGGGCCTCCTGGTAGGTAAAATCTACTTTCTCATCCCTTGAATTTGAACTTTGTACTTTGGCCACTGGCATGTTATGGATATAAGTAGCACTTAAACTAGGCTTTTGCAGTTGGACTTGCTTTCTTGTACATCTGACACAGCCATGAGAATAATGCTCCCTGGATACCCATTGTCTCTCCGGGCTAGATGCCAGAATGAGGTGTGTGGGGCAGAGCCACCCAAACCAACCCATACCTGGCTTCTTGAGGCATTGTTGTCCAGCCACCTGCAGATGCATCATCAAGAAATAAGTCCTATTGCTGAATATCATTAAGTTTCTATGGCATCTTCCATGTAGTAAAGGGTGGCTAATACAGAAGCTGATACAAGAGGTGAGGTGAATGTGAAAACCTTGAACTGTATGACATTGGCTTTTGGTCCATGTGGTATGATGATGGAGAAGCTTTTATACAGAGTTGGAAAAAATAGCGATCCATGTTTTGTAGTGGTAAAAAAAAATGATACCACTTTTATCTGTGATGTGAAGAAAATATCAAATGAACCTACACAGTTAGGTAAAGATATTTAGGAGTGAATGTTAAAAGTATGAACTGGCTGAATTTAGAGGTAATGTAAAAAACCCAGAAACTGCAAGTTTAAAATAGCATAAAACTCTTTCTTATCAAACCAGTTATAACACAACTGGGTATTATAACCCAATCTCGGGTTAAAAACTAAGTCTGGTGTGCTCTCAGATATGGGCAGTAAGACAAGACCCAAATAATAGAGTGACCGAAACACCCATTATTAAAATATTCAAAAGGACTGGGGTGATTCCTACTGATCTCTCATAGGACAAAAAAAGGTCCTAGAAAGCTCAAGGGAATCTCACAAATGCCTGATCCACTCCACGTAAATAGAAAGTGTGACTTAAAAAGAATTGTGAGTGTGGCTTTTGGTACACGGAGTTGACAGGAATCAAATACATAAAAAACCCATGAACATTTTAAGGAGGATGTGCTAGCAAAAGCACCACCAGCTTGGAACAAAATAAAGACTGGCTGTTAACAACGTAAAAGGACCTCTGAGCCTCCAGCTGTCTCTAGGTAGAAATGTATACATTTAATGCTACAAATTTCTCTCTAAGTGCTGCTTTCATTGCTCCTCACTAATTTTGACACATCATGTTTTATTTTTATTCAGATCAAAATGTTTTATAATGTTTATTTTTTCTTTGATTTATGGGTCAAATGTGTATTTAGTTTCCAAATAGTTGAGGATTTCCTAGATATCTTTCTGTTATTGATTTCTAATTTAATTCTATTGTGGTAAGAGAACATGCTTTGTATGACTTGAGTGACCTAAATTTACTGGGGGCTTTTGAAATGCTCACAGTGTGGTCTGCACGGATAAATGTTCCACCCACACTTCCGGAATGTATTCTGCTGCTGTTAGACGAAGGCTTCTAATAAGTCAGTTCGGTCAGTTGGCAATTGTGTTGTTTCCATCTCCTAAATCCAAGTCACGATTTGCTCTCTACCTGTTCTTTTACGTATTGACAAAGCAGTGTTAAAATCCATGATGATAGTTGTAGCTTTGTCTATATATACTGTTTTCATTTCTGTTAGTTTTTGCTTCAGATACTTTGAAGCTCTGATATTAGGTGCATAAATGTTTGTGATTATTATGTTACTTTGATTAAATGAAGTCTTTACCTTTATGAAATGACCTTCTTTATTCCTGGTAACATTCTTTACTCAGAAATATATACTTTTGATCAAGTTAGACATTCCAACATTCTTTTGATTAGTGTTCATGTGGTACAGAAGTCCCCCACCTTATCCCTGAAAGCTATGTTCCAAGACCCCCAGTGGGTGCTTGAGACCATGAGCAGTACAAAACCCTACACGTACTATGCTTTTTCCTATACATACGGACCTTCAACAAAGTTTAATTTATAAATTAGGCATAGGAAAATACTAACAAAATAACTGATAACAAAGTAGAACAATTATAACAATATGCTGTAGTACAAGTTATGTGAATGTGATCTCTCAACAATTTAATTAAAAAATTTCAGCTGCAAATGTAATGTCTTTTCCACCTTCACTAAGTATGTAACTTCTGAAGTTGTGGCTGTAACTTTTGAAGTCTGAGGTGTCACAGCAGAACATATGCAAGTTTCTCTTCCATCTTCACACTTGCGTGGGTAGAAGACTTGTTCTTACCATGGATCTTAACAACCTCAACATACAGTGGTTTTTCTTTCCTAATTATGTTGAGAACTCTCACTCTTTCATGTAAAGAAAGCACCTCACAGTTTCTCTTTGGCGTGCACAAACCACCAGCATTCCTACTCTTGCACTCCGGGGTCATCACTGAGTAGAATAAGGGGTCATTACTGAGTAGAATAAGGTTGACTTGAACACAAGCATGTGACACCATGATAGTCAATCTGATCTCCCAGGAGGCTCTAAGGGACTGAGGGACTGGCAGTGCCTACAGTGTGGGTGCTCTGGACAAAGGGTAATTGTTTTTTAAATTTTCATTTTGTATATCATCATTGATAACCAAAACATACAAATATAATAATGCAACAATGAGCATGCTCATTAAAATAATAATGCATCTGCAATAGTATATTTTGGATAAATTCCATGATGTAGCACTACTAAGACATACTGTAAACATTGGAGGGGCTTTTTGATATTTTTATGTTCTTTCCAGAAGACATGCTTTGAATGCGTATGTTTTGTGTATGTGAGCTTAAAGTAGGCTGGAGAAGCAGTGTGGTGTAATAGTGAAAACAATAGTCTTTGCAAACAGACTCCAGGGTTGAGTCCTGCCTTTACTTTGTACTAGGTATCAGTAACTGTTATTACTAGCAATTAACTAGCTTGGGCCAAGTTTCATTATTGTTGTATGCTTTATTTTATTCATCTGTAAAATAAGAGTATTAAACTAAGGATTAATCAGTTTCACCATAGGGTTCCGTGTTGTTTTGTTAGCTTTGTTTCATTTTTGTTTTAGAAATAAATTATTTAGTGTATGTACCATACATAGAAAATTGCCAGAAACATGGTAAGTACTCCATATATTTGCTTATTATTATTACCTAAAGCTGCTTACTTGTCAATCATCTTACAGAATAATATTTCATGACATAAAGTTTTTGAAAAATATAGTATGAAGAGAGAATAGTAAATTATAAAATGCATATGTCAAATTTCTTTTTCAAGAATAGATAATGTTCCAAAAAGCAGCAAAATATTTCAATGGATATTTTGGGTGGCATTTTTTTTCTGTAAAAACTTTCATGCTAAAAAAATAATCAAATTAAAAACACATTACACAGCTTTCCTGTCATCTCTTCTGGTATCTTGTCTTGTTGCTTAGTCAAAGGTACTTGCTCTCTCAGTTCTCCCACAGCTTCTATTAGGGAGTTGTGCTCAAATGACTTGTTTACACTTCTGCCTCCACCACTAGACTCTGTGCTCCTTGAATATAAGAACCAAGTTTTGTTTAACTTCGTGTCCCCAACGTCTGACAAACAGCAGACCTGCTAGATATTAAAATCACCCTTAATAAGTTAGACCTAGAATCTCGATAGTGGAAACTTTCAATCAGTGAGTGGTGGTGTTTGTGGTATTTAAAAGGCATATTATATACTAAAATATAATTGTATCCTTGGGAATGAATGAAGGTGCCAGTTACAGAAGGTAAAGTGTTGCAAGTCATCCTGGGTGGTAGTGACAGACTGATGAGTCTTCAGTGGGGGTGTGGAGTGGGCACCTGGGAAGGTTACAGAATTTGCGGGGGCGGGATGCAGGATATGTGATTAAGTTTAGGAAAAGGAGGCCTGGCTTTGAAAACTACTGCTCTTAGGCATGCTTTTGAAGGGGAAATCTCCAGCTGAGGAAAGGGCAAACTGGAGGCTTCTGAGTTCTTTAGGTTTCTTGTCCAGAGTCAACTCTATACTGGTCTCAACAGCATGCTGCTCTTTCTAAGGAGGCTGTGGCCCAAGTGGAGTAGAAAATCCTTTCCCTTGAAGCTGAGACACCAGGTGACTCCCAGGTGGTTTTACTACCGGTTTAGAGATTCAAAACAGTACATATGAGCAGTCTGTAATGAGTATAAATGGTCTTGCTTACAATATATAAATTTTTCTTATCCTTTCGTAGATAATCGGCTCCCACTTAATTCCACAGGATATTCGAGGAATGGAATAAAGCCCACCAGGGAACCCCATTGACTCCATATCCTGTTCCTACCCAATCCAGCCCTTGGGGTTCAAGCTGTATCTCTGAGGCTTGTCCTCTGGCTTGAGAGACAGTTTTCTCCCCACCAACTGATACCAGGAGGGACCTTACTCTTGAGTGAGACCCTGCTTCTCAGCAGTAGGGTTGCGAACTTATTTTGGCACAAGTTCAATGGTAGAATCATGAATGTTGAGCTCCAGAGTTCTGAAGCAAGAATTGAGTAAACATTGGGTTAAGTGTTCCCTCAGAGCATGCATTTGATTCTATAAAGGATGGTAACCATATTCTTGTATTCATGATCTGAATATCCATGACCCCTGGAAAATATTTTTGAGGTACTAGCTGATGTGTTTTTGTTCCTGGTATTTCTTTCTCTTCCCTAACCCTTCTTAGCAAGGCATGTTATTTTCATTGGCTCAGAATGCAGAGAGAGAAGAGGGGGTACTTCTTGACTTTAGCCTCAAAAGCTTAGGCACTCTGAGCCAGAGTAAAAATTAAACACATCATCAGATGGGGTCTTGTTTCTACCTGCCCAGGTAAGGCCTTGGGAAGCAACAGATTCTCTGGACCCAGATGGACACCCAAGCAGGAACGTACACATGAGGTACAGGTTGTCACACAGGGCCGTACCACCTCTCAAACTGCCCTGCAACATAGTCTGGTGCAAAAGGCACAGAAATTTTCAAGAATCAGGAAGGAAGAAGATGCCATTTCCTGGAGTCTATATTCATGCCAGAATGGGAAGAACATTTCCCACGGTTCAAGGGTGGCATTTTACAGGGCAGAGAACACAGGGTGTGAGCAAGGCTTGCAGCTGAGAATGAAAAGCCCCAAATAATGTTTAAATGATAGTCATTTAAACTTCATACTGATTATGTGTAGGAAAAGAAGCAAGAGCTCAATGTAGAACAAAACTTCTTTTCTGATTTGAAAAGTGCATTTGATACAAAGGTCAACATGCAAAACAAAGAAAATAAATGGGAAAATGGGAAGTTAAAATTTATTGAAAAGAAAATAGTTTTCTTTGTTTATAAATAGTAGCTATATAATTAATCATGAACACAAATGCAGCATAATTAATGTTGTAAACAAAAATGTACATTGCAAAATATCTAGAAAAATTATATAATTGTAATAAAATTTAAGCCATTTATTTTTATTTTTTTATTTTTTAAAGATTTTTATTTATTTATCTTTAGAGGGGAAGGGTAGGAGAGGGGGAGAGGGAGAGAAATATCAATGTACGGTTGCCTCTTGTGTGTCCCATGCTGGGAACTGGCCTGCAACCCAGGCATGTGCCCTGACTGGGAATCGAACCGCGATCCTTTGCTTTGCAGGCCCGTGCTCAATCCACTGAGCTACACCAGCCAGGGCAAATTTAAGCCATTTAAAGTGAAGCTTCATTTTCTTCTTTGGTCCTAGATACTTTTCTGTTGTCATGCTTAAGTTTTGTTATGCTTATGTTATGTTCTGATCCCAAAAGGTAAGATTTTAAGGTTTTTCCAGTTCAGGGATGTCCAACCTACGGCCCGCAGGCCGCATACAGCCTAGGATGGATGTGAATGCAGCCCAACACAAAATCATAAATTTACTTAAAATATGAGATTTTGTGTGTGTGTGATTATGCATCACAATGTATTTAATGTGTGGCCCAAGACCAGTGTGGCCCAGAGACGCCAAAGCTTGGATGCCCCTGCCAAACTTCTTTTCCTCTGATAAGATGACATAGTTAGCTTGTTCTTATAGTTGTTCCCATGAGCCAGCGTCACGTAAAATTCACTAACGGAATACATATGGGTCACTTCGATGAAATATGTAACTAATCTCAATAGTATATGGAAATTCCAAATATAGTTATAAAAGTAGATAATAGTATGGTACTGTGAATAATCAGCATTTTTATGGTTAAAATTATGTCAGCATTTTCATAATGAGTCCCTATTTCAAAAATTATAACTTGACCAGAGGACTTTATGCTAAGATTTAATGTGGTTTTGAGATCATTTTTTTCAAAGTGATTTTCCCCGGATTTGACATTTCTTAGTATCAGACAAATACAGCAGGAGGACCAATTTCCTCCTTGCATCATCACTTCCAGTGCCCTGTTGCTGTTCCACCATGCTTGCCTGAAAAAAATGAGGGATGAGCAACAAGGGGCTCCCCGTGTTCTTGGGTCTATGTCATGAACTGCCTTATGAGGAAAATAGTTTATTCAATTATGAGACTCTTGATTGGGCTCAAGACAGAGTCAGCATATTTCCTTTGTTGTTAAATTCCTCTTTTAATCTAGACTTCCAGGCCATCTTCCTATTTTTCTATTTTAAAACCCATTCATTCTAAGAACTGTTTTTTTGGCCCCATTAATCCTCTCAAGTGAATAGATGGTCTTTCTAAAACATTAAGGCCCTTTCTATCATTGACATTCTTTTTGTGGTTTGTTTTTAACAAGTATTTCTTACTTTCTTGTTTTCGAAGACAGGGGCTAAGTAAGTTTCCCCAAGTTTAAATACCTAGTGACAAGTTCAGTGCCCCATGTCCTTATGTAGACACAGATTCAACCCCTCTATGCCCTGAGGCCCCATCATTTGGAATGGAATGTATTATTATTTTGTATTTGGTTTCTTGCTTGCATGTTCTTGGTGTTCTCATAGCACTTTGAGCTCTCATAGCACTCAGATCATTGCTGTAGCAGTTGACCATTTACAGGGGCCTTTGTCCTGGAAACTTCCTGAAGAGAGGTTTGACTTAATTTTGTGCCTTTTCTTGGGTCCACTTAGCCAATAAACCAAAGAGTAATATAAAACAAAGTCTCTTGATTCTGGCTTAATCTTGGCAACTCTCTCAATTGGCTCTGCCTGGATTGTTGCTATATAAGGCCCCATTTGAACTCACTGATCTAACATCTCATTTCTGAGCACAGGTTTCTGGAGTATTCACCATACACCTCCTTCTTTCCCCTGAAAAGGGGAATTGGACACGACCCAGATTTATTCTTCTATGTATGCCCCAAACTAATGACATAACAAGTGGTCACTAAATATTTCCTGCATAAGTGATATAACCCACTAGTACACTGACTGAGACTTGTTTGTCCACTCTTCCTGGTAATTAATATAATGAGTGGTCTGAATGAGGGTCCGTATCTCTCGCCATAGAACAGAAAAAATGGGAGCTATATACATGATTCTGTCTGTATTAGCTTCCTTCACCAACCAAATGAACTCACCATGTGCAGACTGTTCTACAGAAGGTGTTAATTCACAATGATTCAAATTAACATTAATATTTGCAGACATTGCCTTTCATTTATCTTAGCTCATTTACTTTATCATAAAGTAAGGCTGAGTTAAATATTAGTATACGCAGAAGAAATTTTAAATGGTGATGTAGTACAGCAATCCTTATAAGGCATTCATCTTCATTACTGAGGCGACATTGATAATTCCCTTAAGGATATACCACTTTAGTTACAAGATTCCTCAAGGGAAAAGATGAATGCTTGAGATATAAGCATCTTGCATGTTACCCAACTAAAGGATTTGTTATAAAAGACTTGAGGACAGAGCCCAGAAAAAAACTAGAAATGGTAGATTGATTGAATTGACAGCCCGATATTTTATCTATATCTCTCTGAAACCACTCACTTCGCAATCACCCTTCCACAGTGATCGTAGACTTGGCCATATAACTTTCTTGGCCATTGAGACAGAAAACATTTGATATTAAGAGGAGGCAGGAAAAGTGCCTGCATATTTCCATTTGTTCAACGACTCTTGCCACTACCAGGAGAACATACCCAGGCTAACTGGCAGGAGGGATGGGAGAGAGTGGAAAAGATAAGAGTTGTCAAAGCTAAGATCATCCCAGACCAGTCAATTCCAGTCCGTCCACCAACTGAGCAGACACATGAACAAAATTGGCCTAAATCTGCTGAACTCACTGCCGATCAGCAAAAAATGCTCAGCAGAGCCATAGATTTCTGAGAAATAATTAATGGTCATTGTTTTAAGCAACTAACTTTTAGGGTGGTTTGTTACTTAGTATTGTGGCAATTGATACAGTGGCTGACTTTCCTTAATGTAAGATTAAGTAGAGTCGATAATTCATTTGTGGATACCTAATGAATTTAGATCTTAAACTTTTCAGTAATTTCAAGTAGGAAGGACACATACAGATGGTTGAACTGGAAATTATGAATAATTTTTTTCACAAGGAGTAAAAAATCTGTAAAATTAGATGATTTTCAGAGTCAGTATATGGTCTTAGTAAAAGATGGGCTCTGAAGACAAATCATGCGGACTAGAATTTTGGCTCCAACACTTTAAGAGCTGCATGACCTTGGTCAAATTAATTTCTCTGTGCTTCCTTTTCCTCATTTATAAAATTGGAATACCTACTGATGGTTGATGGTTATTAAATTATTTGAGGAGATAAATGTAATGTACTTAGAATAGTCTTGACACATAATATGCAGTTAATAACGTCAGCTATTATTATATAACAAGCGAGGCTAAAATAGAGTGGTATCAAATCATTACATGGCAAGTTTCAAGGTACAACACAAGACTTCAAATAAGAGGGTTTTTCATTATTATCAATTGATTGTTTCTTCTCTGGATATTTTTAAAGGCTGATATCAATGCACTCATTAAGCAATAGAGGGGTACTGGGTTATTGGAGTGGCAAACCTGAATTCAAATTATGTAATGATTGGCAAGCTGGGAGCCTTCCTGGAATTCAACTTATCAGTAAGGAGGGCTTGGTGAAGAAGATGACCTTTAAGGGACTGCACACCTTGAAAATTCATTGCATTTAAGTCTGTAGTAGCATGGAACTGAAAATAAGCAACTGATCTCTTGTCGCAACAGTGGACTAGTGATTTTCTTATTGCAGCAATAGTTTTAAATGGTAAGAAAAAATAGAAGTGTTGACATTTTAAGTAAAACTCCACTGTTTTATATCAAGACAAAGAATAGACTATGTATGGTAATGTTTCCAGAAGACCTACACGGTGGTGCCACACTGTGGTAGATGCTGAGGACCAACAGAAAATGCGTAAAAGCGCATTTTCTTCCAGGCCCTATGGTGTAGTGGGAAGACAAGTAAAGACTTTGGAAACAAGGATACAGAGACAGACGCAGGAGCTGCACAGAGAGGGACTTTTTTTCACCTTTTAAAAAGAATACTATTACATCTCATTCTTCATAAAATGTTGATCTTGTCAATTGATAAGACATAAAGTCCAGATTTGTTGTATTTATGACTAGAATATAGGTCCTCTTACAATGGTTGTAGCTTTACTCGTTTTATTATTTTTCCGTAGGAGTATAAAGATGGAACATCTGGAGTCTCTCAGTGCTCTCATCTCCCCGGACTTCACACTCTCTCCAGGGCAGGTTTGGCTCCAGCACCTTTCCAACCAACCTGATTGAATTCCTTTTACTGGTGACCAGTTGCATCTGCTCTAGGTAGGCCATTGCTTATGCCCTACGACCTTTGCTTTCTGCAGGCACCTGTCTTTTCTGAGATTTGGGCTAGCTGATTGCCCTGCAGTCTTGCTTTCAATGGATTCAAAAAAATTCATCATTTGTTTTTGCTCTCTTATATGGATGCAAATGAGACTCTTTCTAAATCTCTGCTTTGCTGGGTAGAAAACAGTTTGCTATTAATGAAACGTTATTATAGATATGATCAGAATTTCATATTTTCTTACAAATTAAGAACCAAGGGTTTAGGGATTTAAAAAAGGAAGATGTGCATGAGAAGATAAAGATATGTTATGTTTTGTTCTTGAAATAGTTGCAAAGAGATTATTCTCACACCCCAAGCACTGCGACTGAGGGTAAAATAGATTGCCAAATTCTTTGGATGAAACCATTTCAAAGTGATGAGGAGCTGATGTTATCAGTTCATGTGTTGCACAGGATTGTCATTAAGACACCATGTCATGGTTTAAATAGCAGCTTTTTTCTTTCTTAGTGGTTCCTAAAAGAAAAGCGTGACATAATTAATTGATGGCATTCTCTGTACTATTAGCAGTAGACTGGGGTTTCATGTAGATACAGTGACTTTCAGACTAGACATTGAGACTTAAGTGCTTACAAAATTAAAAAATATATCTATTTATGTAAGGTTTCCACATTAAACCTTTCTCACTTACAATTTTCTTAAAATAGATTTACTTGTGAGGTAATTAGCTGTTACATTGGAAAATGGGCAAAGTGTTTTGATGACTTGGAATATAGTTCAGTTATATTTTCAACGGCGGTGGTGGGGGGGAAGTAGGTTAAAAGTCAATACAGCCCTGGCTGGTGTAGCTCAGTGGTTTGAGCGTGGGCCTGCAAACCAAAGGGTCGCAGGTTCAATTCCCAGTCAGGGCACATGCCTGGGTTGCAGGCCAGGTCCCCATTGTGGGGCGCACAAGAGGCAACCATACACTGATGTTTCTCTCCCACTCTTTCTCCTTCCCCTTTCTCTAAAAATAAATAAATAAAAATCTTTAAAAAAAGTCAATACAAAAGCAAGTGTTATTGGGATCTAAGAAGTGCATCATGGGACATGGGTGATGGGGTAAAAAGGAAGGGAAAGAACTGAGAGATAAGCAAACTTTTTAAAATAAAGGGATAGTGAATAAAGACAGGAGAACATCAGCTTGCTTTCTTTCTTTCTTTCTTTCTTTCTTTCTTTCTTTCTTTCTTTCTTTCTTCCTTTCTTCCTTTCTTCCTTTCTTTCTTTTATTTTTTATTTAGACCAGATTTATATTTGATGAACTTTCTCTTTTTTTATTGTTGTTCAATTACATCTGTCCCAATTCTCCCATCCCCCCTTGCTCTCCCCTGTCCTGCCCTCCCCCACTTCCTCAGTCAGTCCCCACCATATTATCCGTTACCATGGGTCCTTTATACATGTTCCTTGACTTGACCCTTTTCCTTCTTTCCCCCATTCTTACACCAGCTTCTAAATAGTACTTGGGCCAGGGGAGACTTCATGTATTGTTCTAATGATAATAAAGTCAGTGCACATTTATGAGAGTGATCTCTTGACTACATGTCCAAAGGAATCTAATTCTGTATGTGGACTTTATGACATACACTGGTTCATGGCTAGAGAAAAAATTTACTTACAAAAAAGAGTCCTTTAATATTTTACAAAATCTTCATAGTTCTTAACATTGAAAAGTGTGTACTTCCCTATCTCAAAAACCCCACAGTATTTTTCAAGGCAAAAATGATATGAGTTGTATAAACTGAGACCACATTTTTAAAGAAACACTTAGTATCTTTATGTTAGGATGTTGTCTTTAATCTTGATTCTAAATAAAATGTAAGATTCATACATGTCATATGTTAGCGAATAAACTAGAGTTTAGACCAGATAAATATTTGGTGTCCTTCTGTTTAGTTTTATCATTCATATAAATTCTAAGTGAAGAGATATGCCACATGCTAGTGTATTTTTTGTGATGTGTTTCTTTGGTAGTATTTTAAATAACAGGGAGTACCCAAAACACTGATCATTATGGAGGGATTTAACCTCAGCTAGCTATTTTATAACCAATGCTTTATTCCAGCTCTATAATTAACATCTAAAATTAACATTTTTCAACATGACTTTAAACATTAGAGAATCTAAGTAGATATAAATACTTAAAGTACTATTGCTTTGCACTTTTTAGGCCTTTTAAAACGGAACTAAAGTCAGTCTCTTTCCACATGAAATATGGCACAGTACATGCTTTGGAACTGTTTTATAGTTTTAAATATTTTTATGCAATTGGGTATAACTATTTCCATATGTTTATAAAGAGTAAAAGGAGGTAACAGCAGAGATGCTGAAATGTTCTCTGTCCCTTTGCATTACTAGCCAGCCATGTGAGAGAACCAGTCCCTTCTTATCTCTAGTCTATTGGTAAGTGGGACTTATTCACATTCCTTCATACTAACCTGAAGATGCTGTTTAGTGCACCATAAACATAACTTATGAATTTTTACATGATTAAAATGGTCATAACTATCCAATGTTTCTTGCTGATTGAATCTGCCACCACTATTTACTAGGAAAATAAATAACACATGTTTGCTCTTTTTCTAAAAGGTTCCTATTTATTCTGTGGTCATTTCCCACTTATAATATTTCCAGCTTAATTTCATAAAACAGCTTTTATATGACTTGAAAAAAAAGGCCTTATTGTACATTGTCTTAAAGTATTTTGCCTTTGAGCTCTGGACTTTTATTTGAAGAAACATCCAACCATCCAGTTTTTCTTTCCCTTTTTTTTTTTTTTTTTTTTTTTGAGGCCTGTATTAGTGTTGGAATATAAAAAGTGAAACAGCTGCATGCCTTGCATATGCATGCAGAACAGGCAAAATTCAGCTGTTGAGAACTTTTTCCCCACCATATTAGCAATGCTTGTGCCTAATTTGCAGTTGTCAAACAAAGAAAACAACGTTTACAAGGCCTTTGACGGTCAGAGGGCTTATTGAGATGAACAAGCATGCGGAGAAAACTGGTTCACAAGACAGCCCCCATTGTTATCATTTCCTTTTTTTAAGTTAAATATATATGGGCAACATTGGTTAGTAAGGTCATGTAAGATTCAAGTGTGCAATTCTAGGATCATTATCTGTACATGCAACGTGTGCTCATAACCCATAGTCTAGTCTTCCATTATCTTTCCTAGGACATGGATGTTGTGAGTAATGATGTTTATGCCTCCTTTCTCATGTGTAAAGTTCAGTGAACATGGCTAAATCACATCTTCAATCATCAAATTCCTAGTATGCCATGAACTCCATGTCATATATTTAACATATGTTCGAACTGAGAGTCAGGACCTATTTCTATACCACCTCATTTGTGTTAAAAAGTGAAGCATCTTTGATACATGCTTCAAGGCTTATCTCAAATTGCATCTTTTCTAAGAAGCTGTCCTGTTACCTGTGTTGAATATAATCTCAAACCTCCATATGATGTGGCAGGTTCTGCCTTGTATTATAGTTATTTGTAGATTTGTCATATTTCTTTTCATTTTACCAGGTAAACTTCTACTTATCTTCTTTCCATTCTTGCAATTCTTATATAAAGACTGCTCTCTTGGTACTGGTTGTCCAATCTAGAGGCAGGGTTAAGAGTGGGTGTTCTTCAACCCATGGAGTTGAAATCACTCATCCAGTGTTTTGCCCTGCAACTTCTGGTCACATACTGATGTTGAAAGGGTTAAATTTTGATATGGATAAAGAATACACACAATTTACATACAAACAATATATATGTTATAATGGTCAGTTAAAAAGGCATTGATTATATAATAAATTTAATTTGACATTTCTAAGTAATTATGTGAATTTCATAAAAGTCTTTGAAATCTAGAACTAGAAAGTACTTTAAATTCAAGCAGCTCATGTTACAGAAAGAAGAATCCAGATTTTAGAGACACATGAGAACTTTACTTCACGTTTAGTCAGGAAAGTTGTTAGCACAATGGACTTCTGATTCCGTTACTAATGGCTCTCATTTGGAAATTTTCTCTGTTAACCTTGATGAAATAAGACTTGTGTTGTTAGTACCCTGCTGTATTTATTGTCGGGCTGTAGGCTCATGATTTAATCATATTTTAAAGACTGAATTTTAGGAAGCAATACCATTATATTTTATGTCTGTTATACTTTTTATTATAGGTGATTTCCAAGTGATTCACATGGAATTTTAGCCAGTCCACTTCTGCTCAACAAGCCTGATGCATCTTCATGTTCCTGGTTAACAAGGCAGCAATTACCTTTGAGAGATTCTTCTGATAAGAAGAAGGACAGTCCAGAATCACTCAGGCCTTGGTACCGTGGAAACCAAACAGCTTAGGGACAGGATGATACAGTTACTCCAAAGCCTCTGCCTATGTAAGGAGCGTGCAAAGTTATGGGCAAAATGAACCCAAAAACTTTTAGCTCTTTTGTCAGATCCTAAACCATGGAGTTGATAGTTTTAAGTTAGGCTTGTAATAAATGAGATTTCCCATTGTTAAAAGTCAAAATAGTTTTACATAATAGTTTTCCAAACTTGTCTTAGAAATTATTTAAATTGTCAGCTCGGTATATAGATAATTTGCCAACAAAGTACACTCAACCATACAAAATTCCAACAGAGAAGCATTGTAGGGGCTGGTGAGTGGTATGAGTTTGATCATGTCGAGAACCCTGATAAATGTATATCATCTCATCTGACTTTTGTAATAACCCTACGAGATTGGTATCATTGCCATTTTATACCCAAGGTAAACCTGAGGCTGAGGTTCTCATTAGTGAATGATGGCAATGAACTTTAAATCCAAACTGTCTGAACTTAAAAAAGCTACATACTCTTCATTACATCAAGCTGAATTCATCCCAAATTTAGTTGTTGATCTCTCATTATTTGGAAATATAAACTTGATCCAAATTCATTGCTGTGAAGGAAGAGGCTGAGTTAGCCTTATTTGTAAGTGGAGTTGGCAATTTAAATTATGTTCCATAATCAACATAATCTGTACTGCCTTTTATATTTCCAGATGTATAAAAGGGTTATGTGAGTTACGTAAACTTGAGTTATTTAATAATTATTAGGCTGACTGTAGATACGCTTTGAGGTTTACATCAAAAATTAGGAATATACGCTGTTTTTCTCTCAGGAATATATGCTGTTTTTATTTCAAAAAGTCTGCGAGAGAAACCAAGACAATGGTACAAGCAGGGATGAAGGCAGGCGGGAGAGAGAAGTGTACCAACTGAGAGAGCAGAGGAGCATGGTCGGGGCAAAGTCACCAAGATAAGGCTGTCTGGAGGGCTCTGGCAGAGTGTTCTAATTTTGCCTTTAGTTGTAGGGTGATATGGCTTTGACCATACCAACTGAATATATAAATTAAATAGGGTTGCCAGCTGATGTAAACCAATCTGTTCATGCACAAATATTTTGTTGTTTTATAGTTAATATATGCCATCAACAGTTCATGCAAGGGTTAGATGGTCCTCCACAAGCCCTAACCACCTATCCTTACCTTTCTCTCATGCTCTTCCTTTGTGTGTCCTTTTATAAATAAACCATTTCTATTCTAGTCCTCCAGCAGATCCGTAGATTCCATCATATCTTGCTGACTCAAAGACATTGCTCCAGAATTCTTCCCTCTTTCTCTTGCTCATCAATTTTAATGCTTTTCATATAAATCTGCTCTTATTTCTTCTTGTCTACACTTTTCCTGCCATATATTAATCCAAACATTAAATAAATGAGGTAGAGAGTAAATGACGTTGTGATTATTTTTGAGAAAGATAATATACAGAAAATGAGAAGTAAATATTTTGACATTTGAGATCATAAAATTATAAAGCCCTTATAATTATTTAGAGTTGAAAATAGACTTGAAGCTGGAGTGATTTATTCTTGTAGGTTTCATTGGCAAGAGGATGCTTTAATTGTAGGAACACTTTCATAAATGGAAAATCTCCTAAAGCTGCAGATCATCTTGGAGTTAAGGAATTTAGGATTTTCAACTACTAATGATGTCAAGAGTGCCAAGGACACATGAACAATGAAGGAAATCTGTCAGAATAAACACTAGCTTTCAAGATGTATTGGTGAGGTATTTGGAATATGTAAAGTTGGAAGTGCCTGGTTAGAAGGCTAAGTAATTGTGCCTGTTAGACTTGGCAATGATAGTGGGTAACTGAATATTTAGTGCTTTTGAAGGACAAATGGATCCCAGAAAACTGATAACATGAGAAATCTCAATGTTTGAAATTTAGCAGTATAAAATTACAATAAAAAATAGATCTAACCGATATATGAAAAAACTATTCTATTTCTCAATTTATAGATATTTGCTGGGCATCTATGTGTACAAAGCTGTGAGATAAAGCTACATAAAATAAGTAGCTTCTGTTAATATTGTATATGTCAATGCATGAGTATATTCACTGAGATAATCAAGGAGTGATAAAAAACATAAGAACTAAGTTTTCTAGCACTTATTGAGCTGCTGCTATCTGCCTGTTATTAAATGATCTCATTTAATTCTTACAGCAATCCCCCAAAGTGGATATTAGTTCCTTCTTTTCTATGAAAGGTAGTAAAGTAACTTACCCAAAGTAAGGCAAGACTATCTATTTATCAAGTTTCAAAGGAAAAAAGTGTTCATTCCAGACCAAGATTTTCAAATGTTTGTCTCAGATTGGGTGGTGAAGAATGAAATAATAGGTAGGAGAAGTGTAAAGATATTACAAGTCAGGGTAAGAAAGGAATATTAAGGGCCATGAATAGACCAGCCTGGTTGAAAGAGAACATATGTGCAAAGGCAGATGGGAAATATATTTGGAAAGGGAACTTGATCCTAAATTATAATGCATCTATGTTCTTGTAAACAATTCTCTCCTACCTATCTCTCATTTTTCTAGTTTTTCAATTTCATTGAGAGGAAAGTGGTTTTAGTATCATAGTCTCTATTTTGTAGTTATTTGGTTAATAAAATATCGAAGTTGAGAAAAAGAGGATCTGAGTTTCAGAACCCCTATCTTGTAGTAATTCAGCTTTATAAGAAGATGCCCAAGCTTCACTATTTGGATCTAATTCATAATTTGTGCCTAATATAGTCTACACCTCAGATATGTATGCATATAAAGCCAATTCCAAGCAACTTAAAAGTAACACAGGAAATTCAGGTTAGCATTCGTCACAGTTTCCAATGGAAACAGCCTCTTCTATTTAACTTGTGATGAAATGAAAATGCTATACCTCATTTTTTTTCTCTCTGTAGTGCAATGCCTTCTTCTTCTTGTCTAGCCAAAATTTCACAAACTGGGACATTGTGAAGAATACGCTCTTCCTGGCCTTTAATTGTGCGATGCTGAGGACTGTTTTCTGTAAAGGACTAAAAAAATATGCTTTTCAGAGATGATGAGTGTTGCTCAGTGGTAAATCTTTGTGTAAAAATGTGTTAAATTTTAGTCATTTTCTGTGGGGTTGTAACATCAGCAACTGGCATGAGATGAATCAGACTGATGAATCCAGTTCTTTGCAAAGCAGACAGCGTGATATAATGGCACTGTAAAAATCTCCCTTGGCAACTTCTGTAGCCACGAAGTGCAAGGGGGGTGTTAGATATTACTATACTTGGAAAGAGCAGGAGTCCTCATTTCAACCATTGAAATTATTTGAAGCCATCTTTTACCATTTCCTTTAATGCTCATAATGTGAATATCATCGGGATCTGATCTCTTGAGGAAGTCAGACTTACCCTAGTTTTCTATGGGGTCTTGGACCCTTTTCAAAGTCTAAGAACCTTTTCTACAAACGGCCTGTTTCAACAATACACATCCAGATGTATTTTTGTCTTGGCACACTGTCAGTCTTGCCAAGCATCATTTCAAGAATTGAATGTTTAGTTCTTTGCAACTGCCATAGTCTCCCTTGGAAGGTCATCTGTGAAAACTGAATCGATACTATTCTTGCAAGAGAAATTTTAAGATGGGTTATATATTCATAATTTTAAAAGAAACATGCATAGTACGGAAATCTCATAAGGCAATTTTCCTTTAGCAAGGAGTTGTAAATGCTGTCAGGATATGTTAATTTAGGAGTGGCAAGGAATGTAATTGACCACCAGCAACCTTCCGTCTTTTCACGGAGCTAACCATGGATCCTCAAAGTGATGAATGCTAGTGCAAAAGTGTTAACTTAGTTCTATTGGAGCATGGAGCAGAAAGAGACTAATTCCAACCAACTTGGCATAATTGTCTCTTGCCTGATTACATGAAGCTATTGACTATTATAGAAGTGGGAAATCTGTTTTTAGCCACAGTTTGCTTAGAGCAGCCAAGTATACTTTCCCCAATCCTAACCAGGGTAAATCCTAGGAAACAAGTTACAGAAACCATGTGGCTCAGATTCCTGGAAAACAGCACCTATATCAGGTCACTCTGACAGCCTGTTTCTAGGTGACAGCAGCACCAATGTGCTAGTTAAGAGGAGTTTAGAAGTCTCTCCAGCTGCTATTTCTTTTTGCCTGTTACTATTGCCATTCCATCTTCCATAAAGCCTTCCTTCTATTGTTCGTATTTTTATAACTATGAAATATTTAACTTCAAAAGATTTCTCCTTATGTTCTTCATTCATGGTCTATAATTCAGCAAACCACATAGCGCAACCCTTTTAACAGTACTCAACAACCATAAGCTTATTGCTGTCAGGTGCTAATAAACAGTCTTTTGCTGATATTGGTATATTAGATTTAAAGAGATGTTTCATTTTAACAATTGGTAAATATTCTTTCACATTTAAAGGGTGCTTTTCAAAGTAAAGTGCATTGTATGTTTATTATAATAAACACTTCAAAGGCCCAGTTCTTGGAAAAGACCAGTGGGTGCTCTATGTGATTGCTAATCTCTGGGCACTCTGTGAACTGGGGTTGGTCTAATTGCTACAACAAATGCCAAAGCTCAGCTCTTTAGAGATTATGTAAGTTTATTTCTAACTTGTATAGCAGTTCAATAAAACTGCTTCGGGGGCGGCTTTTCATCTTTTGGTTCAGGGGCTAAATTTCTTTCCATTTTCTTGTGTTGCTCTCCCTTTGCGTCTCATAGGCTCCTGCTGAATTCTTTACCTCCAACCACCAGAAGGGTGAGGAGAAAGAGTGGTCACTCCTAGGTAGGTTACTTATGGACCAAGCCTCCAAGTTGCTGTCCACATCATCCATCTACATTCAACTCATCAGAACTCGGACTCATGTCCTCATCTATTTACTAGCAAGGCTAAGGAATGGCATCTAGGTACATTCCTAGGAGGGAAGGGAAAGAGAAAAACTAGGTTGTCTCTACCTAGTGTGGCTGAATTGTCTGACTATAGACATTTTGCCTGGATCGTAAACTGCTTATATTTATGGTATTGTATAATTTTTTCATAAAATGTTGCTTTTGCGTAGAAGTATCTTTACATTGCTCCATGAGCTTTAAATGAAATAACTTCAGAATCCAATCTTTAAAATTATTTTAATGAAAGCTTTCTTATCCAAAATGTACATTTTTAACTTCCAATAAGTATTCGAGCACGGGTGGCAACCACAAGGCCCGCAGGCCGAATCCGGCCTGGCACCTTGTTTCTACCCGGCAGCAGCACTGAGCTCCTCGCCCCTAGTTAAGGAGTAGTTACATTTATACAGTCCTAAAGTTACATTTGGTGCTTTGAAGGCAACCGCAAGGCTGATGTGGCCCCCGGTGAAAATGAGTTTGACACCCCGTATTAGAGGTCTTCTTTCAAAGGATAATGTGTGTTCCTTATGTGTAAGTAATTTGGTTATTTCTGGGTAAGATGATGAATTTACTGGCCATTTTCTTAAATAATCCCTTTTTTTTCCTTTCTAAGAGGTTCACGATTCATTAAAACTCCCTCCCAAATCAGATGCCCATCGTCTTGCTGGTTCCTCCTGGTCAGCTAAGAAACTTCACCTGGGCTGCCACGCCGGCTCCACTGTTAAGGATATTGATGGTAAGGTGTTTACTCCTTACACGCTAAAGGTGGCTTTCTGGAGTTCAATGCCTTAGGCTATTTCCCTAGTGCACCCCCAGAAGCACTGATTTCCATGAAATGTTAATAAGTGTTTCACACAGATGCACAAAATTACACATAACATAAACACACACATACCCACACTTACAGGGATTCGATGGGCCTCTAAATTTGAGAAACATGGAGTTAAACAAAATTAAACAGATTTTACTTTAAAAATATTTCTTAAAGCCTATGTTTAGGTGCATTTTGACTCCCCAATAATTAAAAATAATGCATAATATTTCCCAAATTTATTTGACCCTGGATACTTTTCGTTCACCTCAAGGGATTTGTCTGCACTAGACACTATTGGGAAAATCCCACTTTAATGCACAGGAGTGGTCCCTGCATTAGCCTAGATGCGGTGACAGTCCTGTGCAGTGATTGTTGGGAATGCAGAGCTTCTTGTAGAGGAAAGTCACCCGATGGGATATCAATGATTTCTCTTCGGCTCAGAAGGAAATCGCTTGCCTTCAAGCGAACTTTCCTCCCAATGGACACTCTGGTGGAGCGCCGTGTGATCGTGGTCTATTAACTCAACCTCCTTCAGAGTAAAATGAAGTTTTTGTGTGTGTGTGTGAATTCTATAAGCACCAGTTACTTAGTACTGGGAACTAAGAAACTCAGATTTTCTTATTTCTAGTAACTATATTATCTACATGCCTTTGGGAGATAAAAAAGATGAACATTTTATTTTTACACTGAAGGGTGATTCTAGTGTACTTGAAGAACCTTTTTAGTCTAAAGAAAGAACTCTAATGACGGGTTGGGAAGGGAACAAAATGTTGGTATTCTTTTGAATCTAAGCAGCAAGATTTTGGTGAAGGATTTCAAATGATATGCTATTTGTAACCAAAATTATGGGAAATGACATTAAAATGTTTTCTGACCTACAGTGTAATTTTAAGCCCCAGTCCTGTGGGCTGTATATCTGCAGTTAGGGTAGAATTATTTAAATTATTAATTTGCTATCCATTTTCTTTATATATGAAATTACTGTAAATCATTTTTCCTTGTTCTTTGGTCAGTAAACAGAGTTATCAATAGCAGGCAACTAGTCAAGTACAATTTAATTTTAAAAATACTGTATTCTAAACATTTTATTTTTTTTCTTTGTGAAAATGTTGAGAACTTTCTTTTCAATGCACTTTCCCAAATCCTCTCTTGCTGAAGATGACATCTACTTGAATAAAGATGAACATTCAAAGAGTTTTTTAAACCACATACTGTAATTTCACCAGCAGGCTAAACAGAGTGCTTTGGAACGAACTTGCCCCAGGCCTTAGATCTTGCATCCCATCTTCAGGAGAGACTAAACAGTGCAAACCACTCCTTTGTTAATGGCTGGGGAGAGAAGAGGATGAATGATAAACAGTGAAATAGTATAATTGAATCTGGTTCTTGGACATCAATTGAGGACATGCCAGCAAAACTGAGGTATTTTCAAATGACATGTTTGTTGACATCAAAGAGTCTAGGCAAAGGTTAAATATCTATGTGATAGTATTTTTAACTTTGTATTGGCCACTGAAACATCCCTTTCTTCACCACTACCAGAAGAGGAAGCTGCTAATTGAGTTAACATGGCAAATATGTACATATGTAAGTATATACATAATAATGTATGTTTTTTTTCTGTCAATTATCTACAGTGTTTTCCATTACTAGTTGTACTTACGGTTTAACAAGTGTTGATAAAGAATTTACTTTCAATGTAATTCTTTTTATTTGTGCATAACCTTCTTGATTAAATATCAAAATCCTCTTAGTCCTTATGTTATGATACTAGAGCAAGGAGAGCTAAAGCTTTAAATTACAGGAAATCATTGACAATATATAAAAAGGCATTATGTTCTCACAGCTCTTCATTAGTCAAATATTTCTATTTGGTTATTGGAAATCAGATTTGTATCTTATCTAATAGTTTGGTTGTACTAGATATAATGTTTCAGAAACTTTATCACATTGAAGATTTAGAATTTCACCTCCTCTTAAGAAAATAAGAAACCTAGTACTGGTCTATTTGGACCTACAAGTTGTGTTTATATTTCCCGTGAAAATTAGGCCATTCATATTTCCTAGTTTAAAGACAAATTTCATCTGTTTAAACTGGAATGTTTCAGAGACAGCTGAGGAGATGCCGACAGGCCTGAAGAAAGCTTTCCCTTAAAGTCGGCAAGCACGTTTTTAAAAAGTTATAACATAACGTGGGAGTCCTGAAGATACCAGAACATGCATACAAATTTTAATTTAAAAAGATATTTTATTGATATCTTACATATATACATACATAGAAGTGAACAGTTAATAAGTACGCTGCTCAGTAATTGACACAAAGCGCGCAACCCCATGTAACCAGGTAAAAATGCAGAGCATCGCTAGGGTTGGCCATCGTGTCCCCTAAGACTGCGTGTGTGTCTGTGCTCTCAAAGGTGGCCACTCTCCTGATTTCTAATACCTTGTATACATCCATCTTCATAATTTAGGTAATTAGCATCACACGTTACTCATCCTTTTCTGTTTAATTTTTTCACTCAATATTTTTGTATGATTTATTCCTATGGGTATAGGTTGTTTTAATCCACTCATATTTAAAATAATTTAAAAATTTTTAGAATAGTTTTATATTTACAAAAATCTTGCACATGCAATACAGAGTTTCCATACATGCCACATCTAGGTTCCTCTATTATTAACTTTAGACATTAGTTTGGTATATTGGTCACCATTAGTAAACCAATATTGATAATTATTAAATAAAGGCTATATTTTATTGCTTTCCTTAGTTTTTATCTAATGTCACTTTTCTATGCCAGGATCCATTCAGGACACCATATTACATTCAGTCATCATCTCTCCTTGGGCTTCTCTTGTCTGTGACAGTTTCTCAGATTTTCCTTGGATTTGACGGCTTTGACATTTTTGAAGAGCGATTGTCAGATATTTTGTCGAATGCTTCTTCATTGGGAGCTGCCTGATGTTTTTCTCATGGTTAGACAGCAGTCGTGGTTTTGGTTTTTTGTTTTTGTTTTAGAGATACCTCAGAAACAACATACTATTTTCCTCACATGTTACATGCTATCAGTGTGATTTACTACTGTTGCTGTTAATACTGATGTCCTGGCCAAAGAGGGTTTGTCAGGTTTCTCTGCTGGAAATTCGTTCTCTTCCTCCAGCCCTCTCAACACTGTGCTCTTTGGAGGCAAGTCACATGCGCAGCTGATACTTTGGGAACGGAGTTATGTCTACCTCTTTGAAGGCAAAATGTCTTCATAGATGTTTCAAATTCTTCTGAATGGGATATTTGTCTATTCTCCCCAATGTAGTGATATATTCACTTATTTACTGATGCTATTATAAAACCAAAGATATTTAATTCATGCTTTGGATTATAATCCAGTGCTACTTTGTTTGTGTTGCTAAAATTGTTCTAGCTTTGACCCATTGGGAGATTTTTCAGTTGGTTTCCATGCACCTTGGGTATATTCTCATCATTGTGTGTGCATGTGTGTGTTTAAGCACCTACTTGTGGCATTATGACATGGTCCAGGCCCATCTTATATGTCCTACCCAAATCCTAGACTCAGACTTTCCTCAGGGATCTCTGCTTTATTTTATTAGAGATTGGTATTAGAAACCAATAAGTCCTTGCTATTGCATTGTTATTGCTTCTTGGCCCCTTTAGCTGGCACAGGAAGGAAATTTATATATATGTGTATGACTGTGTATATACACACACCTATAAATATTTCTGTATGTAACTATCTGTATCAATATTAAGCTAAACATGAACTCGTACTGATAACTCTAATTCTGACCCATTAAAATATGGTTTATTCCAGTTTTCCTCCACCCCTTGCTTGTCTATAACCTCCTACTCCAACAGCGGGGCGTCTGGCTTCTACCATTCATCATCGAATTTGTTAATTGTTCAAATCCACTATACATATATAGCAACTTGAGAATTATTAACCTGTATTCATCCCCAATGGGAAACAATTTTAGCAAGTAGAACACAGTGCTTCTATGTATTCCTTTTTGCCTTAGCCTAACCGACTCCATCACTTCCAAACTTATTTCCCCATGCACTTCAGTGAGGTTTCTAATGCTCTCAGATTCTTTTGTCATATCTGTATTTTACCCTGACCTCCTAAATGATTTTTTAAAATTATGTGCATTAAGGTTTCATGTATCTGCTTTAAAGTTCTATGGGTTTGACAGGTACATAGTGTCATATCCACTGTTTTAGTATCATACGTAATAGTTCCACTAGTCTAAAAATTCCCCTGTGCTGCCCCTATTCCCATCTACCCCCCCTCCTCATCGAACCCCTGGAAACCAACAATCCCTATGTGGCATCTATAGTTTTGCTTTTTCCACAATGTCATATAAATACAATAATAGAGCATGCGGCTTCTTTCACTGAGCAATATAAATTTAAGATTTTGTCATGTCTTTGCATGGCTGGGTAGCTCATTCCTTTTGAACTCCTGAGTAGCACTCCACTGCATGCATGTACCGTGATTTATTTAGCCACAGGCTGGGTTTTTACTTCAGTCCCATACATCAGCATTTATGCAGTAGCTACTCTGAGCCCAGTATTGTCTTAGGTATTGCAAGGCACACAGAGAAAGAATGAAGATATCACACATCAGGCACATGTAATGTCATTGCAGAAACAAGACTTGTTTTAAATAAACAACAATAAAAAGTAGTAGATGAGAAGTGAACAGATGGTTACTGAACAGTAGTGGGGATCTGCTGCCCACTGCTGAACACAGGCATAAAATAAAGATTGGTGGGGAAGGGAAAAGATCTTCATTAAAATGTTGCACAATTTAGGAGAGTGGGGGACTCCCTGACTCCAGGCCAATCTCTTCCACAACACACAGAAATCCCAAACAGACTGAAACCTAAGACCAAGCTAGAGATCCCCCTCCATTCTCAACTGTCCTTCTGGAGCAGGAAGCTGCTAGGCCAACTTCTCTCTGATTTCAGGCTCCCTCCCTGGAGTCTGTGTGTGTGGGGCTGGCACCTCCACTGCCTCAGGTTCCCCTGCTGGAGCCTTGGGTGGCTGCTGACTACTGCAGCTGGCCCTGCAGGGGCTTCATTCGCGGTCCTGCCACATGAGGCTGTCATGCACTGGTGAGCACTCTGGCTTGCCTGTCTGTGCACAGATTTAAGGGGAAGAGAGGGCACAGTCTGGGACTGTCCATGCAGCTCAGAGCTGCAGAGTTCCCCCAGGCTGCCGCTGGGGCACAGGTCCTGAGGTATGGCCCAGTACATGGGACTCATCCTTGGCACAAGCTGGCCCTGACTGTCTGAATGAGGGGAATCAGAATGGGCAAGACTCTGTCCACCCTCTGTTTAAATCCTGGGGCCCAAAATTCCATGAGCCCTGGAAGCATCCAGTTTTTTAGCCAATCCCGTAGGCTAGACTTGCAGGTCAGCACCTCCTGGTGCAGCCATGTCAACCTCCATGGTACATGTGTTGCTCTGACCTTTCCAGCTTGCAGGAACTTAGGGCGAGTTTTCCCTCGGTAGATACACACTGTGCTAGCTCAGTTGCAGGGGCAATGCCACACTACCACACTGGTTTGTTTACACTTTACCCAGGAAACACAACCTCTCCTGTGTAGTCTTGGGGGTTTCCTGGGGCCCCTCCCTCACTCGGGGCACCACACCACGCCAAGAAATACGTTGTTTAAATACTAACAAATGTAAGTAGAAACAGACAGCTATAATCTGCAATGATCTGGGAAGGAATAAAAAAGAGAAATGACCTGAAAATAAATGAAGGAAAATGCATCTTTTTTTTTTTTAAAGATTTTTTTAAATTTTTATTTATCTTTAGAGGGGAAGGGGAGAGAGGGAGAGGGAGAGAAATATCAATGTAGGGTTGTCTCTTGTGTGTTCCCTGCTGGGAGCTGGCCTGCAACCCAGGCATGTGCCCTGACTGGGAATCGAACCGCGATCCTCTGATTCGCAGGCCCGCGCTCAATCCACTGAGCTATACCAGCCAGGGCGAAAAATGCATCTTAAGGCAAACTGAGTTACTACTATGGGCCCATCAGAATAGGTAAAATGGTACAACCAATTTAAAAAGTATACCTGGCAGTTTCTTAGAAAACCAAATACATACTTATCCTTTGAGCTAGCAATTATACTATTATGTATTTACCAGAGAGAAATGAAAAACTTTTTTCACAAAACCACTTTCATAAAAAATTTATACTATTTTATTTATAATATCTCCAAGCAATAAACTCCCAGTTTTATCTATCAATCTATCAATGACAGAATATATTAACAAACTATAGTACATTCATATAGTGGAATATTCTTTACCACTAAAAAGGAAGAACTACTGGTATATGCAACAATGTAGGTGAATCTCAAAAACTTGACTCTGAGTACTCTCAAAAAATAGTACATACTATATTATTTTATTTACACGAAGTTCTCAAATAGGCAAAACTAATCATAAGTGAAAAAATTAGAATTATGGGGACTTTGGTCGTGAGGGTAGGGAATGGCCAGAAATGGACATAAGCAAACTTTCTGGGGTTATAATAATGTTCTGTATCTTTGTAAGGATTTAGATGCACAGTTATGAGTGGAGATCCCCTAAACTGGAATTTTTTATTAAAAATGTGTATTTATTTTGACATGTTTAAACTTTAGTCACCTTCCGAGTATTCTCCATTTGATGCAATCCATTTATAAGGCATTTTTTTCCACTGTTCAAAACAGTTTTTGAACTCATTGATTTTGATGTCTTTTAGTGCTTCTGCCATTTTTTGTCTTACTTCTTCCACATCAGTGAATCTTTTCCCTTTGAGAACTTTTTCATTTGGGGAAACAAAAAATGTAATTTGGGGCAAGATTGGATGGATAAGGAGGTTGGGGCATGGGGATCATGTTGTTTTTGGTCAAAAACTGCTGAACTTTCAGCGCAGTGTGGGTAGGTGCACTTGTAAATCACCCATCATGAAATGGGGAAATGCGTTGAAAGAGTCTTCTCAAAAAATTCACTAAAGCCAAACCCAGCCTCTAGCAATAATGCCAGCTGGTACAGTGATACAGATGGGTTCCTAGAACACTCACCTAGAGGGAGAAGCCTGTATAAGGGGTCCACCCTCCAGAAGATAACTGCACTTTTTTTGGGGGGCGGTCCCCTCTCATATACTCACTTGTCAGAATTTGTCAAATGGTATACTTAAGATTTGTATATTTATATAAATCTTACTTCAAAAGAAAAAATACTGTAAATAATATTGACCTATGTGATATGCACACAGAAATATTTGGGTTGAAGTGTACTGATGATTGTAACTTTGAAAGCATAAAAACAATATAAATTGATGGATAGAAGAACAGATATAGGGATAAATATGTAATAAAGTGAGTGTATAGAATTTTAATTGCAGAAACTAATAGGTATATTGGTCTTCACTAAAATATTCTTTCAATCATTTTCTGTTTTAAAATTTGTATAAAATATTTGAAAAAGAATCCAGAATCAAACCAATTCTGCACAGCTTCTTCCACTACCCCCGGGCTGTGTCATAACCATCTCTCTCCTGGAAAACTGCTTTGATTTCACCACAGGTTTCTCTGCTTCTGTCTGTCCTGGCTCCTCTGCAAGCCATTCTCATTCCAGTAGCCGGATTCTTTTGGAAATGCAGGTGAGATCATTTTAAGCCAAGTTCTTGCAATGATCTACAAAGGCCTGCACAATCTTCTACCCCGTTGACTCACTGACCTCCTCTCCTCATACTTTTCCATGACTACATACTTTCCTTCTAACTGCAACACCCTCCTTGCTGTTCCTTGAAGAGGCCAGACAGGCTCTCTCACCTCGGGACTGTCAGGTTGAATCTAAGTAAAAGGAGTCAAAGCAGATACAGGGGTGACATCATAGGAGTGTCTGGGAAAAGAATGTTGAGCTCTAGAGGATTTGAAGTAATGCACAAGTATCCCATACATCAGGTGCAGTTAAAAAAGTGTGAAAGGTGGGATTTTATTCAATCCTACAATAATTATTAGAGAATGAATTATGTAAGAAAAATGCAAAACATTGTGGTAAAAGTTATGTATGACTGCTCCATTACCATCAATAATATTTAATGTTTCTTTTGCTTACAACCAAGCAGAAAACATATTTAGGCCCCAGGGTGCATACTGTGAACGGGATGCTTGGGCATATGTTTGGCTAGAAAATTCAACTTGCTTCCCATTGAAGCCATGGACTTAAGTAATGAGGCAGAGTACTTTTATTTTACACCCCCCACCAAAAAATCTGATCATCATTTCCAGATGGAAAGTGTGTCTGGGGTGTTTACAGGTTAAAAATGAGTATTAGTTTAAATTAGCTGCATGTTATCAGAGGCACTTTGAAACTCAGCTAGTGATATGGAATTAGCCAAGTGCTAGTGCTCTTAAAACAGCCCAGTTAAAATAAAAGGTGCAAAAGGCTCTTTATTAGAGGATAAAAGCTTAAGCAATTCTTTTCCTGAAAGGCAGATATCGTAGTAATTTTGACTAAACCTAAAAATTTTCATTTACTGTCATGTTACTGTATTTAATACTTAACTATTATGAAATGATGGCAATTTAGAATAAAATTAAATTTTCCTATGTCGTCAATACCTACCTCCATATCGCACTGCAAGAATGACTTGCTGAGCTCTTTTTTAACTGTATCCTCCAAAGATGAATATTAGCCTGTTTTCATGCAGACTTTTTCTCCCAGTATCAAGAAGGGCTAAATTTAATTTTTAAGCTGGTTAAAATGTTAAAGCAAATGAATACCAGTGTTCAGTGTTATAATTAATTTCTTTCTCTTCTACTCCTATACCCTGCAGCACTAAGCAGCAGTATTAAAATACATCAGTCCTGATTCACACAGTAGCGTAGGTTGTAGAGAGCATGGGAAGAAATCTCAAAAATTTTCAGCACTTTTGGAAACACTGTTCTGAATGTGTGTTCCTTTGAAGGTGGGTTACAGATTAATATCTGCCTATCTGTCTATCATGTAAGAAGTGCATTTGAAACCAAAGCCATATGAAACTTAACAAATTAAAAGTTTGTATTTGAAAAGTACAGGATTAAAGCTAGAATAATTAATTTAATTTTTGAATCTACTGTCTGAAATTATGTAAATAATTTCTAATTGGTAACTAAATGGTTCTTGCGTTTCATTATTGATAAAAATTGTTCAACATTAAAAACTGGACATTAAGCTTCTTGTAAATGTTAATGTACTCAAAGACCTTTGTTATGTCTACTTCTCATTTAAATTTATAGGAAAGATGATTATTAAAACTAATATTTTTCTTAGGAAAATGAGTGTAGTTATTACTATGTGATAATTGGCTTCTACACATGTTCCATCGATCATAACTGACTATTTTGTGGATACCACAATTAGCTTTGAATCAAGCACAGTATGAATTTGTATATTAGCATCATATGATTGAGCAAAGTTTCAAAGATTTGTTAGAAATCTTAAGAAAAAATTGTTTTTTAAAACTTCGATAGTTCTGAACTGCTGAATTTTCAAAAAGTTTTTGCACGTGTTTTATTTTTAGAGGCAAATGAAAGTACTCCGGAGACACTACTTAAAAAAATAAACTAGATGTGGGTTTATTTTGTAAATTAATGGTGAAAAGAATAATTTCTAAGAATCTGTTTTTCTGGAGTAAAATTTTAAATAAAAACCCATCAGAAAAAGTTTTCTATTTCTTTTTGACCCTATAAATTTTGATTTTCCTTTCAAGAAACTCTGCTGAATAATTTAAAGATTGTTAACAGTCTTTGAGGGAGGGAGTAACTAGAACAAGATTTACCTTCCTGTCTTAAAAAGGTTAAAAAAAAAAAAAGCCCTGGCTGCTGTGGCTCAGTGGATTGAGTGCCGGCCTGCGAATGAAAGATTGTTGGTTCAATTCTCAGTCAGGGCACATGCCTGAGTTGCCAGCCAGGTCCCTAGGAATGGGCGAGCAAGAGGCAACCACACATTGATGTTTCTTTCCCTCTCTTTCTCCCTTCTTTCACCTCTGTCTAAAAATAAATTAAATCTTTAAAAAAATTTTAAAAATCCTATAAAAAAGTTAAAAAAAGACATATGAAAAAATGAGTTTAGCTATTGGAAAGCAGAAAATTCAGGAGAGTGACTCCCTAGACAGCCTCCCCTAGCCGCAACTCTCCTAGCTCACTGCATGAATAGTATTGTCCTTCAGGAAAGGAGAAATGTAAACTATCCCAACTGTCGTCTACGAGGTGAGGAGACAGTTTGGAGTGGCTGAAGTGGCTAGACTTGGGGCAGAATGCTGAATTGCTGCACAGTGAGAGAAAGAGAGACAGAGAAACAGAGAAAAGACAAAGAGATCCGGAATGCAGTCTTCAGCTTAGTGTTAATCAACGCATACATACATGTGAAGAAACTATATGAGGCTTAAAAAAAGGCCCAGAAAGGACAAATCAGACAATCCTTGGAGCTCCTACATGGCTGGGAAAAGTTTGTGTTGCCACAGCCAAAATGTAGAGAACTCCTAACACATAAGATATTGACTAGAGTCCTGACCGGCTTGTTGTCTTACTTGTGAAGCAAAATCAGTCCCAGACCAGGGGTCAGCAAACTATATAGCTCATGGGTCAAATCCAGCTTGTGGTTTTTGTATAGCACTCTAGCTAAAAACAGTTTGTAAATTATTAAAGGATTGTAAAAGAAGGGAAAGGGGAGAAAAACACATTACAAAAGGAGGAGAATGAGGGGGAGGACAAAGAGGAGGAAGAGGGGGAGGATGAAGAGGATGACTAAAATTTAAAAATTCTGCTCTGTGAAATAAAACAATTTAGAATTGAAGCAAAGTGGTAGAAAATATTTGAAAAAAACATATCTGATAAAGGACTACTATTCTACATATACAAAAACTGTTAAAAATCAATGGTAATAAAACAAATATCTCAAAATATGGGCCAAAGACCTTAACAGATAATATATTGAAGAAAATATACAGATGGCAAATAAAAATATCAGAATATATTCCACATCAAATGTCATCAGGGTAATTAAAATTAAAACAACAATGAGATATCACTACATATATGTGAAAATGGCTAAAATCTAGAACACTGACAAAACCAAATGCTAACAAGAATATGGAACAATAGGAATTCTCATACCTTGCTTGCAGGAAAATGGTACAAACACTTTGGAAGACACTTGGGTAGTTTCTAAGCATAGTCCTACCATATAATCCAGCAGTCAACCCCCTTGATATTTACTCAAAAGAGTTGAAAACATCCACACAAATGTTTATAGCAGCTTCATTCATTATTGCCAAAACTTAGAAGCAACTTGATGTCTTTCAGTAGGTGAATTGATAAATAAATTGTACACCCAGACAATGTAATACTATTCAGCACTGAAAAAAAATTAGCTGTCCAGCCATAGAAAGATATGGACAAATCTTAAGTGTATATTATTAAGTGAAAGAAGACAATTTGAGAAGGCTATATACTGTATGAGGCCAACTACATAACATTCTGGGAAAGGCAAAACTACAGAGACAATAAAGATATCATTGGCTACCAGGGTTGTGTGTGGGTGGGGGGAATTGGATATATGTCTTTACATATTTATCCTAACCCATTAGGACAAGTATACCATGTATAATACCAAGCATGTACCCTTAGATAAACTATGGACTTTGGGTAGTTATGATAAGTTAATGTAGGTTCGTCCTCGGTAAAAAAAAAAGTACCATTTTGGTGAGTGATGCTAATAGTGGGAAAGACTATGAATGTGGGAGAGCGAGGATTACTTGGGAAATCTTTGTATTTTCCTTTCAACTTTATTATGAACCTAAAATTACTCTAAAAATAAAGTCTTTAAACCAACCAAACCAAAAACTCTATCTAGAGCAATATCCCTCATGCAAAATATTAGCAAATCAAATCCAACAATACATGCAAAATATAATACACCCTCACCAAGTAGTATGTATCCCAGAAACACAAAGCTGGATTAACATTGGAAAATCAGTTAACATAATTCATGATTTTAGCAGACTAAAAGAGAAAAATCAAATGATCATTTCAATTGATTCAGGAAAATCATTTGAAAAATTCAATATCTATTCATGTTTTTAAAAAACCTTTTAGTAAATGACGAATAGGAGAGAATTTCCTCAACCTGATAAATGCTATCTACAAAAAGCCTACAGCAAACATCATACACAATCAGATGAAATGCTTCCCCCCTACTATCTGGAACAAGTTAATGAAGTATGTTTTTACCAGCTCTTTTCAACATGATACAGAAGTTCGTAGCAAAAAAGAAAAGAAAAAAGGCTCATGGACATGGACAACAATGTGGTGATTGCTGGGGGGAGGTGTGTGTAAGGGGACTAAATGGTTATAGAAAAAATACAATAAATACTAAATTTAAAAAAAGGTTCCTAGCTAGTGTTATAAGACAACTAAAAGAAATAAAAAAAGTGCATATGCAGAAAACATTCTTAAATAAATGAGCATGGAGATAGCAAGTGTTCTTGTTTAATGCACTTTAATGTATTTCTAGTGCAGATTAATACAATTTTTCTCTTTATTTAGCATACTTAGATTTTCTCTTTCTCATTAGATTAAATAAAGAGGTAAATGAACTTCACAGTGGTATTTTTCCAAATGAAACCTTTTTTTTTTTCTGTCAGTAAGTGCTTTTAAAAGGCTAATGTCAAATAATGTCTACATTACACAGCCTATTTGGTAAAGACTGTTAATATTAACCAAATAAGTGTTTTCATATTCTTATATGGCAGTTAGCCTACTCATTTTTTTGGCTAGCTCTGTCATATTCTAGTATATTCTTATAGACATAATAACTGCCAGGAAAATGTTTGGCCAGGCCTCATTCAAGTAAGTGAAAGGATATTCAAGATTATGTGACATGTATATTTAGAATATAATATTTCAAGTTAGATTTGGCAAGAAAACAGTCATGCACTAAAACATGTGAGATGTCTTGAATCCTTTTGGGAAAAAAAACCCTCAAAAGAAAATAATTTAGGAGTTACTAACATTTCTCTTAGCTCTGACTTCTCAATAAACTTTTGGTTCATTTGCATTTTTTGACTAGTTTTCTTTCCATACAAACTTTGATCAAACATGCTCTTCTTTCCAAGTGTTCTTTGTTGTAAGAGACCATGTGATTTATATTTTCATGTGAATTCATATACACTGAACAATGATCCTTTGATGTATTTCTTTGGGAGATTATGATGGTGTCCGGAAACTTTTCTCCTAATTATGTAAAAACAGTGTGAAGCACGCAAGGTCTAGGGATACAGGTGGAGGTGCACATATACTTAGAACATCATAATAAATACAATTACTTGTTCTGGCTGATTACCATCAGAAACCTAGGCCATCTACTCTGCTGCGGTTCTGGCCTCCAGTCTTCTGCAAGCCATACACGTGCAGCCAAGTTTGGCAAATGACTTTGCAATATTACATACCACTTACTGTTTGAGATACCTTCTCTATGGTCAAATTCAAAGTAATTTTTTGTATAGTACACTGAAGAAAAAAGTATAATGAAAAAAAAAAAACCTAGCTGATTTGATTTGAATTGTTTTGATTCCTCTCTCTCTTATAGTCTTTCTCACGTCCAAACCAATTCCAGTTGGTTTTAGTTAATTAAAAAAAAAACCCACTAAAATTCATGGAGACATTGATAATAGGGCCATTAAAGTATCAGTGATGGTTGCAAATATTGGAGACTGTGAGCTTGGTAAGGAGGGCTTGCAAAGTCGTTTTGGTATAGAGATTGGAAGATGAAGAGATCAAGCCCGTTTGTCTCTTCTCTGCACTGTATGTTTGCGGAGACAGAACTTCAGTCCCGCTAACGTTACTCAAGAATATGCCTAGGGAGTCTATTCTTCTACGACACTGCCAAAACAGCTTGGGAAACAGCTGGTGATAGTTCTGGCTTCATTCCCCTGCTCAACAGCTGATATTCAGAAGGAGGGAGGCAATTGAGTGGGTGTGTTCTGAGCCTCGGCATCACTGCTTCCCCTTCAGCTGCTCCTGCTCCCACGCCAAGGAGCAGGTCAGAGGGCTGGCTTCCTAGAAGTGGCCTCAAAGCGGGGACAGTCCTACAGCTTTAGGTGCTGAGGGAAAAGTGATTTTGATATGCAGAGCTGCAGGGGCAGGAGTAGAAAACACCAAGTGCTGTCATCGGCAGAGGAACCCTTATTTCAGATCCACTGTAAGAACTCTCCCTTTCTCTTTTTAAATGGAACAATAAAATGTGGATGCGATTTGGTGACTTACCATTCAAGATAAACTCTCTTAATTAACATAGTTTTCATTAATTATTTATTATTATTATTTTTAGTTTGCACTTTTTTCTTTATTTTTGTTATTGACATTATTGCAGATGTCTCCATTTCCTCCCCATTTGCTTGCCTCCACCAGACCTCCACCCCCTTCCCTCGGGCCATCACCACACTGTTGTCTGTGTCTGTGGGTTCTGCATATTTGTTCTTTGGCTAATCCTTCCACCTTCTCTCCTCCAGTCACCCCTTTCCGGTGACAGCTGTCACTCTGTTCCATGGGTTCGTACCTCTGTCTCTATTTTGTTCATCAGTTTATTTTGTTTATTACATTCCAAATATAAGTGGGATCATATGGTATTTGCCTTTCTCTGACTAGTTTATTTCACTTAGCATAATAATCACCAGGTCTGTCCATGCTGTTGCAAAGAGTAAGAGTTTCTTCTTTTTTATGGCCGCATAGTATTCCATTGTGTAAATGTACCAAGCTTTTTTATCCACTCAATTGATGACAGGCAATTGGGCTATTTCCATATGTTGGCTGCTGTGGAAAACACTGCTATGAACATTGGGGTGCATATATATTCTTTCAGACTGATATTTCAGAATTCTTAGGATATACCCCAGAAATGGGATCACTGGCTAAAAAGGCAGTTCTATGTTTAACTTTTTGCGGAAACTCCATATTGAGTTACCTTTTTAAAAAAAGCAACAACTCTGGGCCCTATTGACTAGAAAGTTCAAAGGCGATGGCTTTAGATAAAGATGCTGTTCTTAACTATTTTCCCTTTTAATGGACTAATTGTAGTGGAAGAGCCCCCTCCACAACAGGAAGGCTTGAGATAGGAGCGGTGGCATCAGTTTTACCAACATCTAAGGCCTCTGTGCACAAATCCCTTTATTTCCTGCAGCCACATTTCTCACTCTGTGAAATGACAGAATTGGGTTAAAATAAATTCTATCTGCGGTCCCTTGAGCTAAAATCAGTAATTGTAATAATTCTGGATCAGTGTAGAATGACTTTAATCCCTCTTTTGCTTAATAGCCTTTCCAATATTTGGAGAATGCACCTCTGTCCACCCTATATATTTCTTCCCTTAAGCTCATATTTGCTCTTCTTTCATATTTTTCTCATGACTCAGTTTCTACTAAATAAGTTCAAACATGCTCAAGAATATCACATTGGTTCTTAAACCATAGCTTCAAAATTACACATGGTATTACAGCATGGTCTGGTCAGTAAAGAGTAGCATTGTTTTCTGGAGTTATACCACTCTCTTGATTTTTGTTGAGCTTGAAATCAACCAAAGTCACAAAATCATTTTAATTTGTTACCTTTCATTGCTGTCTACACTAAGCTTCTGCTTTACATTTATATTCCTTATCTTTTTAGATCCAAGTGCAGAAAGTTTATCTTGTCTTCATACTTCATCTCCATTTTAACAAGAGCACAGCTTTTAAAGAGCAAGCATTTTTGTTGTCAGATAGGCATTTCAATCCTAAGTTTGACACTTCATGGATCTGGAATGTTCTGAAACCTAGTTTGTTTTGATTCTTTCATCTGTAGAATGGGAATATACACCTAATGGCTCTGTGTGACCGTTTACTGACTCTATGCATGTCGGTACTTGGTACAGAATCTGGGACATAGTGAGTGGTTGGTAATGAGTAGTCATTATTATTGCTCTAACTTCATTTTTCATAGCATTTTCTATCTCATTGAAGTTTCATAAATAAGCCAACCATATTTTCATCACAACTGTGATAAAACTCTTCAATAGAAAAGCACTGAGGTATGAATGAACCCTAAAGTGTGCTCCTAGAGATCTCTAGTCAAGAAGTGAGGTTTGGTTTCTTTGTTGTAGTAATTTTTATTAAGCACTTCTTGGGCCATATTATTTAATTATGTACATGCTCATCTAATATTATTTCCCATATCTCATATCTCCTCCTTATTCATAAGGAAAATGTAAAAGAATTAAGCTTTCTTCTGACCTAATATATTCTTCCTAATGTTTTTCAAGTGATCATCAGTCTCCATTCTGAGTTTTCACCAACACTCTTTTAATTGTTTGTTCTAGATTCTTGTGTCCAAATATATGTCAAGTTCCCTGATACCACACTGAAACATTCTCTTCATTCCTCATTTCTAGTCATTCTCACCAACATCCCTAATAAGCTAGTGCTGGTGGTTTAACAATTTCTCCCATAGTATGTCCATCCCCATGGGCCAGGGCAGAGAACCTGCCAGAGCTCACACTGACTTGGGTTTCACGTGTTCTCTTGCCTGTGTTTTTTACCACTGTGCTTTCCTTCCATTCAGAATCATTTGTTTCGAGAAGCTTCTTTTATTACAAAAGCATTATGAATCAGTTGGAGTTCATTTGGCTGCCAGAGAATCCAACCCAAGGGAGTTTATTATGAAATGACTGAACAGCCCAGGAACAACATGGCCCAGCTATCGCTGGAGACAGGGATTGGAGCACTGTCTTCAGGACATAGCTTCTGCTTCCTTGTGTGGGTGCTGGTTAGTTTTAAAAACTTACTCCATTTGCAGATAGTATTTGTTCTCCTGTGTATTCAAGTCTGGGGCAGCTCTAGGACATAGGTCCTCTCAACTCCACTGCAGAGGGAATCCTGATTTTGGGCAACCTTAGTAAAAACCCCTGGTGTCTCTTTGGCTCTGCTGACTCCTGAGCTAATCACCTTAACCAGGGGAATTTAAGGGGCTGTTCACCATGCTTGAGTGTCTGCTGTTCCCTGAGGTAGGGAAGGATCCAATTCCAACAGGGACGTGTGAAGTTGTGAATGCGACCAAGCTCCTTTACAGTACCATCTCCCTGAATGGACATGGTAAACCAGAGAAGGTGATGCATGACTGCAACCAAACGGAAGCCTTATTTTTTCTGAGTGTAATCGCTTTCTTTCACAGGCATGTGCATGCACACACACGTGCACATGTAAGTGTGTCAGGGGTCAGGTACCTATTAGCCTCTTTTATTTTCAGAATTCCCTGTGTATTAATTTACCTTTCCTGCTAATAATTGGGCTTTTGCAGACAAAGAAATAGTTTCGTTCTTAACTTGAAGGTGGTAATGATTGGTTAGCTATAAAAACTTGAACTTACATACACCTCTCCTTTCTTCCTAAACTGCAATCAATTACCATAGTGTAACAAATACAGGAAAACAAAGAGATCAGGAGTGAAATCAACGGAAAGGTAGAATTCTAAACTGCATGTTGGAAGATGGAAATTTTATAGATGTGCAGAATGGAGAAAGCCAATACCTTATACCTGTTGTGAGAGAAGCCAGGGGGAAGCAAGATAATTTGCAATGCAGAAGTCCAGAAAGAGTCAGGCAATGAAGATAATACACATGGGAAACCTTCAATATGAAGTGGGGCTAAAAATAAGATGACCGATTGACAGTCTGTACTAGGAGTTCTTAGACCACTCATCTTTCTTCTCTTATTGCTACAGAGCACAAACAGGAGGCATAGTCTATAGAGAGATGCATCCTAACCTTGGCAGTCCCAAGCACAGGAGATGGGAAGGTGAAGTACTACACTGAAAATAGGAACATTGATCCTTCCTAGTGAATCTTGAGAGTCAGCCTTCTTTCTCAACTTAGCACTCAAATGCTGGTAGCTAAGCTTGTGACATGAGGTAGAAGATTGATGTATTCTCTGTGGAAACTGACCAGTGTGAGAGAAAATATTTACATATATTAGCATTTGGGAGTCCCTCATTACAGCTTGAAAATCTTGCCATACACTTAAAGCTTTCAATCAGCATTTCAGACACTTACTCTTAAACTATGAATGGTGAGTTAAGAATCACAGATATATGAAGAAATCCATAAAATAAATGGCAAAGATCAAAATATATAAACAGAAAACAGTAACAGAGAAAACAAGATGATTCAGAGTACAGAAGACTAAAGAAAACAGACCAAACCAAAATTTTTATTTATATTTAATATTCTTAGATAATGAGGAGGTATTGCATTAAAAATAAACACACCAAAAACCAGGATGCAGTCCTGGCTGGTGTGCAGTCCTGGCTCAGTGGATTGAGCACCAGCCTGTGAATCAAAGGGTCACTGGTTTGATTCCCAGTCAGGGAACATGCCTGGGTTGTGGGCCAGGTCTCCGGCTGGGGACTGCGTGAGAGGCAACCACACATTGATGTTTCTCTCCCTCTCTTTGTCCTTCCTTTCCCCTCTCTCTAGAAATATATAAATAAAATGTTTTTTAAAAAAGACACAATGAAAAAGAATATTCATAGAGTAAGAAAGGGATATATATACATATACATATACATGTACACACACACACATATGTGTTATATATATATAACTAGTCCAGAGAGTCCAACATCAGACTAAATACAGCTGTAGGTACTGTTATTAAAAAACATAGGAAAGAAAATGGTCAAATAAATAAAAGTAAGATCTCTCAGAACTGGAGAACATGGGATCCAGATTAAGAACTCACTGAATGTCCAGTACATAAATAATAATAATAATAATAATAATAATCTGCATCTAAAAACAAATCAAGAATTATTTACAAAAGTACCCAGCTCTCAGTAAGGTACAATTTAATCTGAGATCCAATCTAAATTTAAAAGTCAAACAAAGAAGTTGGAAAACATGACCCATAATGGGAAAGAAATCAGGCAATTAAAATTGACCCAGAATTGACACAGACGTTAAAATTGTCAGAGAAGAAATTTAAAAGTCAATATAATTATATTTTATATGTTTTAAAAAACTAAGTAGAGCCATGGAAAATTTAAAATGTTCTGAATCAAACTTTTAGAGATGAAAAGTACAAAGTCTGAGATGAAAATTATACCAGATGAAATAAATAGCTGAAGAAAAAATTAGTCAATTTAAATAAATAGTATTAAAAACTATACAAAGCTAAGCATATAGAAAAAAAGAACTTAAAAATGAACATAGCATCAGTGAGCTGTAGAACCACTTCAGACCGTCCATTGGATCTCTGAAGCTCTGGAGGGAAGGGGACAGGAGGAATACCCACAGAGACATATATAAGAAAAGATTTATGATGAGGGTTTGGTTCATGGAATTATGGAAGCTAAGAAATTTCAGCACCTGCCATCTGCAAGCTGGAGACCCAGGAAAGCTGGTGGTATAGTTCCTGTTCAAAACCTCGTGACTGAGGCCCAGGTGTCTACAGAGGTAAGTCCCCATCTGAATCTGAAGGTCTGAAAACCGGAGACTCTCTCCTTTGCAGTTAGTTTTGGATTATGTAGAACATTTTAGGCAGTAGGCTGGGGATAGAAGTGAACTGTTCCATTGTGATCAGAGACAGGTAAGAGTGAGTGTGCGTTTCCCATGCACCTTCTCTTCTAGCAATGCAACAAATGCTCATGCTACTTCTTAATATAGCAGCATCCCAAATGAAGATTTTGTTAGTCTTGGATTCCAAGTTACTATGTGGGGCAGTGTCTCCTGCCAACTTCATTGAAAGTATAAAGTGAGCACAGAATATAACTTTGTTTTATTTAGCCACTGAGAATTTGGGATGCTTTGTTTCTATATCATATTCTAGTCTCTCATAAATAATTTTATGAGTAATCATGGCCACATAGTAAGTACTCTATGAGAGAGTTGCCATTTGAGTGTTGGGATGTGAGACTTACATGTTTTAAGAGCTTGGAAGTTTAAGTGCTTTCACATATATTATCTGGCTTCACAAGTATCAATGATGTACATGGAGAAGGCTTTATTTTCTCTGTTTTACAAATTAAGAAAACATAACTCAGATCTGTTAAGTGACATACTCAAGAGCCCACTCACGAGAAAGAAGTGCGACCTAGACATTCCAAGTTCAAGTCTAGAATTCACATACTCTAAATGTATAGCAAGTTGCATATTTTAATTATTTTTTCTTTGATGAACATTTGTATTTCTCACCATCAGAAGTCAGTTTTGTAATCAAAACTTCTTTTATCTAGGGAAGATTGTTTTCCACTACGTAACTTGCCCTTTGGGACCACATATCTACGTTCAGCTGCTGCGCACTCCGTGAGGAGTACATAATCGATGACTGCTGCATTTCACTATAGGGTACATATGAGTGCGTTTTGCCTCTTCAGTTTTTTTTACATATGGTAAAAGTTTTGAAATGTTTTTGTATATTCTTACTGAATTCAACGAGCTCATGAGTACCTATACTTGTTCCTGGGATAAAACACTGACATTTCTCCACCCAAGAGATCTCAGTCACACATCAGTTTGTTTTAAATGTAATCAATTCAGAATTTAAACTGAGTCCTACGGCCTGCCTGCCTTTTTCTCCTCGCTGGGACAATCTGTATGGCCAGGGGAGTAGGGTGCAGAAGGTGTGGAGATTGAATTGACACTCATCCTTCATCAGGAGCCTGGAAGGAAGTAGCAGAGCTTCTATCTGGGTGGGGACTGTGGGTCCTTGCTGACCTCCACTTTTTCTATCTGGTCCATGGATCTGCTGAGCAGCCACCTGATTTCAGTGTCCCTAGTCCCTGCCATGACCCTGGTCACAGTGTAAACCAGTCTTGTCCATCTTGTTCCCACCTCAGCTGCCTCAAGTTCTGTTCAGCCTTCTCAAAACTTCTCTACCTGAGCTCGGGGGAGGTTTTCAGGGGCAGGGCTTGAGGCAATTTAGGCATTCTCTTCTGCTTTCCCAGCTGCAACAGGGCTTCTAGGAGGCTGCGCTCTGACCCTGGTGGAGAGATTCCACCCTGCCCCTTTATCCGGGTCAATTGGCTTCTCTAAGCCACTTGCACATTTCTGGGCTGTGCTGTGGCTTTTATTTTATTAAGCTCCTGCTTCCTAGATCTTAAAGATTGAAGGCTTGAAAGAACTGTGATTTTCAACTTTGATACTGTGTTGTGAGGAGATAAAAGTGCAAAAGAAAAATTAGAATTTCCTTCATCTCAACTGTTGTGAACTGCTTCCCCCCTGAGAATGGGGTATATTGTAGTTTATTGGCAAGAGAAGGGTAAAGCTAAAAGAGATGAACACAGTTTACAATGAGTATATAATTCTTCAAAATACCCAGGCTTTCTTGTCTCCATTGTTTTTACATTCTCCATTTGTTTATTCTGGTTTTTGACCTTTATCCAAAGAAATGTGCCTCTGACCCCTCTGTCCCAAGCGCCTCGTCGAGCACACAGAAGCCACGCAGAGAATGTGTGCTGGGTGCTGTCGTTCAGACGGCTTTCACATTGCACCTTTGCGCGCTGTATCCAAACCTACCGGTTCTCCTAAATGCCTTCAAGAGTGGCAAACATCAAGTCGACATTGATGTTTACGGATTCGTCAGTATGTTAATTGTAATTCTTTTGAATTCAAGGAGTAAAAGGATGACCTGAACTATATTAAGACAGAAGAGACTTATTTGAAAGACACCGGACTACTTCATGTAACTGAGAAACGCAAGTGCCCAGTAGACTCTCAGGATGAATAGATAGCACAGCACTGAACTCCTCCAGGACACTCTCTCTCCTCGTCTCCAAACTCTGGCTCAGCCTCTCATCCCTCTTGGCAGGAGAGACCGCTGCCGAATCCCCAAGCCTCACAGAGCACCACGTGGTCAGGAGGAAGGGACTGCTCTCCACCTGTTAGCTGCTCTAGCTGACCTATCTCGGGTCAGGTGTTTGCCTCAGAACGGATGAAAACTGACAGTAGGTTATTACTACCGGCCCTACTAAACCTGAAAAGGTCACTGGTTCTCTCTTAAAAGAGGTGTTCTGGAATGAGCACATAATAACTGCATTGTAACTCTTGTGAGTTTAGCAGAGTGATGAACAAAAATAGTAGGCATTCACAATTATTTGCTGAATAATTGATTACTTTGTTGATTGATTTAAGAGAAGTGAGAGACTTGTCCAAGTCCATGTGACAGGAAGATTAAAGCATTTTCTCTGAATCATTGTTTCCTCACACGGATCCAACTTCATTGTGCCCTTCATGAAAAACTATCCTCCTAATGTGTGGAAAGAATCCCTGAAGTGATTAATATCCATTAATATGGATTAGTAAGGAAGATCTAAGTTAAACCATAGCAGTTTAATTTGAATGAGTGATTTTTCCTAATTTTGAAGGTTTTATAATTCAGGTCCTCCTTTTCGGATAAAAGTGCAAAATACTGTTTTGGGGGTTCATTTATGTAAGTGATGGTGAAAGACTGACTGCTTAATTGACATATGTTGTGAAAACATCTTTCCTGCTGCCGGTGGGCTTAACCGTCGCACCACATACCTCAGCAACTCTGTGTGCATCATGCTGCAGGAGACTCGGACTTCGGGAGCTCGTCCTTAAGTACCATGACGAGTCTCCTCTGAACTCTTGAAGCATAGTGATGCATCACCGGACTTTTTATGAGATTTGTTGATTAGTTCATTAGATATCATTACTTTTGATCACAGGTAAAGAGACAGAGAGCTAGAGAAGAGAGTATTTATATGTTCAAGGAAAGGACTGCATGGAAATCAAAGCTCTCCCTCCCACCCTCAGGCACTACATACAAGCCTAAATTGTGCATGGATTTTGAATGAAAGTGTTTCTAATTAAACTTCTTATTCAGGAATAATATTGTGCACATTCATCCAAAACAAGGTAGTTTTCATGAAGAATAGATGTTATGATTGTATAAGATGCTGAAGTGGGATATACATGCATATAGACATGTATATACACAGCATATGCACACATATGTACACCTGTGACGATCAATATCCATACCCATATTCAGTATAAACTGTCTTAGTGCTGTTTGGTTGTCACCCAAAGGCATCAACACATTGTCTGTTTCTCCTAAAATTGTGGAATATGCTGAATTAGACATTAAATGTGAAAAACCAAGTGGGCATGTTGAAATGAAGACATCGTGAGTCACTTAAGGATCCCAGAAAGGAGTCATAATACAGTGAGCCGATCACTGCATGAAAGCTCTATTTCTTCTGATGAGGATGTTGGAATTATGTCAAATCTAACATTCTGTTTTATCCAATTTATAATTATACCAAAAAAACTTTTAAAATTATATTTTCTGTTACCCTGCTGATAGTGACTATTGTTATACTGAAACCCTATGTAATTGACATTGTCACATATTATTGTAGAGTGATTCATTGGTAATAATACTTTATTCAAAATAACTATCAGAGAAATTCTTAGGACTAGCTAGATACTTCTAGAATATATTAACCTAAAAATTAGAGGTACTTATTGTGCATTACCTCAGAATTAAAGAAATATGACATATTGGAAAATGAAAACATTCTCTTTTGTTGGAATTAGACCATAAAATGAATTAGTGTATTTTTCACTGTATCTCTTTCCAAAAATTGAATGTGATTGTTTTTTCTTACTTTTTTTAGTGGCATGCATATTAGAAGTGTTATAGCTGATCAATTCCACCAAACCAGTGCTTTAAAATAACCAGGACATGACCTCTTTAACAAGATTCAGTCAGTTCTATTTTTAGTTCTCCTAAGCTATGAACTATTTGTACACCCATGCTTCTGCATAATAACTTTTCAGTGTGGTTTCAGTAATCATTCCAGAAGGCATAATCTCAAAATATCTATATGCATAAAGAATATATTTAAAATAAAGGCTAAATTGGCTGGCCATGCATTAAACCATTTGCCTGTGAAATCACTTTGTGAAATATCTCCACACAAGAGATATTCCAGCCAAAGGGAGGACACGACAAACTTGTTTTTCTTGCTATACTGTATCACCACAACTCTTTTTGGAAACACTTCTTAGTGTCCTCTTAAATCACTCCCCTCTTCTTTCTCTAAGATGACAATCCATTTTGAGAATTCGCTCTTAATTTAATCCACATATTTAGCAGAAGAGAGTGAGTCTCCAAATACTTGCCCTTAAATGTCATATTTAATAGTTGAAATGAGAGATGCTGGTAATTTTGCAAAAAAGAAAAAAGTGTGTTAGCACCAGACTCGCTCCCCCAAATCAGAGGAAAGGGTACAAAGAGTGAACGCTACAGTTTTCCTTGAAAAAACGCTGACCTTCTATGTTTCTTAATGAGAAACTTTTTCTTAAGGCATTCGAAGGAAAGACATCTCCCAGAGCTGTATTTTGAGTTTCAGAACAAAAAATATTCCTTTTTAGCTTTTCTTTAACAAAAGCGTGAGTGAAATCTTCTCACAAATGAATAATGTTTTTATAATTTAGTCTGCTCTTCCATAAGACAATACCCAGGTAAGCATGCTGTATGTGTTCCTTACTGCTGTCTTCCTACCTTCTCGAGTGCGAAGGCAGACTAGATCCAGACTCACAGTCCCAGACTCTAGTAGTGCAGAAGAATCTTTCTGCACTATAGCATCACTTTATAAACTGTGCTCTTTCCTCCGGCCAAAGAATATCACTTTCTCAAGTTATTACAATCAGATTGTCTGGAGAATGGAGTATCACATTTTTCTAGATTTCAGGCAAACTTGCCCCCCTTATATCAATCTGGCCAATGTTTAGAGATAAAATAAATAATTAGTAAATTAACTTTAATTGCTACTGAAAGCAGTTTGTATTTACTAGCTTTTGCTGTTCATGTGCCTTTAGAAAATATAAATGTAATTCTATGAACTTGGTTGTTTTCTGAGGTTTTGCTTTTCTTACCATGAGTAAAGGACTCAAGTCATGTAAATACAAGGGATTACAGGCGAATGAAGACTCTCAATTTTGCATTTGGTAATGCACAAATTTTTATGGCTTCCACAAAATAATGTTTGTGTCTGTTCTATCTTTATCATCTTTTTGGGCATATATATTTTTAAATGATACACGATAATAATTTTTGAGGGTGTGCAAAATATAATTTAGCTTTAGGTGTGCATATTTATAACCTCTAAATTCAGGTACTTATACACTATCTCTTTTAGATTAAAAGCAAATTATTTATTCTCCTATCCAAAGGTTTTACCTATTTTTCTTATATAAGCACATGACATCACCATTTAAATCAAACCGATTTCTAAGCACCACAGCTGTTACTAGTTATTTAGAAGTCTAATTTGAGCAGAATGTGTCACGCCAACTTTGCACACACACGCTCACACAGGCAGTATTCACATTAAAACTTTCACCTCTATTAAATAGCAACAGTTCTTCAAAAATTCCAACACTCTACTCTTAACAACTAAATAAAATGTGTCTTTGAGGAGTAACGTGCCTATTTTATTTTTATTCTGGAAGGCAAGTCTTGTATCGAGTGGTACAGTTTCGTTGCCCTGCTGTCCCTCCCATCAGTTCTGTAAGGTGCCTGTGACACTGGGCAAGCTCAGTCTTCCCGCCTCAGGGTTTTACTTTTCCCGAACGAAGGGTGAATCTCTGTGACTGGTTCCCATGGGGGTCACATAGATATAGCCATCAATATTGAAATAGCATTTGCTCAGGCAAACAGAAGCTTTATTAGCCTCTACAAGAGTTTGCTCCTTAGGGAGACTAAATTCAAAATGGCACAAGCCATCTGTTGTGGTGGGATGTTTTGGTTCCCTGGTGCTGCACCGCGCTCTCTCTCTCTCTCTCTCTCTCTCTCTCTCTCTCTCTCTCTCTCTCTCTCTCCCTCTCCTTTCTCTCTCCCTTTCTCTCATTTTTTGGTTATACTAAGTGACAGCTTTATAGTCCATTCTTCAATTTCAAGTTGACTGACTCATAAAAAGGTAACAGGTCCACAAATCTTTGTAGAAAGGCACACCATACGTCCAGAGCAACTGAAAAATCAAATTTGATATTGAGCACAATAGTCAATTCAGTGACCACTGGGGACACTCCCCACTGCTCCAGCCATGGCGCGCTTTGACAAACAGAAGGCTGTGGGAAGGTCCGGATGGCTGCTGTGGCGGGGGTCTCCGTTTGTGCACACCTCTAAATCCTGATGTGAGAAGGTATTTGGCTGAACTGGAATTGCTATCAAAAGCATTTTCTTTTGGAAAAAAGTTTTTTTTTTTTTTGTTTTTTGTGGAGGTAGATCATAGTTATAGCCCCCAAATTCAGAGAAGAAATAATTTATGAAAGGAGATTTTTAAATTCTCATATTTTGAGAGTACCAATACAAAATATAAATCATTATAAGTTAGTATCAGCTTTCATTAGTATACTGTAAACCCAGTGCAAACAGATACTGTTCATTCATACCATCAACCTTGTTTTCAGCAGAGTACCTGGCACATGTTAAGTACTCACGAAATATTTGTGGAAGAAAGGAAAGAAGGAGGAGGGCAGAAGAGACAAAAGGGAAGGAAAGAAGAAAGAGAGGGAAGGGAGGGCCGGAAGAAGGGAAAAAACCTTTTGTGGGGAGTGAAAAGCTCTTTAAAAAGCATTGAACTTTATGGAATACCAACTCTAAACTATTGATAAAACACTAAAGGAATGATATAAAATGTGAAAACTATAAATTACGAAAAATGTCCTTAAAACTAAATATCAACATTATTATAAATTATACTAGGCACAATATATATTGGCCTCCAATGGTCAATTGGAAATGTCAAGAATTGACATTTTTTCTTTGAATTTAGCATTGAAATGGTTTTTGAATCACAACTCCAGCTCGTCTAAGATTGTAGCCACAGTAGGACTGGGGATAAACAATGCTTTGGGAAAAAATAGGGTATTAACTCCACAAGAACAATATTTTTTTCTGGAACATGTGCCTTAATTTTCATTTTGTCTCACAAGATGGGCACGAGACCTAGAAATCCCAGGTTATATAAGTAGTGAAGAATATATGAAAGGGAATAATGGTCGCCAGGGACCGACAGACAGAGGCTAATATGCTGACGTTCCATTGTGTGGCCCCAGAGTTAGCCTTCCACATTCACTCTCGTTTTCATCTGTTGTACAGTTGGATTAGCATTCAAGTCCCCCAGTTCCTACCACCTGGACTAAAATAACGCAGTATGAATCTTTTTAAAAAAATATTTTGTGCTTAACTAACCTTTTTATTTTTATTTTTTAAAATTATATTTTATTGATTATGCTATACAGTTGTCCCAGTTTTTCCTCCTTTGTCCCTCCCCACCCAGCACTCTCCATTCCCTCAGGCCATGGGTCATGGATATAAGATCTTTGGCTGCTCCATTTCCTATACTGTACTTTACATCCCCATGGCTATTCTGTAACTACCTATTTGTACTTCTTCATCCCCTCACCTCTTCACCCATTCCCCCATACACCCCTCCCATCTGGCAACCTTCTGGTAACTACTTTTTTCCCTCTTGCTTTTAAGAGTCTCTCTTTATCTGTAAGCTTTGGCCTTTTAAGCCCAAAAAATGATGTGTCTTGCAGTTGGTCTCTTTGCATCCATCATAATTGGGATTCTCTGCACTTCCTGAACTTGCATGTCTATTTCCCTCACCAAATTAGGGAAATTTTCTTCTGCTATTTTTTCAGATAGATTTCTAATTTCTTGCTCTTTCTCTTCTCCTTTTGGCATCCTTATGATGTGAATGTTGGACCTCTTAATGTTGTCCCAGAAGCTGTTTATACTACCTTCATTTTTTAAAATATATTTTATTGATTATGCTATTACAGTTGTCCCATTTCTCCCCATCATTCCCCTCCACCCTGCACACCCCCTCCCACCCACATTCCCCCCTTTAGTTCATGTCCATGTGTCAGAAGTTCTTTAGCTTCTACGTTTCCCACACTATTCTTGCCCTTCCCATGTCTATTTTCTACCCACCATCTATGCACTTATTTGTATGTTTCCCCCCTCTCTCCTCCTCCCACACCCCTGTTGCTAACCCTCCATGTGATCTCCATTTCTGTGTTTCTGATCCTGTTCTAGCTGTTTGCTTAGTTTGCTTTTGTTTCAGGTGTGGTTGTTAATATCTGTGAGTTTGCTGTCTTTTTACTGTCATATTCTTGATCTTTTTCTTAGATAAGTCCCTTTAACATTTCATATAATAAGGGCTTGGTGATGATGAACTCCTTGAACATGATCCTATCTGAGAAGCACTTTATCTTCCCTTCCATTCTAAATGAAAGCTTTGCTGGATAGAGCAATCTTGGATGTAGGTCCTTGCCTTTCATGACTTGGAATACTTCTTTCCAGTCCCTTCTTGCCTGGAAGGTCTCTTTTGAGAAATCATCTGACAGTCTGATGGGAACTCCTTTGTAGGTGACTATGCCCTTATCCCTTGCTGCTTCTAGAATTCTCTCCTTCATTTGAATCTTGACTAATGTAATTATGATGTGTCTTGGTGTGTTCTTCCTTGGGTCTACCTTTTTTGGGACTCTCTGAGCTTCCTGGAGTTCCTGGAAGTCTATTTCCTTTGCCAGATTGGGGAAGTTGTCCTTTATTATTTGTTCAGATAAGTTTTCCACTTGTTGCTCTTCTTCTTCCCCTTCTGGTACCCCTATAATTTGGATGTTGGGATGTTTAAAGATGTCCCGGAGGTTCCTAAGCCTCTCCTCATTTTTTTGAATTCTTGTTTCTTCGTTCTTTTCTGTTTGGTTGTTTCTTTCTTCCTTCTGGTCCACTCCATTGATTTGAGTCCCAGTTTTCCTCCCATCTCTACTGGTTTCCTGTGTGTTTTCCTTCATTTCACTTTGTGTAGCTTGCATTTTTTCATCTAATTTGTGACCAAAAGCAACCAATTCTGTGAGCATCCTGATCACCAGGGCTTTGAACTGTGCATCTGATAGGTTGGCTATTTCTTTGTCGCTTAGAGGAATTGGCTCTGGGGCTTTGATTTGTCTCCGGTTTGAGCCATTTTTGTTTTTTTGTTTTTTGGCCTGATTGCAACTGTTACATAGGGAGGGGTGGAGTATTAGGTGTTCCTCAGGGTGGGACAGTCCAGTTGCTGGGTAGTGACGCCGTATGTGGGGGCAGAGTCCAAGAGGGAACAATGGTGCTTGCTCCGCTCTCTCTCAGATTCTAGTCCCTTCCACCACTTCCCCTTTGCCTGGATTATCTGCGCCTGAACGTGGGACCGCTTGGTCAGCCAGCCGTCTTGTGCGGCCTCACTGGGTCTGCACAGTTGCCACCCTGTGCCCGGGTCCGCTAGCCACCGCCTGTGCTCCTGGGGTCTGCCAGTGCTGCTGTCTGGGTGCCCAGGTCTGCACCTCTACTTTTTCCTGCTGTGACTCCACCCCTGTTACTCGTCTGGATGAATGGTTGTTGGACTTCCGTACAGTTCAATTATCTATAAGTTCTGGTTGTTTTCTTGTTTCTAAATATTTGTTGTCCTTAATTTTGGTTGTGAGAGGAGGCACAGTGTGTGCACCTATGCCTCCATCTTGGCTGGAAGTCTCATCCATACCTTCATTTTTTTAAATTCTTTTTTCTTCTTGTTCTACGTGGTTGTTTTTTGGTTCCTTATATTCCAAATCATTGATATGATTCTCAGCTTCATTCATTTTACTGTTGTTTCCCTGTAAATTACTCTTTATTTCAATTAGTGTATCCTTTGTTTCATAGTGGGTCTTTTTTTTATGCTGCTGAGGTCCTTACTAAGTTCCTTGAGCATCCTTATAACCAGTGTTTTGAACTCTGCATCTGACAGATTGCTTATCTACATTTCATTTAGCTCTTTTTCTGGAGTTTTAATCTGTTCTTTCATTTGGGCCATGTGTCTTTGTCTCATTGTTTTGGCAGCCTCCCTGTGTCTATTTCTATGTACTAGGTAGAGCTGCTATGACTCCCTGTCTTGGTTACATGGCCTACTGTAGTAGATGTCCTATAGGGTCCAGTGGCATAGCCATCTTCTGTCACTCAAGCTGGGTACTTGAGGTACTGTCTTCATGTGGGCTGAGTACACTCTCCTCTTGTAGTTGAACCTTGGTTGCTGTTGGCAGATCAATGGGAGGGATTTACCCAGACCAGTCAGCTGCAAGGACTGGCTGTAACCACTGACCACCAATCTCTGCTCACGATGGAAGCTCAGCTGTGAAGTGGCAGGGTAGTGGTGCTCAGACATGGTCTGAAGCTGACCACCGGGTGTGCTGGTCCTGGGGTTTCCTGGGTGGTGCAAGCCCCCACCTGTGTTTTGCCCAGGGCACCCTGTCTGAGCTGTAAAACAATCTGAGATGGCTGCTACTTGTGCTGAGATTCTCAGGTGAAACTAACCTGTGACTGTAATCTGGCTGCTGCTAGGCTCACTAAAGCCAGCTGTTGCTTGTTTGATAGAGTTTAGGAGCCAAAATAAGCCATTCTCATGGAAAAACAGCTTGGATGGGTCCATAAATTGAGTGGGGTGGAGCCTCTGTGGATTTCTAAGGTGGGTCACAGAGTATTAGCCAGGTTGACGGAGTCTCAGATACGGCACAGGCCTACTAGCTCTGTGGGGGGTGGACTCAGCAAAGGGACAATGGCCTCTGCTCACCCTGATGCCAGACACTTCAGTCTCTCTATGTATACCACTGGTGCCCTGCAAGCTGCCACCCCAGTTCTGGAGCTCAGAGGGAGCGAGTCTGAGTAGGTGAGTCCGTGCATGGTTTCACTCAGAAGGTGAGATGGATGTGGTTTCTTCAATTCCATAGTTGTCAGACTTCCATTCAACTTGATTTCTGACATTCCTGAGTGATGGTTGTTCTATGTTAGTTGTAATTTTGATGTGGTTATGTGAAGAGCTGAGCCATGTCTGTCTTATATTGCCATCTTGATGGGAAGTCTAATGCAGTATTAATCTTGAAAGGATGAGACTTCTGAGATCATTCATTAAATGGTAGAATTTATTTTTTTGTCAGCTAAATCATTTCTTCTGATGAAATCTTCCTTAGAAACCTCACATGAAAAACTGATAAATTTCACATTTCTCTGGTTGAAGCTGGGGTGGGCTTGCACCCAATACTCCCCACTGCACTCACCCTCGGTCCTGAATGTTGATTTGCAAGTTGCCTCATCGAGGCTGAACTTTAGTGACTCTGTTCCCACCCTATACCTGATGCCTTTCCTTCATTAGCTCCTGGTTTGGATGCTCGCTCCACCATTCCTAGCTCAACTGATAACATATCTTGTAGGTGGGCTTCTGTGGAAGACTTAGTTTTTTTATCTTCTCCTGAAATGTCTACATTATTCTCAATTTGACTTACACTAATGCTATTTTGTTGATTCATTGGAAGTTAGGTGTTAAATGGCCCAAATATGTTTGCTACATTTTTTATAAGACTGTAAATTTTTATATGGCAAGGACCACATTTGATGGGCTTTGAAATCTCATGCTGTCTTAACAGTCATGTTTGTCTTCCCCTGAGTGACTGAGGATCGGGGGGGCTTCCATTTCTGTTCAAAATGATTGTTTAGAGTTTAGCGGTACTTAATGACAATGACCTATCTTTAACACTTATCTGTGTTTACCACATTAGACGTAGCTTTAAAATCAAATCGCACAGTCTGATAGATCTTTATTTAGGTCCGCAGAGCCTTGAACCCTAAATGACTACTATTTTTAGTAGTAGTTTAAACAGCTGTTTTTGCACAAAAATAGAGGAAATGTAAAACTTTTATTTTCTAAACTGGAATACTTTTGAGAATAAAAGGGGGCACTTTTAGCTATTAGCAGACATATGAGATTATATCAGGCATGAACCAGGGATTTCCTGGGTTATTTGGTTATGCTAATTATCATACATCTATTTATTCAAAACATATTAGTTGAGGGCCTATTCTTGTTACTATGAATCCAGGGGGCTGAAATAAAAGCTCTGGAATAGCAATCTAGTGAGTTTAACAGTCTTAGCTTCAGTAAATCATTAAAATTATAGTTCTTGATTTTAGTCCAAAAGGAGCTCCTTATTTCATATCAGGAATTACTAATTTATTCAGGGGAATAAAAAGCAGTAGCAGAACCCAGGATTCAGAGCTCCCGACACCCAGGTGAGCGATCTGGAACACAGGGAGCTCGGGATACTGTTGCCTGCCATTGCATTCTCTTGCACCTGAGGTTTCTTCTCTGCAAAATGGAAGTGCAGGGTCAGATTGCACGCAGAGTCACTTAAGGCTTCCAAGAATTAAAATAAAAGATAAAATTGATTGATGAATTCTATAGAAACAGTGTTTTCCCCTTGATATTGATGGGAAAGTAAGTGCTACTGTCTGTAGAAACTGTTACACAGGGGTTGCTTAATGGCAACATACAGACATTGCTAAAGTGCAAGGCTCCCATTCATTATTTAAATTCCATTAACAGGAGCTGTTTAGATGAAGAGCTGATGAATTTTACCTGATTATTATTTTGTTAGTTTGTTTCAGTTAGTTTCCCTCTGGGTATGCTAGTTTTCCACCAAAATTCATTCTCTTTTTTTAAAAAAACATATTAAATGGTTGGACATATGTCTGCCCCACTATACACTGTATTTCCTGGCTCTGTTTCAGGTAGGTGGACCCATAAGACTGAGTTTTTGTCAATAGAAAATACGCTAAAGTGATGTACAATACACAGTGATGTATTTTCCACTCAAGTGATGTGTTCTGCTGTGTCACTTAACTAAAAGGAAATTGCTTACACCCCATTTCCTTTTTTTACTTTCATCCAATGGGCTAGAATAAAAATATGACCATGACCCAGTCTAATGAAGCAGAGAACAATGCCCTAGGAGATTTGGGAATAACAAGGTAAAGGTAAACTGAGCCCTGAATGACTTCTTAGAGCACAGATGTACCACAAGCAGAATTTCCCTTCTACTTCTAGGCTGATTCTTCAGAGAGAAATAAAATCCCATCTTTCCTACTTCACCATTTGATGTCCATTTGTTACAGAGGGTTAGCCTGTAACCTAACTAATGGTGTATGTCTCCCAGCAGAAGGAGAGTGCAGCCACCACAGCGAGAGATAGAACACTAATGTTTGAGGGAGGCAGTGACCCGACTTCCCTTCCATAGCTAGTGTGCACAGAGCAGCAACCCCTCCCGAAAAATGCATTTCCTGAAGACCATGCATTGAGCAAGTGCCATGTCAAAGTCACAGCGCAAGATAGGCCCTGAATTTTAAACAGAAGACATGATAGGGTAGTCAGATTACATAGAATTAAAGCAATAAGAATCGCACAAAGATATGAATGGAGCAAAGGTGTTCCTTAGTCATACTGATGGAGGAGAAACTGGAGAAGCCAAAAGAAAACTTCTGTGTATCCTTTGCAGTTCATCAGCTATAGTAACTATATGTATTTTTATTACTGATTGACTTTATTCATTCATAAAAACTTTATTAAGAAGTCATGTTTTCTTGACTTCATTCATTAAAGAAGTTATATGAGAATTGCTAGATATATTATATATTCCCCAAATTAGGGGAATATATTATATATATTCTTTAACAAGTATATATACATGGGAATATTATACATTATATATAGATGTAGACATATTGTATACAACAAGTGGATATATACGTGTGTGTGTGTGTATACTTGTTAATGAAGACCCCATTAATTTGGGGAATTCCTAGTCCAGCATCCAGAGTGCATGACAGTGTCATCAGCAGACTTTTCTGGAAGGGCTAGCTTTAAAATTTGGGGGCTGTGGTAACACAACTCTCACTTTGAGGGAAGAATGCATTAAATATTAGTAATGTTTTCAGTCAGAGGACCTTTTTGTGGAATGCACAGTGTTTATGCTCCAGACAGCTTTGTGGATGTTGGTGGTCTGGAGTCAAGTCTGGTTCTCACATCCGAGGGAAGGAACTGGTGGCATTTTTTTATTTCACTCCAATAACTGCCATAATATGTCTGAATTTTTTTTCTTGGTTATTTTTGTTTTCTTTGCCTTTGATGCCATTCACTTCAGTAGTATATTTTCTGAGTACTTAAGTAGTAGGTCAAAGGTGATGATCATTCTTGAATTATTCAAATTTTCCAATTTTGTCTTATTTATATTATTTACAGCAATTTTAATTAAGATCCTTATTGGTGTCCCAATATAAGTAGCTGATGGTACGCAGTGGTCATTTGGCTCATTTGTGTGTGTGTGTGTGTGTGTGTGTGTGTGTGTAAATTCAATAATAAATACAGAAACACACAGGTCTTTTGAATGTCCCAAACTGATGAATTACATTTTAGTTTTTACATTGCACAGTGAAGGTCAATTAAGTTGGTAGTTTGGGAAAAATAGGTTGTTTCTCAAGGTAGGTTTTTATTATCTGCATGCTCTGGGCATCCCAATAGTTAATACCTAACAACTTATAATGGCTGAGTTCCTTCTTCCATTTGATAGCTCAACTGAAGCTTGATGTTTATGGTGGAAATTGTCTTGATTTCTTTAGATGAGATGAGCATCCAAGGAGTTTGAAAATGTGTTTTAATTAAGATTCTGCTAAATTTTACCAGACACCTACTTGGAAAACAAAGCAACTGAATAATTAACTCTGATGAGAGCAGATGCTGGTCTAGTGACAACCTGTTACCACTCAAGTGCATCATTAGTTGTTTTACTGTGCTCCTTTAACGTGTCCAGAGCTCTCCTCTGTTAATGGATACATTGGTAGCTGTGTACTTAAAATAGTTTCTCACTCTGGATGGTGTAAAGATGTTTCTGGTATCTGCAAAATTCTTCATTTAAATAATTTGGTCCCAACCCATCAATTCCCTCCCTTCATCTATTTGGCATGTGCTTGGAACCAAACACTTTTTTAGTTTTCCTTGTGGGAATATTTTAGCCCTACATCAAGTGAAGCTTACAAATTGATGAGAATCTAATGATGCATTTATTTACAGATGTGCCTTTCAGTTCCCTGTTATGTTGTTGAGGGTTCGGAAGAGTGTAAAGGCTCCTCCTCCCCCCTCCCGCCACCCCCACAGGCCAACGTTATGGAAATAGCCATGCATTGAATAAAATAAGAAATAGAAATGACCTATTACTTCACTTTTTTGTATAGTTGTCAAACATAAAGTAGTATTAAATTCTCTGTAAGTGCAGGGCTCATCTTTTAAAATAGCAAAAAAATCTATTTTTGTTTTTTTTTCCTTTTCAACACTGCAGTAACACTATACTGTGGTTTTCTACTATCACATGCATTGTTTTTGTATTAAAAATCATAGGGTTACAGTTTAACCCTCAGGTGCAATACAGAACAACCTGACCAACGTTGGCTGTCAAGCTGATGCAAAGGAAGTGGAAATACCAATTTAGATTCCATGTTCAGAGCCACAGCATACATACCAGCATCTGGAGAAGTTCAACCGGTTTTAGGGAAATTCATGGATGAAGGAAAGATGAATGTAAGAAAGGTATCTCTTACATTACCTAAAATAACGTTCTAATGAACCCAGGGCAAGTCGCATTGAAATACGTGTACCTGGGGGAGACACAGGCGTGCACCTGCTGCGCTCCGGGACATCCTGCGCTCCGCTGCCTATGCATCTGCAAGGGAGCTGCTCAGAGACCGTTCTGGTCCCGCAAGAGTGCGGAAGGGGGCCTTCTCCTCCCAGCTCCTACTTCCAAAACCCAACTGCCTTCATCCAATAGAAGCGTATTTTAGTGTTTTTAAAAGATTCTCTAACAGAAAATACGCCATAAATAAAAAATTGCTGAAGCATTGTGCTTTATCAAATGCCATTTAAAAACGGTCATTTTACCGTGGTAAATGATGTTTCAAAACACGTCCGACTCTTCCTATCATGGAGGGCAAAGGGAAGCAAAGCCTGCCGGTAACCTGTTCTATGAAATGTGCTTCAGAATGGCCGTACGCATTCACAGTGACACACAACTGTTGCACTCATTGCAAATTCTGGTTGATAGCCAAGAACATTTCAATATAGATGATGCAGAGAAAGCCATGTTTCTGTTTTCATCTTCAATCAGTCTATGATGGAGCTGTGTTCAGAATCTGACTTCAATGCCTGACTTTAACGTTCTTGTGGAACAACAGTTGTTTTGCCACTGGAGCTGGAGACAGTGAAGAGTAGAGATGGACTATTCTCTCAGTAGAGAGGAAAAGGATGCCATGGCCCACCTCGAATCCATCCTTTCCTACCTGTGGTTCCACAGGGTGGTACTCAGGGGTTATTCTCATCCCTGACATGCCAAGAAATAGGGGTGTGTGTTCATCATCACAGATGTGTAGCTTGGGTTCTGTTTCATGTGGGTTAGTTAATCTTCCACCCTGTTTCACATGGTCTTCATTTTTCCCTTGTTGGGGACATGAAAAGACTATGTAAGGAACGGAAGCTAAACTTTGCGGATTCTGGGGACCTTGAGGAGTCAATGTGATCACATGAAAAGCACGAAGCCCACAACTGCTGTCATGAGTGTGCTTCACCCCGTCTCCCCCACCCCTTGGTGCTTTGATCCCAGGAGAGGTGGGGGGCGAAGGGGCCGCAGCCTAGCCCTCAGAAGCCAGGGATCTACATTTGGCTCAGCCATTCACTCTCTGTCTAACTTTGAAAAACATCATCTGACCTCTAGAAACTTTTTATCCCCATTTCCAAGGAGACAATAACATTTATTTCAACCAACTCACAGAGTTATATATAAATATGAGAGCTCCGTGGTTGCCAACCTGAAATTCTTAATAATTTTACCTTGGAATTTATGTTGTATTGGAAGTTAACAGGAAGTTGGAGCATGTGCTGGGAGATTAGAGCTCCTTCCCACTTGAGTCCCCATCCCCTTACCTGCACCCTCCTTCCCCATCCCCGGCTGGTTTTCAGCTGCCTGCTCCTTCCCACTGGTGCTCGGGGACTTGCCAGTATTCTCTCCCCACCCCATCCTCCACAATCTCCAGGGAAGGCTGTGGGTCCCTCAGGTGGGATGGAGGCACCTGCACTTTGCCTCCACCTTCTGGAAAGTCCTAGGAACAGGAAAGAGTAGAGTTAGCCACATGTCACATGGTCCTGGCTTCTAGGATTTGGGCTGGCCACAGTGCCTCAGGGGAGCCTCTTGCCCACCCTGCTCTAGGCACCAAGCAGGGTCCAGCATAGGCAGTGCAGTTTCTCCGGGGTCCCCCTTGTGTGGTGGGTTGGGGCAGCAGCCAGTGGAAGGGGAAATTGACTTCCCAGGTGTCTGTACCACGTTGCTCTCTTACACAGGGTCCTGGCAAGTTAGGTAAGGTGGCTCTGCTATTCAACAGTGTCTGAGACAAGACCTAAATGCTTCAAAACCAGTTCTAATAACATGGCTATTTTATAAATGAGTTGCCAACTAAGTGTATCATGACCCTAAGTGTGTAATGGCTCTTACACGTTCAAGAGACCCTGTGACCAGAGAGGTCACACAGGTATTGCTTACCTACCCTTCCTATTTTCTGGAAACTACTGCTTGGTCTTGGTCTGAAGTGAACATTTAACCTTCTAACTTTGAATATATCAAAAAGACTTGAGAGTTAAAATGGGTAGAAGGACTTCCTGTGCTTGTTTGTTTGGGTTTTCACTTTTTAAAATAAAAATTGGCAACAAAAACAAGAAAAATATGTGAAATGCCTAAAGTATCTCTTTGGCCCAGCAGTGTATGCTCTGCTTTAGTCTGCAATGTGCAGAGTAGGGGCGTCACACTCGTTTTCACTGGGGGCCACATCAGCCTTGCAATTGCCTTCAAAGGGCCAAATGTAATTTTAGGATTGTATAAATGTAACTACTCCTTAACTAGGGGCAAGGAGCTCGGCGCTGCCACCGGGTAGAAATAAGGTGGAGGGCTGGATTTGGCCTGCAGGCCTTGTGTTTGCAACCCGTGGTGCGGAGGTTAAAAAACGCATAAACCCTCTCTTACCCTCACACTAGAGTGGGTGGATGGGGGCAGATGCTAGGTGGCTGCGACAGTCATTGAACCTCTCACACCTCAATTCTGTCCCTTGAAAATGGGGGTGGTTACAATAAAAAGAGAAAAAAATAAGAAGGTGTTGTTGAAGATTTACAATCAGACCAGTCTTTATAAACCCTAAGGAAAGAAAGAAAACAGAAAATACGGGTGGTAATGGAAGCGTTTTGGAGTCGCGAGGGTCTAGTAAGAATGTGCAGAAGACACGCAGCGGTGCTCGGCACAGGGCAGATCTTTGGTACAAATTAATTATTGTTGGACTACCACCTCCATCGTCAGCATCTATATCCTTTTACTCACGAGAAAGGCAGCAAGAGGGGAAGAAGAAATCAGCTCAGACTTCTTTGGCCACTTTGTAAGTGATCTGGATTATGCATATCTTCTCTATGTGCTAAGAACATAAATGTAATTACTAGTAATTAAGTAGCAAATTGATATATACTGTAGGTGATATCTATATAGAAATATATGTATTGATTTATCCCCTAGTGGATTTGAAATGAATTGGAGCTGTCCGAACCTCAGAGATCATCCAGGTGAGTGTGTTTGTGCTTGTAGAGAAGGAGAGAGGTGAGGGTACTAATGCCAAATTACTCAGTCCCTTAATGGCAGAGGAGAACTAAATTGTTTTAAAGGTTTTTTTTATTATTTATTTTTTGAGAGAAGGGGAAGGGAGGGAGAAAGAGAGGGAGATAAACATCAATGTGTGAGAGAAACATCAATGACTCTCGCACGCACCCTGACAGGGGACTGAATCCAATTTAGGCATGTGCCCTGACTGGGAATCGAACCAGTGACCTTTTACTTTGGAGGAGGATGCTCAATCAACTGAACCATACTGGTCAGGGTGAGGAGGACTAAACTTAAGCAGCAGGCCATGAACTCTATGATCCCTGGTCTGTTTGCTCAGTGTGCAATGTGCATTTAGGACTTGGAGGATAAGTACACAGTTTTAAATCCTTAGAGTGACTTATAGCTGTTATGTTTTTACTTTATAGTCTATTTTTTTTGCCACATCTATAATTTATGTAATGTGACCCTTGGTTAAGAATGCAAAACTCTAGTCATTGCACCTTTTCTCTGTAAGACCTGATCTACTTTATGACACCCTGTTTCATGATAGTTTCCAGAAATCCCTTCCAAGCAAAAGGAGTAGGCTGCATAATCAAAGTCTCTGACAAAATAGTTTTCATTTCTGTAATTGATAGTTCTTTTTGCACACATATACGACTACCAATGTGTTTTCCTTTAGGTCTGATGCTGTGTGGTAGGGTGGCCCTTATAGAACCATGCATGGTTAATGCAAAATGACTAGAATCGTGTTAGCATTCATTTGGCCAGGCTGTACATCCAGGATCCGAAATCAGCAGCCTGAGTCTCATTTTGCCCCTTCCCCTCGCTCTCTCCTCTAGGTCCTGGGTTGCCATTTACTTCAAAGGAAATGCTCTCCATAGCATAGGTAGCTAGGGAAGGAAGAAAAACAAGAATCAAATTAATCATTTTAAAGATGGTTAAAATAAACAAGTCAGCAATGAGTGTTTTCTTTTAGATTATTCAGTTGGAATGTTTTTGGTCAAAGCTGGGTAGCTTGTAAGGCTTCTATTCTCTGATCCCCATACAAAGGGGATCAAATATATATACATTTGTTTGAAGTTGGGTAGAAGCTGGACTAAACAGAATTACATGGATTGATATCCCTCTTATTCCCAGTAAATTCTTAAAATACAACTACCTATGATACCCCTTCATTTTCTATAGGCACTAGCTGCAAAACAGGAAAAAAAAAAAAAAAAGACTTGCACAGATAGAGAAACTCAAAAAAGCAAGCCAGTCACTTGTTATCATACAGAAACCAGCATCCTGACATTTTAGTGATTCTGGGATAGTGCCATCATGTGAAATTTTGCATTTACAAAAAGGGAGTGGCAAAAAGACAAGTAAGCCCCCAATGGAATGGATTCAATGAGCTTTTGTACAAGACAGGTGCAATGTAAACGATATTCCTCCTTAGGTCACCTTTCCTCTTTAAAAAAATAGAGGAGCCCTTTAAATTCATGGGATGCACAGCTGAATGTGGTGCCTTTTATGGAGACCTCTTTGGGTCTGATTAATTAGTAATTGGGGCGAGAGCTATGCACATCAGTGACTCTTGTTGCCTTGATTGTAAATTGCAATCTGGTGCTAAGTCTCAGCAGGTCACATTGCTGTTTTTGCTGTGCCCCAGTGACACAACTGATTAAATCTGTGTAAACAGTATCATTATGAAAATATTTTTGTTATAGGCATGAGGAGTTAACACATTTTTATTTTGGATGGAAATTAAAATTATTTGTGGGAGCTTTGTATGTTTTCATCAATTGTCAGTCATCCCAATAGAGCATGTAGCGAAGTAACTGTTTTAATTTCACGAAGGAAAAAAACACCTCTCAGACAGAGGGCTTTGAAAACTGAGAATTATGGTAATTATGTCATTCATAATACACATCGCTACATTACAGGCAAGTATTATGTGAGTTAATAGTTAGTTAAGTAAACAGAAATATGGGAATTTGCCTGCATATTCATTCTCCTTACAATGGGACACTTTTGAATGAGTGGATGTGTTTTAATAGACATGAACACACACGCACGCACACCCACACACATAGGCACATGCTCCCAGATGCCCCCTTTCCTTTATATTCTGTACGTTTACTAAGTTAACTTGAACAGACCTTCATTTGAGTTGCCTGAGCACAAAGGCGAGGGGCACTGATGAGTTGCTGCAGAACCCAGACTGGGCGATGACTTAGGGTTGCCAGAGACCCAGAAGGGGTCTCAGCGGAGGGATAGATGTGGGCCATTAGATTGCCATGAGCATTGTTTGCACTCAATTCCAAAGCAAACAGGTTTGATTTTTACACTATGCCCATTTGCAGTCTGACCAGCGGCACCTTTGGAAAAACTTATATTTTGGAGGTGTAGTAAGGTTAAGCATAGATGCAATTTTCCAGGAATGTAAGCTATGCAAATCTGAATGTTTCTTTTGCTCTAAATGGCTATGTAGTTTGAAGCACGCATTAAAATTATTTTCGATAATTGCTAATGAGACCTGATTTCACCTCTGTTTGCTGCAGCCAGTACAGCAACCAGTACCAAACGGATGCTCTCCTATTTGCTTCATTTCACAGAGCACTTACTGGGAAAAGCTTAAATGAACTTTAATCAAATGTGCCTCTTATGTTACTGAGACTTGAGTTACTGATCATCTACTTAACTAGCAACTAAAGCTTAGATAAAAGCAAAGTGACTTTTCTTTTTTTTTTTCCTGAGTCCAAAAAAATCATTATCAAAATATCAAGGCGAAAAGAGGGAGCTAACAAATCAGCAAATTTTCCATGTGCCAACTTCCAGATTTAAACAAAGACTCAGCCGTATACATTTCAAATGACTGCCTTCATATTATCTAGGCCTGAAAAAACAAAAAACAAACTGCCTTTGAAGAGAAGAGGAAGCATTTACTATACCCTTTAATGCTGTACAGATGTTCCCAGTGCTATTGCCAAAGGTGGGAGGAGCTATGCATATGAGGGACTGGCCGCGGGATATTGGCCATCAGAAGAATATTCAGAAAGATGGAATTGCATGCTGTTATGTCGGGGCACTTGTGCTTGCCTCAGAAGTAAGTTTGTTTGGGGTTCCCAAACATCTTTGGGCATGGGTTAGTCTAGATAAATTAAATATTTGGTCATGATTCTCAGTTTTTATTATGATGTCCCATTAGCCACTACAATATTTGCCTCTAAAATAGAACTCCGAAGATGGCTGGTTGATTAGATCATTTTAGGAATGCTTTTTGTGCAACTGGTACTACAGCTAACTTTTAAAACACCAAAGGGCAAAGGTGTTTAGAGGAGAGGGGGTAGAGAAGAAAAGCATGCTATTATCATTCTTCTTTACTATTAACCAGCCTAGTTGACAGCATAAAGCTAAATCTAGAAAAAAAATAAGATTAAGGAACAATAAAATGCAAACTTCAGTTGTTAACACATGAAGACTAAAAAAATGTAAAGATAGTTTATTATTGATTATAAACAAATTTAGAGTGATAACATTTTCTTGCCAAGTATTTTCTGCAAATTCCAACACTCTACCTTGTATGTAATATAACGTATTCAATGCCAGTAAAATTTTAACACATTAAAGTCTTCGAGAAGTGACATTTTACAATGTGTAAAAGGCAACTTTCATGCAGGGCTATACGCAAAATCATTAAATTTTACTGGCTAATTAATAAATTCAGGAGTGAACCTGATTGAGAAAGAAAATACAATCATCACTCCTTTCTGGTTAACATTATTTAGAATATAGTATACAGAGAGGTTAAGATAAACACAAAACACAAATACATCCATATGCAGAGATGCTATGCACTTGTGTATTTTCTTCTCTAGAACAGCCCCCATGGCAAGAAATAAGGAAAGGAAATTCATCATCTCTGTTTAAATGTATTATTCTCTATTGTAAGGGTAATGCATTATTGTGCAAGTATACAACTTACACAAGTATCAGAAATGATAAGGAAACCATGAAACAATAAATCAGCTATGGCTCCAACTTTCAGGCAGAAGCACTGTTAACTTCTGCTGTTTCCTGTGCATCTAGTGCGAATGTGTTGCTCCTAGGCTGTATGAAGTCTCCATCCTTCTGTACAGAAATCCTTAGTAATCTAGGTGCCTTTCATTGTGGATAGATGAACTCCCTTTTGATATTTCCTGATAATTCTTTATGCTTCTTGGTTTTGTGAAAGACAATAGAAGTAGTAGGCAGATACATGAGTGACTATGGTGTAAGTTTATTAATGTAAGATCTTGGACAAGGAACTCTAAAAGAGTGCTTCACACTTCTAAATCACAAAACTGCTGTTGAAACTGGGAGTGAAATGGAGGAAGAAGATTGATGTAGAGGTACAGGAAATCACCCCTCTTGTCACCTTCCACATGTGAACAGTGAGAAAGTCACAAGAGGGGCTAGTCACTTTCTTCCTGGACTCACAGAAACTAGGCCACTCAAAGGATGTAACAAACACAAAGACAGTTTGGGTCCCATAAAATCAACTAGCTATTTTATAACAGTGGAAACTTTGAGAATGGTGGATATTTGCATATGACAATATTTAGAAGTGGAGCACAGGTTAGTGGTTTAAGTTCAAGGGATGATTGTGGAAGGGAGTGAGTGTAGCTATGATAGGCCAACGTGAAGAATCCCTGCGGTGATGGAACTGTTCTGTATCTTAAATGTAAATACATACAGTACATTTTACAAGATGATAACTTTGGGTGAAACGAAGTGGTACAGGGGATCTCTTATTTCTTACAACTGCATGTGAATCTACAACGATCTCAAAAAGTTTAATAAAAAACATGAAGTTGATTAGTTATTTTGTTTTTGTAGGAACCTCTGGACATATATGCATATCTACATGCAAATGTATTGATGACTTGCCAAATATTTTTAGGCATATACATTCAATTTTATTGGAATAAAATGTGCAAACCCATGTCAGTGTAAAGATTATTTATGTTGAACATATTTACCTTGATGTTATATTTTACTTAATTTAAAGTTGTTTATGTATTATTTTCAAATGCTCAGTAATAAGAATAGTTGTTTCTGAAAGCATGGTGCAGTGGACTGTTTAAAAGCAGGAGCATGGGTTGGGGGTCAGACTGACTCATTAGATTGCTATCACATATAAGCAGTGCATGTGGGCAGGTTACTCAATCACTGCTTCAATATGCTCCTCTCTTAAAATGATGACAGCAGTAGCTATCTCCTAGCCTTTTCATAAGGATTGAACAAAGTAATACACATAACACAAGTGGAATAGGGCTTAGTATGAAGTAAGGATGATGTATTAGCTGTTGCTTAATGATACTGCTGCTTTACAAGCATCAGTTCTTAGAAAACTCGTGTCAACCCTAGTTGTAGGCATTATTCTTGATCTTATTATAGATGACTAAGCAGGCTGGTGTCTTGCCCAAGGTCACAGAGCTCGTAGTTTTTGAAAGGACTGTGCTTTAATTACTCTACTATAAGTTTGTCCAGCATTTTATTCTGTTGTAATAACACTATATATTATTAGACACATAATCATCTGATTTTTCTATTTAAACAATAGTGATTTAGAAGGGACACTAGAGGTAATTAAAAAAAATAACAAACATGTTTCCTTCCTAGATTTCCACTACTCTTGAGTCTTTTGGGCCGAGAAAGCATCTTCCCTCTGGTATTTTGATCATTCCATTTTTGATCCTGGACAAACCCAAAGAGTGAAGAGGTATATAAAAAACAAAGAGAGGAAGCCACCCAAAGTTCATTCTCAAAGCTTTGGAGAAGTTGAGGTTTTGGTTTCTGTCCAACAAAGGGTCAAGATTCAGGTCAAATCTTATTTTATATAAAATGACTGCCTTTGTTCTGAAATAATCTAGTAGTTAGAATTGTGGTAGGTTCTAGTTTTAGCTAGCCTTTGAAAGGAAATGCTGAAATTAATCTTTTCAATGAAAACGGGATTCAACAACTTACCACAGCTACCAAAACAGGGACTTCCTGGGGAAAAATGGCCATTTGCTAAAATGTTGTCATGTGTAGCCAAGAAATTTTGTTGTTGTGTTGAATATGTGGAAATGGGCAAGTATGTATCTTTGCCCGGTATAGGTATGTGTGAAAAACCATTGCCAAACTAGAAAATTGAAATCATCTGTCAAATAAAAAATAGTTATTAAATAGTTATTTAATTTTCTACAGTTACTGAGTACAGGCTTTGGAGACAGAATTTTAGTTCAAATCTTTGCTTAACCATGTAAAAATGTGTGACCTTGTGTTTTAGGCTTCTCCCCTATGAGAATGGGAACACTTGAACAGAGGTGTCTCACAGTGGCTTTGGGAGTCACTCATAAACATGTAAAGCACCTAGAAGATTGTATGGTATACAGAAAGTGCATAATAAATTTTAGCTGTACTGATTAATTGTATAATTAAATGCCTGCCATATGCTGAGTTGACTTTGTTATTTATATGAAGAATTTTTTTCTATATCACTAGTATTGAACAGGTTAAGGCAATTAAATATATGTCAAAAAAAGAAATATAATTTAAAAAGCAACAAAAAGTGATATAATAGCTCAAATATAATTTTTTTTTTAAAAATAGGGATTTACATTTCTAATACAGAAAGTTTTGGTCCAACTGCCTCACTGGAATCCTATCACTTATAAACAATGCATTTGGGCAGGTTATTTAATTACCCCACCACAGGATGTTGCTAGTGTTAGAATATTGACTAGTATCAGTGTTTCTGTAGTCATCAAATATCTTATTAATAATTGCAAACTGTCACATTCTCCTTCAAGTCAGGAAAAATTTGGAAAAGCGGTGCTTTTCTTTAGAAAAGCTGAAGATGTCCCATAAGCCACACTCTCTGCTGTATTTTCCAAATGCTTTCTAACATTCCATAAAAATCCAAGTCATTTTTATCCCAGTTGCATATACAACCTTAGCTGCAAGGTGATCTGGACAAATTGTCCTAGGGTTGCCACGATTGGCCTAGCTCATTCATGATCCATTGCTCTGGGGCTGGGCGTGTTTTCATCATAAAGGAAATCAGAGTTCTGTTAGAAATTATGGGGAAATTACTGTCGAGCATGCTACCATTCAAGTTTGTAATCCATGGCCTCAGGGAACACAGAAGGAGGTTTGTGAGGTGAGGCTGCCAAGAGGCAAAGGGTAGAAAAAAATTTTTTTAAATGAAATGCTGACTCTGGATCAGCAGAGATACTTCACGGATAAATCAGAGTCCAGGAGTAACAAAAGGAAGACCAGGCCACAAAGGTAAGATAGGTACAGGCAGCTAGGGTAGATAAGATCAACCAATAGGAAAAAGCCTTAAAGAGGATTGAGAACCGATAAATTCAGTGAGAGATAGAGAAATCTGTTATTGGAGAAAACTACTTGTTTCCTTGTTTTATTCTACTAAATTCTCCAGTCAGTATATGGGCAAGAATTTGGGATTTTCAACAAATTGGGAATATACCTTCTTTTTCATGTATTCACAGAATGTTTGCAAAAATAAAAAACTTCAATAAATTCCAACTTTAGGCCACATTGTCTAACCACAATAAAATCAAAGTAGATATTAGTAACAGATGTATAACAAATACTGTAACTTGGACATTAAATATATATTCATATACATATATTAAATATGAGTATATACTATATACATAAATACAAATATGTGTTAATTCAAGATAAATCAGAACTGCAATTATAGATTACTTAGAAAATTAAAAGTTAATTTAAAACTCTATGTATCAAAACACATGAGATGTAGCCAAAAACTATTCTTAGAGGAAGATTATTATCTCAAGGGTTTTTATTGTTAAAGAAATCAATAGGAAAATTATTAAGAAGGAAACCAAAGAGTAAAACAATAAACTGAACCTACCCAGAGAAATTGGAAAAATATCCAGCAAACAAAAGAACTAGGAGAGAAATTACTAAAAAATAAAAACATTATAACAAATTAGATAATAGCAAATAGTAAATTGATAATATTCCAAGAGTTTTTTCTCATTAAAATAATAGCTAATAAAAAAATACAAGGAGTAAAACAAAAATATTCCAAATTCAATTTGAGATTATATAATTACACTTTCAGAAAAAATAAAATTGATTGTAAGAGCACATTTAACAAAATTTGATAAATATCAATAAATGTGGCTATCATTAAATATGAATAATCAAATATTTAAAAATTATAACAAAACCTGAATAGATTAGTAGCCATAAAGATGATAAAAACATTAATAAAGATTCCCTTTCTAAAACATTCAAGGCTCACAAAGCTTCTTGAAGAACTTTTTCAAAAAAATATCAGGAAAAATTCTTAAATCATTTAACATCTTTTATAGCATAAAAAACGGCACTTTCCAATTATAAGAAAGTCTGTATATTCTGATGTTAGAAATCCTATTACCAGAAAAAAATATCAATAGAAGATATAAGAAAAAAGACAAAGAAAAACTAAGAAAAGTATGTATTAAAATTACTTAAAATACAGTATAAAACTCTTTATTAAATTATAATCCAGCTGTTCATTCAAGGATAGCTCATGATGAGGAAATGTATTAGTTATCATTAGTATTAGGAAAAAAGGGAAAAAAGAACATGATCATCTTAGTTGCTGTCAACATATTTAATAATATTAAAAAACATATATATTTTAGTTAGTAAAACTACTTTTACTATACTAGAAATATGAGGATTTTTTCTAACAAAATAAATACATATACTTTAGAGCTAGCCAGCAGTCAGAATTGTGCATTTTGGTGCAACACTGGAAGAACTGCATTTTAATGTCAGGAAAAAGACATACTATCATCATTTTAATTTAATGCTAAGAAATAAGGAGCCAATAAATTTTATTAAAACTTTAACATTAATATGAATATTGGAATGAAAAAGTAAAGTATATGATGATCCACTTGGGATACCAAGAAAATCAACAGAAAATAGTGGCAATAGGCAACTTAGAATAGAACAGAATATCACAGTAATCATTGAATAAACTCACAAAACTCCATAGCTAATTTGCATGCCAATAATTATCTTTAGAAAATGATATGGAAAAAGATTCCATTAACAATTATAGAAAAATAAATAAAATATCCGGTAACAAATTTGTTAATAAGTGTTCAAATCTTATTTAAAGCCTGTAGTGTATTAATTTACTGCAGGGCTCCTCAAAAAAGACATGAAATCAAAACTCACCTTGTTCTTTCCTATCAAATTTCAATACTATAAATGTATAAAATCTTCTTATAGTCAACTGCAAATTTAATTCAACCCTGATTGACACCCAGATGGAATTTATTTAAAAACTTGAAGATATATCTGACATTTGTGAAATATATCTAGAAGAAAATTCTGGAAGAAAATATTAATTGGAAGGAATGAAGCCTCTCTTATGCCATGGAGTGAATAAATGCTTTCTTTATACCCTGTCCCTTTCTTTCTCAGTACTTGTCATATTTTGTAAGTATAAATTTACATGTGGAATGATTTTCTTATTCTCCATCTTCATTAAACTATTAGTCTCATGATAGCAATAGGTGTGTCTCTTTTGCTCATTGTGTCAACAACTTATAAATAATAGATCTTCAATAGATACGTATTTGTTAAATAAGTAAAGAATAAATAATTATTGAATCATAATAAAGAATAGGTTTGATGTTGTCATCAGGATAGAAAGCAAACTTAAGGACCGAAATGAAGAATATTGAAACTCAACTAACTATATGCTTTTTAAGAAGTTTTCAATGTTTAAGATTTCATTGACATCATTGTAGATAAGATAGATTATTCAGTAATGGTGAAGGGCATATGACTAACAATCAGGAGACACGATAAAGTTAGATCATCACACATTAAAGTAAAATAGATTCTAGAGGATTTAATTTTGTAAATGTGAAAATAGGTTAAAAATTTTAAGTGCTGAGAATAAAATATAGAGATAGGGAAGCTCTCCCTCAGTGTGTATTGCCTTATAGTAACACTGCTGAGAAGTGCTAACTTGGATAAGTATATATGCCACTTATGCGGTTACTTTCGTGGGATAACTTTTTGGAAGTAGAATTGTTAGTTTAAAGGATCTGCAACTCATTAAGCATTTTGAAGAATCTCATAAATTTTCTTCTTGAATGGCTGTAACAATCCACACACCCATTGACAGGTAAGGGAGTACCCATTGTCTATCCTCCTGGAGGCTCATACTCCTATCGCTAGTTTAATGTACTAGTTCAGCTTTAATGTTCTCTCTCTCCTTAGATTGGTTGCTATCTGTTGGCTCTTTAAATACAATCTTAAAAAAATTAGTGAGATGAACCAACAGTTAAACAGCAAGTAATGTAGAATTGGTTTAATTAATTAGTTATACAAGGAAATACTATGCAACCATCAAAAAGCATTCCTCTACATTAACTTACATGAAATATCATTTATAATATATTAAAATATAATGTAAGTGATTTGATTTTATAATTAAATACAAATATGTATTTATATAAATGAATTTGCATGGAAATATTCAATAATATGAACAGATATTTAACAAAGTAGTAAAGGCTATCTTTGTTGGTGGGATTTCAAGTTATTTTAATATTAATTCCTTTATCTTGATTATTTATATTTTTAAATGAAAAAAGATTTTGCATACTTGTGTAATGTAAAACTTACTTTAAAAGGCCATGTATATATGACACATAGACACAATCAACAGTTCGGTGATGGCCAGAGGGAAGGGGGGTGGGAGCTGGGTGGAGGTGGGCAAAGAGGGGGTAAATGAGGACATCTATGATACTGTTGACAATAAAAATAAAGTTAAAAAAGGCCAAATGAATGTATGATCTCTCTTCAATATTTTGGCTTATTTATTGAGCTAAATTTATTTAATCAATCAACACCTACATCATACAATTTTATCCTGGCATACAATAGCTATCCTATAGATATTTATTTAACACCTCAAGCAGAGTTATATATGTTGAGATCTATTATTTTATTTATTAGTAAATCATGTGCACTCTACTTGAGAAAAGTTTGAGATAACTTTTACTAAAATTTTGTGTATAATAGTTAAAAATATCTAAGAGAATGAAAATTTAGTATATTAACGTATTTCATGGTGGAGAAGAGTCAATACATCTTGACCATCTATTCTATCAACTCCTTACAGGTCCTTTAGCTATATCCTTCCATAATGAAAGGAAAACAGTGGTAGAAAATGATGGGAAACAATTCCACCAATTTCATTAACTGTAATTACAAATTGCATTATATTGAACATGAAACTTAATAATGAGATCCCTGAAAGCATAACAAAACAATATAGTTATTGATTGATAACAACAAAAATGAACACATATATTATTTCTTCAGTAGTGACTTTTTATAACCTGAATAAGAGAAATTTTTTGTATGGAGTCTTATATATGGATATTTAAATAACTTACTGGGTAATAGTTCTAGTTTTCCTGGCATTAAAAAATGTTTTTTATACAGATACATCATTTATTGACTCTGCATTAAAAATTAATTTATCCAAAATGTTTCAGTGGAAAGCTAACTAACCCAAGCCTAGCCACTACTTTTATGGTGAATGGAGACTACTACTCAGAACACTTCGGGGAATAGATGGGCATCCTCTCTTTTAGACTCCAGTTCTCAAATTCATTTTTTCAACTGAATGTCAGCACGAATTGAATGGCACCCAGTTTAAGTCTGAGCTTTTTGGGCCAGTACCTGGAACACTAGAATTCTGTGTTACTAGTTGAAGTAGGACTCAAAAACCAAATGCCAAGTTTTTAGGTCCCAAGTTAACTCTGTTGTAACAATTAAAGATTTTGATTTGTATTCTTTCTTCAGAACAAAGTCCTATCTCCAAATGGAGGGCTCATTTTTTTTTTTCAGTGAAGGTTTTTAAAGTGATCAGGGACCCAGTGAGGACTAAGTAGCAGAGCACATATTTTTCATTGTGAGTATATACACAATACTAAACAGCATCTGTTAATAATAGCCAACATTTATTGCATCAACAACAGAGGGACTATGCTCAGGACTTTGCATGTATTGTCCCATTTAATTCGTGCATCATTCGGTAAAGTCAGGATTATTTTTTCTTTATTTCACAGATTGGAAAGTAAGAGAAGTGCTTAAATTAGTAAGGGTTGGTGCTGAGATGGAACCCAGGTTGTCTCTCTGCAGCACTCAAGTCCTGACAATTTTGCTATCCCGCCTCTTAACAACCGTTTGCCTCCAACCTCCTGCCACCACCTTAGTTCAAGTCCTCATCACCTCTTGCCAGAATTCTGAGCCAGAGACACCCTTCATAGGTGTACTGCCAAAATTTGAAATGCAAATCAGTTTCGCAAACATTATTTTTAGTTAGAAGATATCGTTTTTTTTTTATTCTTGGGTCCACAGAATGTTCTCTCAAATTTATCAGAGTTTCACATTTTAAAAAATGTCACGGGTTTTGTTTTTGTTTAACTACAAAAGAAAGGGGTGGGGGAGGAAATTAACATTAATGGGCCCCTAATATGTGCCAGGAAATAGTGCTTCATAATAAATCCTCTACACAACCCTGCAAGGAGCATTCGGACTGGTATCTATTGATTGCTTCTTCTGGCGCCCATGCTGAGCTCAGTACTTTGCATATGGTAATTAATATAGGGAGTTTTGGAGCTAAGGCTATTAAATAGATGGTCAGTGTTCCCAACTCTCTGAGACTGAGCCCATGAAATATTGGAGATCTCTGGGTTTCAAACAATTGATTCTTAACATATTAACTGAATATTAATTGTGGCAAACCCAAGCAATAATTGAAGTAGTGAGAAAATAAACTTTGCCTTTAAGTTAAAGAAAGTACTTTTTTTCTGAAAGAAAGTTGTGGTTTGCTATGCCAACTTCCATCGAAATTGCATGTGCTTGTCTTCAGAATTCTGTGGCCCTTCCTTTTTTCTTTCAAATGCCTCGTAGCTGTCATACAATTGGGAGCAGAACATGGTGCCTGAAGAGGAGCTGAGGCTAGCTCTTAAATAATCTTTGGGTTTAAGAATTTACAGAACAATCTAGAGTCAGTAATTCTATTTTCCTACCAGGTATCATATTACAGCAGTTACGTTGTGGCTGTAACTGTCTGCTTACCTGTTCTTTCCCTGTTACCTTCCTCTGAAATGGCCAGTTTGGGCACCCAAGGTGAGGAATGCATGGTGGAGTATATGTTAGATACAGATGGCTGATCTAGGTTGTTTCAGAGAATATGAGTCATTTAATTAAAACACTATGGTCTTAGGGTCTATGTGGGTGTCAGCTCTTTAAACTGACTATCAATTTACCCCAGGTCCCTCTGTCAGCTCAGGCTGCTATGACAAATATCATAGACTGGGTGGCTTAAACAACAAACATAGTTCTAGGCAATGAGAAGCCCAAGATCAAGGTGCCAGCAGATTTGCTCTCTGGTAAGGCCCTCTTCCTGCTTTGCAGGGGGCTTCTGGTTGTATTGGGACTTGAAAGGTGAGTGGGGTGGGGCAGCTAACTCTCTGCCTCCTCTTATAAGGGCACAGATCTTATCAGGAGACTCTATCCTCCTGACTTCTTTTAAACCTAATTACCTCTTAGAGTCTGACTTCCAAATACTATCACCTTTGGGATTAGGGTTTTAACATATGAATTCTGGAGAGATGTGAACATTAAATCCATAGCACCAGGGTTAAATGTTCAGAATTCAGTTTTATTTTCATTGGTTTCTAGTGGGTAAGACAGATGAAATTGGGAAAGATGAATAACCTCCGACTCATTCAACTGTATTTTGTTTTGGTGGTACTCACCTCCACTATCATATTTAGAAACATTTAGGAGAAAATTCTCAGCAGAATGTTCCTGACTGTGGAAACTTCTACCTTTTGTTGAATTTTATTCAACATTCAGTATCTTCCAATTGCCCCACATTTTCGATAGGGCTTCTTAAAAGTGTCCTTTTCCTCTCTCAATCTCTACACACGCGCACACACACACACACACACAGAGGTTATTTTTCTTTGGGTGCTGTGGCATTTTCCATGACACAGGATGCCCGAGGCTCCACATGAGGCTACTATCAGGCAATATGGAATGGGGGTCAGGAGTTGGTTGGGAGTGCGGAGGCCGAGGGAAAAGGAATATTAAACTAATTATTGATCAATTTACCATATCTATTTAGTAAGTCAGTCACTCTCCAGATACTTTTGTAGTCTTTGAGGAAGACAAATGTTCACAGTTTAAATATCCCTAAATATATAACAGATGAACAAGCATGCTTTGGTGTGTAAATGCTGCATAGATTCAGAACCATCAAAAAGCCCCTCAAAAACGCTTTTCCATCTGCTTCTTCTAACTACATATCACACATCCTGGCAGTGCACTTCACAGTGGTGTGAAAGATAGGTTCAAAGCCAACCTGGCAAAATCTATTTATCCTTTTTTTTCCTCCCCCAAATGTGTTTCTTTGTGCAGCAAAACTAGCAAACATATATAGGAACAAGGTGCCAGGGCTAAGAGGAGGCACTTGTCAGGCCTTAATCGTTCGGGAGAAAATCTGCTTCATATTCTACTCTAAAACATTGACATGAAATTGCATCATCTTAGAAAGGATGAGTTGGAGAAGCACTGGATTCTGTGTTCTCGGTCAGATCCACTTCTGAGCATTGCCTCCGTGTCCAGGGGATCTTGTGAGTGGCCTTAAGCAGCCCATCGATGGAGTGGCCAGAAGAGCCCCCTGTGGGAAGTGTGTAGTAGCGTTTCCTCCGAAGAGTGTGCTTTAGTCTTCATCGAAGTAATTATATGTAACTCAGAAGGTGGATTCATGAGAGGCATGCTCTGTTTTTATTCAAGACAGCTCTCAAGTATAATCCTCTTGTGCCTTGCTGAGAAGTGTGGACTTTTGTAAGCAATGTGCCAATCTATGTGAAACAGTGGTTGGAGTTACTGACCTGCTAATGAAGTCTTCTTACTTGAAATGGTACAATAGTTAGTCCTTCTAGATAATGAATATTTATACTTCATGAGGTAAAAAGTATCCAGAAAGGTAATTTTCATAGCTACCTCTCAGATTATGATATATTATCAAATTATGTCAACACAGCATAGAGATGGCCCACTGTTCATTCATTATATCTTTTGCTGATGCTTTTATCTAGTGAAGAGTGAAAATACTGTTGTATTATAGAGTATTTACAGGGTAGGAGATGATATTATACTTTTTAGCAGTCAATAAAAATAAAACAAAGTAATCATATCTTTACCTTAAGGTGAAAGCTATATTTTGCCTCAAATTAACTGGTCCTCTTGGATAAACAGCAAGAACAATCCTAGAGTTACCTTATGATTTATATTGACACTGATAAAGAGTTGAAGTCTTGCTCAATTTCATCATTTTTCTTGTGATAATTTAATATTTGTTGCATTGGTCTGACCTAAGTGACATTTAGCACGCTGACTCTCCTGCGGTGGCATCATGAGACATTTGGTAGGAGAGCAGAGATTCCCTTCATCTCATTGACACCAAAGATGACACAGTTCCTTAGTAACATATTTCATTTCTGTGGCACAGTGCTCGACTCCCAGGCAGTCAAAATGTTGTTTTAGAATGACTTTTGATCTACAACATTTTATTCTTCTTGAACATTTTATTCTTTTTGAATATTTTTATGGTTTAAGTCTGAAAAATTTTTTACTTGTGTGTTTATTCTCCAAATATTTATATTTTTGTGAAAATAAAACAAATATAGTCCTTCACTTATGAGGCTTATCTTCCCTAAGAAGAAGAAATAAGTGAGAAAACAAACATACTCTGTGTGTGTACATTTCCATATCCTCATCTATTCATTCTTATTCATTCATTCGTTCTTGTAATTGCTGTGCAGAATTAAAAATTACACTCATAAAGGAGATAATCAGGGTGCAGTAACAGGGAATTATGGGTGAAAAGATCTCCCTAGGTCAAGTAATAAAGAAATCAAGTCTTCAAAGACCTGACAGTAGGCCAGTACCTAGAGCCACATAAAGAGAAATGGGCAGCCCAAGCAGAGGGGTGGGATTCACAGGCAGGAAAGACTTCCTTGTGTTTATGGAGCTAAAGAAAGATCAGGCTGCCTGTAACCACTTATGAAGGTGGGGGGCAGGTAATAAGAAATAAAGCTAGAACTGGAAACCAGCTCAATTTGTTAAGAAATCTAGAGTTTCTTCCAAGTGTAATGGGAAGCCACTGAAGGGGTGAAGCCAGATGTGACAGGATCCAAGTATTTGCTTTGTTTTACCATGATCATTCTAGTGCTGCCTAGAAAATAGGTTGGAAAGAGGCAAGAGTAAAATCTGGGAGACCAGAGTAAGAAGGCTATTGTAGGAAACCAAGAAAGATACAATGGTGTCTTATACTAGGAATGATGAGAGCATGAAAAGAGAGAAACAGTTGTATTCAATAAATATTTGGGAAGTAGTGAACGTATTAACTATTTGTTCATCAAGGATGAGAGAAATTGGGTGGGGTGGTGTTCAGCTTTCTGGCCCATGCAATTCTAAATAATGGTACAATTTCCTGAGATGGAAGAGACTGGGAAAGGTTTGCAGCAAAGTCAAGGGATCAGTTTTAAATAGGTTAAATTTAAATCTTTGGGAGAATCCCAGTGCCTCCATTCCATCCCAGAAGAAATACAAATAATACGAGCTAATATTTACTGAGAAGTCACTGTGCCATCAACTTTTTGAAATGTATGCCATGAATCATTAGTTCTAAAACTTCCCTAAGAGGTAAAAGACTACTGCTGTTTTTGTTGTCCCATGAGGGTATTGAGGCTCAGAGAGGTTACAAAAATAAAAAATAAAAAACATGTACAATGTCACATGTACAGTTAGCAAATGGAGGAAGTGGGAGTCAAACTTGCATCGTCTGGGCCAAGCACCACCATCCTACTAACTACCCGCGGCCAATTCTAGTCTCCAGGAGCTGGGGTCCAGCTCGAGAAGCATTAGCAAACAGACATTATGTGAAGAGGAAAGAACTCTGTGCTTTTACTTGTTGCTCTGTTACAAACTGTGCTTGTTTTATGTAACCCCAACTCTTCCTGAATGGAGCTTCAAGGGTTTAAATACTCTGAGATTTGGGGTGTTGATATGGCTTATCTTTTTGTAACAGGGTGAAGGTACATAGAGTTGTTCTGATATTCATCATTGCAAAGGTAATTTCCAAACCTTATTCTAATCATAGCACCAGGTGTTAAAACAAAAATGTTGGCAGATATATAAACAGATCAGCTCGGTAGCGGGGGAGGGCTCCTCTAAGAAAGGTGAAAGGCGGTGAGAATGGAGGGTTGACCGAGGCCCCACAACTGTTGTCTCCCAGTTGCCTACTCCCGACTGCAGAAGCCCTTCTGAGGGCTTCAGGAAGTGTGGTTAAAAAATATGTCTAACAGCATGGTTGGAAAATATGGTTTGAAATAGCTTTTGAATGAGTGACAAGCTAAAACACTCACAGGGACTTTCAGGTAAATAAGTTAGGAAAGGTGAAAACAGAATATTGTGTTACAATAGTGGTGGGTCATAAATTTCTTTGAATTCTGCTATAAAAGTTAAAAGGCAAAAGTATTAAAAACAATTAAACTAAATTAGGTTAATGGATGCATAATATAAATAGATGTGAATGGTGATACCAATAGCGTATAGGGGGAGAAAAGTAAATTTTTTTTTTCTTGGATGTGAGTAAAGTTTAGTTATTATCACCTTTAAATAGACTGTTACAACTTTTGCATATATATTTTATGTAAGCCCCTTGGTAACGACAAAGAAAATACCTGTAGAAGTTGAGAGAGAGAGGGAGACAGAGCAACTGAAACCTGTCAATACAAAAAAAATCCAAAAAAACCCAAACACAAAGGAAGGCAGAAAGATAAAAAAATATCGAAGTAACTACAAGAAAAACAGAAAACAATGAACAAAGTTACAATAGTAAATTATTCTCTATCAGTGATCACTTTAAGTGTAAATGAACTAAACCCCCCAATTAAAGGACACAGAATAGCTAAATGAATAAAAAATAGAACACACACCACCGCAACAAAACCAAGATCTGATGGCAGTCTGCAAGAAATCCACTTTGGATTCAAAGACACAGACTTAAAGTGAAGGAATAAAAAATATTATATGCAAATGGTCACCAAAAGAAATCAGGAATGGATACTAAGACCAAAGTAGAATGTAAGTCAAAAATGGTCTCTAGATATAAAAAAGGTCATCACATAACAATAGAAGAATCCATTTAGAAGGAAGATATAACAATTGTAAATATATATGCACTCAACATCAGAACACCTAAGTACATAACATAAATATTAATAGATTTAAAAGGAGGAATTTACAGCAATACAATAATAATAGGACACTTTGATACACTACTCTGATCCAGGCAAAAGAAAAAGCTCAATAAAGAAACAAAGACACTGAAATTGAGAACAGGCTGATAGTCACCAGAGGGGAGAGGGGAGGGAATTTCAGGGGAAAAGGGGAAGGGTTTAGAGCAACAAGTATAAAGGACACATGGACAAAAACTAGGGGAGGTGGAAATGGGAGGGAGGTGGGGAGGGCTGGGGCGGTGGGCTGGGATGGGAGTAAAAGACAAAACTGTACAAGAACAACAATAAAATAAAAATTTAAAAAAAAAACAGGAAACTTAACATATACTGTAGACCAACTAAACCTTAAAGAAAGAAACAAGAGTTTTCCACCATAAACTAGGGTGGACATAGAAGAATACACACTTTTCTCAAGAACATCCTTAATCATTCTCCAGGTTAGATCACTTGTTAGGTCACAAAACAAGTCTTAAAATTTTAAGAAGACTGAAATCAGACCAAGTGCCTTTTCCAACCACAATGGAATGAAACAAATAACAGCAACAAAATGGGAAAATGCACAAATAAGTGGAAACTAAGTAGACACTCAAACAACCACTGGATCGAAAAGGAAATAAAAAAGGAAGTAGAGAGAATCTCAGGACAAATGAAAACAAAAACACAGCGTACCACAACATGCAGGATGTAGCAACCTGTGCACCAGATGGAACTAGAAAAGAAAGAACAAGGTGAACTCAAAGGTAATGAAATTAAGGAAATAAGTATTGAAGCAGAAGTAAACAGACTAGAAAAACAATAGAAAAAATTTAAAACCAAGAGGTATATTTTAAAACAAATTTTGGCAAACCCTTATCTAGATTGAGAGAGAGAGAGAGAGAGAAGAGAGAGGGAGTGAGGGGGTAGAGAGAGAGAGAGGGAGAGGGAGGGGGAGAGGGAGAGGGAGAGGGAGAGGGGGGGAGAGAGAGAGAGAGAGAGAGAGAGAGAGGACTTAAATAAGTAAGTTCAGGAAGGGGACTAGGTCTTTTATATTAAATACGTGGTCATGTCCTTCATTTCACATGGAAATATACTTTCTTCTAAGCTCATAAAAAACATGATCTTTCACTTTCATTTTTATTACATAACTTTTGATGGTGATATGGTAGCAGGGACAATAATGTAAATGGGATTTTAAAAGCCTCAGGCAATACTGGAAATTGAGGCAAATGGAAGCCAGCCCCACCGATTGGGGCAGCCGCGGCTGGTCCCTCACCAAGTGCTGGTCTGCGAGAAAGTGCTCGGCATTGCCTCAGCCATCTGAGTGTTTGAAAGAAGTTTCAAATTCAGATGTAATGTAAAATCTCCTGAGTTTTAAATATGGGCTTCATATTTTTAAATACTTTGCTGGCTGAGTAAAACAACTATAGGTCAAATCTGGCCTAGCCTATTGGTTATTAATTTGTGAACCTGGTTTAAAAGAGTCCATATTTGCCAATGTGACATATGAAAACCATCGAGGACACATGATATTTGGTTTATTTGAGCTGAGTTCTTATTATAAGCTATAGAAAATTCTGTGTAATAGTTACTTTGAATTATAAACTATGTAATATAAACCATAAAATAAAAATAGACTAGCTAATTCAGAAAGATGAGTTCAGTGCCTGGGCCTATCACCTAGGTCTAAAGCACTTTGTACAAACTGAACATCTATCATAGATTCCCTGTGAAATTGGAAAACTTAATATATTTTGTAAATTAGCAAGAACACCGATTTTGGTAGTTGAATATATGTTTAAATTCTGTATATTCTGTGTGACTTCAGGAAAATTGCTTACAATCCCTCAGGCTTATTTTCCTGAATTGTAAACATGGTGATAATGATACATTTCTCACAAGTATATAAAGATTAGACTAGATAATGAATATTAATACCTGATATATAGTAGGTGCCCAATAATTGATAGATATATAATCATTAGAGATTACATCTTTATACTCATTGCTTTCTCATAACCTAACATGCTCCCAAAGTTTATAAGGATGACTAAATTCAGAATCTGTATGAAGTGTTGAACACAATGCTAAATCTTCCTGTAATGTTAGTTATCATTATTATTTGTAACAGCAGTCCTGTGTCACCCAAAGGCGTCGTAAGCGGATAGTCTCCTGTAAAGCTCGGGACTGCAGCTCTGCTCAGTGGAGTAGCAGTTCTGATTAGGCCTCACCAGGCTCAGTGCTCATATTCTTATGTTTGGGTGAGTTAGTAATCATGCAATTTCTTTAAAATTACAGTTGATTTTTGTGTGTGTTGTTTCTTTGGGTTTTATTCAGTATATTTGTCAAAGTATCCTGCACAGCAAGAATGAATTCTCTCTAAGATCTTGGGATACTCCGATTTTACGGGCATGTTCCTTGCATCAAGGAAAAATTCAAACTACCCTACTACAGAAAACAATCTTTCTAGAAGTTTCCATCATAGAATGACCAGAGCTGTTACTTTTTCGTCACTGTACAATCATTACAAGTCTTACTGAAAAGGTTCTTTTCCATTCTGTCTAGACACCTTTTCCTAGACAACATCCTGAAACATAACAATAAGTACAAAAATGAACATATTACATCAAACATACCACTGAGAGGAATGATAAGTTTAACAGTTTCCCATGTGGGAGGCATATTGATAGTAATTATCTTTCCTCCTACTTCACTTAGCTTTATGGACCTCTCTGTCGTGGTTGAGAAGGTCTGGTCATATTTCACCACATACTTGAAGCATGTTTTAATTGGCTGGGAGCCAACTGTGGCTTCCGAGGAGGGGGCAGAGGGTGCTGAGCATTGAAAAGGAATTGGCATTTTCCATGGTGGGTAGGCTGTTTGCTGTTCATGGCTAGTATTCATGGGAAATCTATTCTTACAAGGACCCAGTGAGTGAGCACGTGTTTAAAAAATGTTGCTAATTAATAAGATTTTTCAAGAATATACATTTTTTTCAAGAACATATGACCACCTATGTGAACTTATTTATTCCACATAAGTTATTTTTTCTGGGTGGGGATTATAATTTTAAGTTAGCAGAACACTAGCTGACATAAAAACTTTATTTTCTGTGAATTTTTTTTTTGACTAACAGACACAAAGATGTTAGCTCCCTGGGAGGACCTCACACAGTCATCTTCTTACCAGGTGTTCTAAGACAACAGTCCTCGAGTGGAACCTGAAGTCTTTCTAAATATGGTGTTCAGGAAAACAAGAAGCAGTTCATAAGATCCCTGAACAACTTTTCTTGAAAGCAAATACTTTTGTCCACTATATCCAATATGCTAAAGACTGAATACATTTCAGATCCTCCCAAATTTCAAGAAGTGATGCATAATCATTAATTTCCCATTAACTTATAAGGATATGTGTACACTAGCATCAGAAAAAGAGAACAACTTCATTACTTTAAAATTTTCATCATGTTTTTGAAGTTTCATGTCCCTAAAAGAAAAATGTAGATAACTTAGAAACTGAACTATGATACTCGATTTCTTTATAGGAGAACAAACCTACCCTAATGGAGGTGTTTACATGTTGTAACATTTAGGAAAGGCTCATTTTTACACTCAGCACTATTCTGAAGACTTTTTCTGCCATTTTCCTTCATATATATTTGCACACACATATATATTTATATGAGTGGGTATAGCCTATTTTATGTAACTATAAATTTATATCTTAAATATAGTATACCTAGTACAAGTATAACCTAGTGCAATACCTGCCATATAACATTCAATAAAATGGTGAGTATTCCAACATAGTGCCTTAGTTTAAAAAAATTAGCCATATATACTTTTTCTTCAATTAACATAACAATTAAGAAATTTAACCTGGGAGTTGGCAGTAGTGTAATTGATGGCATTCACTGATATTACTATGTAAAGATTCCACTCACAAAATTTTCTCTCTCCTCCTTACTGCCTTAAGGAATTGAAATACAACATTAAATTGTTTGCTGAAGTACCACAACACCTCATGATTATGGCTCTATGGAAAGAAATATTATCTTGAAATAAACCTGGAAACACATTTTTAGGGTTGTATTTATTTTTTAGACTGGTAAATCTGCTCCAGCTTATCTTGCTGCTCTACTTCACCCAATGGGTTTTTGCCAGGACTCACTGCCTGAATCTACTTCTTATGAATCATTTCGTCTGCTCTGAAAATGTGGAATTTGTAACCCAATTGGAAGTTAGTATGGATGGCCTTGGTGAGCTGGCTTCTCATCAGCTACCTAAATCAGATGCTGGCATAGAAAGAATCATCACATGTGGTCATTCCACACCTGGAATCTGATGTAAGGGCAGGCAGATTCCTTACCCTTTTCCCAAAGAAATACAACATCACAATTCAAAAGATGGCATTTTGTTGGGAAAATATTTCTATTACCCTATATCTGGTCTTAAGTTCGAACAAAAACGTTCACTTTCCTCTTTTCTGTTTCCTAGGCAGGTAAAATGTCTAGGTCATTTAACTGAGCCATCAACACCCATCAAATGCAAAAAGCAATTGTAGATTGCTTGCTAAACAAAGTATGAAAGAATTAACAGGGGCCATATCATTCCGTGGTAATTTAGCCTCAGATTTAATGTTTCAATTAAAACTTAATAAGCATGCACGAGATGTATTTACAGTGTATGTTGAGTAGTGGTAAAAAAAAACTTGTTTTGCCCACTTTTGCAAACTGGTAGATAGAACATATTTGTTTACTTGTAACATGATAATTCCTCGAGGTGTGAACACTAGGGTATGGAAGAGGTGAAGAGACAAACGTTGTAACAGGTACTCTGCGGAAGTGTCAAGAGATGCAGAATGTTGCAACACAAACAAAAGATGGTGAATTGAAAATGATCTGTCCAGGGGTTGGACTAAAATTCTAAAAATGGCAAATAATCATATTATGTTGCTTGATTATGTTGCTTGTATCTTTATAAACATTCAAGATGGAGTCAAGAAGAAACATCAAATTTTAATTTTTAAATAGATATTATTTCATTAGTAATGATTAGGGTGTATGAAGGGAAACAAGTGATCATGTATTTGTCCTCTCACAAAAAGCAAAAGTAAAAGTTACACTTCATTGCCTTAATTTAAAACATAATTTTCATGTAGTAGGTAAAATGATCACTTACTTAACTGAAGCCACCAATATAGACATTATACCTTAATAACAAATAAAGTGATATAAATATGCATTTGTAAAATATCTAACCTAATATTTGATTTTCTAATTTCCAATGTTTTAAGATATGCTTTTTTATTTTAAATGAATTAATTATCATAAACTGCTGGTTTTATTCTGAACTGTTGTCCATATCAGCTCTTTGGACATATTCCATAAAATGGTAAAATTATGATATGATGCCTCATAAACTGAAACCCTCCTCTCCTTCAGTCCTTTGAAAATTATAAAGTCAACTTTAAGAAAACCTACTAGTTTTTGCAAAGTTACTATGTTCCTCAGTGATTGCTTAAATTTTTTTTTCTTTTGATGTACACAAGACATTTCATTTTTAAAAGAGAACATATGCTTAAGAAAATGGACAAAATCATAGTATTAAGTAAGCATGTTTCAAAGAGAAAAGTAATGTCTCAATATGTGAAACTATCTGATTTAAAAGAAAAATACTATTATTTTCTTCTAATTTAGTCTTTAGCCAGAATTTTGGAAAAGTCTAACTCTTCAAATTATATTTTTAAAAAAATCTATGCGATTGAATAAAGCAATATGTATGTACGAGGTCTGTCTGGAAAAGGTCCAACCATTGTTAATATAACAAGAATGGTTTGTGCAACATTGATGTAACCTGGCAGCCAAGGAGAGTGGACTGGAATGTACATGCATGAACAATGACAATTTCACTGTACTAGTCAGTGGGGGCAGTAGACGCCATTGAGTGAGCATGTGTACTGTGTGGCCATTGCCCTCAAAATGACTGAGCAAGTAGAACAACAGATCTGCATCAAATTTTGCATTTAGCTTTGTGAAAATTCCTCTGTGGAAACTATTCGATGGTTCAGAAGGCCACGGCCATGGTGATCACAACTGGTGATTGGCAGCTTCGTCATGACAATGGGCCCACTCACACATAGCGTCTTGTGCAGAGCTTTTTGGTGAAATATCAAATCACCCAGGTGACTCAGCCCCCATTATACCCCAAATTTGGCACCCTGAGACTTCTATCTTTTCCCAAACCTAAAATCTCCTTTGAAAGGGAAGGGATTTCAGACTGTCAATGCAATTAAGGAAATACAACAGGGCAGCTGATGGTGATTGGGAGAACTGTGTTGGATCCCAAGGTGCCTACCTTGAAGGGGACCATGGCATCATTGTCCTATGTACAGTGTTTCTTGTATCTTGTATCTTCTTCAATAGATGTCTCTATTTTTCATATTGTATGCCTGGATACCTTCTGGACAGACCTTGTTTATTTCACCCTAATGCCAAAACACTTTAGTGAAAAAATGAAACTAGCAAAATGTAGCCAAAGCAACCAGGCAAGTTCATGATTTTTTTCTCTCTACCAGGTTGGTTTGGCACTTCGTGAACACCACTAAGCCAGCTTATGTTAGTGCTCGAAGTAAAGTGTTTTGGAGTTTTGCTTAGTTGTTTTTTTTTTTTTTTTCTCATTTTGATAGAACTTTTGTTTTCTGGAAGTCTTTAAGAAATTTGTTATCCAACACCATGAAAACAACCTGTTGCATTTTTGCAATTTAAATATCATAACAAAAAGAATAAATCAAAGTGAGAACAGCTAAGTTTTTTTTAGAATAGTCAAATCTTTTTGCTGCAACAAAACACTCATTGCAATGATGGTGACCATGAACACAGGAAAAGATGTGTAAATTCTGATATAAGAGAAAGATGCATTCTCTGGCTCTACAGATCAACTTTAAGACATAACTTTTCACGGAAAAGAGTATTTGCTGCAGTCATAAAGGTTAAAAATATTACTAATATAAATACCTGGTTAATTTATACTTAATTTCAATCCAAAAATTATTTAAAACAACTTTTAATGGGTTGCTCTGAATGAAATGGTCATTCTTTAATCCTTGATTGTCCTGATGCATAGTCTGTATTGTCGACCCAAAGCCACTGTTGTGACAGAGTATGGAGAGACAGATTAATTTCCTACAGGAAAAGGTGCCAGAGAAGAGTGCATCTCAGCTCGCTGTTTGTTTGCTCTGTAAATAGAATATATCATGTGGAAAATTTGGGTTGGACTCAGAGGAAGGAAGGGTAATCACTGGTGGAAGAAATATTAATAACTTAAGATATATAGATAACATTATCTTACTGGCAGAAAGGAGTGAAGATTTGAAACACATTTTAATGAAAATGAAAGAAGGAAGGGCCAACGCAGGACTGCCTTTTAATATGAAAACAAAAATGATGACTGCAGAAGAACTAGCCATCTTAAATGAAGACATTGACATCGTTAAAGATTTTGCTTATCTTGGTTCAGATGTCAGTTCAAACTGGGACTGCAGCCAAGAAATCAAAAGAAGACCAACTTAGAAGGACAGCAATGGGATAATTAGGAAAGATCACTAGGAGCAAAGATGTGTGTGTTGCTAGAGACCAAGGCTGAGATCATTCATACCCTCGTATTCCCAGTTACTATGTGAGGAGGCACAAATTGGACAGTGAAGAAGGCTGCTAGGAAAAATAATGAATTCATTTGCAATTTGATGTTGAAGGAGAGCTCAATAGATTTGCTGGACAACCAGAAAAAGGAAAAGTGGGCTTGAGGCAAATTAAGCCTGAAATATCATCGGAGGCAAAAATGACAAAATTGAAGCTGCCCTACTTTGGACACCTCATGGAAGACAGGCTCCTTTGGAAAAGGCGATAGAAGGTAACTGAAAAAGAAGACTAAATATGAGATGAACTGACTCAATAAAAGTAGGTTGGTATTATAATAAATAATACATTAATAAATAAATAATAATATAAGAATAACCTCTGTGTTCCATGGACTCACAACTGTAAACCTACTTTTGCTCACCCCTGTGTATTCCGTTCAATGAAAATATTCCTTTCAGGTTATGGGATGCCTGGTCTGAACTAAGATACACACGTTCATTCAGAGATGTTATATACCATCCTTCTCTGAGATACAATTGATAATGTCAGGCATTAATAGACACATGAACTGTTTAATATTAATTTATATTTGCTTACTTATTAGATCATCACAGTCACTACCTCAAATTGGGTTTACTTTAGAATATTGTGTTACATAGAGTAGAATGAACCCTCAACTTCAAAGTCTTCCCAAAAGGCCACTCAAGATGGAAACATACATTGGAGCAATAGTAAAAAAATTTAAATTCAATACAAAAGAAGTCATGAACTGGACCCAGAAGAGGGCCCTCACCTGACCTTGTAGGTAGGTACCCTGTTTTCAGACTTCCAGCTTCCAGAACTGTGAGAAATAAACTTGTTTTTAATAAGCTACCTAGTCTGTGGTATTTCTGTCATAGAATCCCAAATGGACTAAGACAATGGTTGAACCTTGGAAACATTATGCTAAATGAAATAAGCCAGACATAAAAGACCACATATTATATGATTTTATTGATATTAAATGTTCATAACAAATGAATCTGTAGAGACAGAAAGTAGACTAGTGGTCACCTTGAGCTGCTGGATTGGGAACAGGAGACTTGAATGATGATAGCTAAAGGGTATGAGGTTTCTTTTTGGGGTGATAAAAATATTCTAAAATTGATTGTAGTGATGGTTGTGTAATGCTGTGAATGTACTAAAATCCCTTGAATTATACACATCAAATGAATGAATTGTGTAGTATGTAAACTCTATTTCAGTAAAATTGCAAAAGAAGAAAAAAGAAAGCCCGGGCTAGTAGTGGTAATAGTTGTAGTAATGGAGACTTCTTATATATAAATATCCAGGCTGACAACCCGGAATTCGGGAAACAAAGCATGCTCGCAGGGCCTTGTTGGCAGGTGTCTTGTGGTCCTTCAAGGCTACCCCAGTGAGAGGTGTGAAGTTCCTAAAGCAGAGCTGGCGCTGGGCTGTGGACATGCTGGTTGAGAGCAGTTACTAAACAGGTAGGAAGCCCTTGCCTCATGCATGGTGGTTGCTGCATTGTCCAATCTATGGAGCAAAGTGAATCCTGGAAGCTGAGGGTTGGAAAGAGCTCTGTCCATTTATCACCAGCTGGTTCTCTTTGCCCCTTGAGCAAGTGCACAAATCAGAGGCCGTGGAGACCTTGGATGAGCTGCCCCTTTAGCAGGGAGAAGCAGCCTGGGTAGCCTCCAGATTGGAGGCGACTTCTTGTGAAATCAGCAGGGCAGGCAGCTGAAGAGCATGCGAATATTGTGCATTTGTAAATATTTGAGCACATCTGCTTAGCTCCCTCCCAAAACGCCACTGGGAAAACCCACCTTGCGCAGGGCTGCGCAATGCTGTTCCCCCACTCTCTTTGTTGAGTCTGGTGAGTGTTTTCCTCATGCACGCAGAAATTACACATCAGTCTCCTCATTCATGATTAATTCAGTGGCAGTGCTGCCCTGTGTCACCCTGCATTTTTTGAAGTAATTGTTAAATTCTACCTCATAATTAGAGCAGTTTTAATTAACTTTTTGTCAGTTAATCTTTCTTTCCCTCATACATTTTCCATATCTAGTGTGCATACAGTGTGTCTCTGCCCAGGGGTTTGCAACACCTCTATATGAATGCTTAAGTCCTATTGGTGCAGATGGGTGTGCCACGTGTGGCTGGAGAGAGGGAGCCTCTCAGGCTCTGCTCTGCTCCGCTCTCCTCTGCCTGGCCTAGCTGGTTATACTTCATTTGCATTAAATAGCTCCTCCAGAGTGAGCTCATATGCGAGATGCAAAGTCCAGGTTTCCTTTTTTCTTTCTCCTAGAAGGTGTTTTATGTGTCTAGGAGAGAGAGGATGCATAACAGAAGAAACAAAGGTAGACATGTAGGGCAAAAGGGAGGAGATCCAACCTAGACAGGGTGCTGGTCATGTTGAAAGTGTCCCTGGGTGAGTGTCTTTGACCTAGACAATATTATCAGTCACATCTTATATAGTAAGACTTTTTTTTTGCCTAGTTCATCTATCAATTATAGGCACTCTTCAACTTACAGCTCTATTCACTGGTCTTTTATCCCTTAAATAATATTTCTCGTGGAGAAATCACAGAAAATTCAATTCCGTATTAATTTGTACATGTCCATGTTGTTGCCTTCTCAAAAAGTGCCTGTGTTTAAAAACAATCATGTGTAAGCTTTTCTAAAAGCTTCACAAATGTGCACATCTGTGTAATAGTGCCCCTACTCTGGCTACTTCTAGCAAAGCAGCCACCGTGGGGTATTTAAAGGATTTTTTTTCAGCATGTCACATCAGTTTCTCAGTGTTAAAAAGCATAAGATTGAGGAAGTAGGAACTGATAATTCCTATTTTAAAGCCTATGCTAAAATGCTGCGAGATTAAATAAACACACCAGATGTTCGAATTGCCAGTGAAGTCATTTAAGCAGAGTGTGGACAAACCCTAGAAGAGGGAATACACTCACTCTATGAACGTCTGTGCTGAGGAGCACCGTATTGAATTCGTTAGCCTGGTTCACGCAGAGTCAGTCCTAGGAACTGAAGGCTACTCAGATAAAAATTGTACTGAAAAGTTTCCTACTAAGAAGTACCTTAGAAAGTATCTAGGAGGCCAAGTGTATTTTGTAGGAAGTGCTTTGACCTCAGAAAGATTGATTTAGAGTGTGCAAGATTAAGTCTGTGTTTAAGTCTTGAGTATGTAACTTACAGGCAAGTAGCTTTACTCCTATTAGTCCCATTTCCTCACCTGTAAAAGTGAAGATAATATTTCCTACATACTGTTTTTCTGATGGTTAAAAGATGATTTTAATGCACTTAGCACAGTGTAAGTTTTCAATAAAAAGTGATGGTGATGATGGCTTGTATTTTTCTCTGTGCCCGATGTAAAATCACATACATAACCTTGCACACCAAGCAGAGTGGATCTGATTACTTGTCCCAGAATCTGTCTCCCTGCCTCTCCCTGTGAGCTCCTGGAAGACCAGTTCCAGGCCTCGTTTAACTTGTGTCTTCTTCCACCGCCCTAACACAATGTCTTTCTTGTGTTGTGTGTGTGTTCAATAAAGAATTGTTCAATTGTAATTGAATTCTCATTTTCCCCCTTTACTTATTCAACAATATTCAGTAGACTATACTGCTGGAAGATGAATAAAGCATAGTCCCTGTCCTCAAAGCATTTAAAGTTGAGCGAGGAATTAGCTATGTAGACAGATAATTACAGAACTGAATCTAATGTGGTTGTTCTGCCTCTTGGAGCTGGGAGAGACTTTACTGAGAAGGCAGTGAGTATCTGGGCCTTGAATAAACAGGAGTTTTACCAAAATTGGCTCCACTGGAAGGTTGTTCAGGATAACCAGAGGAGATCACGTATGCCAGAGGGTAGAGTCAGGAAACAGTATGTTCAGGAAACGGTGAGAAATGGATTTGAGAACGCAAAGTTTTACGGTGAACATCACTCTCCTGTCCTATCAAACTGTTGCTATAACCTCCATGCTAGAATCTACCAGAAACTTCTATGTGGGGAGTGTTTGTTGCATTGTCCACTGTGGTGGTTCCAGCAGCCAGGGAGGAGGCAAAAGCACGAAGTGGTGTGAAAGTTGTGATGAAAGCCTCAGAAATGGGTACGAGGCAGTGACAGCAAGAAAGTGGGGGAATTTAAGGAGTGAGGGATAACAGACAGGCTACGGAATAGTCTGGAGGTAATTTTGTTATCCATAAAAAACAATTTATATTTCCCTTAGTTAATCCTTTTGTGGTGTGTCTGTGTGGGTGGAAATGAACCTTAATTCCACTCCCAGTGTGGATGAGAAATTCATCTCTCTGTTTGTGCTTTCCCAGAATTCTCTTATTTGTTCTTTGTGTTCAAGTGCAAAGTAGAATGGCTCTGATCCATTTTTTATTTGGAAGCCAAGCATGATGGGAGTGTAGATGTCTTGGCTATGTGTCCAAATTTACCTTCTTTTTGAAATGTCGTGACTATGCCACTTAGAATTATTTGTCACTGGTATTGATTTTTCCACAGGAATATTTTATGATTCCATTTCTTAATTTGTGGGTCTTAATGAAAAATGTGCAGATATGTCAACTTTATTAATATAGAATTCCCTAAATCTGTATTCTTTAATATATACTAATTTCTAAACTTGCAATTTAATATATATAATATACATATATATTAATAGAGACTACATACAACTATCACAGCTATTAAATCAGTACTCAAGAATATTTTAATTTCCAGAAATTCGCCATGATATAAAGTGCATTTCTTTCTTGTTTTAGGGACAAGGGAAATATGTTAAAGGCTTCCTTTTCACAATTTTGTGTCAAATAAATTTAGCTATATCATACAATATCAGATATCTTTGGAGTTGAATTTGTAACAAAAAAATATATGACCAGTAAATTTTAGACTGCTAAATTTACAAAGTTTTGGGAATGAACAGCTTTCATATTTCAGGCATTTAAAATGAAAGATAAACACAAATTAAACAAAATTTACCATTTCTAATTGTATGCAAGCATTTACATGGACCCCATAAAAATCTATACTTTACTGTTAAAACTTTATGACCTGCCTCAATTTCAATTTTTCTTCTCAGTTTGTTAAACAAGTAACTTTAATTATCATTGAAAAGACAGAATAAAATAATACTAGGTTTGTGGAGGACTCTAGATCATGGACATATTTGATTTGGCCCCAAGCTCAATAAAATTATTAATTACTAAGATGGGATCTCCAAGGACTTCCTTTCAGAACTGAAAGTCTGTGATGTTCAAATGTACTTTGTCATTGGGTATTTCCAAACTAATACCAAATAGCAAATCTTTAATTAATGTGCATAAAATTAAAATTTACTTACAGAGAAGAATTAAACTTTAAACTGGAATTTGAAGTTCTTATAATTCAAGCCAATATGAAGCTGAGAAATGTAATTTCACAGCCTGTTTTCTTTTGCAGCATGTAATGACTTTTATTTTGTATTGTTATTCCATTGAGCAGATCTTTTTAAAATAAAGTTTCTGAAGAATCCAAAAAGCATGAGGAGAGCTCATGAAGCAAATCTATCAAAAGAACTACCAGGTTAAAAAGAGAATATATGTAACATTATGGTATGTTAGAGCTGAAGACAGGAGTTTAGAACCTGGTGCCCTATACATTCAAATGAGTTGAGTCTGGGCAATAGATAGTACTTTTTTTAAAATTTAACTTATTTTGTCATTGTTCAATTACAGCTGTCTGTATTTTCTCCCCACCCCTCCCCTCCACACCCTCCAAACCTCCCTCCCTTCCTTGCTTCCACCCTCCCCCTTGGTTTTGTCCATGTCTCCTTTATAGTAGGTCCTGAAAACCCTTCTTCCCACTGTCCCCTCTGGCCATTGTTAGGTTGTTCTTAATTTCAATGACTCTGGTTGTATTTTGTTTGTTTTTTTCTTTTGTTGATTATGTTCTAGTTAAAGGTGAGATCATACGGTATTTTTCCCTTACCACCTGGTTTATTTCACTTACCATAATGCTCTCCAGTTCCATCCATGCTGTTGCAAAGGGTAGGAGCTCCTTGTTTCTTTCTTCTGCTGCATAGAATTCCATTGTGTATGTACTATAGTTTTTTGATCCACTCATTTGCTGATGAGCACTTAGATTGCTTCCAGCACTTGGCTATTGTAAATTGTGCTGCTATGAACATTGGAGTGAATAGGTTCTTTTGGATTGATGTTTCAGGGCCCTTAGGGTATAATCCCAGCCATGGAATTGCTAGGTCAATAGATAGTACTTTTAATATGTTCTAAACTACAGAGTTCAACCTTTATTTACTCTATGAACATATATAGCAATTGGAGAGATGTCAGATATCCCCCCAAAATCTCTTTTTGTAATTATTAAAGTGTGATTTTCAAAGTGTGTAAACCATAATTATCTAAAAGTATCAGCCAAGATTAGAACAAACAGCCAACAAAATAAAGCAGCTACTGTGTGGCTAGACATGGATTTCTGAATCAGAAATCAATAAGTCAGTCAATAAAATAAATGCTCTGCTGCTTTGGTCTGTATTCCACCAAAGATTCAGTTTGCAGCATTCCTACTGGCACTCTGCCATACTTATTTTCACTTTTCTGCCTCAAAGCACCATTTCAAAAGTGCAAAAGCATGTTGTGGATAAAGTAGATTGTTTATAGCTGAATTGGAAATTTCAGAACAACATGTATTGTAATAAAGTGGGGAGGGAGGGCCGGGAAAGCTGCAGCTGCAGCTCTTTGAAACTTATGTCAACATCACCACTAGAAACGGGCAGATATGTTCGTCTGCCCTACAGAATTTCATAAGCAAATCTTTATAAACTGTATTAAGTGACAAGTGGTACCAAAAGCCATAAAGTCTACTGAGCGTTTGTTTACTGGAATGCTGTCCCAGCACATTGTTCTCACATTGCTGTCTCCTTTATAGTGTTGTGTTTGCGATGTGCTCAGCTATTCAGAGGTGATTGCAGTGACAGTAAATCCTGGGCCCATGAGTCCCTGAGCGCACCACAGTGATTTTGATGCTTTGGTTATATTAAGTGCTGTGGGGCATCAATTTCAGCACCAACTTTTTGTTGCTTCACTGTGTTTTTTTTCCTTGTGGCTGTTTTTGCAAAAGCATAACCAATAACTATGGAAAGAAGAAAAATTCTTAAACAAATGACAATTAGAAGGAAATTGGTAAATCCCCTTAATTTACATGCTTAAATATCATAGCTGACAAAGTTGAAGTACTTCATTCAATAAGTGAATATTATGAAACATTTCAGATTTTTAAAAATGAAAATTACAACTTTCCTAAACTGGGCTCCCAGATCACTAGGATTCTGAGAGAAGGGACTTGTATTTTGTGTGTGGGGGGGAAATGGTCAAATGTGTTTAGTCAGAAATGGGGTGTTAAACATAGTTAGATTTATTTTTAAACTTGTTAGTCTTTTATATGCAACATTCACTGTTAATCTCCCAAAAATGTGTCATTTCCCAACATATCTGGCTTTTTGTTTTTCTTTTAACAAATCTATTTGTGTCTGTGGAACAGCAGTGTTCTGTGGACACAGTGCAGGAAGTGCTGGCTTGGAAGAACGTAATACATTTACTATACTGGGATTTAAGCAAAGCTTTGTCATCTAACCTCTGGGCCGTTAGTGAGATCAGTGCCTAGCTGAGGGCATAGTATAAAACTTTCCTAAACATTTGTGGAAAAAAATAATGCATTCTTGAAATCAGGCTATCTGGCTAGTAAATGAGGGTCTGGCAAGCTAACCAGTGGTTCACCTGTTGGTGAATCCAGGGCTCTGTATTAGTCTTGAGGATGATGTTGAATTTTATCACCTCATCTCAATTGTCTTTTGAAACTTTGGTTGTTTTGCAGTTTTGTGTGATCTACTTTTTTTCCTACATAAGGACATTTTAGAATTTCTGTTAGATTTTATTATTTTTAGAATTTACTCTTAGAATTAGGTCTTAGCTCTTAGAAGATCTTTTTCTTTGATGATTAATTGTACTAGAATGTGTTTATTAATTTATAATCCTTTTTACTATTTTTAAGTGTTCTATCATCTTATCATCTGTGTGACTTCATTTTTATCCACTATATCACTTATTAAAAAATTTTCTTTTCTTTCTTTCTTTCTTTCTTTCTTTCTTTCTTTCTTTCTTTCTTTCGTCTTTTTCTTTCTTTCTAATGTTCCAAATGAGCCTGATTTTTCAGGATAATAATTTGTGCTCTGACTATATATATCCTGATTGGAGTTGCCAGATAAAATGTAGAACATTCAGTTAGATTTGAATGTACGATAAATGGTGAAAAAATGTTTAACATAAGTATGTTCCACTTTTACCATTCATACCATTTTGAACATATTTATACTTTAAAAAACAGTCATGATTTGTCTGAAATTTAAATTTAAGAAGAAATTATTTTAAAAATTAATTTATTTATTTTAGTTGTTGTTCAAGTACAGTTTTCTGCCTTTTTCCCCCACCCCAGGCCACCCCCAGCCCTCCCCACCTCCCTCCCATTTCCAACCCCCATTATTGTCCACATGTCCTTTGTACTTGTTCCTGCAAACCAAGAAGAAATTTTATATTAATAAAATTGGTGATTTTATATTTATAAAGTTTATATTGTTAAACTTTACTTTTTAAAATTTAAAACGTTTTTAAATTACTTTTACATTCAATATGATTTTGTATTAGTTTCAGGTGTACAGCATGGTTGTTAGATAGTCATATACTTTATAAAGTGTTCCCCTTGATATTTCCAGTACCCAAATGGCACCATACATGGTCATTACAATATTATTGACTATATTTCCCATGCTGTACTTTACGTTCTCATGACATTTTGTAACTATCAGCCTGTACTTCTCAATCCCTTCACCTCTTTTCACCCAATCCCCCAAAGCCCCTCCCCTCTGGCAACTATCAGTCTGTTCTCTGTATCTATGAGTCTGTTTCTCTCTCTTTTTTTTTTTTTTGTTTATATTGTTCTTTAGGTTCCACATTTGCTAAATCTATTTCTATAAACTAAATACCAGTTTCTTCTTTGGGACTTTCATGATCAATAAGCTTATCTCTAGAAATTCCATGTCTTAGTGTCAATAATATTCTGTCAAGGAATGAATGATATAAATCAGTAATATGAACTTGCAAGAAAAACTTGATAGAGATTCCTGATGTGTTTAAACTAGAATGGACAATATCTTGGGTCAATTAAACATTATACTATTCATGAACATGTTGGATTGGTTTTTATTCTTTTTAGGAATTCTGTCTGAGTTATGTAGGAAAAAACCAACTGCTATATCAAGTGGATCTCTAAATATATAATATCTCAAAAACAATAGAATTTTATTTCATGTTAACATGACAATCCTGAGTGGCTAAGAAATCTGGTATTTTTAAGTAGCCAGGCTCTTGGCTTTTTTCACACCTATATTTTACTGCCACCGTGATCACCTTCATCCTGGTATCCAAAAAAGGGAAACAAGTGTGGAAAGACATACATGGGATATCCTATTGGACGAGGCTTGAAAATGATTACATATCATATTTCTTCACATTCCATTGGTTGGAATTCACTTACACAGCCATGCCTAATAGCAAGGGAGTCTGCAAAATTTAATTTGGCTCTTCTCAGCAAGAAAGAGAGGATAGCTTTTAGTGAGACACTAGAATTTGCTATCAGATAAGCATATTCTAAAGAAGTATAGAAGAAATTGCATAGATAATGGTTGGAAAATATTTTATTTTCCTGGGGTCCATATGATTTTTCCCCCTGTATTTATAATTATTTGTTGATGGGATTAAATAGCCCAGGTGCCTGCAGGAGAACAATGAAATAACATATTTTGACATTACATTGACATTTCCCAAGATTTGAAAAATCTTGAGCAGAGTATGCTCTGCACTCTGATTCTTAACAGGTTAATTATTGGGATGGATATCCAAAGTGGTTTGGGAAAAACAAGATGGTTTTACCTGGAATGTGGGTAAACCACTAAACAAAACAGAGGGAGGAAACCTGCCAAGGTATGTGAGTCCCTCTCAGCAGATGAAGTGGAAACTTCTGTTTGCAGAGCTGTCAACGGAGCCCCTCTCCTAAATACTAATTGCTTAACAAACAAGATATTAAGATCTTTAAAATAAGTGTTTCTTTGTCATGTATGTGTATTTATAAACATAGAATGGAAGTCTCTCCATGCAAAATATTTGGAGTTAGATGCTGTTGTAGGTAATTAGTGAAAAAAACTGTATGTTTTCTCATCCACCTGCTGGTAGAAGCAGATGGCAGCTTATTCCTGCCCATGTGACCTACAGATTCTTCAGGTTTACCAAATACTATGAGCATGGTAATAGCATCGTTTCTTTCCAGGTATGGCTCCATCTATGGTGTATACAAATAGTTTGCTTTCTTCCCTTGCCTCACCAACCTTTCCAGAAGTACAAATAGAGAAGCTATGGGTCTTGCCACTTGAAACAAATTTTAAACAATGTTTACAAATGCATATTTCTCCCATGCAAAAGCAGTTTTAGGTTTCAATAGAAAGAATGCTATTATTTTTAATCTTACAGTGGAAGAAGAACTTTTGGAGAATATATCTTGTTTAATTTTAGCAAAAAAGAAAATATACAGTGTACAGGTCTAAGGGTCTATCTCAGCCTCACTGTCAGCCCACAGCCATTGCCACCTGTCTTCAAGATCTGTTGCACACCTGGGTGTTTACTCTTCATTCTTTCACAATAACGACCACTGCACTGGGCACTCTTTAACTTTAGTAGCATCTTAGAGAAGACACAAGATAAATTTTTAATTATTTCTTTTATTATCTTGACTTAGTTCTAAAAGATGAAATGAAAAGTATGAAGGACATTCTATGCAGTGTCTGTTTAATCTTAGAACTAAAATGTGTTAATGAAATTAATAAGATAAAGAGAACTCATAAAAGATGCTAAACTAAGGCTGTAAAATCAGTACCTATAAGTCCTTTCACTTTGGTCAAACCTTTACAGGGGGAGATATGACAATTTGAAGTCTGCTTCAGCACAAATAATTGCCCAGTCATTATTAGGATAGCTTACCTTTTCTTAAAAGACTAGTCAGATATATATATATATATATATATATATATATATATATATATATATATAACCTTTTATATATATATAACCTTATATATATATATAACCTTATATATATATATAACCTTATATATATATAACCTTTTGCATTATTTAATGTTAGATTGTTTTAATCTTTCCCATGACTCTTAAATAAGGTCTAATGAATTTATATTTGGAGAGCGGGCCTTGAAACATTTTCTTAAATTCTCCCTGATGTCTAGAAATGTGGTTATCCCCAAATTAGAACAGTTGTACATTTTAAACAGGCTTCATTTTTTTGCAATGCATTGATGATTAAGTCATCAAATGTAAAACTGCTAGTTTTGGTGGGGTGGCTCTGTTGGAGTGTCATCCCATACACTGAAATCCCAGGTTGAGGCATGTATGGGAGGCAACTTCTTTCTTACATCAATATTTCTCTCTCTCTCATTCTCTCTCTCTCTCTCTCTCTCTCTCTTTCTCTCCCCCTCCTTCCTCTCTGTCTAAATCAATAAACATATCCTCAAGGGAGGATTTCAAGGGAGGATTTAAAAAATCCTCCCTTGGGCTGCATAGTCAGCTGAAAAATTGAATAAATCAAGAAATTCTAGTCAGGTGTATTGAAGACCCAGTAATTGACTCTTACAGGACCAGACTTCTTCTCTGCTTATGACTATGCTCTTGGGTTGCTCCCATATCTTAGCTATTGTAAGGAACATTGCGGTGTAGATGAGTAGATAAGAAACTTGTGGTACATATATGTACAATGGAGTATTACTCAGACATAAAAAAAATCTTGCCATTGGTGACAGCATGGATGGACCTAGGTGGTATTATACTATGTGAAATAAGTCAGTTAGAGAAAGAAAAATACCATGTGATTTCACGTATATGTGGAATCTAACAAACAATATAAATTAACAAACAAAATTGAAATAGACTCATAGACACAGAGAGGGGACTGTTTGTTGCTAGAGAGAGAGGGTTTGGGGGACTAGGTGAAGGGGTTAAGAAGTGCAAATTGGTAGTTACAAAATAGCCATGAGGATGTAACATACAGCATTGGGAATATAGTCAACAATATTGTGATACCTATGTATGGTGCCAGGTGGGTACTGGAAATACTGGGGGTAATACTTTGTGATGTACATATATGACTATCTAACCATTATGCTGTATGTCTGAAATTAATACAAATAGTATTGACTGCAAACTGTTATTTAAAATAAAATTAAAAGTTCTTAAAAAAATACTGTGCTCTTTGCTCATCATAAATCATCTGGGCTTCCTCTTGGGATGGTAATACCCAATCTATTTTTTTCAAGGGCCATTTATTTGCTCAAACAATGTAAACTATTCTAGAAAAATACAATGTAGAAAGACACAAAAATGTCTTTCTAATTAAGTGGCAGTTTAGTTTAGTGTACACTAAATGCTTTGAGACTTTGAAAATCTCACATTCTGTGCGTCCAAGAGGGCATCACCTGGGGAGCTTGTGAGGAACTCAGAATCAGGGCCTGCCCCAGACGTACTGAACTGGATTTGCATTTTAGCATGATGCTCAAGGTGATCAATATGTACATTAATGTTTAAGAAGCACTGAAAAGCAGCCCTGAGATGTATGTAAGATGATCTTCATTCTACAGATATGTAAGTGAGGCTCTGAGAAGGGGGACTGCACAACTTGAGAACTTGGGCTCAGGTCTGTTTGAAGCTCACATTCTCACATTTCTACCACACTTTTCCTGCTTTCGGTGCACTGTAGCCAGCTTTTAAAGTCAAGTGAAAAATCGTTGTCTATTTTTTTTTTGCTGTTTTTACTAGTTTTTGACTACACTGGCACTATTCTGCAAAAGGACATGCACTTACAGAAATTCTGGTGACTGTGAAGCCATGCGTTACTGAAGGAGACCATGTTGAGGGGAAGATCAATAGCATGGATTTTTGTGGCTTTGCACAGTTCTATTTTTGAGTGCTTGGAGAATCTTATTTATTAGAGTGTGTTTGCAGCAACTGTCAGTAAACATCTTTTCTTTGTTAATATTTAACCCACCAACTCTTTCAAGCTTCCATTTTTTTCAGCCTCACGGTCCCACATGCTTTTTAATCCACTAATAGCACCGAACTGTCTCCATGGTGCAATAAAAGTCTTCTATTTTATGACTTCCTTGAATTACTACCCTAATTCATAATTTGCCAGATTTGCTTTTGCCTTCGAATCCCTTATTTTGTTGTAGCCACATGAAGAATGTGGCTCCCTATGCTTTTTTCCTCCCCAAACGCTAATGCTTATTTTTAATATACTAATAGTTTTTGCCCAGCGTAATTTAGTCTTGCTGCCATCCAGAATGTTTTATTTACCATTCCAAAGAACTTTTAGAAAGTTTCTGCATAAAATATTGGGAAATGGGTGGAGTAGTTCTGATAGAAATCTAGTAAACTTTAAATACATTACATAATTGACAAAAATCCCTCAATGAGTTTAAGGAAACTACATTAAAAAAATTAGCTTGGCTATTTAGATGCTTTCTAGACTTGTTTTTTAAATGCTAAAATATTTTTGCAGGAAACATGAGCTGAATTTTCAGAATTTGGTGTTAGTTTTTTTTTTTTGAGTGGCAGCCATAAATACATTGATCTTATCTGAAACATTATGATTTGAGTTGAAGATAATTTTATTTTCATTGTGTTTATTCAAAAGCCAGAAAGTGGGGGACAGTTTTAGTTGATAGCTTCCTGTCCTAAGGATGGGGAGATAAACTAGTGAATACAAAAAGTATCTGTCATCAGTCTTCTTTCTTTTATCCTGCCTTCTAGGATCGACACCAGTTGTGTGTGTGTGTGTGTGTGCATGCATGCTTATGTGTTTGGAGAAAAAGACTAAGCAGAAAGTGAAAGCTCTGGGTATCCTATTTGCTCCAATATTCACTGAGAAGCTGTCATTTACATGATAATTGATGCACTTTTCAGTGAGTCAAATTTTAGGAGGCTTTGGTCTGAATTAGAACCTGAATTAGAATCTGCTTAATACTTGTACATGTCCCTTCTCTTGCATTGTCAGTGATGCAGACTCTTCTAGCAAAGTAGACTATCCAGTCACATTATGAGCAGATAGTGAGTTAGTTTCAAGCTGTGTATCTCTCAGCCTGGAACTTTTGCCCAGGATGCCAGGGACTGTGCCAAGCTGTACACAGCTGAGCCAAACAGAAACGCTCCCCGAGTTCTAACTCCAAAGTTTGGGAACATGTAAGACAGGGAGAGGACAGGGTACTCACCACAGGTGGAGTGGCTGAGTCAGACTATTGACTATAACAACACACAGATAGTATTCATGGGGAGAATGCGTTCGTGCCTTCAGAGTCCGGCATTCCAATCAGGAAATAGGGAGGGAAGTTGTGTCTCTTTTAACACATTTTGCTTCTGAAACAGTAAAACAGGGCATGAAACTTATATTGACTTGGGAAATTCATCCTGGTTAACTGCTACTGATAAAATAGAAGCTTCTTTTATTTTACAGTTGATTTTACTAAGCTGAGAACTGATCATATGGCTCACATTGTTTCTAGTACGTAGCAGCCCCCAGGGAATACTAGCTCTTTTATTATAAACAATAGTCATGTTAGTGCTCCCGCAGATTATTTCCACACAAAGTTGTCGTAGTTGTTAATAAAAATATAGACATAGTCTTTTAACTAACTTCCAACTTCTGCTGCCTGATAAGGTAAAACTGTTTGTTGGAAAATACAGTGTTTTTTCCATGGAAAATGTTTTAATGCATTAAGATATTATTCTCATATTGCAACATTTGAGAAGGTTCTAACTTACTTATTTGAATCTAGCATTTTAATTTTTTTAAAGATTTATTTATTTATTTATTTATCTTTAGAGGGGAAGGGTAGGAGAGAGGGAGAGGAAGAGAAATATCAATGTACGGTTGCCTCTCATGCGTCCCCTGCTGGGAACTGGCCTGCAACCCAGGCATGTGCCCTGACTGGGAATCGAACCTCGATCCTCTGGTTCGCAGGCCCGCGCTCAATCCACTGAGCTACACCAGCCAGGGCTGAATCTAGCATTTTAATATTTATTCTTTCCAAAAAATAAAACTGTAATATGAAACCTAAACTTTGGCTTCCACGTATGAGTCACAGGTTATATCAGAACAACCCTCTCAATGAAGAGTAGTAGGAAATCACTTTGAAGGAGAAATTATGAGGCATCAAGAACTTGAAGGGACTAAATGGTAGGGAGAAGAAAAGGTCAGGGAGGTGACTTCCATATTCAGCTCTGCTTTTACCTTTGAGATATTTGCTGTTTCACAGATAATGCCAAACAAGCAAAGTAGCTGAACAAGCTTTCAGCATTTTCAGTGTAATGGGGAAAGAAATCACTGGAGTTCAGAACCCACTGATGCATTCAGTTTGGATACCTTAAAGGTGAGAGAAAAACTGAAATAGGTAAGTCCTCACTTTGAAATCAGAGTTCAAAGCCAAGCTTAACCCCAGTTTGAATTAATTAAAGTGAAGTGATCTGTCCGCTAGAAGCAAAAGTTAATCCTTTCTGGAGATAAATTACATCACCCAGACCCTTAAGTTATCTCTGCAAATTAAAAATAAAGCATACCAAAATACAAGAGTAAATGACTAGTGATTAAGAGAAAAAATAAACAATAGAATAATCCATTAGAAATATACATATTGGAACATATTACCAGTGTTAAAGTAACTATAATAAAATATTAAAAATAAGTAATAACATTTTACTCAATAATTTTTACTATTAAAGAGAATCAAATGGCTGGTATAGGCCCAAAAGAAATTAAATAACTGAAATTAGGAACACTATAGACCTTTTTATTTGATGATGAGATAAACTAAAGGAAAGATTAGTGCACTAAAAGATAATTCAGTAAAAATTGTTCAAAATGAAGCACAGGGAGAAAAATATGCTCATTTCACAAAAGAATTTAAGAGATATTTATGGTATCATATAAACAACATAACATATGTGTAATTGGAGTCCCACAGAAGAACAGGAAGAGGAGAAAGAAACAGTCTTTGAAGAACTAATAACTGATATAAAAAGTATTAAGAAACAAATTCAACAAATGCCATGAACCCCAACCAGGATTATACAATAAAATCCATGTCTAGAGACTTCAGAATAAAACTGCTGAAAGACAAAGGCAAAACGAAAATCTTAAAATCAGCTAGGTGAAAAAAGGGAGAATGAAGAAGATCAGAATTTTGTGTACCAAAAACCTGGTGGTAAGTTTCTTGGTGGCGGTGTTTGTTTTCCTGATGTCCCCAGGTCTGGATTTGAGGAAGACCAAAACTTACAAGGGGATACCAGCAAGAATACCAGGAAAAGTGGTCCTTTTCTGGTTGGAGATGCAGAAAAAGTTCCTAAAAGTTAGACAGAATTCCTTGGTTTCCTTTTTGTTTTCTTAATGTGCCCCAGTTTCCGGGAAATCATGCAGCTGTAATGACGGCAGGAGTGACTGCTGCAGCAGAAGAGACCCACCGGCCCCTACGACTTTCTGGCAGAGGACATGCGGTCCCAGGAATGTGGGGAGAATGTCTGTTTCGGTTTTTTCCTTCCCCTCTCCTCTCACCACTTGGTTCTGGATACAAATACAGGCAAGGCAAAGTGGGGTAACTGAAGTCCCAGGTGTCCTGATGGACTATAGCAAAGGGGAGCCCCAGGAGACTGGAAAGTCCAAGGATACGGTGGAGAAGAAGGAGCTCAGGAAATAACCTCTTGATGTTGTTCATGAACTGTTCTGGGCTCCCTCCTGGGCCTTCTTTCAGGGGCAGCTCTACGGCCCTAAACCATAATTATATGTGAGTGGCAAATGGCAACTATGTTGGACAGTACGGAATTCTAGTTCCAGCTACAACTTTTTCAAATGGGGAGACTGAAATCCCAAGGGTGATTTTTTTTTCCTAAAATGCCATTGCAAGCAGTCAGGTCAACAAAAGACTTCATTGAATTTAGTCAATTCTGTAATTTGACATTCACTTTTATGGTATTTTATTAAAATCCGTATCTCCCACAGAGAAGGTGGGCTGCGGTGAGGATGGCTGTTGGCTTGTGTGGATCCCCACGGCCCCTTCAGAGCCTGCGGGGAGTCAATGAATACTCTTGGGATGAATGAGGTATCAGTGGAAGGGAGGCTGTCTTTGCGCTGGTCACTGCAGGAAGTAGATCCCTACCCTGTTCATTTTGCTCCTGACAAAGTTCTCCCCAAAACTGACGTGTAGATTTAACACATTTTCAGTTAAAATCCCAGCAGGATTTGCTTTATTTGTAGGCAAGCTGATTTATAAATTTTTATGGAACATTAATGGAACAGAATAGCCAAAACAGTTTGGAAAGGAAGAATATAGCTGAAGGAATCACACTATCCAATTGGAAGACTTATGAATCTATAGTACTCAAGAGAGTGTTGTATTTTTTTACATTGTATTTATTGATTTTTAGAGAAAGTAAAGAAGGGAGGAAAGAAGGGAAGGGCAGAGAGAGAGAGAGAGAGAGAGAGAGAGAGAGAGACTGATTTGCTGTTCCACATATTTATGCATTCACTGGTCATTTGGTGTATGTGTCCTGACCAGGGATTAGATCTGCAATCTTGGTTTATCCAGATGAGGCTCTTACCAATTAGGCTACCTGGCCAGGGCAAGACAGTGTTGTATTGATGAAGGAATAGACACAGAATGAAAAGGCTAGGTATAAAGGTACATAAATGTGGGAATTAATTTTTAATAAAAATGTACAAGCAATTTAATGAAGAAAAATTGCCTTTCAACAAATGGTGTTATAAAAATTAGACATTTATATTAAAGATATGATATAAATCTCACATTTTACATGCAAATTAATACAAAACGGATCACAGACCTAAATGTAAAATGTAAAAATATATAGCTTTTAGAAGAAAATGCATCTGAAAATTTTTATGACCTAGTGTTAGAAAAAAAATGTTCTTATACATGACAAGAATAACATGATACAAAAAAGAAAAAAATGATATATTGGAATTTATCAGAATAAAAAAAACATTTGCTTTGCTAAATGAAGGGCAAGTAAAAGAGAATAAAAAGACAGCCTAAAAATTGGGAAAAAATATTTTCAAAGTACATATTCAACAGACACTTATAACCAGAATATTTAAAGAACTCTTTAACTCAACATTAAGAAACAAATGATTCAGTTGAAAATCAGCAAAATGCTTGCTTGACCAGACACTTTGCCAAAAAGAATTTGTGAATGGTAAATAATAAAATATTTAAAAAGCGAAACATTATTAGAAATTAAGAGAAATTTAAATTCAAACTCTAATGAGTTACTACTACATACCTACTAGAATGGCTAAAATAAAATATCTGTCCGCACCAAGTACTTACAAGGACATGGAGCAAGTGGAATTCGTACGTATTGCTAGCAGGAGTGAAAAGTGGTGCAGCCACGCAGGAAAATGCTTCGGTGGTTTCTTCTAAAGTTAAACATGTGCTTACTTGTATGAACCAGCAGTCCTACTCCTAGCATTTACCCTACTTGTGTCCATGCAAAAAATTTACTCAAGTGTTTATGTAAGCTCTATTCACAATCACCAAAAATTGTAAACAACTCAAATGTATTAGTTCAATGGGAGAATGGATGTAAACAAAACAAAATAAATAAACAGCCCCTGATATACATTCATATAGTGGAATACTGCTCAGGAATATAAAGGAATGAACTATTTTACATTCACACAATTACTTGGATGTATCTCAAAGGCATTCTGCTAAGTAAAAAGAACCAGTCTCAAGAAGGTATGTATTGTATGATTCCATTTAAATGACATAAAAAAATAAAAATAAAGGAATGGAGAATAAATCAGAGGTAACAATGTGGAAAAACAAAATTTCAAACACTACCAATTAAACTGTAAACCAATCTGGAAAACTCTTTAGCAATTACTGAGGCTGATCCTTTGGTGAAACAATTTTCCTAAACATATATGCAACAGAAGTGCACATATATGCATAGCAAAAAGGATATACATAGCAGCATTATTCATAAGAGCAAGCCACTGTGGCAAATGAAATATCAATTGATATTCTTACGGTTAACATTTTATGTAACTAAACTAAGGATTAGTGAATGAAAGAAGCCAGACAAAAAATACACATTGAGTAATTCCAGTTATAAAAATTTAAAACCAGCAAAAGTAACCTGTGATGTTGCCTTTGAGGAGGAGTGAAGGTAGTGGTGAATTGGAAGGGTGACAAGTCTCGTTGAGTCCTGGTTATATTTCATTTACTGATCAGAATAGTGACTATAGAGGTGTGCTCACTGAAATTGTATTGAGCTGAGGACACATGATCTGTGCAATTTCTGCATGCGGGTCATATTTTAAAAACTATGTTTAAAAAAAAGACAGTTCTTTCATGGTAAAGTCTGCTAAATGATACTTTGGGTTCGAATTTCTCACCTGTAATGTAGCTATTTCTATCCAGCAGTGAAAATATGCAAGGCACAAATTTTTTAGAGGCAAAATAGAAGAGGTGTATGCTATCAGTCAATGACTGACAGACCTCCAAGAAGTTTTACACTTTTTCAAGGTGTGAATCAGAAGAATTTTGCAGGATGGGTCAGGTGATGGGAAATTGAGAAAAGAGTCACTAGTTGAGAACCCACTGTGCGTCAACACCATGCTAAATCATTTGTATTGTCAGGACAAAATGCATTATGTAATAAAGATGATTTTATTTAGGTTGTTGCAATAGGTAGAACATTCATTAACAAGAAATATCTCAAAAAAGAAAAAAAGGAAGGGGACCTAAGATTTTATAGAGGCAGGTAGACAAGGAACTCATCCGTGAGACATATAGGAGTCGTGAGGAAGGATGGAGAGGGGTCTTATCCTGGAATAGGCAAGAACTTAGCTGTGCTTTGAGGTCAGTCATTTCCTAGAACACAAGACGGGGAGGATTTCTTAACCCTGGCTGTTTTCTGAAAGCAAAAGCCTCAGGGAAAATTCAGCATTGTCAATATATATTATCTGGTTTAGTATTCACATTAACCCAAACCAGGGACAATTCATAGGTTAAATGGAAGCTTAGGGACAGAAAGTGACTCAAAACAGTATTTTGAAAAACATAAAAATTCTGAGGGTTTTATTTTGAATAATTCCAAATCACCACATTTGAAGGCATGCAGTATGATGGCCTTTAGAAACCATATCTTAATTACAAGGTTTTTGGTTGCACTGAATAAGAATATCTGATGCAGTCCTACACAGAAACATGTGAAGTGCATGACAAGATAGTCTTTCAGCAACTGAGAGAGCTCATGAGAGGCTCCCTTAATTTTTAAATCCAAAAGCTGTTGTGAGAAGTTGACCTCTGGCAAAAAAAAAAAAAAAAAAAAAAAAAAAAAAAAAAAAAAAAAAAAAAAATCATGGGGACAGTTTGAATTCAATTCCCAGTTGCTTTCCTAGTTAGACTATTACCCACTAGTGCTTGGGCATAGACCATGCCTCCCAAAGCCCCATTAGATTGTTCTGGAGGTACAGGCAGCTCACTCAAAGAGCATCATTGAGTCCTTCCTGTGGGAAGGGGTGGGGAATGAATTCATTAAATGTTTCTTGAGCCCAGACTATGTGTAGATATTTTATTAGATTTGTAGAATCAAAACATTAAAAAAGCATGATTCTGACTTTGAAGAGGTTCCAGTCTAGTGATAAAAATAAATATGTAAAAATAGTGGTGATAGAGTGAGACTCATACAACAATAGAGGTATGGATATTTTGTTCTGGACACACCAACAGCGGACTGGAAATTCTCCAAGTCAAATTTTAAAGACCTCTGTTATGAGGTGTCTTACCAGCTCTCCCTCCATACCTCAAAACAGTATTTTAAAAACCCCGTCATACTCTTCAGCCCTCTTAAACTACACCCTATCAACTAAGTGAGACTATGCTGCCTCAGAAGCAATAAAACACAGGAAAAAATTAAATTCTTATGCTGCAAAGCAAAGAACAGAAATTTCTGTAGACACAATTGTGTCACTAATGTCTGAGAACCAAGTTTTTCTTGATATGATGAAAACGAAAAAAGGAAGAGAGACATCATGCGTATTACAATTCCAGTAAAGCAGTTGACACGATGTTTATCAAAACTTAATGAATTAAGATGAATTTTTGGTTGAGCCATCAGCTTTAGAAATTTAAAACCTGATCTTTTCCAAAAATAATAATAATAGGAAAAACATGACAGTGGTGGATGACAACGGAACTTGCAAAATTCCATTGGACTTAGCATTAAGTTCTATTCTGTTTTACATTAGTTTTGGAAATTAAAATCACTAGATAAAATTCAATGACTCCAAGACTCTCTGGGCTGATTGTTAGAATTAACCAGAGAGTTCAGCAAAAATGTTGTAAATGCTTTCAACTTAAAAAATTACCGGATGTTTCAGAGTATAAGATACAACCCCCCACAAATTTGGGAGGAAAGGCAGGAGTGCATCTTATAGTCCAAATGTAGCTTACCTGGCTTGCTGTCGAGGGGGTGTGGTGGCCTATATTTTTTATGTTATTAAATATTTTACCACATTTTTTTGCTTCAAAATTTGTTTTCCTATTTTTCTCCTCTAAAGCCTAGGTGCGTGTTATGGTCCGGTGCATCTTACAGTCAGAAAAATTTTGCCATTACATTCTTCTACATCAGAAGTCAAAGTTAATTAAGATAATTTTAAAAATATATATGTTACAATGCAATTTTTTAAATTGTAAATTCTAGAAATAAATCTAGCAAACCACTTGCATTGCTTTTAGGAAAATATAATATAAAATTTTATTAAAAGACTAAAAAACAAAAAAATAGACCTATAACATAGTCAAAGATGTTAATTCTCTCAAGTTAATTTATAAATTCAATGCTATTTTAAGTTTTAATTTTACACTGTATATTAAAGAGCAAGTGAGCAATGTAAAAATATTACTACAAAGAAGAGCAAGGTATTCATTTATTATAAACTTATTATAAAGCTGTAGTAATTCAGATAGTATGGGATTTGCACAAGGATATAAAAGTAGAATAGAGAACTCTGAGACACAAATGTAAATGTGGACCCTTTGTATAATGTAAGGACCTGCTCTCAATTCTAATTCCTCCCTCATAGTGCATAATAAATTATTCCAGATCTCTTTCATGGTCTGCTCTTGATCTCTCCATCCAACTTACTACCAGTTGGTATTCCAAATGTTCTAAATCATTGTTCTCAATTAGGGAGCATCAGAATCATCTGAAAGGCTTGTTACAAGGCATATCACTGCATCCCAGCTCCAGAGTTTCTCCAGAGTTTCAGTCAGACTGGAAGGAGGACTGAGAAATTTACATTTCTAACAAGTCTTCCCACCACACTGGTCCTTTCCCTGATCCTCCCATTCAGAATCAGATTTATTTTTCCTGCATCTCTTATCTCCCTTACACCGGGAGACAGTATGCATAGTGTTTATGTGATAGTCTGTGGTTTGAAACTCTTGCTTGATACTAGGCAAATTATTTAATATCTCGTAGATGCTGATATTCTTTTCTATAACATGGAGATAAATATAGATCCTGCTTTATAGGTTTTTTTTTATGATGTATCAGCAGCATCAGGGAACTTGTTATAAATGCAAATTCTAGGGACCTATTCTAGAACTACTGTTTCAGAGACTCTGGGGGTAGGCACTTGCAATCTGTTTTGACAAGCCTCTGGCGATCCTCCTGTATGCTAAAGCACCACAGACTGAAGAGAATGATGTTATCATTTATTCATACATCTAAACCAGAAATCTGGGAAATCTCCTTTTCTTTCTCACATAAGAGCCAAATCCTACTGGTCATCTAGTGCCCCAAACTAATAAATCTGTCATTCTATCTACTTTCCATGTCCATGTTCACTGTGGCCATAAATGCTCAGACTGTTGCAAAACCTCTCTGATATCATTGCCACCAGCTTTCCTTACCATCATCTAATTCCTTCTTTCCAAGACCAAGAGAATGAGGATTAAAAAATCTGACCATTTATTTCCATTTTAAAAATTCTTCCCTACCCTTGTGTCTGCTACCGTGCAGAGTCTAGAGTTCTTAGCATGAAGTCAGCACTCCATCAGGACTGGCTGGAGAATAAAATTATGCCTTTTGCCTCCCCTGCCAAGTTTCCCCTTGGCTGTTCTTTGCCCTCTCCAGATGTCCCTCCTTACAGTGATGGTGTCCCTCAGACCTCATATAAAGTAGCGATTCCCGCAGGGCAGAGCCATGCCTCTGTGTGGAGAGCATGGAGTGCGGGGAGAGCGGGGCCTTCGGAACGGGACACACCTAGATTCACCCCTCAGCTTCCCTCTTTAATGGCTCTGTGGTCCTTGGGAGAATTATTTCACCTTTTGTTTTACCTGTGCTTTTGTTTCTTTATCTCTAATGTGAGCCAATTAATAATTTTTAATTGTATAAGCAAATGCTTCTAGTATGTCCTCTCTAAGGTTTTCCCTAGAGCAAGTGAGCCACACATGGCCTTTTTCTTCTTTTCTCTCCTCTCCCTATCTTTCCGGTTGTAAGTGCTGCCAAGTGTACTAGTTTCTTTATCTAAAACTTGAGGTATGCCATGTTGGATTATAAATACTCTATTTGGTATTGGACACTGTTTGGTATTTAGTCACCACCATTCTCCATCCTTATGGCATGCTAGCTGTCACCCGTTATGCAGTGTGGGGCCAAGATAGGCCTGCAGTTGTTCATGTGGGAAATAATACAATAGTTAATAAATAATAACATAAGGATAAACTCTGTTTTGCACATTCAGAACCGTAGACCTATTTTGGCCCTGCCCTGTATGTAGTTTTGGTGAGAAGGTAATTCCAGACCCTGGCATCCCACTGAGAAAGCCAAGAGAGCCAGGTCCTTTTCTTCCCACCCTCTCTGATAGTACCAGAGCAGGCAGGTAACTAAACTAGCCCACTCTAAGTCCTCTCCAGGGACTTAAACTTGGAGAGATGCAAGAACTGGGAATCCTCAGTTCTTTATCCCAGCAGATGTGTCTTGACAAGGACACTAGTTTTCAACTCCAGAATGGTTGCTGCGTTTCCCTGTTGGACATGCACACTTCTCTCGCTTGCGGACTTTTGCAAGCAGCACCCTCCTGGTTTCTGTCAATGCCGTGGCTTCCTGGAGTCTTTCCATAAAACCACAGTAAGTTCCTGCTGATTACACCCGGACGAACTGGTACGTTATGTTATACTTTTTTGTTGCTTTCTTCTTCTTTTTGCGTTGGTGTTAAATGCAAGGCCCCGAAACCTTTTGTGTTTAGAGGAAGGGTCATCATTTCAGATGAGATCATTGTGAGTCCTTATAAAAATGCCAGTGCTTTTGGTTTTAGAGTCATGTAGACAATCTGTAGGCAGTGCATGACCTCGATTCTCTCTCTCTAGTTCATGTTGATTAAAAATTGTTTTTTCAAAGCAGATTTTCATTGCAAATGAAGACGGAAGCATCACAACTATATTTATCACTAACAGCCTTTATTTGCCAGTGATTATCAATTAGTGAAAACAGATTTTAAGGATTAAAACTGTTGTTTAATACAGTATTTACCCTCCAAACCATACTTCTCATTACAAAGTCTCCCCAATTAGCCTATAAAGGGCAATGTTGTCTTTCTCTGTGTGGAAAGAGAAGGCTTTCAATTTTGCACATTTGTGTATCTCGTCACAATTACCCATGTGTAAAATGTTTTATTTCATATTCATGTTTTTCTTTGTGATACTCAACAACTAAAAAGATCATTTATACTCTTAATCTCTGGATCTAATGCTTGGTTATCAAGTCTTGTTATTCTGCCCCTGTGATGGCAGTTGGTATAGGCATCTTCCTGTGACTTGTTTTTTAAAAGGCTCTTTAGTATGGCCTTTGACAAATGTATGTCTCTTGTCGTGTTATCTTTTGTTAAACTATATTCTCTGCAGTAAAAGCATTCATCACCACTTGAAGAAACAAAGGAGATACAATCACTCATAAAATTAGATCTATAACTGATTTTAATTATTCAAAATAACACACACTATAACTTTAATTATGCTTACTTTGCTCAGACTCAAGGTGTCCAATCCCCTTCAGAGCACTGGGCCCCAAAAATGCCAGCATGAATTCGTTTCTGCTCATTTATTCAGTTCATACATGTTGTGCTGCTAATGTACATAGAGCTTGGTGTTAGGTCCCAAGAAATAAAGACAATGGTTAAGACCTGAGAAAGGCCTTAATTTAGATTTCAGAGGGAAGGCTTAACCCCTGGAAGAGGCTTTCTGTGTTCCTTCACGCAGACCGCAGAGGTGTGGAGAAACGTTGAGGCCGGTGCTCAGCCCAGTCCTGTTTCCAATGAGTGCCTGAGATCTGATCTCAGGTGTGTCTTTTCCCCTCCCCTTTGTGTGTATATGCAACAAATTTAATGGTATTAACATTGACCAGAAATTCAAAGTGACAGAACCGGAGGTACTGCAATCTGGAACGCTTAGCTTTTGTAAACTGGTGAGAATACTGGAATGCACAAGGTCTCTCCTTAATGACTTCTCCATCTTCTCTTATTGACTCCTCTGCTCAGCCATTCAGGAATAGGATACGTATTAGACAGCGAACATCTGGTCTGAATATCTATTAGGACCATATGCTTTCCTCTGCTATATTATCATCCTAGAATAGATTAAGGGAAATCCAAACCAAATGGGGATTTGGGGAAATTTTCAAGGGTCATCTAATAATTTGATTCTGGTTTTCCCTTTGCAAAGTACCCAGCATAATACTGTAGAGACAATGTCGAGACCTAAGAGCAGTCTCATAACAGAAATAGCCTGAGTGAATGATCACCATAATTGTGACCATCTTCCTCACAATTTTCAAATGGGAGATAGAAACTGTTAATTGTCACAGTTACAAATGGATATGTCCTGCTGGGATGTTACTTGAAAGATAACGTTCTGTGGAATAGCCTTGTCTTCTAAATGAAAACCAGTAGCTTTGGAGCTGGCTTTGTTTTTCTCCAAACCCCTTGCTGATAATATTCATAGTGCTTTGGGGGCTGGCTCTGTTCCTCTCCCACAAGGATTTCTTGATTTATGATCTTGAGATCTTCATGGCAGAGTGAAAAAAGACTAAGGTTTGATCGCATAAAAGGAAGCACTAACTAATGTTCTCCAATAATGTATTGGGGGAGTAAAGTTCAGTTTGTTTGCTCTTGGTTTTACAATGAGGATATAAGATATTTGGCTTTGAGAATGTGTTTCCTATCACAACTGTATCAGTGACAGAGATTTTATCTCTGATTTTAATACCCATTATCTCTACTCTTTTAAGAAATTAGATCAACACAGAATTGACAGTTAAAACACTGAATATGAGTTGTAATGATAACTAGAAGCATAAAATTAAATAGATACTTTATTCTCAACATTCTACCCTATTCACTGAGAGGATTTAAGTGGGTTAGGAATATGTTTTATTAAAATAATTATAAACAGAATCTAAATAGGTTATAGATGTTAAGTAGGCTTAATGTCTAAGAACATGGTTTATATTATTGTTATTATTTTCTAATTCACAAATATGTATTAAAACTTGGGACATACTGCGAATATCAGCAAGGGTAAGGTGGAAGAATATTTGATTCCGTCTGTAACTTAAGATAAAGGTAACATACAGTTGTGTATAGTAACCGAGATGCTGCTTCTCAGCTACTCCATATGACTGCATATGGATAAGGAGCTAGCCTTGAACCTATTTCATTCTGAGAAGCTTCCAGTTATTTCATAAAATATTTTCTGCTTTCCTTGGTATGAGCTAGGGCTCTGATGATCAACAGACAGTAATTAATTCCTTTAATCAGCTCTCCAACCATCTTGCACAATTTTCCATTAAATCCAAGCTGCTGGCAACAGTCTACTCTTCTTAGTCTCCCTGCTCCCTCTGGCCTCCTTCTTCTTCCACCTTCCTATTTCCATTGGCTAATATTATTCTCCCAAGCATGCATTTTTAAGAATCTGGTTCAGGGATTACTACATGACAATTTATTTAGGGATTTGTTGTCATTGTTAATGTGTAATATGTCATTATAATTAATAGTAGCATTACTTTTACAAGCAATAAATCAATAACTTAAAATTGAGAAATAAAGTAAATATTTCATCAATAGAGAAAAATTTGCCATTAAAGTAGCTTGATAGGTTTTTTCAGGCGAGGTCTCTATAAAAAGATACAGGGACATGAGAGTAGAAACACAGTCATCTAGAGCCACTGACAGAGTTTAAGGTCATGGACTTTAAGTTGGGGTGTGATTTCTGGAACAATTTTTTCATGCATGTAAAAAATCCAGAATATTGATACTGGTTTGATTTGGGTAAATATAGATCAAGATGTTGTCATTAACAATGACATCAAGGAAGCCAAAATTTCAAAGTTCATTTTTTCTGTTTGCTTCAATAGATAAATGCAGAAAATACATCTATATCCTATATAAATCTATCTACAAGTGTTATACGATTATGCATTTTTATCAGGTAGCAAAAATGCAGTGGCTAGCTCAATCAATGATAGTAGGACCAAGATTAAAAGTAAAGCTTGAGTCTATCATGAAGGTGTGTTTGATAAATATGGATTAAAATCTTCTACAAAGTTTTATAGCTAATAGGAATAACTCCTGCTGATTGGTACAATCTGGTTACTTTAAACAGAGAAGTTTGTTATTTTTAAAATTGTTCTGGCAATGCATTATGTGTTTTACAATCAATTGAGTTGGTCATACCAACCATTTTATTTTTGAAGAAACATGATACAATAATATAGAACACTGTAGAATTGAAATTACTAGAGTGAGTTGCAGTCAGTAAAGGTAATTGATGTTTTTCAAAACTTTAATTTCAAGGATAAATGTTGTCTTCACATACACCCAAACATATGTTTGTATTGAATCAATGAAATATGTGTCTTATTGTGAGCCGTAGTGAAGACATTTCAATGTCACTGCACTGGCAGCTGATGAGTCTTGCCCTGTCCTTCAAAGTTGAAAGCTTTAAAAGTGTTGGAAGGGCCTGCAGACAGTGATTGTGGGTTAAAAACTTTCACCGAATGACAAAACCATTTCACGTAGTTTTAGTAGAAATTAAACAGCCATCGTGAAGAGTATGCTTCAGTCAGAGTGGTACAATGAATGCCATTTATCTAAATAGGGACAGTGACAACAGACGTTCTTGTCCGTTAATATAATCGATTCTAAGCCAAAAGTTGAATCTGTTTTCTATTTGTCGCTAGAATCACACAAGTCACAGCAGATAATGTATTCTACATTTGAAAAAGAGCAGAGCTCATCTTCTCATCGTCCTGAGACTACTAAAAACCTACATAACTTTTCACTTGCAGCATGTTCTGAATTGTTTGTTTTTATGTAATATACCAATGAGAACATTATCATTTAAAAAAAAAGGAATGAAAAATATCTATTGGATGTTTTGTTTCAAAGTAGATACAAATGTCAAAGTTGTAAACAATTTTCGTGCTCTTTTTATCCTTTCTGAAAATGTACTTTCTATACACATGTCAAACTAACTACATTTTTTAGTCAATATCCTGTGTACAAAAAATTCAAAAATATTTCTTTACTTTGTGGCCAAGGATTATAGATATAAAGGGCTGTTCTGTAATCTTAAATTACATTTGATTTTATCCTCAATTAGGTTGATTAAATGGTCTAGTGGATAGCATGTGATCCTCAAAATTTTTCTTACACCCTTGTGATATGTAATAAAACTCGAATAGGAATTATAACACACGTTGCTACTGCATCTTCTACACAAAACACAATCTTTCTTGCACCATAGTGCTTTCATTGTTTAAATAAAGACTGTCTCAGAAATTTTACTACATGTAAAATATGAGTCAGATTTCACTTTGGGAAAACACTGGAAGTGAAATGGAAAACATTCAAGTTATTTTTATAAAATAAAAAAAATAGTGTACTTTTGCTTAAAATATGATGTCTGAAAGTAAATGTATAGCTATTGCTTTATTACTAGTTTTGAATCAGTTACAGCTAAATTCTGTTCCTGAAATTCATTAAAAGTGAGATTTAGACTAAAATGTAACTGGTCTTTTCAAGAACATCTATCTAGTCGTTACATATAAGAACATTTCTTCATCTTGTCTCTGTAGCCTGTGAATAAAATAAACATAAACCATTAAAAATCCATATCAGTTTAACCTTCAGGAAGAGACAGCATCTTACGAACTCTGCCTATAGTGGAACTATCTCAACTGAGACAACTACAAAAAAGATGAAACCACATATTTACAGAAGAAATTCCCATGGGATTCAGTGAAAATAAAATTTGGCAAAAATGTGAGGAAATGGGAGACCATTTGAATTTTTAGAGGAATCTATGAACTCTTGTGAGGTTTAACCATATATTCTCAAATTTCCATTCTCTTATTTTTAAGGGACACAGTGTACTCTATGGTTAAGAGTTCAGGCTCCTGAGTTACAATGACCAGGGTTCAGCCTTAACTTTTCCACTTAAAAACTACGAATATTTTCAAGAACTGTAGAAATTTTTAACCTTTCTTATCCCATTTCCTCATCTGCACTGGGAGGATAATGTAAGCTCCACCACAAAGGGCTGCTTTAATAGTCCAATGAGATAAGCTATGGAAATTATTCGGCACAGGGCATGAATGTTCATGCACTCAAAAAAATGTTCAATTAATGTCAATTAATATTGATCTGTTTTCTGATTAAAGAGTGATAAATGTTCATGATGAAAATGAAGATAGAAAGATAGAAATAAAATACGTCCATTATTCATCATTCAAATACTCTGAAATAACAGTGCTGTGTGAACACAATCAGATATTTGCTGGAAATCTCATGTGAACCATGTTCTATGCTAAATAAGTGTGTGCGTGTGCATGTGCAGTTGTATTTACTTCCATATACATTTGCAAATGAATTGTATGTGTAATTGTATGTATATTTTTCATTGTATTCTTTTGGTTTAAGTTTTCAGCTGAATTGTTCATGCTACCAGGCAATTAAAAATGCATTATAGTTGGATGGAATTCTGAAGCCCAAGCACTGTTCTTGCTAATTATATGAAAGATAATAACATGACATATCTTACATTCCCTCATTCAAATAAAAGCAGTAGAGTCTTACACACACACACACACACACACACACACACAAAACCTCGTCCCATGATTCATGAACACTAATTTATCTTTTACCAGGGTACCTGCAAAGTTTCCAGTACTGCTCATCAGCCACTATTTTGTATTTGGCTCCACTCTGCAGTTTCACACTTGGCAATAGTTCTCCTCCCACTTTAATACACTCTATACGTGTTTAATCTTTTCAAAGATTAAAACACTGATTTGCCAGGTTCTCTCCTCTCTCTCTCTCTCTTCCTCTCTCTCTCTCTCTTCCCCACTCCCTCGCTCTCCCCTTCCCTTCCTCCCTGCTTCCCCTCTGACACGATCCCAGGGCTGTCTCCCTTTGAGTGTCTTCCTCATATGTCTGTACTTATATAAAACTGAATTTTCCTACAAAATCCAAATCCATTCCAGGATCTTCTGTGAAGTCTCCCTTGCTCTTGCTAATAGTCTTCTTCATTAAATGCCAATATAAACTACACAGTACACCATTTACTTAGCATTTAGACCAAGTTACTTGTTAATGGAATCTTTATTTAAAAATGAAATGTATTTGGGACTCCTCATTTAACCTCTAGGAGTCCAGATGGAACCTGGTGTAATTCATATATATTTTCCATTGTTCTCAAAGATTTAAAAAAATTCTTTATTATGTTTCCTTCTTTATTACATTTTCCAGTAGATTATCTTGCCTTGCTATTCTCTTAGTTGATATAAAATTGATATAATTTTGATAATTTTCCTATTGATTGACATGTGTTGGCAAGAAATGCAAGGACCCAAGTAATGACACTGGACCCAGTTTTCCAGCTAAGCCATTGCCATAATTTATTTATACTTTTTGGTTAAAAAATTACCCAAAATAATGTAAATGATGCTGAGGTCAAGGTACCATGGCTTACAATTTCGAATGGAAGTAAAATTTTCTTGGTGGGTTCTTCGGCATCATAAAATAGACCCGTCATTAATTTGGGAAACAGCTAACTGAATGTCCTTCCGAGTAAGATGTTACAATAAAAATTGCTCCAGGAGCTAGATCCATTGCTGTAGAAGGTTATGAAACATCCTCACCAACCTGTAGACTGCACAATAGGAGAGCTGCCACTCTGTCCATAAATATTCACCACTATGGAAACCTTCCCACATCTATGCACTCCTGTGACCTTAAATGGCAAGCCCATATTTTATAAGGATGGGGGGGGGGGTGGGAAGCAAATAAAGTCCTATATTGGCCTCCTATAGAATGTTTGGTTAGAGATTCTAGACCAGTGTTTCTCAGCCCAGGCTCTTCATGGAGATCACTTGAGGAAACTTTACAAGTTCTAATGCTCAGGCCCTCCTTCCCCCAAACAAGTGAGCAATTGTGGTGCTGGGCCCCAGTCATCACTGTATTTTATTTTATTTTTAAATCATTTTTATTGTTATTCTATTACAGTTGTCCTAATATTTCCCCTTTGCCCTCCTCCATCACTGTATTTTAAAAGCTCCCTAGCTAATTTAAGTTATAATAAAAGATGAGAGCCATGTACTAATCATGTCAATATGATTCGCTTTTTTTTAAAAAAGGCTGATCTGAACTCTTTATGTATTAATGAGATAATGCTCCAGTTTTAAGAGAGAGGTTTAAGATGTCGCTTTGTTAGCATCAGGCTGAGCGTGGGGTGATCCCAAATAGTAGAGTTGTTTAAAATTTGGCAGACAGCTGGGAGGAGGTAGTTGTGTGTCTTTATACATGAAAGGGAACAAAAGCAGAATAGTTTCTTCCTGCACTTCCAGGACAATACCCAGTTTTCACTAGGATGGAATGATAAGACACATAATGCAACGAGAAGTGAAATTTGAATTCATCCCTTAAACTTTCTACGAGAAGGGGAAATGGTGTAAACAAGCCATCTGTGTTGTGATGTGAAACACATTCCCTCGTGGGGGCCCTTGCAGGGTGCCTTTATTATCTTCAGAAGAGGAGGGGGACTTGCTGTGGGACCAAAGGCAGCAGGATTTCTGATCAAGTCGTTTTCCAAATATGCATAAAATCATTCCTGCAAGGAGATGAGATTTTCAAAAGTCAGGCAATGGATGAATTAGTACAAATCTAAGAATTAAATAAAATACAGTATTGGCAAAGCAGAGCTTTGATGCTGCTCTACATAAACACAAAAAAATGAACTGTTAAATTTAGAAATGAACAGATTCAAATGCAGTTTGTCCTTTTTCTATCTATAGTATGAATCCTTCTGATCATGTACTGTACATTTGATGGAAGCATGTGGCTGTGGCAAATGTCCCCCAGGAACAGATCCAAATCAGAAGTTCAATTTGCTTCAAGCTCTGTAAAACGTTCCAGGGGTGCAAAGTGGACTGAGTTCCCCAAATTCGTGTACTATCTTTTAAAACATTGAAATACACAAAAGGGGTTGGGGAAGATGTAAAAGTTGAAAAAGCACAAGTGTGTTTTTATCAGAAACATTTTATCTTGATTTCTCAATTAAATAAATTGTTAATAAAAATTTAAAAAATCATTTGCTTTACGTCTTAGACTTGTAATTCCTTCTTTTCCTTTTCAGTCTCTAGGGTGTATCATGTCCCTGTGCTTTGGAGTTAGGTCTGGATACGAATCCCAGCTCCAGTTCCCATTAGCTCTGGCTTTCAGAAAGCTGATTAAACTCATGGATCCTTAGTTCTGTCTTCAGTAAAATGGAGATAATACCATCTCCTTCAATAGTTGTGGAGCTTACTTCTGATGGCAATGGATTGTGTCATACTCATGAAATAGAATACTCCTTAGAAATAAAGACACATGTAACAAATGGATGAATCTCAGCAGTATTATACGAGTGAAAGAAACCAGATTCCTTTATCTTACCCTCTGGAAAAGGCAAAGCTTTAGGGACAGAATGGGGATCAGTGGATGTCAGTGGTCAGGGTGGAAATGAGCACTCACTGCAATGAGGCAGGAGAGATGGAAACAGACCTCACCTTGGTTGTGGTGGTGGTCGTGTGACTGTATATGTTTGTCAATCCACAGAACAGCAAACTAAAATGGGTGAACTTTACTATGTAAACTGTATGTCAATAACTTTAACTGCTCCCCCCAAATAATGCATAGAAAGTTTTAAAACACAGGTTAAAAATGGGAAGTATCTAGTATAATTGCCTTTGAGTATGCTTTTATCACCTCTTCTCTTTGTTTTGCAGCCAAATATTTTAAATTCAGAGTCTACCTTTGAATGCAACTCTTTACTATCTGTTTTCTCCTTTACCTGTTGTAAACTGATTTCTGCTCTTTCAAAAAACACCAATGACCAATATATTGTCTAATCTAATGTTTCCTTCTATCTAGCTGATGTTTTTACAATGTCCTACAGTGTCTCCTTTTTGACACCTTTTGCTTTCTAGACTTTGGGGACCCAGGGTCTATTCACAGGCTCCCTTTCTTTTTGTTCCCATAAATATATTAATTCATCAATATTATGTATCTTGTTCATTTTTTGTCTTTCTTTTCATTCATACCTGCTTCCCTACAATTTCATCCATGGGTGACTTTCAAAAGATGTCTTAGTTACCTGTCTCCATGAAGTCCAAGGTTGGATCCAAATTTTATTACCTAATGGGTAATAGCTAAATTATTTTTCAACTAAAATGTGCCAGAATTATTTATTGTTAAATCAGTATTTTCTTAATGATTTTGTGTATCACAGTTCACATTTATGTGGTATCACATTATACTGTGAGTGTGTGTAAACACCTTGTTTCTATCGCTTCCTTTCTGTTCCCATGATTTGTCATTTCCTGTGTTGCTTCCTCTGTGTTTCTTACTATGGGGATGTTATAATACACTTTTATTTCCCATAAAGTAAGTTTCCCTTGTTGTTCATCTATTTCATTTCTTCTCTTGACTGACTTTGTCAGTGTATTCTTCCAGAAGAAAATTAGAATTACTTTGTCAGGTTTCCCGTGAAGGGATCATGATTGCATTATTTATATAAATTAATTTGAGGGCAAATAACATTTTGACAACATCAAATATTTCTTTCCAGTAACATTTTTATTTCTGCATTTATTTAAGTTTTCTTTATGTCTTTCAGGTAGGTTGTGTACTTTTCTTCATGTGAGCTGTTCATTTGGCTAAGTATTCTAACGTGTGTGTTTCTCTGCTGGTATGAATAGTGAGAGAGAAACATTTTTTACCAGATTTTTGCTGCTACATAGGAAAGAAATTCCCTCTATTATTACAATAATATTTTATTTCATTTCCTAGCTTTTCTAATTATACAATTATAACAATTTTAAATACCAATAATTTTATTTATTTGAAAAAAATTGCCTCATTCCCTTTTGGTTTGACGAGAACTTCCAAAACGATGTTAAATAAAAGTGGTGCCAACACTCTTTGTTTTAGACTATTGTTTAATGACAATATATCTAGTATTTCCCCACTAAGCAATTAATTGTTAGTTTAATATTTTTAAAAATTTTGTTAAACAATAATCTATCTAATTTAGGTTGCATGATTTTTTAAATGAAATGATTTTTTTCTGAATACTTGTTTTGGTAACTTTGGAGATATTTATCTCTGTTTTTTTCCCTATCGCATGGTCAAATAAAGATTTATGATGTGTATAAGGGAGAAAGTAAGATAAAACATGTGGTCTCATCTGTATATTATTTGTTGTTTAAGTGCCCAGAGCTTCTAAGATTATAAAAGGTTGTACATGTCATTAGAATCCAAAATTATTCACTAACGTACTGAGCGTTTTTAAATTTAGTCCCTTTCTCGATAACATATCACATAATAGTATTAATTTTATATATTATAATATTAAATTTCGACAGTAAGCATCAGACAATGCAAATCATAAAATGAAATAGCAAATGTTATAAAATATATATAATTTTTTGAAATGAAGAAAAATAATGTTAAACAGTTGCTAAAATCATACTCAAATTCACTGATACAAGAGGGTCTGAGAAATTTAAACAGTACAGTGTTTGAAGAAGAAAACATCAAAAAGAGGCTGAAGACATTAAATGCATTTAAGAGAGAACATTTTGACTCTCTGTGGATCAAAAGGCCCTTGGAAAATGAATGGCATCCTGCTGAAATTTTGCCAGAAGGACCTTTTAATTGTAACTATAAGAATGTGATCATATAATTTTATTGGAGAAATACTTTAAAATTTTTTAGCATTTGATTTATTTTTATTTTATTCTAGAAACTAGTTCATAGGTTCAATTCCAAGCTATATATTGTTAGATATAAAAAAAGACATTCCATAAATTTATTTCTGTGTTTAGATAAGTTCCCAATAAAATTTTTCAATTTTTAAAAACGACTTACTATAAAATTATGGTTCCTGTTTTAACTGAATTTATTTATAAAGATCAGCTCCTATGACCCTGAAATAATACACTTCTTAGACAGTAATTTTGTAACATCGAAGCATCTGTATATTACTGAGATGAACCCTATTACTCTTGGTATATTATTCTTTTAACACTCCTTAGGATCCTAGTCGCTAGAAAAAATTTAATTTTTTAAAGACATGTTAGTACAAAATAATTAATATAGAATATACTAGAATAGTGCACGTTTTAATATGCATTATATATAGTGTAGCATATAAAGAATAACATTTCTTTATTAAAAATGAAATGGGTCTGTAGTTTTTTTTGTGTGTGTGGTATCCTTGTCAAATTTCAGCATCAAGATTGTACTGGCTTTGTCAATTGAGAAGTTTAAAACCTTTTGCAATATTTAAAAAGCACAGATATTACCTTTGGCATAAAAAATTTGAAATAATTTCTCCAAGAAATCACTAGAATTAGTACATTGTATTTCCTAGTAAACTTTGCTAACTGTAAACTTTTCATAATCATTAGATTATTTAAAAGTCTGCTTTCTTTATATCAGTTTTGGAAATTTTTTACCTTATTAAAATTTTAGCTTAATGGATATGAATAGCATTCTATTAAGTTTCAAAAAATATGTCAGTGGTAAACTCTCTTGAAGCAAATTGTGTGTAATTGTGCTTTCACTAAATTCTTAATGACTAGACATGTCAGTATTTTGTTTCTTTATGTTCACAGGAACTATTGAATGTATTAAACATACAATTTATCTGTTTTACACTTTATTTAAAAACATTACATAGCATTCCTTTAAAAATATTTTAGCATTTGTATTAGATTTGTGTTAGATTTACTATTTTTTAAATTTATTTCTCCATTTAATTGGCTTCAGTATTCACAGAATCTTTCAAGATACAATTCTTAAGCTTTTAATTTTCCTTTACCTCTGTATTGAATAAGTCTTCCAAGATTTTTTGCAAAAGAGGACATGGATATTAAATTTGTTGGCCTTGAATTTATCTTACATTGCCTTTATTTAGCCTTCACAGATTAAATACAGTTTTTTAAAAAAATACAGATTACATGCAAATACATTGCATAATTCCCTTTGGTAACTTTTTTCCCCATTAAAACTGTTTTCTTGCATTTAGTGTTACACAAACGTCTGAAAATAACCTGATTTATTTACCTTCTAGATAACTTTTTTCTTTCCCTTTACTCTCATCTTCTTCCTGAATGCTTGAATCTTTTTAAACTGAGTTTCTTTAAACATCAACAACACAGCATTATGATGGCCTGTCTTGCGATGCAAGTGATCTTTCTTGCAAGGAAGTCTTTCAAAAAGGATGGAGAAGCCGGGATGCTTTTTGTCCATTCAAACACCTATTGTTTTCGTTTGTTTTTTACCAGTAAAGTGGCTTACATCAGTCATCATTTCTATCATCCCTTGTCATCACTCAGTTCTTTCCTTTGTGTTCCCTCTGATTCCACACCAGGGCTGCTGAGAATACTGGCCAGGAAGAAGAGGGTAGTTTTCTTGTGCCCTACAGTCTGGAATTGCCATAAATTCCTGGGTTCCAAGCACAACTGTCTAAAACTTTTTCCATTTTCTGCTCATTCCTCTCCCTTAATGTACATTCCCAGGGATGACCCGACCTCCCAGTTCCCACAGAAAATATAAACCACCCTATGAAATTCCTGACTTACATACGGCAACCTGATTGCAGAGGCCCTCATCCTTGCTTCTTCCCACCTTTACCGCAGAGGAGATCCACTTCTTCCCAGCGGCAGCTGTTCCTTTCATCCCTTCTCAGCCCACACCTTCTTTCTGCCTAACCACAGACACCACGGTGCCTCCACTTACAGTCCGTGTCATGTTGGCAATTGTGGAATTTAGAGCCCCTGCTCGGCTATCCCTCCGGAGCTTCAGATTCATTCTCCAAATACCTGTTAGCCATTTCACAGAATACTCAAATTGCTCACATCATAAATGTAACTCAGCCTCTTCTCACCACTCATCTGATCTTCAGAGTAGATGGCACCACCACCACTGAGTTACTCAAGCCAGAAAAGCCCAAGTTGTCCCTGACATATCCATCTTCCTCATCATGTATATTACACAATAAAAAATATTTTTGCTTTCACTTCCTAATTGTCAATAAATTCCATCTATTTCTCTCCATCTTTGTACCTTTCAGGTGTTGTTTCAGGCCATCGCCATTCCTGATTGTGACAGCTTTCCTTTATTTGGTCTCTTTGTTCCCATCTTACCTGCCTCTAAATATTTCTTCACATTGCAGTAGAATGATGGGGCTAAAGTGCCCAAATCCTGCTGCTCTCCTAACAAGTATCTGTGGCTTTAAATTGGGATCAAGGTAACTTCTTTGTTTCTTAATGTGTCTCATGAGGCCCGTCATGTTCTGGTCCCCGTTCACCTCCAGCACTGCCCCCTCGTTGCGCCCACTCACTGACACCAGCCCTGTCCACTCGCACTCCGCACATCCTATTGTCCAGCCAGCCCAGACTACGGGATTTTCGTGTTTTCCATGTCCAGTCATTATCTTCTTGGATATTTACCCTCTTTTGCCACTTACCAAATTAACCCCTACTTACTCATTAGGTTTCAATTTAGATGTCACTTTATCTAGGCCCTCATTGCTGACCAAATCATCAAACCTCCTCCATTCTCATTGTGTTTTTCCTGTGTGTTTCTGCAGTACTCTGCAATTCCCCTTTTATAAAATTTACTGCATATTACATAAATGCCTATTTATTTGGCAGTATTTCCCCCTAGATTAAATGTTTATGGAGGCAGACATTATGTGGATCCTATTGTTTTTATTTTATCTCCTAGACACCACTAATGCCTGGATATACTAGGCACATAAGTACTTGTTGAATCAACTAATTTGCCTGATAAATTATTTTCCAAATATATACTCATCCCCTGAGTGTGCAAAATGAGGGCTTCTTTTTCCTGTTCTACAATATTTTTTCAGAAAATACATTCTTTCCTCTTTATGAATCTACAAATGAGGTGGGTCAGAGCCAGATGCATTCTGAAACAGAGCACATAGCTGTCCTTTGCACAGCTCACTGTCTGCTTAGATGACCCGCACTGTGTCTAGAGAGAAAGCTGCTGTACGCTCTACAACTTCAAGTACAACTCTAGGTGTCTGTTGGAAATGCTTGCGTGCTCCTAATGAACCAAGTTAGGATCCTCTCCTCCTCTCAGGCCTGGCTCTCTGAGGCCTTGACACACAGTAGGGCATATCAGACCACAGTTCCCTAAATATGTGATAGCCAGGACTCCTCCCCCAAACACAGAACCTTACTTGCGGTGACAGCATTTCATTCTTCTCCCCCACTCTCACCTTCTGTCATATTTCCTGCAAGTTCCTGACTCTTTAAGCAACAGAGAAAATAAGAGAGTTGTAAGGAGAATACATGTGGGCCAATAGCCTCAACTTTTACATGTTTGATAGGAAAACATCTGGAAAATTTTAATAAGAACAGAGTTCTTTAAACTAAGAAGCCAGATTTCACGGGTGATGGTGTTTGCAGGGGGTGGGAGCTTCTCTGCCTCCTTTTCAGGTAAACTGTGAAGGAAGGCAAGCTGAATGTGTTATCCAACATGTTAAATATGTATCATTTTTTTTTCCCAGAATCCAGCTGCTTACTGTCATTTAGTTGAAATCTGTGCCTGATTCTGGCACATAGTTGCTTACCAGCCTTAATTTTTAGTACTAAGGGAATTTCTCTTTTTCATTCCCTTCTCAATTATTTAATTTTGAAGGTTATGGCACCTAGACAGAAACTTTTGAAGCTTTCTATGATATCAAAACAGCATATTTCCTTAGAACACTGGAAGTTAAAACTGCATTTAGTAACCTGAGTTTGTCAGTAAAAAGAGCACGACTAATTTTGCTATGCCTCTAGTCACTGGAAGCGGATTTTCAGTGCTCAAAGCAGTGTTGCTGCACTCTCACACTCCAGCCTCCAATATCGGGTCTTTACGGGCATTCCGTGTCTAAGCAAGCAGGTGCCTTTCCACCGCTACTCTGCTGCGCAGCACACAAAGCCTTCTTCCTTTGAACAGCACCCAACTTGCCAGCAGAAATGGTTAATATTTAGCAATTGACTCTGAATCCTCGAAGGATGGGTTAGCTATCTGCAAAACTGAGGTATTAGTTTCCCATGGGAAGAGACACCTAGGGAGCCAGTTTTGCTTCTCTTGCCTGCCATACTTGTTTCAACCTACCATCCACAGACTCACAAAATATTTTAAACACTATTAAGATATTTCACACATATATAAATTCTTCTGACCAAACAATTGTTTTCCAATAAAAAAAGTAAGGTCATTCATCAATTTCCATGGAACTTGACTGCATTTATGTGCCCCATCTTTTAAAATAACTACCCTCATGGACTAGTAAAATGGCCATTCCAGACTCTGTTAAGGTGTCAGATGAATAGTCACTCTGCCAGTTTGGAATGCTCTCTTATAAATGCCAATCAAAACACAGTGAGAGACCACCTTACACCAATCAGAATGGCTATTATCAAAAAAGTCAACAAAAAACATGTTGTCAAGAATGTGGAGAAAAGGGAACACTTCTACAGTGTTGGTGGTACTGCAAATTTGTGCAGCCACTATATAAAACAATATGGAGATGCCTCAAAACACTAAGAATAGATCTACCATGTGATTCAGCAATTTCACTGCTAGGCATTCTGAATACACTAATTCAAAAAGATATACGCACCCCCATGTTCATTGCAGCACTAGTTACAATAGCCAAGAGACAGAAGTAACCTAGGTGTCTATGAATAGACGAATGAATAAAGAAGATGTAGTACATGTATACCTAATGTGATATTACACAGCAATAAAAAAGATTGAAATTTTGCTATTTGTGACAACATGGATGGACCTAGAGGATATTATGTTAAGTGAAATATGTCAGGCAGAGAAAGACAAATGCTGTATTGTTTCACTTTTATGTGGAACCTAAACAAAACAAAGCAAAACAAAAAAAGACATAGGAATAAGACCAAAGGCTGGTTACCAGAGGGGAGAGGGTGGAAGGATACGTGAAAAAGGTGAAGATGAGTAACTACATATCACAATAATATTGTGATAAGATTTCACAGTGACAGATGATTATTAGAATTAGGTGATCATATTATACAGTATAAAAATGTTAAATTACTATATTATACGTCTAAAACTAATATAACTAAGAAAATATTTTATACTAACTCTTCTTAAATAAAAAACGATTCTATCTATTGCTCTGAACAAATGTGTAATATAAACAAATATATGTTTCCGCTTCTCCCCAATCTCCAGAGGAATGCCAGCAGAGTGGCATCTCTCATAGGTATAACTAATTACCTATTGACAAAACGTTTGCTTCTTGATTTGAGCAAGCTGGGGGCTAGATTTGACCAGTTTGTGCAACCCAGTAGCTGTAGAGATGGTGAAGCTGTGGGACCTGCAGCGTGACAGAGAGGTCTAACTGTAGTGCCAGTGACGTCTCTGGTGAGCGGCTCAGCGGCTGCAGTTGTTTCTTCACACTAACTAGACAGTGCCCAAGGAATGAACTGACCACCGGACCACATTCTTGCTGCCCGGCCTCCCTTGGTTATCTGGTTTTCTTAGCCCAGTTCCCCAACCTTCTTACCAATTCAGAAAGCTGCCTGACATCCTTCTGATGAATTATTTGTTTCTACATGAATGAGCCAGGGCTGTTGTCTCCTGTTTGCAGCTGAGAATCGAGTTTGATGCAAATGCTAAGCACAGGGCCTAGAAAGGAGTGGAAAGGGGCTTGGGTTCCAGAACCTAGCTGGTGGAGGCAACCATGGAAGTGGGTTCTGTGTTTGTCATCAGAGTGCCTGAAAGAAAAACAAACACGTGAATGAAAGCATAGTTACCTCAGGCCGTGTCCATGTGTTTGCATCGTCCAAAAAACGCACGGCTCCTTCCCCCACCATACTCTTTCCAAAGGCTTTGCTTTCCTTAACTCTACTTTGTGAAAATCAACACTAGTTTTACGTGTGTGAAGAAGTTATTCATATAAACCTGAATTGCTTAAGAAGACCCATTTCAGTGTAAAATCATATGAGATAGTTATAACTGTGACTTTCAAAAAGAGCAGATTTGACTTATTGATTCTGTAAAAGCAAAAACGAGTCAAGAACTACACAACTAGGTGATTCATCTCCCGTAAAAAATATAAGACCCTAAACAAAGTGGGGTGTGTGTGTGTAGTGTTTTAGAAATAATTTAAATTTTCATCTTAAGCAAAGCATAAAATGTCAGCTGTGAAAATATGCAACAAACTTTCAAAAGAAAGGAAGAGTGAGGGGTATTTCCTATTCATCGTTTTATTTACTCTAGCGATAGAAATATGTGAAAATCTGCAAGCTGACATTTTATAGATAATACAAAAAGCTCCTCATGCAATTTTAATACTTACCATTAGCTACCTTGAAAACTCTTTCATCTCCCAATTCATTAAAGGAGCATATTTTTAAAATGACAACTAAGTATTTAAAAAAATCTCTTCAGCTAAATGTTTAGTTCAACATTTTTTCAAATTTCTAATGAGTTTTATTTTGCTCCTTTTTTTCGAACACACATTATGTTATCACACTTTTTTATTCAGAGGGAAGTTGAAAAATTATATTTTGTATACAAAACTCATCCTGAATATTTTATAATTTTATCTTCATCTTAATTATTTATAATACAATATGCAGAATAAGATGAATAAATGACGTTTGACTAAATATTCACAGTTTGGGAATATCTGGGTTCATTTGCTAATGCAATCAAAATATTTAAGCACAAAAGAACTGTCCGTTACAATGCAATGACTGCGGTACTCAGGGGCCCCACCCCCACCCAAGCCTGCACTGTGGGGAATAGCCTTGAGGGCTTCTCTGTACTTCATACCAATACACAGGAAGTGTCAGGACAGGGCAGGGCGGGAAAACAGGCACAATAGCAGCTTGGTGGCAGATAACCTCATTATACCTATCATTTGTAAGAGAGAATTATCCTGAACCTGGTCCAATAAGGGGCACAAACTTCAGGAATGCACTGCATACCACCTAAGAGCAAAAGCAGCTGATACCCTCAGGGTAAAGACTGAAGCAGAGTCACAAACATGTGTCCTGCAGAGTTTACCTTGTAGGTGCGCTTTGCATGGACTAGCCAGGGAGTAAAAATAAATCAGACAGTGAAAATACTCTGTAGGATGCCATAATGATGGAGATTCATCATTATACATTTGTCCAGACACACAGCGTACAACACCAAGAGTGAACCCTAGCGGAAACTTATGGGCTTTGGGTGATTACATGTGTCAGCGTAGGTTCATCCATTGTCACAAATGTCCCACTCTGGTGGGGATGTTGATAATGGGGGAGGTTATTCCTGTGTGGTGACAGAGGGTACACAGGAAGTCTCTGTCCCTCCTAGTTAGAAAGGATTGCTAACATTTTTAAATCTGTAACTTGTGTTATGGGTTGAATTATATCTCCCCAAAATGCATGTGCTAAAGTTCTAGCTTCTAGTACCTTAGAATGTGATCTTATTGAGAAATAGATGCAGATGTCTTATCTTTGTGCTCATTAAATCACTAAGATACCTGAGTAGAGTGGGCCCCTAATCCACGATGATGGATGACATTATAAAAAGGGGACATTGGGACATCAACATGTACAGAGCGTGAAGACGAAGCCAGACACTGGAGTGATGCCAACTTGGCCAGGAAACCACCAGAAGCTCGGTGAGAGTCATAGAACAGATTCTTTCTCACAGTCCTCAGCAGGCACCCTCCATTGCCGACACCTTGATCTTAGACTTGCAGCCTCTAGGGCTGTGAGACACTAAGTGTCTGTTGTTTAAGTCACTCAGCCACACAGTCCCAGGAAACTAACACAACTTGCATTAAAAAATTCTGGGTTTTCAGCTTCTTCGAAAAGTAGCCAGATTTGGCAGCACTCAGCTGATTAGCTGGAACAGAGGAGGAGCTGCCTTTGTCCCCTGGGAATGCCTGCAGTTCACCAGAGCCCCAGCCAGTCTGGATGACAATTTACCGTATTTTTCAGACTATAAGACTCACTCCCCTCCCCCTGCCAAATTTGGGAGGAATAATGGTTGTTAATGCCGCTGTCGAGTTCTGTTTACATTTACATTGGTGAAATATTATGTTATTTATGTTATTAAATATTTTACCACATTTTTTGCTTCAAATTTTTTTCCTATTTTCCTCTAAAACCTACGTGCGTCTTATGGTCTGAAAAATATGGTAAGTTGCCTGCTCGATGATGCCTGATACCACCTCAAAGGAAAATAGTCAGGAAGTTTGGAAGACCTTAAATAAACATATTGTGACAATACAATCTCTTGTGATCTTTGAAAGCAAACACATTAGGAGTGTTTGAACATAAAGAAAAGGAAAAAAAATACAAGAAAACAAAAAAAAGGCTACCCAGGGAGTTTTCTGATAACCTCAAGTTTTAAAGAATTCTTATAAAGATAAGAAGAAAAACATAAGATCAGAAACAAATGTGGATAAGTTAAATGTAGCTGTGATAATGATGCAGGGAGGGTCCCCAGACCCCCTAAACTGAAGATTTCTTGGAACAACAGGAAGACATAAAGGGAATCTTAACTGCTTCAGGGAGTCATTGATGCTGAGAGAAAGCTCTGGAAAAGGCACTACGGAGAGGACCCAGGGGAGACCTGCATCTGGTCAGAGGGACTGCTTCTCCACTTCGGCTCCACTTCCAACAAGTGAGAGCCATGAAGTCAAGACAAATTACATCCCCAGATTCTCAGAAATGTGGATCACAGCGCCACTGCGGAGGGACGGTAGGGGGTGAGAGAGGGCCTGGAGGACTGGAAATGGACAATCCATCACATCACCGTTTTCAAAGAAAGCAGCATGGAAAATCTCTAGAAAAGGCAGACAGTTTGCCTGATAGCAATCCCTAGACAAAAAGTAAAGTAATTATAACTCCAAATATGTTTTGGAAATTAAGAAAAATGATTTGAATTTGGAATTATTTAGAAATAAGAAGTCAGGTAATAATAGAGGCACCAAGGAGGTGGCCCGCCTCCTTCTATGCTGCACTCCTGTCACTTTTTGATGGCACTCTGGGTTCTCGGTTGTTGCTGAACACAGCCAGCATGCTCCTGCTTAACAGCCTGCACGCCACGTGCTCATTCATTCTGGAATACTCCTCCTGAGGGTATCTGCACTCCTCATTCCCAGCTTCCTGTAAGGTTCTATTCCAGCATAGCCTTCTCTGTAAGGCTTTTCCTAGTGACCCGATATAGGTTTGCAGCCCCCACTCACCCTCTCTATGCCCTATGCTGGCTCTGTTTTTTTTCATAGCACTTATCATTATTTTTAATGTATTTATTAAACATTACACGTGCTCAATTGTGCCAGTCACTGTTCTAGAGGCTTTTAAATACTGAGCCACTGAATCCTCTAATAACACCAAGAGGGAAATATTAGTGTTATTCCCATTTTGCAGTCAGGAAAACTGAGGTATATAGAAGTTGTACTTGTGATGGGTGGGCAGTGACATTGTGTTTGAACACAGGATGTCTGGCTTTAGAACCTGCTCTTCTCCGCTCTGCTATGCTGCCACCCTATATCTTGTATTTATATATTCTACTTTGTCCCCACATAAAAATGGAAGCTCCATGAAGGCAGGATTTTGCTTTCTTTCTATTTTACTCTTTCTCTTAGAATAAAGTGTGGCATATTGTAGATGCTCAATAAATATTTTGCTAAATGAATACAATGTAAATATGAGAAGTTGCAAATGTAAGAGTCACCCCTGTGTAGTGAGATTCTTCTCTTGTTGAGAATAGGCAGTGAAGGCTAATAATCTTTGCATGCCAGCACCTGGCAGGGTGCCTGGCTTATGTAGTGAGAGAACTGAGGGAAGAGAGCTGAAACGAAATCAGGAAATGTGAGGTGGTTTGCAGAACATGAGCTGGAACAATTCAGCATCCCAAAGGCCCAAGAAAAGTGGTTCATTGGGAATAAGGGAGAAAGTTAAAGGAAGGCAGAGAAAATCTCATTGAATTTTGCAGTCACCTATTCCATTTCTGAGCCACAAATAAAACAGTCTGTTATCAAATATTTATGAAGACTTACCCATATTTGAGCCACTTTTACCAAGAAGTTTAAGAAACCTACCAGCTCTGAAAAGGCTTGCAAGGGAGAATCCAACAGTGAAAGTGGCATCAAGTAGAAAAAACAAAAACAACAAAAGAGGACAACACTGATACAAAATACTGTCAGGTGCCACAAGGTCAGTGTCAAAAGGTAAATAAAACACTTTCAAGGAGGGTATGAGGTCACCGTAAACTGACAAAATACATTTCTGGAGATCTGTCTTCGTCAGCACATGTGTGTCTTCATGAGTAAAATCAACTTGAGTCAATCAACAACAGACAGGATTCCTAAAATAAATGAGTGTAAGGAAAATATTAATGACCAGATAGCAATAGACACCAACATAATCCTACCTAATGCCAGTAGTGTTTGAAAGGAAAATGTTCAGTCCCTAATCTACTGGGGAATATTACCATAATGTGGCTTTGAAAATTTTAAAAAGACCCCATAATTAATTTAATCACCATTTTGCGTAGCATTCCCACTTGTAATCTGCATTTTTGCGTTAAAACTCTCCCTATATAGCTGTCATTCTGATCTAATGAAATGCCTCTTACTTAGGAAGAGAAGACATTTTCCAACGTGGAGGCGCCAGAGAAATGAAGGCTGACACATGTCTCTGTCGCCGCAATTTCACCATGGTAGACTAATTGCAGAGGCCTGTGGGTATGGATTGATGTTGCTGAGTAGTCAGCCTTTACTGCCATCACTTTCAGGGTAATTTGCATAGCATGGCTCATAGTGTTTTATGATTTTTCTTTTAAAAATAATCCTACTTGTTAGTCACCAAATCTATTTAACTCTTCCGGTGCCGATGAGCATGTGAGGCACATCTGTAAAGCCAGGGCACGTATCTCTTGCTTGGTGGGTGCCAAGGGAGTTTGGAAAGGGTATCCCAGCTCGTGCTGTTCACGTCCTGGGGGAAGGTTGGCGCTGTAGGCTGGTCTCCTTAGGAAGTAGACCCCATGAGGCGGAGACGAGTGTTCAGAGGTTCATTGGGGAATGCTCATGGATCAACACCTGTGGAAGAGGAGGAGGCAGAATTAGACAGGGGGGAGTTGGTCTACAGTGCAGTCTCCATAGAAACCTAGACCAAACTCTCAAGGGAATTCTGAAGCTGAGACGATGCCTCAGAATTGACCCAAGTTGTGGCAAGAGGCCTGAGGTTTGTAGCCCCTGCAATGATCAGCCACTGGGGGTGAGATGCCCTAGGAAGGGGGCATGACCTTGTGGGATGCAGCCAGCTGAGGGGATCCTCGAAGATGGCTGATGGCTGAGGGCTCTCTACCAAGAACACCCCCAGCAGCTGGGGAAATAAGTTCTTCTTTCCTGAAGGGGGTGGACCTGAGTAGCACAGCATAGTGTCCCCCATAATCATCATATTTCTCGAAAAATAGAGTCAATCAGACACCACCCGAGCAACAGGGTATGACCCTGACTTGTGAGAAGGTCTTTCTGTGGAATAGTCAAGAATCTGTTTTCCAGTGCCTAAATAATTCAACGTAGCATGAATCATTGAGATACGTTCTGTAACTATAATAATTTAAAGGAAATCTTTGCAAATCTTACTCATTTATCTCACATCTGAGAAAGGACCAGATTATTACTGCAAGTTTATATAGAAACGTATTGATTTTTCTATTTCAACCAAACGTAAGTATTGATGTTTAGTGTTTGCATGACCTTTTTGAATCAGAGATGATGTTTTTCAAGGGACTTACTGGGTCAGGGTTTCCTGGTTATAATGCTTATTTTCTTGGACTGCACTAAAAGGAGTTTCTACAGTATGAGGTATATTTCCCTGTATAATTTTAGAGTTCTTACTTTTTTAAAGCAATAAAATTACTGTTTGTGGAAATTTCTGAAGGAAACAGTGGAAGGACAGTTTTGCAATGACACACCGGCCATACAGGCATCAAATCTATACCTGCTGTAGTACATAAAGAAAATCTTCTCACCACCTGGAATCTCTGCACTTGAGTCAAGAGGAGACGCAGAAAGTTAGCACAGTCGGAGGCTTAGAACATGGCTCAGATTTAAACACAAACAAAGGGTAATCTGGCCTGGCACAATCTGGCTGCTGCTGCAGTGTATCTGAAGGTTATGTTTTATGTTTATTAGCTCCATCCAGATGGCGTTTTATGTCCTTAATAACTTTGTCCCTGACTAAGCCATGAACCTACCATTTGACAAACACAGTAGGAAATGTCTATCAGCAGAAAAGTCATATAATCAGAAACATCATGAACCATTCAGAATACATTTTAAAAAGTTTGATTCTTTTCTATGTCAATGCCTAGAGTTACTTGTTGACCACCACATACAGTTTTTCCAAACTGAATCTAAATTCCATGAGTACCTGGGATGCTTTTTGAAGTGTTACTTATTTATGCTAATATTTTTTATGAATAATAACTTTCACTGTAAGAGCTCAGACTGCTTCAGTGCACCTTTACTCATCTTTATACATCCATAAAATTAGTGTATAGTGTGCATTAATATTCCAGTGTTACAAACAGAGAGACTGAACAACAGAAGGTCTGAGGTCATCCAGTGAATTTCCTGTAATCCTGGTTTCTCCTGGCTCTCCGCTCATTACTCGTTGTTCTAGATCAGCCTACACGCGGAGTTTACACCGCAATTGGGAAAGTCATCAATGGGCTTCTGTGTGATAGTCATTTATGTCACTGACTCCATTCTGCTTCCAAATTTCAACCTCTTTGAGGGGAGCTATTATATTTTATCTATCTGTGTTTCTTTTAGAGCACCAGTTTTAGACATTCAATATATATTTTGTGAATTTTGTTGAAATAATTCATGCTTTCCTCTTTAAACTAAGGTCTTTAACTCCCTAGTAAAAAGTGAAAAAATTATTTTTAATGTAAAATATTTTTCTGAATTATTGTTTTGAGGGTTTCTCAGCAGGAACAAAACTCTTAAATGAATTTATATCAGAAAGGTAGAAAATGGTGTTATCCAGTTTTTAATTTAAAGCATTTAGTGTAATAAATGCTGTTTAGTTTTTAATTTCAAATCCTTCCCTCCTTTCCTCTCTCCCTTTCTCTCTCTCTCTATTCCCTTTCTCTTTCTTTCTCCATTTTTTTGACTCAATGAACATTTATTGAAGTCTCTAGTATATATCGACAACCACGCTATGTCTTGTGCAGACATATAATCATTTAAGAAAACTGTCAGTGTCTAATATTTTCTTAAAGCATTTGTTTCTTCAAAAACATCTATCACAATTGTAAGCATCTATGGCACACCAGACACTATGATACTCCCTACCTCATGCCTCATCCTCTTTTCTTAGTCTTGGAAGCCTTTTTTGTATATTCTTATATCCTTCGAAAGGAATCTAAGACCAAATCAAGCACTATGATCACAATATCATTGTGATCATAAATTTCATAAAAGCTAAATTTCAAATTGAAACACAGTGTAAGGCAAGGAGACCTCAAAATAGGAGATATTCCCCACAGCCCATGGTTGGGGGAAAGGAAAAAGCAGATGTGAAGGCTTAAGATACGGTTCACAACAAAGGCAAGGTGATAGCTGTGTCTTTGCTGAAGTGAAGTGGGCTACCACCCTGGGCAAAAGGTGTTTATGACTTACAGAGAATATTCAGCAGATGCAAGAGAGGCAGGGAGGTGGAGGCCTGTGCATCACTGAGTCACTCCTGCCCTGACTAAAGATGGCAGCTGAATGAAGGTAAAAATACGGGGAAACTAGCAAAAGTAGCTCATGGTGGGAGGAACTGGATAAGAGGTCACGTAGGAAGCTCCAGGTCAGGATCTAAAATAAGACTGGACTGAAAGAGAAGGAGATTCTGCCATGCTGCCTGGCCAAGCTATGGAAGCAACCGAGTGCCCACTGATAGACTAGATAAAGAAGGTGGTACACATATACAATGAAGAAATGTGTTTATTAACAAGAAACACCAAGAAAACTGTAACAGCCCTAAACTTACAGGATCCATGCACCTGTTGAAAATAGGACCCTTGCATCATGTGTCTGTTTTCAGAAAACCGTTTTGCAACTGTGTTTGTGTTTAGGTGGAACACTGAAAGCAAACAAACAAAGAAAAAAGATGAAATGTGAGCTGAGCCCAAACTAGCTGCAGAAAATGCTTGTTAGCTTGGATGCTAGGAATCCCAAAGGGAAGAAAGAAATGGGGGATAGGCAAAGGCCTTCTGCTTAGTCTGAGTTTCTTTTGCTTGAGGAAAATGGGAAAAGTTGGCCTCTCATCACCCTCTCCCCCTCACCTCCTGTCCATACCTTGAACAACCATGAAATGGAAGCTCGTTTACTATTGTTCACCTCCTTACATGGAAGGTGAAACCATGAACTAGCTGCATTGAACTCAGCTCAGACTCTTGCTTCTTTGTTTTCGGAGCAACAGTTTGGAAGACAGATGCAGTTCTTATATAAAGAGGGCTGTTTTTATAAACAAAAACAAAAATACAAGGATATATTCTCTGCCCCAAAGTAACTGCTCTGAGTGCTCAAAAAAAATGGATGAGAGAATGTGTTAGTATAATAACATATTTGAACTCTGAAATCACTAATTTGGTCCAATACGCACTACAGAGTTTAATAATAAAGTGATAGCAGAACAACCAAATTATTATGAAGCCACTTGAGGCAGTGGCACAAAAAGATTTCTCATTACCCTCCAAATGAATTAGAATAGGAAAAAGATGTTGATGCCCCATCTGTGTTCTGAAAAGCACATGTCATATCCATGGTCCTTTAAGATGCAGATTAGATGAACTTCAAAAATACCCTGTTCAATGGGAAATGGAGAAGGAGCCCTTTGCTTCTTACCTCTAAGTGTGTTTCCTTGGAGGAGTTAGGAAAAGGGAAGCTTAACTTTAATCTCTTGATGAAATAAAGTCCATTCATCTTACATTTGTGGTTTAAAACATGGAATGGTCTGAAGTGTCATTGCCTTGTTGTTAAGAAATGCTGTGTCGGACATTCACTGTCGATTTCAGTGCCATACAGCTACTAGGAAAGCTATGTTTCCCCAAGAACAGATTGTTGTTGGGTTTCTCCCCGTTCACCCCCTTGTTCTAAGCAATTCTTGTTTTCAGATAAAATGAAGACCAGTATGGATTTTTCCTACACTATTTCAGTACATTTCAAATAAAAAATAATTGATCATACCTTTTTAATTGTACATTTTCTGTTAAAATAGGATATGTATTTCAGCATTCAACATATCTAGTAAATTATAGCTTATTTGGGATTTATTTTAAATACGATAATAATGAAGCTCTAACAAACTAAAGTTAGTATGTCTCCAGATAGATATATACATTTTTAAGTAATAAGAGGGAATAAGTATTGAAACTAAAGTCATATTTCGTCATAAATACTATTTTTTTCTTGAAGGCTGGCATACAATAAAGTTATGATGGTCCTTGGAAACCTACTTTTAATTGTACAAATATACCAAAAGATAACCTTATGGTTACTTAAAACCATTACCTTTGTTCATGCTAAAATACAAAATATAATTCTGCATGGAATATTCAATAACAGCTGATAAAAACAACTCCCTATATATCATTTGCATATTCTTCCAGGCTTTTAAGTTAAATATTTAAATTGAAACGTCACTATTAACTTATTAAGTTCTCAGACAATGTTTAAGTGCTTTTGATGTGGGGAAGAAACTGTAAACCTGAAATCAACAAGAGGTGAATATACTGTTATTTTTTCATAACAATATGAATATATTATCTTGTATATAATGACAGCATAACTACAGGTATGCATGGCATAATATTAACTATATTACATATAATGCATATGGAACATATATAATATATAGTATATAATGTATATTTTATTTAATGTAAATAAAATTTCATTTAAAAATACTGTATTTTTATTTATATACTGTATATGTAAATTGTTTGGTACTTCATATAATTGATTATGAATGCCATCTAATTAATGTTACATGATATTATACTTGGAATATTTAGCAAGTGTGTTAATAACACCACACCATGACAGCAACCTACCACAGTTGTGATTATATATCCAGTTACCGAGTGTTGCTTAATTCTCAAGTGGAAACTACTGTTAAAATGACACCTTCCATTAAAGGAGAAAGAAATGTACATCAAATGATTTTAGGAGCCCTTAGCATTTCGTAACGCCAGGAATTCTTGGCTTTGTGCTAAACATCTATGACAGCTGAAAGGCAAATATCTTTGAATGATATTTACCCTTTGGTGTTTTATGCAAAGAATAAATGGCCTAAAATTATTGAACTTTCTAGGAGCATTTCTCTATCAGCTTTTGTCATGGATTAGAAGTATATGAGATTGCAAACCAGATTCTCTCCCTCTAAATAATTCTCTCTACTCTCAGGCATAACAGACAGTACCAGTGCCAGAAGTACTGATATTTGAAGTATCCACCCTCTAATACTGAAACAACAGTTTTATTCTGATGTCGCTCTTTCCTCAGAATGCAAAGAGCTTTTGCATCTGACCCATCCCAGGAGGTCCTGCAGCGCATGGGCAAAGAGAACTGGCGATCATTTAGCCAAACAATTTCACTTCAGACCCGTCTGCCTGAGTCCTAGAGCAGTGGACCGGAGTTGAAGAAGGTATACCTTCATGAGCTGATCCACACAGTGTGCCCAGGAGACTGTGAGACAAAGTAACCAGGAAGTTCAACTGTGTCTCAGCCCTGCAGAGCTGGCGGCGTGGCTTGTCACAGAGTTTCTTTCAACTTCTGTGATTGCTCGCTCCACATGCTGCCATTTACAGTACACCGTATACAGTAAATCTATTTTTTGTCAAGATGGGCTGGGTTTTCACAGCTCTGCACATGACATCCAGTCACTCTTCTTGGCTCTTAATGCTTAACATGGTGTAGTCTTGATTTTTGGCTGATTGCCTCCAATATGTTCAATTTTGGATGATTTTTAGTGTAGGTTTGTGAAATGATGCCCTAGAAATGTGAAAAATGTATAGGTTTCCATAAAGGGCTTGCAGGAATCAGTCTGCCTTCATGGGCATCATGTGGAAATTATCATGTTTTCCCAAGCATTTGTGACTTGCCCTCAGTTGGCACTGGAGACCATTCAGGAGGCAGACAAAAGGAGGTGTAGGAAACACCAGTGGTTATTTCTGGGGAGTGGAATTAGGCATTGAGGTGAATAGATGCTTAATTTTCATTATGCCATTTATTCATTATGCAATTTATTCATCTGTACTGTTTCTTTTTTAACCTGGCACACGTCTCATTTTTATAATTAAGAAGTTTAAGTAAGAGAAAGTAATATTTCCAATGCTATTGCCACTGAGAAGTATCTTCTGTCTGTCACTCATGTTACAGCACTAAGTCCCATGAACATAAATTCCAGGGCAGTACTCTGTGTCTCTTCCTGAGCTTTAACTTGCCAATCTCATTTCTACACAAACAGTTTGTGTGTTGCTATTTGCACACAAACATTGTGTTTTTAATTTTATTGTCCATTCCTATTGCCTCTTTCAACTGCAGAACTATTTCTTCTTGATATGTAAAATTTATCTGGGTACTATTAATGCAGTTTGGGGTTATGTAAATTGCTCAGGAGAATGTTCCAGGAGGCATTCCCAACTAACTGCCTTATAGAACTTCCTGGGCAAAAATGTAGGTCAACTGGTTATGAATCACCCTGTGCATGCCACTTTGTCCCTAAAGGAGAGTAACCAGTAGTTTAGTTAAAGATTCAATATGGTGGGAACCCTAACAGAGGTATAGCAAGTTTGATGTTTTCATTTTTTAAGTATTTGAAACTATCTGTAAAAAAATGTCTGAAAGAAACCAGAGAATAGGTGTGGGAAATATTCAATATTTCATATTGGCTCTCTTTTCTCCTTCACTTTTCCACTTTTGTTTGATTTGTATTTGAATATTTGTGAGGAAATTCTGCATAAAAGTTTAGCTCCTCTCTGCCAGTTCCTGAATCAGGTGACTTTACCAGATGATAACAGTCTAGAACCAAGTAGTTAGAAGAAGATGCTGACATGTGGTAGAAGCTATACAAATGTAGACTATTTTTAGTGGGCCTAAAGGAAATAAATCCTCCTATTAAAAAAATAAGTGACAAATCATATTGCAATTTTGGGGGACTTTATGTCTCCCTAGTTGACAAGTGGAACAGAGGGAGAGTGAGAATAGAAACGAAAGGAACCAGGCCTGCCCTGCCTGCCCTGGGGTATGACTAACCCTCATCTGAATGATTAAGGGGTTGGACCAGATGATCTTCAGTGTTTCAATTCTCTGTCTGAGGGCTGTCTGCGCTCTCAGAACACAGTGCCTGCCCAACACAGTGGTACTTAACATGGTGCATTAGAAGAATAAACACAAAACAAGGTAAAAATATATTCTCCTCTTGAACAAACCCAGTCCCTGATCTCAGAGACTTTACAGTCTTTGGAAAAGGACAGATGGTTCAGAAAAAGTAAAATACCCAAAATCCTAAAAAGGCAAAACTACAGTGAAAGCAGAGGAAGGAAATTAATTACAAATGGGAATGAAACTGTGGTGATGTAAATGTCCTATACCCTTCTCTGGCTGGTGTAGTTCAGTGGCTTGAGCACAGGGTGCAAACCAAAGGGGTTGCCAGTTCGATTCCCAGTCAGGGCACATGCCTGGGTTGTGGGCCAGGTCCCTGGGGGGGGGGGGGGTGCACGAGAAGAAACCACACGTTGATGTTTCTTTCCCTCTCTTTCTCTGTCCCTTCCCCTCTCTGTAAAAATAAATAAATAAAAATTACATTAAAAAAATGTTCTATACCCTAATTATTGTAGTGGTCACAAGAGTCTAAATAAATTTGTCAAAAATATATAAAAATGTACACTTAAAATAGTTAAATTTTATTGTACACAAATTATATTGCCATATAGCTGGTAAAATGTTGCTACCACCTTTGTAATTTTAATTCTAGTTTAAATTGAAAAGATTTAAAACTTCTAATTTGTTAAAATTTATCATACATACATGGCTATATAAACAGACAGATGTGCAAGTAATCTTAAACAAATATACAAAATATAAAAATATGTGTATGTAGTTATACATGCATGTATATATTTAAGACATTTTAAATTTATTGAAAATTGTATATAAAGAATTGTATGTATATATATACATACATTTGTATGTATATGTATTTCACATTTTGAACAAGTGAAATGTAAAGCTACAATTTAGGCGCTCTTGAAAAACAAGTTTAACAAGAGCAATAAATCCCAAATGTATTATTCTTGAAAAAAAGCAATAATTACTAACATTTTTTTTGCACTGAGTACTAAAATCATTTAAAGCGGGTTAACTAGTCTGACTTAGAAAACTGATTAGGATCAGCTGTCATGGAATGTAACTAATTAAAATATTTAAACAAAGTTAAGAAAAACAAACAAATGAGAATATAATTATAAATTTTGATAAATTATTTTAAAGGGAAAGAACAGAGTCCTATGAAAGAGTGAAGTAAAGGAATCTGATAATTTATTTTTAAAAATAGAGAAGTATTTTCAGTATCAATGCCTATTTACTTAATAAAAATAAGTTCTGAAAGGAATATACAAAGTTATAAAGGAATGATTTAAAAAGAATCAAATTATTTTTTTGTGGTAACTTCAGAAGGCTTGAATGTTCTAATCTTGCTTATAATTGATTTCCCATGAAGATGCTATTCAGATTTTTTTTCTCAATAAGCTTCCTTTTTACTATGCCTCTTTAACTGGTTATCTCCAGAATACCAACAAACAGAAGACTAATACTAGCACTAATAATCACGAATATTTTTCACTAGGATCTTTGTTCCTTGTTATAGGAAAAAATCATGTAAGTTATTACATTTATTTTAAAAGAGTTTCCATATTTAAAATAATGTGCTAATAACTATCACAGACTTGCTTAAAAAGGTGGTAACGATACAAAGACTCTGGCTTCATTAGACAGCGACATTACTGTGGAGGAGACAAGTGCCAATGACTTGTAAAAGGGTCGTGCACTGTGAAAGAGAACAAGGTGATACTGTGTGATTTTACAGAGAAAAACATTATAGGGTAAAAACATTGACATGTTCAGTTAAAAATAATCCTTCAAAAGGCCAAAGTTAACAGTTAAAACCACTTTTTATCTAGAAATTGGCAAAAGATTTATCTAAAATGTTTATATTTTTGCCACTCCATAAATCAAAATTAGTTTTCCATTAAAAAAATTGGATCAGAGATGATAATCCTCTTGCCAACTTTTAGCTAAATGCAAATGGAAACATCTGAGATTTTAAACTGAAAACTGAAGTTTATAGATATATAGTAAAACTACTGCCTGCATGTCACATTGTGAGAGGATATGAATTAATGATAATTTCAGATACATAAAGCTTTTAATTTCCTTTTACTAAACGTATAAACAAAAACACTAAAGCCTTCCTGTGTCATTAATATGTCTACTATATTATATTATTTCTACCCGGTAATGTTGGTGGAATGATAATGTCACTTCCACCTCTCTTCAATCCTGAACTCAGAACTCTTTTCAGGATTTCCCAAACAAGACCAGGTGCTTCCTTGTTACCTGCCCTCCCAATACCTTCCTGTATCTTTCCTTGGCAGTACTTGAATTTTCACCTATTCGATTAAATACCTGTTTTATCCACAAGTCTGTAAGCTGCACAACACGTCACCTGTGGCTTTTATTCACCATTTCATCCCTAGGATCTGATAGGATGCTCACGGCCTCGTTGACACTTAACAAACATTATTTAATAAGTGAAATTTTATTGCCACCGAGTAATTTCTAAGGTTTTCCAGAATATGACCCTTGATGTATTCATTTCTTTCAACTTTAGGTTTTTTTGTGTGTGTGCTTTCCAAATTGTCTCTGTTTTGAATGTTCCAGACCAGCAAATTGCACCTTGTGCCTCAGGCTAGCTATTTTGTTTCTCCCTCCTCTGGGTCCGGTCCTCTTTCCCCAGCCCATGAACGTCGCCGGGGGCGGGGGCGATGCAGGGCAGAGCGGTTGCGCTCCTTTTCCCCTGCTCCACTGCGTGCAGTTAAGTTATCTCCAACTTGACTCCATGACCAGAACCCTCTCTTCTACCTTTCGTGAAGGCGTCACAATTTCTGGAAGAGGACGCACAATTTTGAGAGCTTGGAATGCTTACAAAATGCCAAGAAAACATTAGATAAAAATGTTTTTGTTTCTCAAGCAATTCTATATTTTCAACGTGAAATAGCTGATCACCCTGATGAATATTTATTAATGTCTATGCAAGCTACAAATGACTTTCAGAGCAGAGATGGTCTTCCGCCTTTAAAGAATTGGTCCTAGAATTACATCCTTCCAATTAAAGCCATCAACTCAGTGGACACAGTGTCCGTGTTGACATGGCAGGGTGTGGCTGAACTGAGGATGTATAAAGTAGTCACCAGGAACTAGTATCTTAGTGGTCTAACCGTATTTCATGAGGTGGAAAGTCAATAAGCTTAGAAGAGATTATTGGCAACAGTGTAACAACAATGAGATTTTGCTCTCTTTACTCAAGAGAGAGAAACAGAACGCTAATATGGAAACCGAAATATAGCTTTACCTGGGGCCATAAAGACACAGCCAGCAATAGAAAGGATTCATTCTTAATCAGTTTCACTTTCCTCATGTAGGACCATTGTGGTAAAAGATGATTTTTTTTAACCAAAAGATAAACCTTGAACAAATGAGCTCATTTCCATTATGTTGACAATGTATTAAGTCAAGAGATATGCTAAAGTATGTATCCCAAAACTTCATTATGGAATCATTAAGCTGATTTCCTCATCAAAATATATATTTTTTCTGTTGAAATTTTAAGGGAGAAGACAGGTGGTTAAAGACTAATACATTTTAAAAGAACTGATGGTATCTAGCCAGCTCCCCCCTCGTCACAACTCTTTGAATGACTAGGGTACTGGCTGCCAAATGTGTTTAAAAACTCATTTGAATGAAGAAAGACTCAGAAATAAACAAAAAAAAGGAGGGAGAAAATGGATATTTTACTTTTCCATTTTTTCTTGCTTTATTTTTAAGATGAGAAATAAAATTGTTCTTTTATTTAAAAATAGCAAAAGTTGCATTGAGGTAGGCTGAAAACTCACATTTCAACTCCAAAGTCTGAAGGCATTTTTAACTGTAACTATTGATCTAGAGATGTGAAGTTAGCAGGAGAATGAATGATGAGATTTTTAACATGTATAACATTATGAACTATTTTCTTATACATTAAGATTTCTACCTAGATGTCTACAAAGGCAATAGCTCTTAATTAAAGTTTGTAAATAAAGCACAATAGCACTGAAGTCTGGGAAAAACAATGCTTTTATATGTTTAGTATAAAATATATGTATCAAACATGTATGTGTATTCAAATGCACAATATAAACATGCCAGTGGAAAGATGCAGTTACACACATAAACAAAACTATAGGTGTGTGCTAAAATGTATAGTTTAAAAATCGCCTGTGTCTTTTCCAGTTTTTTACTGTCAGTTCAGTAATATTCCAGCTCAGAAGAAAAGGGGATATTTTTCAAGACAAGTTATAAAATATTTAAAAATGGTCAGAATCTTGAGTTTTCCAACAAGGTTAAAAAATGCCGGTACTAGGTAAAGGGTATTTTAAAATGGACTCGAGTGTTTACTATTGTCACTAGTGTAGGGAGGCCTGTGCCCAAGGGTTAGGCTCAAGAGTGTTCTCAGCATCCCAGTGCATGGGACCAAAATCTGTCAGGGTTCATTTGAATGGTGGCACTCCTTAAAAAGTAAAGGACGCACTCTGCGATTACCAATCCGCCTGGGCATGTACATAAAGAGAGCTGACAAACGATAAAGGAAATTGGAAAGGTTGAGAGGACGGAGTCAATAATAGATTTATCTCCAGACATTTAGCACTTGAAGTGCATCTGTTATACAATATGTAGACATATTTTACAGCAAATTTGGAGATACTGTGAGCCCACTGGGCAGGGACAATATCTAATTTTATATTCTATATAATTCTGAGCATAACTTTGGTGCTTAATCAGTAAGAGGAGGAGGTACCCCCTGTGCTTACAAAAGGAGAAGTGCGTGAAAAGGCTCTGGGAACATAACCCAGGTTTCTGTGTGCGGTGGCAGTGTGGAAGAAGGGGGAGAAAGAGAGCAAAGCCAAATACAGAATAAGAGAATGATATTTTATGTGAGCATGAGAAGATTGTACTTGGAAAGTTCCTTCCGTCATTAAAACTCAAAATTTCTCTTTTTCTCAAACTCACGGCAAGTTATTATAAGTTTTTATTCTAAAGGAGTGCAAAAGTTCAGTAATAAATTGAAAACAACTTTTAACTAGATCTCACTGGAAAGCATGTAGGAAACAATTTCATGCCAGCTTGAACATTACTTCCCCCAAATAATTTATCTTGTTCTTTCAAAGAATTTATTTTCCTTCATGAGTGCTGTAAATACTATTAACCATAGATATTGTAAAGTATTAGCTTTTATATTTTCAGTATTTAAAATAGTATGGCCCCAATATATAATATGCATGCAAAAGAAACAAATTATATCTATTTATTTATATAAATGTGATAGGTATGCACAATAAGAAATTTCTCTTTTACTATCCATGCTTTCCTCTCCACCTATGATTTTTTTCCTCTATCACACACATTTGGAAACATACATATCTTCAAACTTTAATTTTGTGTAAATTAGTCTGCTATAGTTAAAAATCATGTAAAAAGACTAAAGAGAAAACAATAGTATTTCTAAGTATTTTTGCATCATTGCTTATTGCCCTAAGACAGGGAAAAATATGTGTCTTAGCCCTATGGTTACTTTTCCTGTCGTACAAGGTGCTGAATCAACTGGCCCATTCAGCGAAGGTATTTTTACCCCAAGGGATTACTTACGATTCTTTAACTGAAACAAGCAGTTGGCTGACTTTTGCCCTACCGTCTCCATACACACTTTATTTTGTAGCCACTGTGTGAATTTCTAAAGTCTCTGTTTTAGTTGTCAATTAAAATGAATTATTTCCCTTAGTTGTTGGAAAAGGTTATTTGACTGGTGTGAACAGGACCCAGTACCCAGACCTATGTTGTAGGAGGGTTTTATGCTGCTTCTGAGAAGCCAATTGCTTAGTGTTAAGCGGTGTGATATTATTCTTTCCCCAAAGCACAAGACTCTCCTCTGTGTTGAGAGTTCAAGGATATGCATTGTTAAAGGCATTTCGCATCATAATCATCTCTCCTAGACTGTGAGTGACCCCAAGATGGAGTGTGGGTGGACAGGGCTCGCTATCTTACCATATGGGCACACACGTATGAAAAGTTCCTGATAGGAAAAATGACAAACTTACCATAACACAAAGTATGTAATTTAAAAACTTAACCAAATTGTTATTGTTTATTTTTAATGTTTTCATACAGTTATATCAATTCATTTGTTTCTCCACACTTTCTTCTTCCAAAAAAAAAAATCAAATGTTGTCCAATGCCTAAATAACAAAGGAAAGGCTTGGAATAATTAGTATCTAAACTTTTTTAAAAAAAGCCCTCAACGTTTCTGGTTTTAATATTTAAAGTAAGTATCATGATCTATAGTTTTGTTAACATAAATAGCTTCTCTGACAAGCATTTTTTAAAAAGAAAGCCACATTTTAGCATTATCTCAGCAAAGCTTAAGCTGTATTATTATGTCCAGGTAATAATACAGAAAACAGAAGGGGTTGTCAACTCTTTTTTTCTGAAGGCGCATTGTAGCATCCCCTTTGGAACTTTCATGCTGATACAATCCAGCTATGTTCTAGCACAGCGGTCTGAGAGAGGAGCTGTACTGCTTTCTGGTAACAGAAACATTTTCTGATGGACTCGAGGGCATTCTCTCTTGCATTTAAACAGGACTCAAGACAACAGTTCTGCCATAGTTTAACTGTGTTTTATTTCGGCTTTCAGTAGTCACGTGAATCATAGTCTTGTGCTTACACTCACACTGCACACTCTGATTCCATTCTGACTAGCTTCTTCCAACCAAGAAAATGATAGTTCCTAAAATTTCCCAGCAAATCATTCTTTGAAAATAGTGTGAAAAGAATAATTTGCAGTCAAAAGTACTATTAAGAAAATACAATAACCAACAGAACCCTCTCTGACGTCTTTTAAAACATAATAGATAATGCTTTAAAAGAAATGTACATGATTTAAGAAACTGAGCATTAAAAACAGAACAGTGAACTGAGGAAGATATAACATTCAATTGTCTACTGGATAGTGATGTTATAGCTCTATACTATTATTTTTAAATAAAACATGAGGGAAAACAGTCAGATACATACTAGTTCCTGAAAAAAAGCAAATTCTATAAGCAGAGATTTTAGTGTGTTTAACGTTAAATAAAAATACTCCACTGTGGTTTAGACAGTGGGTAGGCAAAAGATTGTCATGTGCTCCTGCACATTCAGAAATTATGGCCAGATTCATCTGTTATAGATTCTTGAAGTCCAGTGTATGCCTTCTCTTGTGAATATGAAGAATTCTGAATCAGACACTGTGTGGAGGTACCAAAATGGAATGCCTTTGGGATTATCTGATAAACAAAAATTCAGTCAGAAAAAGAAGCAATGTGAATTTTTGTTTTGGAATCGTGAAAGTAGATAAGGGAGAATGAGCCAAAATAGTCACTTCCAGCCTTTTTCATTGATCAATTTATGGTTGCAAAGAAAAATATTCCTTTAGATTTTCAAAGCGGCAAAAATATGTATGGATGTGTACATGTATTTTCCTGCGTGTTTCCAACATCAGCAATCACAAAATTGTTTTAAACATTGCTTCTTCTAAGAATGGAACTCTACTCCTTTCACAACTAAATATGGATTTATAGGAATTTTCTCTGACCTTTATAAAATGCTATGGCATATCATATTACGACATTTTATTCTTCTATATACAATGTGAAGGTCACTTATGTTCTGTGATGAGTGAAGGCTCTGTTTTACGAATGTTTTCCGTATCACATTTCCAACCTGATCCCCAGCTTCATCCTTACAGTCTGGAAGTCATTGGGTGAACCAATTTATTGTCTAGGATTAAATGAAAACAATTTTAGGAAAAAGCTACAGTTGAGGAAAATAAGGATTAAGAGAATGATTTAACTTTAACATAAAAAACCAAGTGTTTAGTTTCCTTTCCCTGTCTCTAGTGTGCATTGGACTATGTGAACCTTTCATAATTGTTTTCCGAGTTGACTATCAAACCGCTTATGCCTTTGCTATTCTGTAGTGCCTTTTGCTATGTTCACACTCTTTTGTCTCTTTCCCACAAATCCCCACCAGCACTTCTTTCTACTCTGTATATTTTCTCCACTCTTTTCCATTGCTGTCTTTGATCCCTCTTCCCTTTTTTTAGAAGCTCTCTTTGATTCTTCAGACCTTCCATGGATGGAAGAGGACTTCCACCATTGCATGTTCCCCGCCCCCAGGCCGGGACAGGCTAAGTGATATGTCCGAGATGGTCGAGTTTCTCAGCACATAGCATTCTGTTCTTCCATATACTCCACTGTATCACTTGCAAAAAAAAAAAAAAAGGGCGGGGGGCAGGGGAGGGAAATATTTTTTGGAGAAGTTAACAAAATTGCACACGGTACAGTCAAACTTCATAAGATAAGTTCATTATTGATGGTGTGGTAAGGTTTTCAGGGTGGATATTTCATGGGTTCAGTCACAAGAGAATGAGGAAAGAATTTGCATTATTCCCATCATTGTGTATCGTTTCCAACTGCAGCGACCTCCTTGGGGTTTGAGATGTAGAAGTCAGGTGTCCTTTAGAACGCATGAGGAGAGTTTATGGTGCAAAATTCTTTTGAGCCTTTTCGTTTCAGTGCTAAAACATGCTTCGAAATATTTCAGAAATCCAGAAAAGTTGTATCTTTTATATTTTGGCAGTCCTTTTTCTAATCGGAAACTAAGGACGACAAAAGCATAGTTCCTCCCGGGGGGGAGGGGCATCCACTTTAGTGAATCATTTATACGCACAGATATGATGTTCATGCATAAAACAGTATTTAAACCACATACATCGTACAATGTAGAATTTTCGCAGCAAAAGAGGAGGCTTGCGCAGTTTGGAAAGCTACCTTAGAAAATATCTGGCCTCTGGTGTTTGTGGCAGCTGCCACCAGGGGGCGGTTACTGTAGCTAAGCTTCATTCCACACAGTTGGTTTCTTTATTCATATATTTATTTTGCACTGGTTGTCCAGTTAAACAACAAATGAAACATACTCACCTTCACATTTATGGTGATTGTGAGTTCATTTTCAGCTTCAAAGGGAAGGTAAATATTGTTGGTGTTAGAAAAGAAGGGCGCAAAAAAGCTGAAATTTCTTGTGAGCGGATTTGCTAGTAGATTTTTCTATGACCCATTGCAAGAAGAAAAGAGTGTTGTAGCTGATGATTGGAACTCCAGTGGACTTCCCCCCACAAGGAGACATTTATTTACTCCGTTTTACTCCCTCATTTCCTTAGGAGTGACAGAGCAAGTTGTTGCCTATTGCCAGTGGCTTTAAAAGTCATTAATTTTTTTTAGCACATTTTCCTTTTCCTTGCCAAGAGACATCTTAGTGAGATATTTTGGATTTGGTCCTAAACATCCTTTCCAGTTTTGTATATATTTTATCTTGGTCTGAACATCAGACTGCATAAGCATTTAGCAGCACGAAATGTAACATAATGCAAGCTTTAATACCTGGAGTACAGTAGGCCAGTAGCTTTGAGTTATATTACCCATCGTAAACTTCTTTAACCTGTGGCTCATTTTCAAAATAATAAACGTAACTATTCAATAAAAATATCTCAACACAGAAGAGCCAGAAAAGTGAAGGACATGAACAGATGGTACATCAATCTTCTTCATTTATACAATTTGTTTTTTAATGCAAATAGTGTGGGTTGCCTGCTCCTGCCTTGGATATTTGTTCCAAAGATAAGCACATTTTCTTATCTTTCTGGATCAATGTGACATTTGCAGTTATCATAAAGTGGGAGCCCATTTAATGATGTTAATGCTTCCTTAATGTAAAAATCAAATCACCTACTTTCTAAAAGCAAACAGATTAAAAGTCCCAAAGAGGCCGTTGGGATCTGCGACATTTGCAGTTATTGGTAACTAGATGACTTGATTATATATGAGTAAAAAAATTTTTGAAAGCATTGTTTATAATCATTAATCAGAACATTAAATATGGACTGTAGGTTCCCCTGTGAGCAAATGAGTAACTAATATTTTATTTGTGTAAAGAAACTAGCAAGTTAAAGACTTCTTTTAAAAAAAGAGTTATAACAGTAAAATGGTAAATTAATGAACATTTCTAAATTTTAAGAGAAGTTGCAGATTTTATTCTTTATGAATCTTTTAAAAATGATAGTAATTCAGAGATGTAATGTTTTTCTGAAACAGAAAACACTTAAAAATACTAACAGTTTAGATAGTAATAGTAATGCAGTTCAGGTGTGGCATTGGTTTTTTGAAATCATAATTCATAGAATGATTCCAGTGTATACCCTTCCCCCTCCTCCATAATTTCAACTTTCATGGAGAAAAGCCATGTACAGAGGAGGACAGTGATGTTTCTGAAGCTCATTCAGTTCCATCCGTACAGCCCACTGGGCTATTTCATGGTGAGCCTGCTTTGGAAATTCATTTCTTTTCCGTGTGTATTGTTGTGTCTGTTTTCGATGTTTCATACACATGCCCAGAGGCCGTCTGGCAGCATCTACACATTTTAAAGCCAATTTGAAAAAGGAAATCATTTTCCTTCCTGCTAAGACAGCTGGCTATTGCGTACAGCCTTTTCCACCAGAAACGGGCTATGGTCACTAACTAATTCCAGAAGGTCCAAAGAGTTGGCATTTGATGAGAGCAAATTTTGATCACTATCAAATTGGCATGGACTCCAAAAATGGGCTAACATATGACATGCAGGGCACAGAGTGTCATATAAGGAACATAAGTCATCCTGTGTAGCTCCTCAAAGAGCATGTGGAGGTGAATCAATAATTCCGCCTCAGGAACGTTCTCAGGAAAGAAGTGGACATATGTCTTAGGCGTTTGTGACTTTACAGATCTCATTTCATGTGAATCATAATCAACTCCCTTCACGGGTAGGCGGGGTCATGTTGGCAGAGGCAATCTATACACGCACTTAATTTAATAAATAGAGCTGATGGAGTGAGGCAAGTTTCAATCTAAGAAACAAACTTTGTTACAGCAATGAAATATTTTTTCAGTCTGAGGCCTATGTGCTCAGGGTTAAAATGAAATCATGGTGACTTGAATTAATTGAAATATATCTTGAAAAGAAAATAAACATGCTAGCTGGGACTTTAGTCTCTGCAGAAGGCTGTTCATCCATTCACTCATTCAATCATTTATTTACCGACCAACATTTCTTTAATTCCTAATTTACAAGCCAGGCAGTTATTAAGGATGCAGTAATGAGTAATATGGACATACTTTCTGTCTTCACAGAGCTTATAGTCCAGTGGGGAGAACATGTTAGATCAGTCATTATAATAATGATAATAAAGTCAATGGCAGATACAGGGTGTTTATGGAGGCATGAAGTATGGGACATAAGCTAGCCTAGAAGTCAGGGAGGAGAGTAAAGAAAAGAGCGTTTCTGGAAGAGGGAATGCTAGGTGTGAAGGCTCAGTGGTGAGTGGTGGGTGGGTAATGGAGGAACTGAAGGCTTTCAAGAAGGCTCCAATGGCTATAATGGAAAAGAGAGTGATGTGCAATACAGATGGAGAGGCCAGAAATATCCAGATAGGAGAGGGACTTAAGAAGAGAAGTCTTGCCCTGGCTGGTGTAGCTCAATGGATTGAGCGCGGGCCTGCGAACCAGAGGATCGCGGTTCGATTCCCAGTCAGGGCACATGCCTGGGTTGCAGGCCAGTTCCCAGCAGGGGACGCATGAGAGGCAACCGTACATTGATATTTCTCTCCCTCTCCCTCTCTCCTACCCTTCCCCTCTAAAGATAAATAAATAAATAAATAAATCTTTAAAAAAAAAAAAAAAAGAAGAGAAGTCTTTGAGGTGTTTTACAGCGACAATCAGAACAAAAGGAATGGAAAATTAATCACCAGGAATATCGGGAAGGATCTAGGAAAGATCATAAAATGCTTGGCATGTCTGTAGCAGAAGATTAGGTGGTAAATCTTTACTTTTAGTAGCTAAAGCATGTTCTGAAGTAGCTAAGAGCCTCCTAAGTTCTTACAGAACTGATTAAAGTCACATTCACCTTCCCATATTCATAAAACCTTTCACAATTCCAACCTAGTAATTGGCATGTAGTAGTTGCTCAGTAAAATGGTGTGCAATACAATCCCGAGGATGTATTAGTATGTGTGACTGCTATACCAAATTACCACAAACTTAATTGCTTAAAACAACAGAAATTATTCTCTCACAGTTCTGGAGGCCATAAGTTCAAAATCAAGGTATTGTCAAGGTTGCACTCTCTCCAGAGGCTCTAGGGGAGAATCCACACTTTGCTTCTATGAGTTTCTGGCATTTGCTGGCCTCCCTCCCTTAATTTGTGGTTGCGTCACTCTACTCTCTGTCTCTGTCTTTACATTGCCATCTCCTCAGTGTGTCTGTCTCATCCTCTGTCTCTCTCTTACAAACACACAGCATAATATGAAGGACCTACCTTGATTATCTAGGATAGCATTCCCATGTTAGGATTCTTGACTTAATTATGACTGCAAAGACTTTGCATATAAGGTGACATTTAAATGTTCCTGGGATTAGGATCTGCTACCTTTGGGGGTTATTTTTCAGCCTACCACAGTACTTATAGTCCATAATGCCCTCAGTGTTAAGAGAAATACCTTAGCATGCAACTATTCTAGGACTGAAGTCTTAAATTCCAAGTGGAAGGAGTTTAACTTGGTCTAGATGTGACTCTAGAACTGTGGCAATTCTGTGATGTAAGGGGACATAGCTCTCAGAAGGCTTCCTAGGGATAGGTCTTCACAAAGTGGCTTTGAGTAAGTTAGGGCTTACTGGCAGTGTTTAAGTGGATGGTAAGAAATGTGAGGGCAAAGCCAAAAGCTATGTTGTGGTTCCCACAGGGATTAAATCCAAAGGCATCTTCTCTGTGGTCTCTGGAAGGCCTGGACTTAGCACAGGCCCTTCGATAGTTCTACTGAGATAGGTTAAAACTTCCAAAGTAGGGTCTTCATCTGAACCATAAACCCAGTGTTGGAAAAATAAAGATCCAATAGAAGTATCTTCTATATGCCAGGCACTGTTCTGCGTTCTAGTTAGCAATTCATAGATCTATTAGGGGAAGTTCCTAAGCTATTAGTAGCATTTAACACTATTGGACCTGAAATGTGTGAGTTGCAATTAGGATGCACCCTTTCTAGGACTCGCAGCTTCTACTGCCTCTTGCTGGTTGATGACCCCAGACCTGCAGTCCAGACCTGATACTTGGAGGTGTGGATGGGTGAATGAATGACTTTTCTGTTCTACACTTCATCTTAGGTCTTCTACCAATAGCGTTATTAACTGAGAAGAAAAAATAGAGCATAGAGTTATGCCTTTACTCATTTAACTACCTTCAGAATTATGTCCTTGTCACAACTTCATTTAGATATGCCAGGCACTGTTCTGAGTTCTAGTTAGCAATTCATAGACCTATTTGGGGAAGTTCTACTCTAAAAAGAAATAAAATAAGTTCTAGGTATTTTCTGGTCTAGCATTATATCATATCCAAATTATATCAGTAACCTGAGAATCACTACTAGTGCAGAACATGGAAGAATAGAAATACATAGTGCTTTGGACACTTTACATGTACCATAATACTTGATTCTTACAACAACTCTGTGAGACGATATTATCATATTCTTTTAACAAATAATAAATCATGGCTAAAATGTCTAATATATTTATGAAGTCATCAGCTTATCTGGAGTGGATCTGTGGTTAGAGTTCAAATCAGTCTGACTCAATGCTTATGATTATTTCATCACGGAAATCTCACTGCTTGGGGCAGAGCCGGAAGTCAGATGTCCTGGGACCCAGTGTAGGTTTTGCCGTTGTGCCTCACACCACAGAGCAGTCCTTGAAAGGGGTCATTTTAGGATAAATTGGAAAATACATGTCATTTTACCACTACATTTAAGGAGTTTATTTGCTTAAGGTGGAGTTATTTCAGAAAAAAAAAACAAGTAAGTTCAAGTAAATATCAAGAAAATGATCTACTGTCTACCTTCTGAGGCTGCTGTCATAGAGAATGGCCATGACCTTACTCCAAATGTCCTTGGGGACATCAATAAAGACAACCACCTTTCTGATTCCTTTTGTTTCAGATGAGACATGAGAAATTTGTGCTGTTTTTATCTCTTCTGAGTTTAAAGATAAGACTCACTAATATTAGCAGAGCTCTGAGAACATATTTTTTTCTGTTTTTTTATGGCTTTTGCATGAGTCAGAAGCACAACTACAAATAGTGAAAAATTCTTATTAAGTGGTATAGAGTAAGTGTTCTGGGAATGCCAAGGACATGGCTACTGCCTGCCTTCTCTTCAACAGTCCTTGGCATCCTAAGGATGTCATATGATTTCTTCCTACAGCGAAGGACAGATTCATGCTGTTACTTTTTTTTTTTTGAGAAATCTTGGTTGAAAGCACCAACAGTGATACAACTTGGTTCATTTTGTCATTTTTTTACTCCCTTGAATTACTACATAAATATTAATAGCTAAACACATTGCAAACAGGTGGAGCTCATTCTGTCTCTGGAGTGCTGCCACCGTTATGTGATATCTCAGATGGGTGACGAGATTTTCCATGTGGGGAGGGCGGTCTGTCATTCCATGCCAACCCCATTGGACACACCCTTGGCTTGGAGTTCTTTATTTCCTGTGATATCTCTATGACAGCCTTCTTGGTCTTTTAACAGTTCATTCAGTAGAGTAGGAAGAAGGAACACATTCCATTTAAGAACCACATTCCCTCCACTGTGTATCTGGTTCCTTTTCTCTGACAGTGGCTGTTACTGGTAAGAACGTGGAGGCGAGCCCCCCAATATTTAAAGGCACACATCAGCTCATTGTGCAACGTTGGTTTGCCACACAGCCACATTTATGTATGCTTGATGAGCATTTTAAACTAAGGGAACTGCAGATTTATTATGGTGGATAATGTGGTAAAGTCTCCCCTTTGTCCCCTAATTTTCAAGTACAAAACTCAAACTATATATCCATTCAAGGTAAAAAATGTGTTATCTTACAGTCATTGATACATAAGTGGCATGATTGTTTTCAAAGGCCTTTAGTATGTAGGCATAATATTTGTCTACCTTTTAATGCTAAATTATTTTCTTTATGTTTATTTACCTTCAATGTACAGAAATACTTCAAAATATAATTCAGAAACCTGGCTGGGCATAATGCTAGACATGGCTATGATATTTTTTTGGTATCAGTAAAATAATCCACTTAACTATATTTGTTTTTGTAGAAACCAAGCACATTTAGAATTGTTTGGATTATGTTATGTGTATGTGACTTGTTAGGATTAGAAAATGCATGAGGTTCAGTTTACTCAAATTCCTTAACTAGTTTACAACAAATAAATTTTATTATAAAAATTTTGAAAATAATTCATAAGCCCAAATAACCCATCTTTAAAACCCTATTCATTAGGAAAAAACTTCTGTCCATTTTTCATTTGGATTGTTTATTTGTCTGGTGTTGAGTTGTATGAGTTCTTTATGTCTTTTGGATACTAACCCCTTGCTGGAGCTGTTGTTTGCAAACTTCTTCTCCCATTTGGTGGGTTACCTTTTTGTTTGTTGGCAGTTTCTTTTGCCATGCAAAAGAAGCTTTTTGGTTTGATATGGTCCCATTCATTTATTTCTGCTTTACTTCCCTAGCCTTTGGGGTCAAATGTATGAAATGTTCTCTACAACCCAGGACCATAAATTTAGTACCTATGTTTTCTTTGATGTAATTTGTTGTTTCAGATCTTATATTTAAGTCTTCAACCCATTTTGAATTAATTTTTATACATGGGGACAAACTAATCTAGTTCCATTCTTTTCCATCTGTGGCTTTCCAATTTTCCCATCAGCTTTCTTTTCTCCATTGTGTGTTTTTGGCTCCTTTGCCAAAAATTATTTGCCCATATACATGTGGGCTCTCAATTCTGTCCCATTGGTTTGTGTGTCTGTTCTTTTGTCAATACCATGCTGTTTTCATCACCATAGCTTTGTAGTATAATTTGAAGTCAGGTAGTGTGATACCCCTGGCTTTATTCTTTTTTCTCAGGATTTCATTGGATATTTGGGATCTTTTGTGGTGCCATAAATATCTGGTGATTTTTTGTTCTATTTCTTTAAAAAATGACATTAGAATTTTGATATGTAGTGCATTAAATCTGTATATTGCTTGGAGTAATATGGCAATTTTAACTATTTTGATTCTTCCAGTCCATGAACACAGAATATCTTCTTATTTCATTGTGTCTTTCTCATTTCTTTTAATAATGCTTTGTAGTTTTCAGTATATAGGTTCTTTACATCCTTTGTTAAGTTTATTCCAAGGTATTTTATTCTTTTGGTTGCAATAGCAGAAGGAATTTTTGTCATTTCTTTTTTTAAAACTTTATTATTATACCGAAAAGCAGTGGGTTGATTTTTTTATCCTGCAACTTTTACTGTATTTGTTTACTGTTTATAACATTTTTATTGGAGTCTTTAAGGTTTTCTATATACAGAAGTATATAATCTGCAAGAAGTAACACTTTTACTTCTTCAGTCCCAGTTTGGATGCCTTTTATTTATTTCTCTTGTCTGATTGCTCTGGCTAGGACTTCAAGTACTATATTGAGTAAGAGTGGTTACCTTGTCTTGTTCCTGATTTAGAGGAAATACTTTCAGTGTTTCACCATGGAACATGGTGTTAGCTGAGGGTTTGTCATATATAGTCTTTGTTATGTTGAGGTACTTTCCTTCTATACTCATTTTCTTGAGTTTTTTAATCATAAATGGAGGTTGTATCTTATCAAATGCATTTCCTGCATCTATTGATAAAATCATACGAATTTATCATTTGTTTTGTTAATGTGCTGTGACTTGTTGATTGATTTGTACATGTTGAAACATCTTTATGTCCCCAGAATGAACCCCACTTGATAGTGATGCATTGTTTTTTAATGTTTTTTATATTCTATTTACTAGTATTTTGTTTAGGGCTTTGCATCTGTATTCAACAGATATATTGCTCTGTAGTTTTCTTTTATCATGTTATTGTTGCCAGGTTTTGGTATCAGGGTTATGTTGACTTCATAAAATATGTTAGGAAGTACAGCCTCTTCTTCAATTTTTTTAAAGAATCAAACAAACAATTCAATTTAAAATGGGCAGTGGACTTGAACAAACACTTCGCTGAAGAAGACATACAAATGGCTAACAGATATATAAAAAGAATATCAACTTCACTAGCTATTAAAAAGTGCAAATCAAAACTCCAATGAGATACCACCTTATACCTGTTGAAATGGCTAGTATCAACAAGACAAATAATAACAAGTGTTGGAGAGGTTGTGGAGAAAAGTAACCCTTGTTCACTGCTGGTGGGAATGAAAACTGGTACAGCCACTTTGGAAAACAGGGTAGTGGTTAATCAAAATATTAAGAATAGAGTTACCCTATGACCCAGCAATTCTTCTGGCTACCTATCTGAAAAACTCAAAAACATTTATTCACAAAGATATGTATACCCCCATGTTCATTGTAGCATTATGCATGGTGCCCAAGACATTGAGACAATAGAGGGTTGGATAAAGAAGCTGTGGTACACAAACGCAATGAAATACTACTCAGCCATAAGAAAGGATGAAATACTGCCATTTGTTTCAATATAGATGGGCCTTAAAAAGTAGGTCGATAAAAGCTAAGAACCACATGATTTCACTCATATGTGGTATATAAAACTGAAACTCATAGTAAAGGGTAAAGGGAGCCAAATATCGGTGACAGAATATTGATTTGACTTTGGGTGATGGACACACAATGCAGTATACAGATCATGTACCATGGAAATGTACACTTCAGACTCATATGACCCTAGTAACCAATGTCACCCCAATAAATTTAATAAAGTGTTTGTTGATTTAAAAAAGAAAAAATCTGATTAAATTCTACAGTTATACAAAATTTAAATTCTTTAATGTTGTGGAAGAGATTTAAGCTGGTTCAAATTATGAAGCAAAATTCTATTTCTAATGGTATTTCATTGGTTATTTATCATATGTTAATGAAAATCAAAATGTGGTAAAATCACACCCTTTTTTCAATGATGTAGCAGCAGTAAACATCTTTGACATCAATATTTCTCTTATGCATTTAAAATCTGTGTTAAAAATTAGTCTTCTGTTAGAGTTGAAACAGTTTGGTCAGTTTTTACAGTATTTTTTCTTCTCTATTTTTAGCTTAAACTCAGCACCTTCCCCCATTTATCTCTACTCATACTGTCCATGGCTTTGGGCATGAGGCCTCTTCAAGGAGGTTTGCATATGTGATTTACTTTAAATGGAGACAGAGCCTGCAACTTAGATCAGTTTGTATAGGATTCTGAGACAATCGACTTTAGAAATCCATATACTTATATGATCCACAATGCAGTACAAAGTATACTGAATGATGAAAAGTAAGGCATGGGAGGAGGGGGATGTAACTTTCATTTTCATCAGCCTTCATTCCTATAAGCTGTATTGTTATAGGGAAGCTGAAAGCATCACTGTGACTTAGAACTCGCAGCCCTAAGCATTGCCTTGTGCTTAGGTTATTATACAGGCATGGGACTACAGAAGGGAACCCCAATTTCTCCCCCTGCTTATTGATATTTCTTAAAAACTGAGTTTTATATTTCAATTCAAGGGCTTGATGCACAATTATTATACATGAATTTAGTATCTGAAGGATAACAGAGTTCAGAGAGGTCTCATTTTATGGACAGTTTTTTTTTTTCAGATTAAAAATAAAATAGACCAGCGGAGAAGAATTAAGTATCTTCCTAGTATAATGATCTGAAACTCCAATGCAATCCTTTTATATTCATATATTCAAATATGACATACAACATACATAACTAATAAGAATAAACTGGCCCACTTAAAGCAACAATTAAAAAAATTTTTTTGAAGCAATGTTTCTAGTTTAGTCTTTCAGTTGCTACTTATTTGTTTTTCCAAATTTGCCTTTGAGTTTATAGAATATTAGGACAGTGTCTTATTTGTCTTTGAACCTTCAGTTTAGTTAAATTACAAAGAAGATATGGCAGCTGCAAAATACTTGCTGAGTGCTGAATGAGTAACTGTCTACACTTAGCACATGGTGTGTGTGTGTGTAGAAAGTGAAATTTTAGACAAATATAAAAATATTCTTTTGAGAATTTTTGAATTTCCTTTTTCAGATGCTCTATTTCTAAAGGATAGCCTTGATAAAATGTTGAGGATTATTTTTACCATTAAACATTAAGGGGCCATAAGTCACATGTAGTTGTTCACATCCTTTTATGTACTGAGACCATGTGATAAAGATTCAGAGACGTTGAAGCTGGACGAGACCTTGGAACACGTACAGCGTGAGCATGGATATTATAATTGGGAACTCGGCATAGTTTACATTGGTTTGAATGAATTGCCCAAGTGGACTCAATGCTTAACCCTTCCACCTTTTAAAGAGACCACGACTGCCCTTTAGAGCTCTAAGGAGCAGTAATGAGTTTTGAAACAATCCCCCAAATGCCACTTAAGGGTTGGAGCTGGGGCTGCAGAAGCATCCCTTCCTCTCCCCCCTCCACCCCCCGAGAAGACATGCGGAAGCCACAGCGCAGCAGGCTCAGAGTCGGACACTCCCTTGTTGCTTGCTGATTTCATGTTTCTTCAGAGAACAGACCGGAGTGTCCGTGTATGGCAGGGGGATGGGTTGTGTAAAGGCGGGATGGATATGTGCATGGATATTACCGTAAGTCCACTTACTCTTATTCCTAGGGATTTTCCTCTCCCCTCTCTCACACATGCATAGGCTCCAAAACGGCCCTCCCTGTTGTCCAGACTTCACAATGCCGTACACCTTTCTCTGAAAGTGACAGCAACATCAGTTGCCGTGATACACTAACGTTCTCCTCTTGACTCACTTATTTGGCAGGAACAACTTTCCATGCCACTGTCTGGGCTCACCCACGTGATGCCTATACTGAAAAATAGGATATTTCATTGTACTTTTCTGTGAAGAAACTTGAAACGGAGCAATTTTTCTTTTTTTATAGCAATATTTATGGAACAATGTGTGCTATTCAACAAGTATTTATTGAACATTTATGATGAGCTAGGCACTGTTCTAGGTTCTGGTAATGTTTAATATATTAAAAATAGAGATTAGAGGAAAGGGGAAGGAGGACATAAAGAGAAAAAGTTTAGAAAGGCATGTTATAATTTATCGAGTTACGGTTATTGGCAGCTCTGTTTTTCTCCCTGTCCTGCCTACTAACAGCAAACGATTTGGACATCTGAAAAACATCTGGAAAATGTCCTCCTTGCTGCTACAAATATATGTAATTTCTTCTATGCCATTGGCAGACCTGTTTGAAGATAATAAAGTCCAACACAAGAGAGATGTTAAGCCTTCTGTGAGAAGAGTTTTATTAGATTTCATTTTTGGAATTTATAAAACACTGGCCAAATTCACTTCACTGAATTTTGTCAGCATTAACAAAGCATCAGAGATCTGCAGATACTTTGTCATACATTTAGGAGTATTTTAGTTCTCCTTATTCTCATGAATATTGTTAAACTGATCTGATTCTAAATACCAGCTGAACAAAGTTACAGAACAATACTTTCTCACTTAAGACTTGCCCTGTAGCTTCACAGGAGCCCCTCTCAGAAGCTGTGAATATAACACAGTACAGGATCAGAGAACCTGGGATCCAGCCCTAATTCTACTGTGGATTAACTGGTGACTCTGAATAAGTCACCCGTGGGGCCTCAGGTTCCTCATACGTATTACGGAGAAGGTACTATGAAGTCAGAAGGACCCGGAGTCAAAATTCGAGGCCTGTCACTTAGTACTGTGTAAACTCGGGCAAGGTGCTTATCTTCTTGCTGCCTCAGCCTTCCCATCTGTTGGAAAGTATGTACATAACGGGGTTATTTCAAGAATTAAGTGAGGTAATGCAGATAATGGTTTAGCATAGGGCCCAATACATGGTAAGTATTGCAATTCTTTTTTTTTTTTTTAAATATTTTTTTATTTATTTATTTACTTATTTATCTTTAGAGGGGAAGGGAAGGAGAGAGGGAGAGAAACATCAATGTGCGGTTGCCTCTTGTATGTCCCCTGACGGGAACTGGCCTGGCAACCCAGGCATGTGCCCTGACTGGGAATCGAACCACGATCCTCTGGTTCGCAGGCCCGCGCTCAATCCACTGAGCTACACCAGCCAGGGCGCAATTCTTTTTTTTTTTAAGATTGTATTTATTTATTTTTAGAGAGAGTGGAGGGGAAGGAGAAAGAGAGGGAGAGAAACATCAATGTGTGGTTGCCTCTTGCACACCCTCCACTGGGGACCTGGCCTGCAACCCAGGCATGTGCCCTGACTGGGAATTGAACCAGTGACCCTTTGGTTTGCATCCCACACTCAATCCACTGAGCTACACCAGCCAGGGCAGTATTGCGATTCTTATCCATAAAAGATCATTTAATGACAGCTCTTCAGAATTAAAGTTCTGTTTTCCTGAGTTATAGTTATCTCAGCACTTTATTTTATTCATTAGCTCAAAAAAAGGTAAAGAAGTAAAAGAAAATATCCTTCACTTGTAGTAAGAGATGTCATATCCTTTTCTTTGACACACTGATTTTTCTCCTATTAAGTGCGACCCCACGAAGGGCACTTTCTAAATAAAAAGAGACCATGGCCAGAAAAGCATAAGGAGAACATGGAGTGAAGGGAAACCATGTTACAGGACAAACGACTGGTTGGCAGATCTGGAGATGTTCCGCTGGAAGAGTCAGTGCCTCAGAGCAAACCTGAGGTTATCACTGAGTGTTTAAAAGGGTGTTTCACAGCAGTCTCGGGACATATTCCTACGATGCCCAGGGGTAGATGTGTGACAATGTGATTGGAAGCTACACGAGACCAGAATTTGGCACGATCACCCTTCATGTCAGAGCTCACCCAGGAAAGGAACAGATTCTCTCGGAAGCATCCAATTACTCAGGGGCACACTGCAATGCAGTGGCGAGAGATTTCAGACCTTGGCCCAACCCTCACCAAAACATTTGTTTTGGAAGAAAATGTTCTCCGTATTTGAAACAGAATGTGTCTTTCTATATTTTCTACTCCTTCATTTTAAATTGTTCACCTCTATTTTCTAAGTTAACCACTCGATTGATTCTTCCTTGCGGTGCCATCAGTGACTTTGTGATTCTTGAATCTCATAAGCAAACGTTTGGTCCCCTTACGTATGTCACCGTGCATCGTCAACAACAGCACCAGTCATGACCTTAGCTTGCTCTTTAAGCCTGCAGTTTTGGTATAATTGATTTTTTCCCTCAAAACTTAACTTGCATTTCCACAAATTCATTTCTGAAATCAAATTTCAAACACCTCATCCAATCTTTTTTTTTTTTTTTGGACTGTTCTTTGGTACTTTTGTGGGATTTTCTTTCCCTGACCATGAAATATGGGAGGACACAGATTTATTTCCCTCACCCAAAGACATTTATTTCATTGCTTTTAGAGAGAGAGGAAGGGAGAGAGGAAGGAGAGAAACATTGATTGGTTGCCTCCCGTATACACTCGGACCAGGGATCAAACCCACAATTTAGGTATGTGCCCTGACCAGGAATCGAATCTGCAACTCTTTAATTATGGGACAATGCTCCAAGCAACTGAGACACACTGGCCAGGGTGGGAGGGCATAGTTTTTAACTCTGCTTCTCCCTCATCCCAGTTAAATTAGGGTGCATGGAGAGAATGAAACCCTAATGCCCTCATTATCCATTGTATGTAATGACTCAATTTTTCTTCTATGAATTTGTTGTAGTACCAGCTATGCACCATGCCTAGGAGACTGGAGAAAGTGGTCACTCAAATAATTTTCTGTAAGACTTAATTCCCTAATGAACTCAGGTTGAGAAAGGAAACTTTCCAAAATTTCCTGTTTCAGACCACTGAAAACATGTTTTCAAAATTGTACTATTCATTACCTGGACAGACAAACATCCCTCAAACTCATCACTTTTCCCTGCAAGGCTTCTGTTCATGTTCGTGACGTATGCCTGTCCAATCACTTGCTCCAGAAGCTCAGGAAGAGCCCTGAGCACTTTCCCCACTAAAACTGGAAGCCATCACATATTCAATGGGTCTTAAATCAGTTGCCTTAAAATGAAAAAAAGTGTAATAAAAAGCAAAACTGACTAAGTTTTGCTTTTTATTACACTTTTTTTCATTTTATTTGAACTAGTATCAGAGGAAAACAGCCCTGTATAAATATGAAATCTCGCCTAACCACCACCACTACTACCTTCAAGCTGTCCTTCAGAAGTATCAAAATGATCTCTTTTGAACATAAAAAAATATTTTTGTTCTTTTGGCTCAATCTTGGGATGGTGTAGCACCCAAAGTTCTGTATCTTCCAGCCCAGGTTAATGTTCCAGCCCTTCAATACAATGCCTTCTCTTTCTGTACACGACATGAAGTTCTTTGAATGCACAGCATTAAGGAAAAAAAACCTTAGCTTTTATCTTTGTCAATGCCCTTTCCTAAATGCTATTCACTTCTTTATCTAGCTTCTGGATTTTCTTCTTCTTTTATTATTCAAGTAAAATTCACAATTCCCATTAAAATGCTTTAATCCCCCAGTTGATTAAAATCTAGTAGAGTATCTGCAACATACAAATGTTGCCAGAGAAAATAGGATTTTTCCACACGATCTCAGGGCATGTATAGGAGAATTTGAGGTACAGCGGCAAGATTTGTTGGCGCAATAACAAAGGACTGCCTCCAGGCTCGCCTTGTCCAATGTCTCATCCACAACTATGTGGCTTAGCTCCTTCTCACTGTGGAAGAAGGCAGCCTCTGGGGCTGAAGGCATGCAGGCCTGCACTTGTCCCCAGCAGGCCCAGGAGGAGGGCCGGCACCCTCAGCTTCCATGTCATTAGCCCAGCATTCAAGGATGCTGAAGACAGGGAGGGAGAGACTCTTTCGTTGGGCTTTGGAGAGAGTAGGTTTTCTTTCAGACTATGCGATCTCTCTCCTAGATCTTCCTGAGACTATGCTGGTGCCTCCCTCATCCAATCCCTTTCCTAGATCTTCCAGGTTTTGTGCCTTTATCCTATCAGGTCTCTTCCCAAGGTTTTTCCCAAGTTACCCTTCTCCCTATGAGGTTGCTATTTTGGCTCCTACTGCCTTGTCATCTGACTTCTACTGCACATGCTCATAGTAGAAGGACCTCCCCTATTGTTAGCTTGGCTGCTACTGTGCTTGTGCCCAGCAAAGAAATCTCCCCTTACTGCTTATCCCTCCCTCCGGTTATTGAAGCTAACAGGGCAGTGGTTTCCCAGGGAGATTGTAGAGCCAGTCTTTCCTGCCTACTCAGGATTAATGTCAGTCTGTTCAGTCCAGTCAGTCAGTCCATTTGGTGGAGGAAGCGGGTGTTCCCTGGGGTGTCTGTGAAGTTGTTTCCTCCTTAATCTGGCTTAATTAGATCTGGCTCCCTTCTTTTTTGCTAATATCTAACTAGCTGCCTACTGTAACACAAATAATTAGTAAATGTTTAATTTTAAATATTATTATTACATGTTGTTTTATTATTATGTGTTGAAGATGAGAGGCAGTCTGGCTAACGGGTCGCACCAACAGAACTCCTGTTTTCTTCCAACCTATGATTCTAGGGGGTGTGTGATCTTTTGGCGTCTCTGGGCCACACTAGAAGAAGAGTTGTCTTGGGCCACGCATCTAACATACAAACACTAACAAAAACTGATCAGCAAAAAAAGGTTTTCAGTAAAGTTATGGTTTTGTGTTGGGCCACATTCACAGCCATCCTGGGCTGCATGCGGCCCGAGGGCCACAGGTTGGACACCCCCGATCTGGGTCTATGATTATTTTGAAACTGTTTAGAGAAATCTAATCTGAATCCATTTATATTTTCTTTCAGTTAATATGACAACAACACATTAAGACCTCAACAATGTTTTGTAATTGACTAGGTTTGACTTCCTGCAATTAATATAACAATCCTAACTCTAAGACTACAATGCCATATTAATATTTCAAAAAATACATCTTTTACCTCACTAGCACTTCAACAGAATTTTTTATCCGTGAACATCCCTCATTTATTCTATGCCCAGTATAGGACATATTTTATACAATTTAAACATTAAATTATATTTTATTACTTCCCTTACCTCCTCCTAGAATCTATTTTAAATTTGAACAATTCAAGTCACTAAAGTTTCACCTTACTTTATGGAGGAAGAAGCCTGGGAAGAAAACTCCCTAGTTTATATTTCATCAAAATGAGTCCTTAAATCTCCCTCTAAGCCACCGTGGTGCTCTGTGTTTTCCCTGTTCTCCTTCCCTCTCCCTCTCTGCTGACATTGGCATAAAAATGTGCTACCCTAACTAAGCAGTCTGTTAACTGATAAGCTATCAGAAAATCATCTGTTATTTTTATAGCTCAAAGGCAGATGCCATTTCAAGAACTAGAGTGAATGAGTAGGATTTGTTAGTGCATTTTAGATTCATCGTTGTAAACTTGAGGTATTTTAAAATGGAATGATTGGAGGCTTAAAATATTATCCCATGAGCAATGAAGCTTTAGAATTTTGCTAACCTTAAATTTTGTTTGCGTAAAATCATTTCATGTATTGTATCATAAAGAATCTTTGTTGTTGTATAATGTTTGTACTGAAAATCTTTCCTGCATTAAATTCAGACCAACGTAATTATCCAGGAAAACTCAGATCAGAATATCCCCTTCTGTTCCAGTAGGGGCCCCCTTTGCCGTAAGATGCTTTTCAAAGGGTCTCCGAAGCAGCAAACATGTGCTTCATAAACGATTCCCTTAGGTTGCATTTCTGAATTCCTGTGGGCACAGTAAGGTGGCACTCAGGTTAGAAATGGGTCTTTTCTAGGTCTAGGCTTTAAGATACCTGGGACTGCTTTTAGAGGCTTAGATTAGAAATCAATTTGATTTAAAAAACTATATAAAACCAGGAGACGTGACTTGCTGAGATTTTTCAGTTATAAATTGCTTTTGTATCGCAGGAGTTAGTCAGTCGTTTAAAGACCACCCATTTACTGAAAAAAAAATCACCAATTTTAGAAAAATAAAGGAAACTGCAAGTCACTCATTTAAGAACTGCTCATTTGCAAAAAAAAAAAAAAAAAAAAAAAGGCGCCAATTGTCAACAAGGAAAAGGAAACTACAAATGGTGAAAAGGAAGATGAACTATTCAATACCAGATGTTAAAGCAGTAAACACAGCATTGGATCAAGATGTACATGGCTTTTTGTTCCTACTTATTTCATATTGTACAGTCACCCAATAGTGGTTTGACAGCTACCTTGCATGTGGTTTAGTTCATTGCTCAATAAACTATTTGAAGTATATGATACTGTCAATTCCTTAAGGCTAGCTTTGTTGTCATAACCAACATACAATTTTTATAATAACCACCACCACCATTTTACAGAAAGTAAATAAAATAAATATACGTGTATATTCTCAGTATGTTTTCAATGCTGTAAATAAGTTCTTGGAAACTGTGACTTTAAGAAAAATAACATAATAAAGCCAATTTTACCATAGTCTAATTGATATAAATAAGAGTTCAGTTTCTTATATCCGTTCAGCACATTCTGGTCACTAAAACTTCTAAATAATGACCCAAAATGCTTCTAATATTAAGCATTGAAATAAATGTGAGCTATACATACATTTAAGAAAGAATAGTGAAAACAAGTAGGATAACTAGTTTGCAACCTGATTCATTGAGATGAGGATTGCAGGTGGCAGGAGCCTACTCAGCATCTCACGGCGTAAGGGGAGGACTCAGCCTGAACAGGATGCCCATCAACTGCAGAGTACGATCGCATCCACACCCACACTCACTCCGACAAAGGAAATGTAGAAGTGCCAGTTCACCTCATTTGCACACATCTTTGGGATGTGGGAGCAAACCGGAGTCCCCAGAGAAAACTCATGCAGATGTGGGGAGAATGTGTAAACTCCACACAGACACTGGCGCTAGCTGGGGATAGATTTTTCCCTTATCAACATTATAATGAAATGACAATTGAAATAAAATTATTCAAGGATCTGTTGCATGTGGGCATGGATAATAGTTACATTATTATTTTGAAATTAAATAATTATTTTAAATCACACAAATATTATGAGTACATGCTTGTTGTAAAACTTCAAGCAATAGAAAAATATATGGAGTAAAAAGACATTCTGCCTCTTCTCATTTACTCTAAAACCAAATGCTATTAATACTTTAATTTATATTCTTTGAGACCTTTTACCATGCATTTACAGTGTCTATCTACCTACCTACCTACCTACCTATCTATCGCTGTGGACTTTTACATACTTTTACTTTCTTCATTTTGTTTGTGGAGAGGCATCATCTTGTATGTATGCCAGACTTGGGAGTAAGAATGCCTGAATTCAGTATCTAGATGCTTTCCATAAACCACTTGACCTCTGTGGGTTTGTTTCCTTACATTTCTTCATACTTAATATATGCATAACAGTAGTGTGCACCCTAAATAATTTTGTGAGAAATGTTATGAGTGTGTGTATGTATGTGTGTGCATGTGTGTGTATTCCACAGTTCAGGGTGTGTTGTATATTTATTATATATATGAAATACTTAGAATTATTTCTAGCACATAGTATATATTACATTAGTGTTATCATTTTATCCTCCAAAATCCTTTTTCATTTAATAATGTATCTTATTATCTTTCCAGATAACTCCATAAAGATCTACTATATTCATTTTAAAGGCTGCATAGTATTCCAGACTATGGAAGTAATTTAACTATTCTCTTGTGGGTGGACTTTTAATTTGTTTCCATTGTTTTTCAATTAGCATAGTGTTGTGATGAGCATCCCTGTGAGAGTGAGCATCTGCATTTATGTGAGTGTGCCTATAGCATAGATTTTTACAAATGGCATTATTGAATTAAGTGGTATTAAAATTGTTTTTCTGAAACTCCAAATTATCCTCTAGAATGCTTTGGAAATTTGCATTTGCACTGACAGTAATAGAGATGCCTTCACAACCTGCACTATAACCATTACTGTGACTTTTAAAAGTTGTACTTTGGGGGAAAAGTTTGCATTTCTCTCAGTGCAATTGAACATTACCCACTAAATAGAGTTTTTTATCATTTGAATTTCATGTAATCTAATAGTCAAAAATCGTACTTTTCTTAGTTTTGCATTTCTCTGCTTGATGTGGTTGGGCATCTTCTCGTGGATCGTGTGTATTTTCTATGTTTTTCTTTAAATTGATTTTTGAGGTAACATTTTATAGATATCAGTCATTTGAGTCATATATATCTAATAATTTATCTTATTCTTTTACCTTTTTATATTTTGTTAATGTTTTATTATAAAAATTTTAGATTTAAACAGTAAAAAACTATTATTCTTATTAGCTTTTGCATTTTATGTTCTGTATAATATATATTAATACTTTTCTATTTTTGGTAATTTTTAATTTATAGCTCTTTAACCCATCTGAAATTTAATGTTTTTGTAAGATAAAGTGTGAGTTTCTTTCTGTGAGAAGTAACTGTTTTAATTTCCCCATATGAATAGCCATGTCCCAAACCAGTTGTTAAATAATCTATCTTTCCTTCGTATAATAACAATAATAATGAGAAACTAACCCAACAATACTACTTACTCTTTGTTAGGTACATTTTCAACTGCTTTACACATATTCACACATTTAACACATTCAACAACTCTGAAATAGTTGTTATTATTTTCATTTTTAACACAGGAGAAAGTTGTCCAGGGTCACACCCTGGTAAGCAATGGAGACAGAACTCACACCCAAGCTATGGCTCCATCATCTATGTTCCTAAGGACTATTCAGATAGTTTATGATAATACTATTATATCAGGTTTAGAAATGAAAGATGAGCCATTACAACTGACTCTCTCACACCTGTTAGGATGGGCATTAAATATATTAAAAATCAGAACAGACAGTAACAAGTGTTGGTGAGGATGTGGAGAATTTAGAAGAGTTGCACACTGTTGGTGAGAATGTAGCATGGGGCAGCCACTATGGAAAGCAGCATGGTGGTTCTTCCAAAAAATAAGCCTGCCCTGGCTGGTGTAGCTCAGTGGATTGAGCGCGGGCCTGCGAACCGAAGGATCGCGGTTCGATTCCCAGTCAGGGCATATGCCTGGGTTGCCAGGCCAGTTCCCGGCAGGGGACATACAAGAGGCAACCGCACATTGATGTTTCTCTCCCTCTCTCCTTCCCTTCCCCTCTAAAGATAAATAAATAAAATCTAAAAGGAAAAAAAAAGTACTTAAAAAAAATCTTTAAAAAAATATAAAAAAAAATAAGCCTGGAAATACTATGATCCAGCAATCCTACTTCTACATATTTATTCAAAAGAATTGAAACCCAGTTCTTAAAGAGGTGTTTGTGTTCCCACATACATTACAGCCTTATTCACAATACCAAAGATGTAAAAGCAACACAAATGCCCATTAATAGATGAATGAATAAAGAAAATATGATGTATACCCATAATGTAACATCATTCAGTCTTAAAAAATAAGGAAATCATGTCATGTGCTACAGCATGGATAAACTTTGAGGACATCATGATAAATGAAATAAGCCAGTCACAGAAGGGCAAGCACTGCCTGATTCCACTTTTATGAGGTATAATTGGATAGTCAAAACTTACAGGAGCAGAAAGTACAATGGCGGTTGCCAGGGGCTGTCAGGGGAGAGAAATGAGGCATTACTGTTCAACGGGTGTAGAGTTTCAGTTCATGCAAGATGAGAAAGTTCTAGAGATTTGCTATAGAACAATGTGCATATAGTTAACAATACTATACTATATGCTTAAAAATTTATTAAGAGGCTAGATCTCATGTTAAGTGAGTTTGCCACAGGGAACAAAAGAAAAATAATCAAATACTTATGCTGATTTACTGCTACGTGTTTTTTTTTTTTTTTTTCTGTATAACAATAACAGGGTTGTCTGGTTTCAATGGTTTCTTGATAAGTGATTGGCAAACTCTTGCCCATGGGCCAAATCCAGCCTGCCATCTATTTTTTAATGGAACACAGCCACACCCACTTGTTTACATATTGTCTAAGGTCGATTGTGTGCTACAATGACAGAGTTGTAGAGGTGTGACAGAGACCACATGGCTCACAAAACCTTCACTATTTACTATCTGGCCTTTTACAGAAAAAACTTTGCCAACTTCTGCTGTAGATGGTGGGGAATTTCTTGACTAATGAATTTTGCTCTTTCCCATTTAAAGCCAAGCATGTCTGTGTTCAATAAATGTTTTTGGACCCTGATGTTGATAATACTGCTCTTGAAAGTACTAATTTTAAAATGTAAACTCTATAATTCTTTGAACACATGAAATTAATACAAAGAAGTAGCATAGAATTGGAAAACAGAACTGAAATTCAATTTCATCTGTTCCAATGGGCAGATGAAATGAGGCACAGCAGGGCAAGTTCTGAGAATTATTGCTGTAATACAAACCACTCCAAAACATAGTGGCTTAAAAGAGCAACCACTTATTATTCTTATGAGTCTACGGATTGACTTAGCAGATCCTCTCTCTGGCCGGCGTCTCTGTTGATAGCAACTGGGTTTGCTCAAGCATTTGCAATGAGCTGATGACTTGGCTAAAAGGTGGTTGGTTCAAGGTGATCTCAGCTTAACGACTTAGCTGTCTTCTAAGGGCCTCTCCCATTCCCTCAGCAGAATAACCTGGACACATTCTCATAACGATGGGAAGTCGAGGGGTTCGTAAGACCTAATCAAAATGTACTTTTTCAGGCCTTTGGTTTCATTGACTTGTTATTGTTTGCTAATACCAAAGTTAGTCTTAAGCCTATAGTCCATGTGAATGGGCCCAAGGAGTATGGATACTGGGAGTTATAAGAAGGTGGGACCATTAGTGTAGTGAGTAACTTGTGCAAAACCATGATGTAGTTGAGCAGCTAGCATCCCTCTTAAGCTCTCTCTATTGAACCAAATAATTATTACCAATGTTCTTTAGTATATAAGTTAATTGAGAGTAACTTTTTAGATTAAAAAATAGTATCAGAGTTTAAATTATATTTTTATAATCACACACACCATGCTGCAAATAAATATATAAAAACAATTAACTTTAAAAAAGTATAAGTTTCAAAGAAGCTATTTGAATTGGCACTAAAAAGTAGAAATAATTTTTTCACTTATGTACACACTGTTTTTTCCCCATAAAGAACTGGTGTGATGCTTATATAATAAATAATGTGATTAATTAATGGATGAGTCCATGTATTCCCAGCCTTTAACATGTAAAAGAAATGAGTGTTGCTAGTTCTAGTTTTATTTTAGATATTTGAGATTTAACAATAAAAGTATAAAGACTAATATTCAAATATTTGCTGACCTAGAATGTAGAAGTGATTCACAGATGGTAAAGCAACAGAGAACCCGGGCAGCCCATAATTCTATTATTCACTTCAATATGCACTAATTGAGTAGTTGCCGAGTAGCTAGCACCATGAGGTGTCATGGGCAGATTAACACACACATACACAATAATATGGCATTGATCTTTCACTTGGATGCTTACTCTTTAGTTGTTCTGTCCCTTATATCATTAATGGCAGCATAAATTTCAATAAAAAACACAAAATTTGAAAAGGGCAGTGGACACTCTGCATTGAGATCCCATTTACAGTAGCTCCACACCTTTGTTAGAGCAGATGTGAATGGGAAGTGTTTCGGTATTAGCGGTGGGTGGCCCAGTTCCATGCATACACTTTGGCGATAACCTACTTGTTTTGGAACTCTTACTCTGCCACCTTGGAGTACCATGGCTTCACCAGGCATCTGTGGGAAGTGCCAGCCTATCAGGATCTGTAAGTGACCAGTAAGCATTAGTTTCTAAAAGGAATAGCCCTAGGATTTATTGAATACACTCATTGTGCCCTGCCAGGTGTCAAGATCTCAAATTTAACCATTGTAGGTAACACATTTTGGTCGATATCTACCAAAGAGATATCATTCAAAATTCAAAATGTTTAAGATGCTAAAACAGCAATACAATGCTTATATACTCTTGAAGTATATAATACCTCCAAGGGGTCTGGAGCAATACCCCATAGTCAAACACATTAACTTTTCTGCACTAAATATATGAGTACTGTGATTACACTAAATGGTATAAAAGGTCTATAAAAAGCGGCACATTAATTTCAGTCATCAAATGGGTTTGCTACAAATTTAAGAAAGAATTTTCAGTTTCCAGAAGCTTTTGGATGTCAGATTTCTGAATAAAAGATCATGTCCCACTTTAACCTGTGAGGTTGGTACTGTTTTATTGCCACTTCTGGTTCAAGGAAACTGAGGCACAGTGAAATTAAAAAGCTTGTCTAATTTTACCCAGTTAGAAAAGAAGCAAGGCAAGGCAGTTTGGCTCCAGAATAACTCTCTGAACTAAACTGCATCAACAGTAAATAAAACAGACTACAGAGCCCATTGGGAGAGAGAGATGTGTGTGTGAGATAGGTGCAGCACACGGCAGAAGAACAGGTGCTGGGGTGCCTGGGACCACAGGGGGACCTACGGGAGGGGCAGACCTGCAGGGGTGGTGAGGCGAAGGCCCACACCTCCACAACAAACAGGAGTGCCGCGCCCCGAAATAACTTCAAGTCTAAAATTTAACTTGTGATCTACGGTTTCTTGTGGTATTAGGTTTGCAGAGTTAGAATCTTGACTTCTAAAAGATACTCTATTTGTTTTAAACAAAACCTGGAATTCCATTGCTAAGGAAAGGAGGCCAGAAAACCCAAGGCATTTGAGGGCAGCCAAGTTAAATATTGTATCTCTTTTTAAGAAGTTAATCCCTCTGGATCTTCGACCTTTGTTCTTTGCTCCCAAAGGCAGCGACATATGATGTTTATCTTGCCAAAAATAGTTAAAAGTCATCTAGGAGCTCTCTGCTGAGTGGGCCAACCCGCTTTGACCTTTTCGACTAGACCAACTCCTGTTACGTTAACCTCTGACTTCAGCCCTCTTAATGGCAATATTCCCCAGCACTGTAATTTCCCTCCCACTGTGTTCTCTCAGGCAAATATTTACTACTGAGGTTTCACAATTTATTTTTCAAACAAAGTGGCAGGGACCACCCCATGCCACCACATCCTCATTCTGTATTAGAACCCATCATTCTCGAGATATAATTTTACCAGAACAAATGTGCTTTAGGGACTTTTGACATGAGATGAAGGCTTGACTTCCTATCAAAACCAAACCGGGCCCTTGTCAGCTTGGAGATGGATATAAACAAGAAATGCAAGCCTGTAATTGGTGATGGAAATCAGATAAGACCTCTTTAAATGCAACCATTGATACAAATATGTGAACTCGAATTACCTTTGATTAAGTCACTTAAGAAAATAAAGCTGGGGTGGGTTTAAAAGAAAGATTCTGAACATGCTTGTGAACAAGATCTTGCAGTTTCAAACCTCTCAAAGGCAAGCTGAAGAAAATTAAAGTCAGAAGGCTTATGAAATGAAACAGAACTCAGAGAGAGCTCCCCTCAACCTTTAACGTTTCTTAGGTCTCAACAGTGAGAGGGGTTCTAGTAATGATCCCTTCATGTTCTTTCAATGCATTGGAGATTCAAATATCTATAGGTGATGTTTGTTGTTTGTTTTCTTCATGAGTTGTGAGAAATTCAGCCCAACCAGTGAGAAATCAACAACCAACCAACCCTCTACTTAACTGCTTGGCATTATTCAACAATAATTGTACTAAGGATAATTCAATATCTTTATCCTTGATGAGTTATTGTACAGAGAGACAGCTTCTTCTAACCTGGACATTTTATTCTTCTCTTGAAGAAGTGAAATGCAAACAAATGAAGCTCTTTCCTGCCCCATATTTTATTCTGTGCTTTGAGATTCACAACAATACTCTATTGTAGAATTCCAGAAAAATATTTTTTTCATTTACTGATGTGAGTAAAATGATTAAGTATTATATATTTTGTTCAGTTAAAAATTATTCCAAGTTATTTTCTGAGGTCAAAGAGAAGTATATAGCATTGTTTAAATAATTGTCTAAAATGCTTTTGAAAAGAGGCAGGGATAGATGTAAATTTAATTGCATTTTAAAACAGTTTATCAATTAACACATGTATGTAAACATAAGAAGAAAACAAATATCATATGAAAACCTGTTTTTTTTTTATTTTTCAGCATTTGAGCATTGCTTTCCTATTATTATATCTAAAAGCAAAATCTTATTATTTCATTCTCTATCTTAGAAAAAATTTGGAAACATTCTACAGTGTATAAGCAAACTTTCGAAGTCTGCTTCAGTCTTCATAGACAATATCAAATAGAAACCTTACATATTTAAAAAAAGAAAGAAAGAGAAAAAGAAAGAACGAAGGAAAGAAAGTGACAGTATCTTTTAACAGATGGCAATCTAAGTGTTAAGTTGAAATTTGGGTACTCTATATTATATTTAGTTACTTTAAAAATAGTAAATGCTTCATTATCTATCCTCACTATTTTAATTATTACTTGTAACCTAAGTTATTACATATTTATAATTATCATTAGAAAATAATTATGTGTTATGCATCAACCCTCACACATTTAGGGAGTACATTTTTATCATGATAAAACTGTACTTCCATGAAGCAGTAATGTAAGAACAATTGTTGGGGGGTGCACAACATACTGCATTTGAACATCCTCTAAATTACATAGGAAAGCATCATGTGGGCTCATTTCTTACACACTACGTGAGCACTGGTGTAAGGAATCACACATTACACACAAATGCAATGACTTTCTCTAATGCAATAAATAATATAGTAAATTGATTAAAAAATCTTAATATTTACCAAAAAGAGGTAAATATTAAATTTCTTCTCTGATCTTCCTTCCCCCTCCCTCTCTCCTTTCCTTCCTTCCTTCCTTCCTTCCTTCCTTCCTTCCTTCCTTCTTTCCTTTTTCTCTTCCTCCCTTCCTCTTTCTACCTCTTTCTCCCCCCCCCATTCTTGTATCTCTTCCCAGTCAGAGGTATTATTAAGCTATTGCACCACAGTCTTCCACTTTTCTTAGGGCTGCTGCTGACACCCCTGAAGTAGTGCCAGGAGAAAGGATAGAAAAGAGAAAGCCCTTAGTTTGGCATTTCTTTCTTTCTTTAGATTCTTAGTGGAACTGAATAATAACGGTACCAGACTGTCACCCACATCCCCACTGCATTGCATCTCCTGTGCTGAGGGGAGAGGCAAAGGACACGTGGGACCACTGTTGGGCTGCCTTTTTGACTCTTTTCTCCTGCAAAATAGGGTAAACATAGCGAGGACATCCCTTCCCCAGGTTAGAGTTAAAATAAGGTATGAGGACAAATACAGGGATTATGTTAGAAATTAGAGATGTGCATCTGTTATTAAAATATACAAATTTATTTGTTCCAGTGGTGAATAAGTAAGCCTCTAGATTTAAAAAACTGAGCCTCTAACAATATTTTTGAGGAAAGTTTTATTAATCAAACCTTGTTTTTAAAAAGAAGAGCCCCAGCTGTGCTCTCGATGACCACAAAAATGACTCTTATCTATAATATAACCAGTGTCATGTGCCACCCTGTGCCACACACATATCTTCAAATCTATCCTACATAAAAATGTAAAATGTCTAGGAATTGTAAGATCATCAACAAACTTAGAGCATAAACAGGGAAAATTTGTGAAAACAGAACAAAAGAGGAAGGTGTAAATTTCTGAATTTTCAAAGGAGGCTGGAGATCAGATATATTTAAAAGAAAAAGGACTACTATACATATATATGTGTATATATAAAAATATATATATACATGAAACTTTCTTTTCAATAAACCTAATATAGCCACACATACAAAAAACCCCAACCTGAAACACATAACATAAAAAAGAAGAAGAATTAGAAGAAAGAGGTATGGAATACCACCAAAGGAAAACAACAGGGAGAAACACAAATAAAAAGAACCAATGGAGGCACAAAGCTACCAGAAAACAAAAAATATAAAATGGCTGTAATAAATCTTCATATATCAATAATTACCCTAAATATACATGGATTGAATTCACCACTTAAAAAAATACAGAGTAGCAGATTGGATCAAAAAATGAAATCTAATCACATGCTGTCTTCAGGAGACATTTCTAAGCTGCAAAGACAAAGATGGACTCAAAGTGAAAGGGTGGAAAATGATTCTTCAAGCAAGTAGCATCCACAGGAACACAGGTGTAGCCATACTTATATCTGACAAAATAGATCTCAAGATAACAAAGGTAACAAAAGACAAAGGTAGATATTTTATAACAAGAAAGGAACACTACAACAAGAAGACATAACACATCTCAGTATGTATGCACCCAATCAGGGAACACTGAAATACATAAAGTAATTAATAACAGAACTAAATGTGGAAACTGACAAAACCACAATCATTGTTGGGGACCTAAATACTCCACTTTAGACAGATCAAACAGAAAATCAAGAAAGAAATATCAGCCTTAAATAACACGTTAGATCAAATGAACACAATGAACACTTACAGAACATTTCATCCCAGAATGTCAGATTATACATTCTTTGCCAGTGCACATGGAACATTCTCAAGAAAAAAAATCATGTGTTGGGTCAGAAAACTAGCCTCAACAAATTCAAGAAAACTGAAATCATACCAAGCATATTCTCTGACCACAATGCCTTGAAATTAGAAAACAAATTCAAAAAGGAAGTAAAGAAACCAACAAATATGTAGAGATTAAACAATATACTACTGAAAAATGGGTCAAAGAAGAAATAAAAGGTGAGAACAAAAGACATATAGGAACACGTGCAAATGACAGTGCAGCATATTAAAACTTCGGGGGTGCAGCAAAGCGTTAATAAGAGGAAAGTTTGTATCATTACAGGGGTATCCCAAGAAACAAAAAAAAATCCCAAGAACCTAAAATTGCATCTTATAGAACCACAAAAAGAAGAACAAAAGCAACTGCAAGTCAGCAGAGGAAAAGAAATAATAAAAAATAGAGCAGAACTAAATAAAATAGAGAACAAAGGGACTATACAAAAAATTAGTACAGCAAAGAGCAGGGTTTTTTGAAAAGAAAAATGAAATTGACAAACCCCTTGCTAGACTTACTAAGGAAAAAAGAGAAACTCATATAAGCAAAATCAGAAATGAAAGAGAAGTTACCACAGACATCACAGATATACAAAGGATAATACTAGAATACTTTGAAACACTACATGCCACCAAATTCAATAATCTAGAAGAAATTTATAAGTGCCTAGAAATATATAACCTTCCTAGAATAAATCATGAAGAATTAGAAAGTCTAAATAGACCAATCAACAGTGAGGAAATTGAAACAACCATAAAAATCCTCTCCAAAAATAAAAATCCAGGACCAGATGGCTTCACTAGTGAAATCTACCAAACATTCAAAGAAGATTTGAAATCTATTCTTCTCAAAATCTTCCAAAAAATTGAAGAAGAGAGAATACTTCCTAACACATTTTATGAGGCCAACATAACCCTAATAACAAAACCTGGCAATGATAACACAAAAAAGAAAACTATAGACCAATATCTCTGATGAATAAACAGATGCAAAGATCATAAACATAATACTAGCCAATTGAATACAATACCTTAAAAAATAATACATCATGATCAAGTGGGGTTCATTTCAGGGGCATAAAGATGGTTCAACATATGTGAATTGTTCATTATAATACAGCACATTAACAAAACAAAGATTAAATATCATATGGCTTCATCAACAGATATAGAAAAACCATTTGATGAGATACAACACCCATTTATGATTAAAACACTCAAGAACATGAATATAGGAGGAAAGTATCTCAACATAATAAAGGCCATGTATGACAAACTCTCAGCTAATATATTCAATGGTAAAGCACTGAAAGCATCTTCTCCCAAATTGGGAACAAAACAAGGATGTTTGCTCTCACCACTCTTATGCAACATAGTTCTTGTAAGTCCTAGCCAGAGCAATCAGGAAGAGAAAGAAATAAAAGTGTTACTTTTTTACCAATTATGTAATTCTGTGTATAGAAACCTCTGAAGACTTAACAAAAAAATATTAGAAACAGTAAACAGATACAGTAAAGTTGCAGGATAAAAAATCAATATGCAAAAATCCACTGCTTTCCTGTATAATAGCAATAAAATTTAAAAAAAGAAGTGAGAAAAATTCCTTCTGCTATTGCAACCAAAAGAATAAAATACAGTACCTAGAAATAAACTTAACAAAGAATATGAAGGACCTATATACTGAAAACTACAAAGCATAACCAAAAGAGATTGGAAAAGACACAGTGGAATACAAAGATATTCCGTGTTCATGGACTGGAAGAATCAACATAGTTAAAATGGCCATATTACCCAAAGCAATATACAGATATAATGCACTACCCATCAAAATTCCAATGTTATATTTTAAAGAAATAGAACAAAAATTCACCAAATTTTCATGGTACCACAAAAGATTCTGAATAGCCAATGCAATCCTGAGTAAAAAGAATGAAGCCAGAGGTATCACACTACCTGATTTCAAATTATACTACAGAACTATGATAATTAAAACAGCATGATATTGGCAAAAAATATACACAGATCAATGAAATAATTCAGTCAAAGAAAACAAGTTGCCTCTTATTTTTTAAAAAGAACTATTTACAATAGGAAGATACTTTTTAGAAACTATTGAAATACAATTATATGCACAACTAAACTCCAGTTGGTCTCTTTGTGCAGATAAAACTAAGATTCCTCTTTTTCTCTCACCCCAAATTGTTATTATATTTGTCCTCAAGGATAGATTGTGGAAAAAATTGCATTCTCTCCCATAAAAATAAAAAGATAATACAATAAAACAGTAATTAGTCAATGGTAATTGAAGCAACAACTTCACAGTGCAAGTCAGATGTGCATCATGACTGACCTGCGTATTCTGCTCAAATAAAACAAATCCTACTTGATAAAGTTCTTTTTGTACACCAGGTCCCTTTATCTTTAAGTATATAATACCATAAGTTATGCATGCTACTCTTTTGTTCTATAGCACTGCCATCAACAAAAGATTACTGACAGTGCAGGTGAATTATCTGATAGGACAGGTAAATTATTGCAGAAATAGAAAAGTGAGATGTTCATTCCATATTTCAATATTGAGGACATTAAGGCACGTAAGCAATTAATAGAAAAAAACTGGATTACAAAAGGGAATGCAGGAAACACGATAAACACATGTTTACATTTAGCCAACTCAGACAAAGCTAGTTAATTTAAGCTGATGTCTGGGATTTGGCCATTGAGCTCACATCTCCAACGACTATTCTCGCACGTCACCTCAGAGACTACTTAGGAACGGATCAGATCTCTCACGATGCTCTGCTCAAAGGGACAGAGAGCCTAAATCCCCACCACAGTAATCACTTTTCTATTTTACTTACAAAGCAGCTCTATGAAATTTCAAATTTTACCCTGGTAACTTCTTTACTGGCATCAGTAAAGAACAGAAACTACTTGTGTTAAATGATGGAGTAAAAAAGTAATGAAGATTTTAAAATGGGGCTTAGGGAGCTGCTAGTCTCAAAAACCTCTCCTTTTTGGACTGCCTGCATTAAAACAGACATTGTAAGTACTTGGAAAAGTTATAACTAGCTGACTGATTTACTTTTGAGAAATTACCACGGAAGAAATGTGTAATATGGTTAAATTTAACATCTTCTTTTTAGAATGATAAATGTTGAAAATAAACTGGTCTCACGAGTTCATTGCTGTGTCCTTTTACAACATTGTTTTTCATATAAGTATGTAATGAATATTCCTAAATAATAGCATTTTAATTCTAATCACTTTGTTTGATGTAGTTTTAAAAGAAATACATTTGTTTTCATTTTAATCCTTCATGCATTTACTCAGCAAATATGTGTTGATATCCATTATGTGAGTAATATAGTTTTGTTTTTGTTTTTTAGTAAAAGCATGTTCCATAGTTGCCTGGCTTCAAATCCTAGCTCTTACCTGTGGGTCCTTGGACAACTCACATCACCTCTCTGTGCTTCATTTTGATAGTACTAGTATTCATTCCATAGGAATTAAATGAGGTAAGATATGCAAAGCACCTAACATGGTACTAGGCACATAGTAAGCACTCAATAACAGTAGCATTTGTCATAGGTTGACAGTAATGTTTAGGAAGTGATTATCTGTCAGGCATTGTAACAGGCTCATTGGGAGATATAAAGGAAGAGTTATAGCCTTAATTTCAAACAACTCACTCAAAGACATGTCAGTTGTGTTACACTCATAGGCCAAGTGAAAAAAATCGCTGAGGAGTTAATAGCTGCAGTGTTCTTGAAAAGTATGTTCTGAGAGCTTTGTGTGTAGTTAACTCTAAGCAAAGGTGAGCTATAAGAGACTTTAGAGGACACTGCTTTATTTTCTAGAATTATAATTCAGGTCTCAGCACAGAGAATGTACTAAATGGGAAAGAAAGAGGAGGCCACTAGAGGACTGGAAACCTATGAGGACCATGTCAGAGAGGGCTGGTGGGGATCTGGTATTCGCAAAAGACATTAGAGAACAGGACAGACACTAAGTGAACCAACTGGGACTGAAAAGTATTTTAAAGATGATTCATAGATTTCTGATCATATGATACTACTCTTCACTGAAATAAAAGAAACACAGGGATAAGGGCAAAATATGAATTTCAGTTTGTACTTAGGGGTAGATTTAGTGGGTAGTGAAAGAGACAGAGAGCAGGAAAGAGGGAGAGAGGAAGAGAGAGACCCGAAGTCTTACATGATAAGTCTGTTACACACATTTTCTCATTTAACCTTCCAATAATTCTATAAGGTCAGCATTAATATGCCCATATTCAGATGGCAAAAATCCAAGGTATCTATGATTCCAAGCTGTGGCCTGAACTGGGATCCTATTCTACTTTTCTGCAACAAACTTGAGGCAGTTGGAAAAACATGAGTCTGAAACTAGTAATATAGGTGCCTACATAAATGTATAAGGTGAACCAACAAGTTAGTGGTAAAAAGAGAAAAAGAACAAGAAGCGGAAGCTTGAGGAACAACAGCATTCAGCCACTAGAATGCTGCTGAGAGAAGGAGTGCTCAGACAGGGAAGGGCCGGGGACTGGGTGTTGGAGATCAGATGAGATCGGGCACATTCTGGGTGGTATGGCCACAGACAGGACTGGCTGTTTGGGAAGTGAAAGTCAAGGAGGGAGGAGAGACATGAACCAAGGGAGCAAATGAGATAGGAAAAAACCCCAAAAGTTTAGCCAGTAGTTCATCTGTAGAGGAAAGGGACATGAAGCAAATTTATAGTAGACCAGGGATGTCAAATTCATTTTCACCAGGGGCCACATCAGCTTTTCGGTTGCCTTCAAAGGGCTGGATGTCGTTTTAGGACTGTATCAATGTAACTACTCCCTAACTAGGGGCAAGGAGCTCGGTGCTGCTGCAGCAGGGTAGAAGGTGCCCGGCCGGATAAAAGAAAGTGGAGGGCCAAATTCGGCCCACAGGCCTTGTGTTTGCTACCTGTGCAGTAGACAGAGGGCTAGGAGACATTGAAGAAATGAGGTCTATGAGTGCAGGTACCTCTTAGATGAGGTTTGGCAGGAGAGGGAGGAGAGGTGACAGTGGTTTGCACGGACCACAGGGAATTGTGCAGAATAAAAGTTAATTGACCTATTATAGGTTAGGAACATTTTATATCACTTAATCCCCACAGCAACCTATAAAATGAGCATTATGTCTCCATTTACAAAAGAGAAAACTAGAATTCAGTCATTAAATTAAATAATTTAACCAAGTTCAAATAGGTAGTAAAGGTTGGAACTAAAGGAATAAGGGAAGCCTTCTTGGAGGAAGTGACTTTGCTCTGTTTTTCCAGAGTACAAAGAATTTTCAGCAAGTGGAGCTGCAAGAAGAGGGCACTTTGGAAGGGAGGGAGAGAGTCAGTAAAGCCCGAGGTGGACAGGGGACCCCTGGGCGCAGGGTGGCGTGGTGCACTGAGACGGGCTGGACAGCATGCTGAGAAGGGTCATGGATACTGAATGCCACCTTAGAAAATCCCGGGCAATTGTTTTGAGTAAAAAAGAACATTGGGGCTATGCTTTAGAAAGTAATTTAATTTTTTTATTTTAAAAAATAAATAAGTAAAAGAGTCAAGTCATTAAGAAATTTAAATTTCCAATCCAAAATAATCTTTGGAACAAGAAAGCAATTACAGAATACTGAGAAAACTATACTAGGTTGACTCATTTGACAGGGCCATTCCTGTTATGTCAAAAATTGTCAACTATTGGTGTCAGTTTCATAATGTCTCAACCTAATGTAGACATGTGTAAGATTTCTTACTAGTTATATCCAGAGGACATTTCATAGTTTTAAATACCTTTGTCACTAAGTAAGAATGAATTAATGTGCTAACATTAAATTTAAGGAGCTAAAAAGATAGCAAAGATAAACCCAAGTGTGAGGATGAAAAGCAAATTTAAAAATTAAAGAAAAAATGTAAAATGTAATGAAGCCAAGAATTCATTCTTTCCTTTAAAAATAAGTAAACCTCTGGCAAGACCAAGTTAGAAAAAAAGAAATGTAAATACAAGTACTCAGATGTTGGGGGTTACTGCATTGAACGGCATGCTGCCGTAGTGATCTCTGTGCCTTTGAGCAAAGCTGCGTCAATGTGAGGGGGCCTGCTATCTTTTACACACTAGCACATAAGAGGAGAAAAATGTAGCCATCATAGTATGTGCATCAGTTTTCTCACCCCAAAATGGGGAACTGATAGCTTTTACCTCTAGGGCTATCATGAAGATTTTAAGGTGTGTACAGTGTTTAGGTGGTGACTGGCAAATGCAATTATTACTATTATAATTGCTGATATTTTTATTATGGAGAAGGAAGAGGAGGATGTAATCAGAGGTGGGAAAAGTTTAAAATTGTAACTCCTTCCATGTGTAGCTCTAATCATCTTACAATTTCAATGAAATGGTTATTGGCAATGAAGTTGAAATCATCAAAGTAATATAAAATTAAATTTATTAGTTATTACAACAGAAATTTCTAAATTGGTCAATAATTATCAAAATATTTTTCAAGCCAAAATAGTTTCGTTTCATTAGCAAATTCTTTGAATTCTTTGGGAGAGAAACACTCATGGAACAATTAAATTGTATTCTAGTTGAGCTGTTTTAGAATGTAAATAAAAAATAAATGGGCCTTCGCCAGGTAGCTCAGTTGGTTGGAGCATCGTTGTATTACATCAAGGTTGTGGATTTGATCCCCTGTCAGGCCACATACAAGAAGAAACCAGTGAATGTGTAAATAAATGAAACAGTAAATCAACATTTTTCTCTTTCTCTTTGCCTTCTTCTCTCTCTCTCTGAAATCAATAAATAAAAGATTTTTAAAAAGAATAAAAGAATTTCCAGGTCATTTGTCAAATTTAACACAACTCTGATCCTAAATGTGAAAATGAGAGCATAAAAATGAGAACTGTGAGCCGATTTCATTCATAATAGATGTAGAATTCTTAAGTTAAAGTGCAATATAAGAAAACTATAAGGATTTAGTCTAGGATTTAAGAACTCTGTTTTTAAATATAAGAACAATATAAATCATGGATAAAAGGAGAGAAAAACTGAGATACTTTTGTGGTTTGATTAGCAAAGTTATACCTAATTTGTTAATATTTCTGTCCTCTTCCTGTTTTTTCATGGTCATTAAAATATTTCTCTTTGGAAGCATTCATATTCTTTTCCTCAGCAGTATTCTAACGCCATCTCCATTCTCACCGTTTTGACTTCCTTTATTCTGGAGTTATTTTTTGTGAATGCCACATATCTGAGAAACTTTCAGTCCAGTTAAGACTAAGAGCAGAAGCTTATTCAAGTAGGATAGCCATTTCTTACAAAGGCTGGGGAACACGGAAGCAAACCATTCCTATCTAAGTATTTTCTGTCCTTACCATTCTTGCAGGAAGTGAGAAGTGAAAGCAGACTGAAATATTAGAAGCAATGAGAGAGATACATGGGAAGACGGGTGCATCAGTCAGGGGCCCAACAGGACACAAATGACTTAAAGAAACTTTAAGAAATGCTTTACACATAATGTGTGCAACTTACAATTGCACGATCAAATTCAAGGAACTGAACAAGGAATAATTCAGTGCTAAGCCCCTGAACTTAAAGGGTTAAGGAAAGGGAGTTGGATCTATACTCAGTTGAATAGTGTCCCCTCAAAATTCAGGTCCACCTGACATATCTTCTAAATCCTGACTTTATTTGAAACTAGGGAATTTGCATATGTAATCAAGTTAAGATGAAGTCATACTGGATCGAGATGAACCCTCCTCCGAGAACTGGTTTCTTTGCACAAAGAGGGAAGTTTAGACACAGACACACAGGGGAGAAGGCAAGGTGAGGACAGGGGCAGAGAATGGAGTGATGCGCCTGGAAGCCAAGGAATTCTGGTGACCATCAGAAGCTAGAAGAGGCAAGGGCAAATTCTACTTAGAGTCTCAGAGGAAGTACGGCCCTGCCTCAAACTTGCTTTTGGACTTCTAGACTCATAACTACAACAGAATAAATGTCTGTTGTTTTTAAGCCACCCAGTGTATGCGAATTTGTTATGGCAACCTGAACAAACTAATATAGATGTTGAAGGCAGCAGAGGACAAACAGAACCTGTACAACATGACAGCAGAGTGGTAACAATGAGAAATAAATGACATTGGCTTGGAGTCTTCTTTAGGGTCTATGGAGCTGTGTGTCTTTCTTCTATTGACCGACTTTTAGAAATGGTGACCATTCAATCCCCAGCAACTCAGGACCTCCTGCTTCCTGCAACATCCCTGTACTGTGACTGAGTAATGGCTGGGGACGAAGAGGAATAAATAAGTCTGGAGGGTGCTCGTACTTCTTCCAGGAAAGGAAAGAAGTACCCCAGCATGTGTGCTGGTGCTGGTAAAACAAACCCAATAACCCAAAAATACAGCTTCATAGATGAATGGTGAACATCCCAAAATGGCACTGCCCAATGAGAGAATGTATTTGAAATACTAAGAATAGGAAACTAAAGCACAGGCTACAGAGCCCGAAACAAAGAGGGTGCCCTGTGAGGATGTTCAGTGCCTTCACAGGCAGTTGGCTGGTTCGCGGGAAGAACGAATGAAGTGGTTACATAAACCCAAGAACTACTCTCTCCCAATCCTGAACACCAATTCGGTCATAGACTTCAGTGTAAAAATTTAGATACTTCTATTTACCTAATATAATAGAGACTTAAAAACAATCATGCTTGGTTAGAAATTTTATTCTAGTCTAGAGTTAGAATGAACCAGAAATTTAATTCTGGTCCAGAGCTAAAATGTCACAGAATGAATTCTTTTCTTCATTCAGAGAATGGAAGCATTAAGCTGATGTTGCTTTGCATTATCTTACTTTAATTTTTTTAATAGTTTAAGAGGCACCTCAAGTTCTTAGGTGAACCAAGTATTTCCTTTTTGGAAATGAGTTACAACGAATAGAGCTGCATCCCTCTCACTTATGGTTTAATTTGACAATTTCCAACAAAATGCTTAGGACCCCAGGATGGATGCATTGCACCCGGCCTGGCCTGACTGAGAGGAATGGAAAGGTTTTGCTCTGAAAGTACATTGCTTTGAAGAGCACTTGGCAGCAGGCCCTTGGTGCCGCTTGTCTCTGTGGTTTCCACCATGCCCTGCACATGTCCTGGCACATATACTACGCCTGGTGAATGTGCCTTGAGTTGAATCAAGCTAATTTAATGCATGGATATTCAGAATAAGCTGCCTTCCTTTTACCACTGTCTCTGCTTTCAGCCTTTACTCTCAAAACTTAAAGGGCAAAACATATAAATATATGCAAAGCTACTTGTGTTTTCCTTTTCCTGAAGGTATTTATATCATGAGGCATTTAGAGTCATCTGCAATGCTTTGTGAGACATTTAACTAGTACTGCCTTGGTTTCTCACTAATTAAAAATCAAGTTATTAGAATATAAATCTACTGGCAGTATATTTAGGCGAGCACAACACAGACACAGCACAGAATATAGGGAGGGGTCAGTGCTAAGTTTTATGACTTTGACACGCTGAAAATTCTTGCCTCAAAGTGCAGTGGCTAGCCTATGATTTTCAGGACCCATAAAGTAATTACCCTGTTGGCAATTTCTTTTCTAGACAAAAATATCTTCCATGTTTCTGAACATTCATGAGGCTAAGCTGGAGACCAAAAAAAAAAAAAAAAGAGAAAGAAAGAAAAGTTTCACAACTGTGAGAGAGTGGTGTGCAGTGGGCCATTACCATATGTAAAGTATGTAAGGAAGAGATGAACGTTTAACAGAGACTCCCAACTCCTGCGTGGCTCACCAGAAGAAAGAAAAGTATTGTGGTCCCTGGTGAGGTGCATATAGGTTGTGTTTGCTCAGCGACTTATGATGTGGCTTATCAAAAGGTGCTCTTTCACCAGTGACTCCTAAAGACCATTCTGCCAGACTGTGGGACCCCTCTAGACACTAACATGGATTCTGCTAAAGTACAGGTATATATCTTGGTTGATGTTTTCTTTCCTGTTCTTGGTTCCTGTCCCAAGGATCAAAACAAAGGACTGAAAACAGATTCCAAATAGCTTCAGAGCAGTTACCAAAGTGTTCGTTACCCTCCAAAGGGCACTTTGTTGTGAGGTTCACTTCTGCCAAGGTGCAGGGGGTATTGAGGTGGATGATAAATTGCAGGCTGAGGTCTTCTAAATACCCTCTACTCAACTATCTAACTATATAGATGGAAGAATTGCATAGATAAAGATAGTTTTACAAGATAGCGTGTTCAATGTGTCTGAAGCTTTCAGTTCCTTAAGAAATAGCTATTCAGCAATGATCATGTGTTTTCTGAGTTTTGGAGAGACACAGTTGAGTGGGACTATCTACTGATGATGAAGGTCACAGTTGAGACATGGCCAGTGACTACAATGAGATGAGCCCTTTACCTGGGGCTGGCTCTGGGCAGCATGAGAGCTCAGGGTCATTCCTAACTCACCTGGGTGAAGATAACACTAAGGTTGCATTTGAAAGATAAGTTGGACATTGTAACATAGCTTATGCTGTTCAGAGAAATCTTAGGCAGAAGAAAAGTTAAGTGCTGAGACATGGAAAAGGGAGAAAGTATAGTCTGTATGAGAAGGAAGTGGGTGTCTCATTATGGCTGCAGCTTCAGATACCTTGTGGGGGAGTGATAAAAAGGATGGGTGTAGGTAAGGTCGTGTGCAGCATTATAAAGCTTAGATTTTACACTGGAAAGGATAGGAAATGATTGAAATATATTAAGCAAGCAAAAAATATAACTAGGCATAAACTTTAGGAAAAATTGCTGTTTCTTTGTGTGTAGAATGGAGAGATGTATATTCTCTCTTTACTCTTACCCATCTCAGTAATAGCACAATTAGCCACTTAGATGTTCGAACCCCAAACCTAGGTGTTATTCCTTATGTCTCATTTTGTCTTGCTCCCACTATCCAAAATACATCCTAAATCTTTCTTCATCGTATTTTCCATCACCATCTTCTCTTACCTGAATTGTTGTAATGGTCTCCTAACACACCTTTCTGAATCAGACTTTGCTTGTACTCCACCATCTAAACTCTTTGGGACAGCAAGAGTGAGTTCATTAGAAATTAAATTGTATTTAATAATATAGTACCCAGCTTAAAACTCTCCAGTATCTCCCTTTTGCTCCTAGAATAAGATCAATATTCCTATCAATTGCTTACAAAGTAAAGCCACCTGATTTGCTGCCGGCCTGCCTCTCCATCTTGGCTCATACGACATGTTCATCCTTTCTGTTCTCCATCCATGCTGGCCAGCTCTCTGTGCCAGTTTTGTGCCCCTACTTTCGGCTGAAATACTCTCTACCCAGTCTTTCAGGTAGCTGGCTCCTTTTCGTGCTTCAATACTCAGATAAATGATCCAAACTCAAAATGCCTTTCTTTTATACCAACCGTTCAGTATCACATCATTTTATCTTTTTCATTTGTAGCCCATAAAGCTACCTGAAATTATCTAGTTTGTTTTCTTGGTTATTGTCTATCTCTGAGAATCAGAATAAAAACCCTGTGACAACAGAGATCTCATCTGTACCTTTAGCTCCTAAGAAGCACAGGGTACATAGTTAGTTCTCAGTAAATGTGTAATGATTGAATTTAAAATGCAGGTGAAGAACAATCAATTTGGAGGGTCTTAAAATAATTCAGGTGAGAGGTGAAAAGTGAAGAGAGTGAGAGGTACTCACTTAGCACAGGAATGAACTAGCCATAAAATGCCCTTTGGGCTCTACCAGTTTAAAGGTTTAGAGCATTTTTTCCTAAATAAAAGGATAAACAGCATATGCTGTTGAATGAATGAAAGGATCATTTCTAACAAAAGAGTTACTGAATTATTCATGTTGCATAGGAGAACTTACAAAATACGTATTAAAATTGCACTGAATGCCAGCTCTGTGTAGTATATTCTAGGGGATATGGCAGAACTAAAAGATGTTGTCCTTGCCCTTTTTTAGTTGATGGTATGAAATGAAGAATCATAAAACAATTACAGAGCAATCCAAGGTAGCATAGACTGTCAATTTTGTAAACATGGGATTCACCAGGGCTTCAGGGATCACAGATCAGATGTGACATCCTAATTCAATGAACTGCAGGGGCAGAAAATATTCTGATTTCGCCTCAAATTCTTTCTCTGGCCAAGAATATTTTTAGCTTAAGCAAGCTATCTTTTTGGGCTCCAGGAAAAAAAAGGCATTTTGAGAATTAATTTAATAATATTCAGAGAGGAGGGAGCATGCTTCATTCTTTTGAACAGTAAGTGGATTTAATATTTACAGAAAAGTACCAGAGTAACACAGACTGCTCCGATGCTCTATTACTAGCATAGGTGCTGCTTTGAATAGGAGGGGTAAAAAAAAAAGATGAATGAATTGAAATTATTTCAGGAGGAGTTGTCTCATAGGCTGTCTGTTCTTCCCTGTAATGTCTTATTTAGTTTCTCCCCACCACACTGGAATGTCTCCCAGGATAATCATGATGGAGCCTTCAACTCTTGAAACACATTTGGTAATAGTTCAGCACAGATCTTTGCTTAACCAAGATTTGCTACCTGATAGATGAGAAAAAATCTAGGTCATCAATCCTAAGAACAGTGTATGGAGGATTTTTATTTGTTATCTTCATTTGTTAAAATCAGAATGCCTGGAAGTAGACTAAGATAGGCAACATAATTTTGGAACATCTCCCTGAAGCTGACAGATATAAATGTAAAAGTTTATTCTTCCTAATCACACAGCCTGCGTTAATGCCACTGGCTTACTTGAAGGAATCTTAATCTTCTTTAATAGTAAGGAAGTGGACTTAGATTAAGGCCCTCACAATTGTACAGTCATGCTTTCTACTTTGATGTCATTTTCATGGTGCTGCCTCATTTCTTTTTCCTCCTAGCAAGCCTATAAGGTAGATCTCTACCAGTAATGGTCTTGTTTTACAGATAAGGCTGTTGGGGACTTTTAATAGCTCATATAGAGTCATCATGAAGCTTTGGTTAGATCCTGGCCCCTGGCCTCTCAGTTCCTCACTTGTTCCATGCTAACTGTCGTAGACATTATTATATGTACAATAGTGAATTGTGGGCATCAGCAGCTCAGATGTGAAGGACCCATAGCCACTCCCAAGCCTTGCTGCTCTTCAAATACTTGAAATCATAAAAGCATTCTATAGCTTTCCACTGACAGTATTATGAACACTTACTGTACTGATAAAATTTTATATTTACTCTGTGCACTTGGCAGTCTCAGCCACAAACACTTCTGTTCCAAAGCAGTGCCAAAACACATCAAGTTTAAGGCTTGACCAGGCACTAATGCAGAAGCTTTCGCCCTTGAGAGCACTGAATAGGAGAATTAAGTAAACACTTTCATGCTGTATCAAAAGCATCTCTCACCCTGCTAATTAAGATCAAATTGAAATAATAAACAATTGTACTAGAGTATCTCCAATAACTGGTAGGTGTATTTTATATCTGAATTTGGGTTAATTTCACAGTTCTTACTAAGAAAATCCTGTAAGAAATGGATATCATTAAAAACGTAATATACAATTGATATTCTCAAGAATCACACATATAATTTAAAAGGAGGGATAAAGAGTTGCACATGTCTACAGTTTATACCATGCTAAATCCTTTACATACAATATCTCTTTTCATCCTCAAAACATCCAGTGAAATTAATAATATTATTGATATTTTAGAGATCAGAAAACTAAGGGTTTGGGGATGTTAAAAATTTCTTGAGAGTTGAATAAATATTTCTCCAACTCAGATTTCTTAACCCCTACATGAATAATTTCTACTGTTTCCTGAGAAAACTCCATGCACTAGTTTCTTATAAGATACCAAAATTTATAAATAGTTACATGGAATGACTTGGACCTTCTGGACAAAGGTGAGAATAGTGCCCTCAAACTAATGGGAAATTCAGAGCTTGGAAGAATAAAAATAGTGATAGCAAGTAACCAAAAGCAATAAAGTCAGTATTTAATGGAAGTAGAAGTCTTAGGGAGAAACCAATGAGACTGAGGAAATCGACAGAGAAATACAGAGCAGGAAACTAAATATTCAACGGGAAAAGTTCACTTGAGAATGTGTGAATGTTGAAACTCATGCTCAGCATCTGTATATCTTAGATGCTCTGATCTAATGTTCCCCTTTTGTGACAAATATTTTGAAGAAGTTCTTTATACCACTATAAAATGGAATTCAGAGATAATATAACAGAAGTCAGTATATAATATAAAAATATTTAAAAAGTCAGTATAATACCACAGGTATAATAACAGGAAGAAATAGAGAACGTTATATAACTAAATAATTAATTTCAAAATGCAAATATCCAGGGATGCCTACTCTGGAAGGCAAATGTATTCCTGACATTTCCAAACTGCCCCTAGGGGTAATACCCCTAAATCCACTGTATTAGATGGCTCTAGGCACATTAGCATGGTCTTTCTCATTATATCTTGCTCTGCACTGTTAGATATTCCTACCCTGTTCCTTAAGTTCCAAGGAAGTTACTGATAGAGACGTAGGACTGAGGTGGAACTGTTGTTTCCGAGATGGATTTCCCCAGTGGGAAAGACACGTGCTTAAGAAATTAGAGGAGAGGGATTTATTGACCCAAAGATGCTATACACCTTAGTTTTGAGGAAACTTATGAGATTTGTCTTAAAAGGCTGGAGGAAGAGATTTCCACATGTTTCTTCACCCTTTTTCAGGTCCCTTTTCTGGTGAAAGACAAGTATCTGTATTCAGTGGGAAATTCAGCATCCATATGGTGCAAAGGGGCACTTCTCCCTGTGATCTCCTCTCTGAACCAACATGCAACCAAATGAGCCATCTTAAGTTGAGCAGAGTAAAGAAGGTGAAGTACCCCTTTGACCCTTGCACAGCTTTCAATAATACACTAAAGCACAGGATTTTGTAACTCTTAAATTACCTTCCCTTTGACCGCCTAGATATATATCTAATTGAGGCCTGTCAAATTCCTTCTCAGAGCTGGCAGCATGTCAATGACCTCCTGGCAATGGTCTCAGAGGGGTGAAGTGTACAATGGAAGGAAGTATTTCCTTTTATTGGCTCTAAATTTACTAGCCTTTAGCTTCATTGAATTAAATTATGGCACAAGGTGAACATTATAGTTATAACTGACATTTATAAACTACACTCCATCCATTAATCCTGAAGTGCTATGCAAACTGATTAACAAAATTAAATGTACAGATGTGTGCTCCTTCAGGCATCCTGATGACTCTCTGGATACTGGTAAATCTTCTGCAGGTTTAGCGATGTAGAAGTTGCCTTTGCTACCTCCATTTCCAACCCCAACTTCCTCACCAGCACAGGTCTTGTCCAGCATGCATAATTCCCTGCAAGCTTCTAATTCTTTCCCTGACTTGGGCAGAGGAAAGCATTTTCCGTTTAAAGGTGTGGTTATCAGAGACCCTGTGGGTTACAGCAATATTCCACCTTACCTACACATGGTCTTTTCTTCCTTCTCTTCTTCCTTCTTCCTTTACTCTTTCTTTCCTTCCTTCTTTTTACCTGAGTGGCAGTGTGGTATAGAGGGAAGGCCATTGGGACTGGTAATGGAAAGACCAGGCTCTGATACGCACATCCTATTTGATCTTGGGTGAATAATATACATATATATGTATACATGTACATACACATATGTATATGATTCATACATACATATACATATATACATAGTCATACATATAGACATATATATGTATATGATTCACCTTCTTCCTCCATTCACCTACTGATGGACATTTAGGTTGTTTCCACATCTTGACCATTGTAAATAATGCTACAATGAATATGAGAAGGCAAATATTTCTTCAATATAGTGATTTCATCTATTCTGGATATACACCCAAATGTGGGATTGGTAGATCATATGGTTGTTCTATCTTTACTTTTTTGAGGAACCTCCATACTATTTTCCTTCATGACCATACCAATTTAAGGACCTACCAAAAATGCAAAAGGGTTCCCTTTTCTTCATACCTTCACCAACACTTATTTGTTATCTTTTTTATAATAGACATCCTCATGTGTGTGAGGTGAAATTTCGTTACAGCTTTGATTTGCATGCCCATGATGATTAATGATGTGAGCACTCTTTCATGTACTTGTAGGCTAATTGGTTGTCTTCTTTGGAAAAATGTCTATTCAGTTCCAGTTTTTAATTGGATTGTTTGGGATTTTGACTACTGATTTCTATAAGTTCTTTATATGTTTTCAATATTAACCCTTTATCAGAGAAGAATGTTTCTTCTGGAGCTTATACAAGACAATCAATAAGGTAGCAAGCTATTTGACGGCTGTCTTGGTAGGCGATCAATGAAAGCAGCCTTTAGATACACATAAGGAATGAGGAGCTTTGTTTACCAGACAGGGAACACTGCTGGTCTCTAACACAGCCACAGTGAACTAAATGATGATTTAAACAATGCATCAGACTCCAGGCTCAAATGTTAGCAAGGCAAACAATAGTGGACTGAGGGTATTGCCCAGCTGACCAGAGAAGGCAGGGGAAGATCATGGCCAAAGTCCTCATTTTCATCTCTGTTTTCATGGAGTCATACTGACACATATAGACTCAGACTTTAGGAGGGAAACAGAAGACAGGGGCTAGCTGAGAGATTGCATGTGTTTACATGAGAGACCTCTCTCTAAAAGAACTAGTTAAATCATTGAATCTGACCAGATTTTAAGTCATATTTGACTTCTTTTTCTGTTAACCAATCTGTGGGAGATTGGGATGGGGGTGGTGGTAATTGGCAGAAGACAAATATATTAAATTTAGACAGAATTAAAAGTATTCTTTTTCTAAAAATCCAAATTGTCAAGTGAGTTAAATTTTATGACTCCATTAAAAAATAAATGGGGAAAGGAACAATAATCCTAGTACACAGATCTCATGAAACGTTCTCAGATGTCAGAAAAAAAGAGAAGACAGAACTTTGGTGGGTGGAAATGTGCAAATACACTATTAATTTTAGTGTAGGCTGAGTCCTAAGATCTAGAATAACAACAATTATTATTTAAATTCATTCATTTAGTTAATGTAATTTCTAATGGCTATCATGTGCCAGGCACTATGTTAGGCCCTAGGGATGCAATAATAGGCACAAAAGCATGGTCTCTGCCTTCATGAAAATTAGAGTTTTGTGGAAGAGGTAGGTATTAGCCAAGGGTGGCACATATACAAGTAAGAGTACAACAGTGGTAAAGTATTTTGAAGGACAGCAAGAGTAAGCTATGTAAAGGCATAATGAAGGCACTGTCTGGGGTGGGGGAGTAAACTCAGAAGAGATGAGAGGGCTAAAATCTGAAAGAGCACCTTTAAAGCAAGGATGGTAAGAATGAATTCAAGGGCATGGCCAAGCAGAAGGAGCAATGTGCATAAGGGGTCTTGGTGATGCAGAGCAGACAGGGGAGGAGAGGTGAAAAGGAGGTGAGAGAAATGCAAGGCTAGGGCACTCCAGGCTGGGTGGGCCCTATGGAAGGGACTGGAATTTACCCTAAAACGAATACAAAGACACTGAGATGTTTTAAAGGCAGGTATGTACATCTTGAAAATATAAATATATCCTTTCTACTTGTAAAACTAATCCCATTCACACTTTGCTTTTAGGTGGAGGTTAGGCAACATTTTACAGATAAATAGTTTTATGCTTATTACAATTAATTACTCAAAGAGTGTCATCCAGCATCCCAAAGAAAGGAGTCTACAGATTCTCTGAGAATGTACTTGTATATTGAAGGGTCTGTACTTTACATAATGTGATCATTCTTCTTAAAGTTACAATGGTCAGGCTCATTTGTCTATTTAGTAATGGGCTTGATAAGAGATTGATTCCCAATCTAGGGAATTTTGTAGGTTTCCTGAATATATTGTCTTTATTTCATTGCATATATGTATATTAAATACTGTTCTCTGTGTGTATATCTATGTGTGTTGGGGCATTAGATTAAAAAGTAGACAGAGATCAAGGAGCAATAATATAATCTTTTGCAATCCATCTGATCCACATAAAAACAGCTCCGTTGCATTTTGAAGAGTTTGTTGGCATGAGGCAATATGCATACATTATATTACTAAATATAATATCACTAAACCTCTTAAATATGATTTGGGGAACAGGTAACTAATTTTTTAAAATATTTTTAAAAATATTTTATTTATTTACTTATTTTTAGACAGAGGAGAAGGGAAGGAGAAAGAGAATGACAGAAACATCAGTCTGTGGTTGTTTGTCAAGCACTGACTACTGGGGACCTGACCCACAACCCAGGCATGTGCCCTGACTGGAAATCGAACCAGTGACCCTTTGGTTCGCAGCCTGCACTCAATCCACTGAGCTATACCAGCCAGGCAGGTAACTAATTTTGAAAGTCAATTTGCATTCTACCATACTGTGTGTGGAATATCTTCATTGATTTATTATAAAAGAAATGCACATTTATAAACATGCATATATCACATAAATGAATAAACAAAACAGAATAAAGCAAAGCCAAAAAACATGCCTCCTCTAACGGTGAGGCCCAAGGGCAGACAGAGATGGAGCATAATCCAGGGGCACTTGCTCTCACAGTATGATAATAAATAATGCCATCTTTACATTTTTAAGGCAACTTTTTGGTACAGATCCATTAAAAATAATCAAATCAAAACAGCCAAATCTAATTGCTTTTTCAAGAGGCATTCCTTTGAGATGTGACAAATATATCTAATGGTAAATTCCTACTTTTTAAAAAAGGTCTTTTCCTTCTATTATGTTTTCTTATTGTTATTTTGGTGCTTTTAAAAATTATTATTATTATTATTATTATTATTATTATTATTATTATTATTTATTTTATGCCATCCTGCACTTGCCAAAATAGGAGACTCATAAGCCTAAAGCAATTCTGTTCCTGGCCCAGTAATTCTGGTTAGTGTGTGATGGGGGATGAAGTTTTTGGACATCTTCACTACTCGGTTCAGGTTGTTTAGAAGGTGGTTTGCTATCCTAAAACTGGCCTCTGAAAGACAAGCTCTACTTATGGCAGCAGAGTGGACTCTGTTTTCTGTGATGGATGCAGACCCTTCCTTTACCGCATATTTTATATGGATGCCATAACCATCACTCACATGTACTGATTTTCACAACCATGGAAAAAGATTATGAACCCTTTTATATGGTAAACCAGCTTTATCTGCTGTTGGTGTTGCCTGTGTCAAATCAATTATATTTATTTCCTAGATAATTCATGTCACTGCTTTGAAAAGAAAAAAAATCTAAAAATTTCAACAAATAACAAAAAATAAAAATGTGTTGTTTTATTTACTGTTGATTTCAAGTCTATTAGGGTACATATGTAGCTATATTATAAGATTAATTCTAATTTCTTTTAAGATACTTATATGCAAATACCAGCAGAAGTATGAAGTTCTGTAACATTTTTGACTGTAAAAAAATAGATCAAAGAAAAGTGTTGTGATATATTAAGTTTTTTATTGCTGAAGTTACGTAAGTACTCATTCATGAAAGGCAGTAATTTTAAACTCTTTTAAGTAAATAAATGTAATTCTCTAATAAGTACTCAAAAGACTCATGAAAGAAAAATAAGAGGCTTTGACATAAAATTCTCTTTAATCCTCATTTATGTCATAAAGAACTGTATAAAGCTCACATTCTATGACTTCCTTGATACATCATAGTGTCTACGGCAACATGAATAACAAGGCAGTAGTATATCCAGGGCCAACCCTAAACAAAATAAGGATACCATTCATCTCTCTTCAGGCAGGTCTGATACTCTTGACATACTCAGATGCCAGCCCTTACAATAACTTTACTTTCTACTCAAGTCATAACTTTCTGTTGCATTTTGTCAGGCTGTTGTAGGAAAAAAAAAAAATGAGCTGGCACATCTTTGAGTAGCCATAGCTTTTCTAGCACTCACCCTTCTGCTGGCAACAGAAAGATGGCAAAACACTTGACTAAGGTGGGCACACTGTAGCTGCACTAGTCATCTATTCCTGCACAACAGACTACTCCGTAACTTAATCACTTAGAACAACAACTGGTCCAGGGATGGCTTTGTCTGCTCCAAGTGGCATAGGTGGAGTTGACTGAGTTACTTATCCAGCTTAATGGGGCATGAAACGCCCCAGAGGCTTTGTTCACATCCCTGGTGCTTCAGCTGAGATGGATGAAAAGGCCAGCCTGCTTTGCTTTCCCTCCAGTACCAGATCTCTCATCGTTCATTACTCACGCAAGCTTTTTTACGTGGTAGTTGGCTCTCAAGAAGGCAACAGTGGAAACTGCCAAGCCCCTTGAGGCCTAGACGCACAGCTGGCACAACATTGTTTCTGTCACATTCTTTTGGTCTTGGTAAGACACAGTGTCAGCAGGGATTCAGGAGGATACATAGACGCCACTTCTAATGAGGGGAGTGCCATGCATGCAGACACGGAAGGGATTATTGGCAGCCATGTTCATAAACAACCTACCACAGTGTCTTACCTTAGATGGTGGGTCACTCTGGTAGGACCCAAATACTTTCCAGAAGTCCCAAATTGAATCTGGGATAAAGGAAAAGAGAAAAAAAAAAAAAGAGTAAAACATTTTCCTTTCAGGTTATCGATCTGGAAGGACTTAAGTGCTGTCAGTGGCCATTTTTCTGGTGTTTGGGAAATGGATGCAGAGGCGGAAAGAGGGAAGGAGCAAGGCAGGCAGAGGAAGGGAGATAAAAAGGGAGGGAGGGAACTGGAATGAGAGTCAAATGCCTGAATCTGGTGCCTGAGGCCCAGCTAACTCACTTAAACTAAATTCAAATAGGTTTCTGTTATTTTTCAAACCAGAGGTTTCCAAAAGATAAAAACAATCTTCAAGGCCTAGAGTCATTATTTGAAAACTTCAGGCACAAAGAAAAATATGTGTTTTGGAGCAGAGGGGAGAAATGCACAAGAATTAGAGAAAATTTGAAAAGAAAGTTGTTTCAATCAAGCCCTATAAGAAAATCTCAGTGGCTTTTAGACCTGGCACTAAGCTGTTCTAAGAACATCTACCTCTTTGAAGGGTAGATGATTTTTGCTCTCTAAAAATAAAGTGAAAGGACCCATTTTTAATGGGGCTTTCACAAACTGACTTAGTGTTAGAAAGTTTTAATGACACATTGTTTTCAGATGAAAATTTTCTATAAAGTATCCCTTCCAAGGGGATAAAAAAGAAAACCAATACACCAGCACCATATATTAGTCTGGTAGTCTAAGAGTAAGTGTTTATGGCATTTTAGAAAACCACTTTACTTAATATTGTAAGTATTTTTTAATAGTGAAATAACCAGTGAATATGAGATAAGAGAAACAGAATATGTTGGTCTCCGCCCCTGATTCCTGACTCCTGAAACCCTTGTCATTCCCTGAGTGATAAAAGCACTAGGAGCATCTTTCTTCCAAATATTTGGTCTGTGCCCCTGTTTCCTAACACAGGCTCCTACCCTTGGGATTCCTGGTGGGAACTTTGTCCTATCAGAGGGCAAGAGAGATGTCGGATCCATAGAAGTGACTGGGTTCTAGAGGATAAATGGTTTGGAGAATGGAAAGTAGGATTAAAAAAAGAGAGTGATAAACTCATAAAATATGCAAAGACACATCATACTCCTCTCCAGCTTCCACTCCAAGCTGGAGCTTTGAATTAAATATGAGATTATGAGATTAAAGTTTTAAAATCAGGAATGAGTTTTATATACCATTCTGATACACCCGAATATGTGTTATTCTGTGACTTTTAAAAAAAGTGACTTTAGAGTTAAGGAATGTGACTATGATGTCATCAAATAAACTGCCACAATTTAGGGCAAGATAATTATGGAAAAAAGTTAAATTGATGCATGTTTATACACCAGTGTTATAAATCAGTTCTATATGCACAATCTTGGTTAGTCTTAACAGCAACCTTATGAGGTAAATATTATTAAATCTATTTGACAGATGAGGAAAGTGAGGCGCAGAGACGTGAACTAAATAAACAATTTGAAGTGGGGAAGCCGAAACTCGAACACCCTGTGTGGGGCCCAGGCCTGAGTTCTCAAGGCCTGAACTACTAGTACGTTTTGAGTCTTGCTTGTTGGTTTTGTTACTACTATTATATTTTGCACTTACCTGTCCTTTACACCTTAAAGATTTCATTTTCCTTTCCTCACATTCACAGAAAGCCTCAGGAGATGGTCTCAGTTTTCCGACGTGGTGGCTGAAAGGGAAAGAGAGATGGTTGGCCAGAAGGGGCTGCCCAGTCCAGACTTGAGCTCAGAGTTTCAGACTCCTGAGACTAGTCTTCGTCACATCTATTTTCTCATTTTAGCCATGATTATCACTGTTAATTTCAACCAATCTTCTTTACAAATAGGAAGCAGGTTTCTAAGTGTCAACTTTGTTGATAATATTTAAGCCACGAGGAGAAGTCAGTGACCTACTCTGGGTTTTGCCCTGACCAGCTGTGTAGCCTGGGGCGTTTTCCTTAACATCTTTAGGTTCCAGATTTTCTTGTATAAATTGAGCAGATTTGACTAAATGATTCCTATAGTTCCCTTCAGTTTTCACTTTTCAAACTCATATGACAAAGCCCAACCTTCTTTCCACAAGACTATTAAATAATTTTTTCTTAAATTGTTTACTGTTATTCTACATAAAAAATAGTCCTGAAATGAATTAGATCAGATCACCAAATCCCTGATTCCTTCCTGAACCATTTGAACTTTGCTTTATATATACTTTCCCTTGTGTCCTGTCTTAAACAAAGCAAAAGAAGCATAAAATCAGAGATAAAAGATGTAAACTGCTAAAATTTAATTTTGTTTCATGGAACATTTCATTGGAATGATTAAAGCTCTTCTAAAAAAAATGCCAGGATGCATCATCTGTCAGGAAGGAACTGTGTTTTGGTTGCCACTTCAGAACTTCTGTTAAGATTGTCCAAGGCATGTGTTCTGAGAGGAAGACACACTTCCTAGGTCACTGAGCGTTTGCCACGGAACATATGCTCCCTCACAATGGCACACGCAGCTTCTGATCCCATTGTGATCTGAATATTTTATGGCTATTCTGAATGGTAAGATAATGGATGATAGGACACTGGAGGAAAGAGCCAATAGCTTTTTTTGTTGTTGGTAGCATTTATCAGATTGTCAATTAAATGCTTGTCATGTGGTGAAGGAAAAATATTTATTACTGCAGCAGACATCAAGACAGACCTTCAACCAAAAGTGCCATGCACACGAGAAGGCAGAGAGTTCCCCGTCTTTTACAATGCCTCCTTCTCTTCTTTTTTTGTTAGCTGAAGTCCCATAGACTTCACCTTCAACAACAGAGATTGAGGTTCCTTTTCTTGCTTAAAGTTCATTGGTGAAAGAAAGGAAAGGATTGGTGTTTGCTTTATAGATACATTAGGCTAATTTGCTAGCTGAAATATTAGTTGCCTCCAATCATTTTGGGGAGGTGGCAGGGTATAAAAATTTTACAGCCTTGAAATATTTATGTGCAATGTAGGTGCTGAAGAGAACTATTCACTAATCTAATAAAATGGGGTTTTTAAGGTGCTTCTCATCTACAGATATTATCTATCTTTATTTGCTGAGAGTTGGCTTACTCCTTGTCACATGTCCCCCAGTGCTCTGCGTGCAATCTTGGTGATATTCTCAGATCTCTAGTACTTATTTACACTTTGCACATCCTCCCCCGTAGACGATGGACATCATGTCTGTAACTGTGTGACATGGAGCAGGAGCCCATGAATAATGGATGATCAATTGACAGTTGCCTACAAGGGAATTTTCCAAGATATATGCGTTTGAATAAGGCAGTTAGTTGTTACTTACCACTTACCTTCTGTAGAACTCTGCCTTAAAGTCCTTGAACAGTAGAAAGTAGATGTATTATTTCTTATGACAACAATAGTAATACTAAATCAAAGGCCTGTTCAGTCTATGAAAAAAACTGTCTCAATCTCTTTGAAGCATATAGGAAAATACTCTGAGAACTCTATTTTTTTATATTGATGAATTTAGCTAGTGTTATAAATGATAGGTAAGTAAGTAAAATTTCACTCAGAAAGCTAATTGTTTTCCATGACCCTGGACAATGGAATTTTTCTTATTTTAAAAAACTATCTGGCCAGTTGTCTTGATAATATCCATGTATTATAATGTATTCAGATTTTGTACAATAACTGACTTCATTATGAAGTCCACAAATCTGGGAATTCAAATCCATGGCTCTGATCTCTGTGTGTACTTGTATTTTCATAGTAACTTTCATTTGATAGTTTTGGAAATGTTGTGCTCTCTCTAGAAAGTTTGAAGACAACTTACATTTTTATTGCTTTCTAAATGCCAGGCACATGAAGTAGGCTTAAAATTACAGTTTGCTAAATAACCTTTTAAAATAATCTGTAGATAGAAATAATCCACTAATAGTATCCTGAGGCACAGCAGCTTTACCCTTCATGTTGGCAGCCTCTAGGTCACGTTCAGTGGGGCACAGCTCTCGCAAATGCCTAATATGGTCCTGAATGCTGGGCTGTGGTGGGTTTAATAAGTCCCAGTCTTTTTACAGAAACCAAATTCAAAGACATTGTCACGATTTCTGGAGCAGCAACTGAGAGTCAGCTAATATTAGAGAGAACTGGTTCCAGGGGACCAACTTCATTCCCTGAAATCAACTAATAATTTTTAGTTTGCTTGTGCTTTCCCATCTCACTCAGTCTAAAGTAAAGAGCTTTCATTTTTTTGGTAACCAATAAAAAAAAATGACATCACTCTAGGTAGTGGTCATTCAGCTCATACCTTCAATGGGTTTTTACTAATCATATTCGAAAAAAAGGCTCAGTATCTTCAATGTTGTAATGCTAAATCCTGAATACCTTGAATGTGATGGTTCATATGACTTTCACTATATAAGAAACTCTTCCATATCTAACATCATTTTTCAGAATTTTTAATTTATCGGAAACTGCCTTGACCTCATATCTGTTCCCCCAGATTAAGAGAAGAGGAATAAATATTTTTTATTATTTTAAAGTTAATACAAAAGTGGTACAAAATAAAAAGCAACTCTGCCTTTTAAATCATGATAGCATTTTAACTGTTCTGCTTCTAATAAAGGTTTGTGGCTCACTCTTATGTACCAGGACCACGCCCACTCTCTTCAGTAATCCCGTGAGGAGGTACTACTCGAACCCTCGCCTTACAGAATGGCAACGGAGGCTCAGAGAGAACAAATGTCATGCTTGAACTCATAAAACTGGACAGCTATGGCCCAGACTGATGCCAGAGATTAACTACTATGCTACAAAATTAAGATTATATAGACATTGGGGGAGACAAGTTTGTTTTGAACAATGTTAATACAATAACCCATTCCAGTTTCAAAAAGTAAATTATAGAGATCTCAAATAGGTAAAACATTGAGGACAGAAAGTTTTAAAATATGCATAAACAATATTGCATGGCTGACCTCAAAATCACTGATTAGAGTACAACATCCAACTGTTTTAACATACAGACATGAAAACAAAGAAACATGAATGTATAAAAAGCAATTTTAAATTGTGTGCATCAATATTATAGTAACACAATAGGGAGTCTCTGACATGTGGTGTATGTGCTGGGGGGCAGGGAAGGGGCAGATGTGTTATTGTTTGTGTCAAGAGATGTGAACCGAGAAGACTAAACATTTAAACAAAAGAAGGTGTCTGGTTAAAGTGCTGAATACCTTCTAAAAACCCAGTTTGGAGACACAGGAACTATGTGCTTTGGATGCTTTGAAAAGGGAGCAAATGAAAGATTGAGTGGTTTATCTTTATTAGGCTGTGAGCACTCGTTTTTTCCTTGCTTTCCAGCCCTAGAGCTAAGGCAAAATTGTGGGACTATCCAGATCATTATAAATCTATACCACGTTTCCCAGACCCTAAACCTTCAGTGGAATATCTTTCTCCTACTCCGTTCAGACTCAAGCACATTTCCTAAGGCAGATGTTTTCCAACAAGACCCTCACCATTCTAGGGATAATTCCACCTCTTGGTTTTTTAGGGCCTTTATCCTCCTCTTTTTCATTTTACTGAGTTTCTATCTGAAATCATAATCTCACCCTTTCTTCAGAATACTTGCCTACTGGTGCCATTGACTGCAGCCCACTTTGCAGTCCCCAGGAACCCTTTCGCTCTTTAGTGGCTTTTTTTAAGATTTTTTAAAATTTATTTTTAGAGAGGGGAAGGGAGGGCGAAGAGAGGGAGAGAAACATCAAAGTATGGTTGCCTCTTTTGCACCCTCTCCTGGGGGCCGGGCCTGCAACCCAGGCATGTGCCCTAGACTGGGAATTGAACCAGCGACTCTTTGGTTCACAGGCTAGTACTCAATCTACTGAGCCACACCAGCCAGGGCATGTGGCTTCTCCTTATTTCACCCTTCATCACCGCTTCTCCTGTGGCACGTGTGTGTACACACTCTTCTAAAAGTATTTGCCTGACCTTGACCTCACTGTTGCTCCCTTTGTCACTAGACATCTTAACTAGAATTAATCATACACACTGCATCCAGGTTTCACTTAAGCCACAGTGCTCAGACCATGTTGTCCCAGCCTTCTTGTGGCTTCTGGCTGAAACACTTGCTGGACCTTAACTCAGAGCTCACCATTGACTGCCTTGTTGTTAGAGTGTTTTCTCCTTCCCACTCCCCAGTAGCCTGAGTGTAACATGATACTATTTACCTTCCACTTCCCTTCCAAAATCTCTTATGATATATTTTTCTGATACCTTCTTTGGCTAATTCATTTATTACTGACCTATCTGTTCAGCTATTCATTTTTTAAGAAAATGCTTATTAAAAGCCAACTCAGTGCAATTATAGATAAAAATTCAGATACAGAAATGAAAGCTCTGTCTATAAGCAGAAGAGAAAAAGTGAAAAAAATAGAAAAGAATGAAAGTGCCCTAGAAAGGTTTCTGCAAAGTGGAACAGGGTGGCCTCTGATCAACTCGGAGGAACAAAGGAAGATTTCTACAAGGAAGAGATGCTGGTTCAGCTGTGCTGATCAGGCTTTACCTTCTCAGAAGAGAAGGTAACTACAAGGTTGTACAATAGTGGGAGAAAGTGGCAAGACCTTCAGTGAGGTTGGCTGAGTGATAGTCACAAAAGGTGGAGCTGGCCGAATTTACGATCACAACATAAATAGTACTTTGTGGCAGGCTGTCGAGTTTGGAAATCATCCTGAAGCTATGAAGAGTTTTGGCCAGTAGAGGTGACATGATCAATATGTGGTTTAGAAATATTATTCTGGCATCAACGTGAAGAATAAATTGGAGGAGGGCGAGACTTCCTGCATTTAACTTCCTCCTTCTCCCGTTAAGGAAATTCCTCAAAGCCTATGTTGTTATTTCACATTCTTTTCCTGGGAGACTGTATCCACTGTTGTAGAGTCAATTACCATAATAACCACATGACTATCAAATGTCGTTTCTGCCTCTGACCTTGCTCCCAAGTAAAGCCCATTCCACTTCGGCCTGCCTTAAGTTATTTCCTCTCTAACGCTGCTGTCTTCCAGAATCAACTGGGCTTCATGGCCTGGAGACACCTGAGATCACCTGCCTTCTCTTCTTATTCCAGTGACTAGGAGCCAACCGGTTTAATTGCTTTATATTTTCTATTGTCTTTTGCATTTTTCTCTCCTCACCACTCCCACACTAATTAATATAACCCAGATCTATGTTGTTTAGCTGGATTGCTAACAAAGACTCTTAAATTAGTCTATCTACTTTCTTCTTCCTTCAGTTGTTAATTTTGGGTACATGTACATAAGTACTATACGGTGAAAAGTAACATGCATACAAACCAACATATAAAATATTTTATACTTCAGATATCATAAAATGGGCTTCCATGTTTTACCACCAAGGTTAAGACCTAGAACATTATCGGTAAATTAGAAAGCCACTGCGTACCCTCCTCCAATCCCATCTCCCCCTCCACCAAACAGAAATAACAATTTTCCTGAATTTTATGTTTACTAATGCTTCCATTTCTTTATATTTTAACCACCAATGTGTATATATTCTTGGTTTTACTGTTTTTAAAAACTTATTATAGGACAAATCATAATATATATATGTGTGTGTGTGTGTTTATATATAATCAATGATTTATTTCTTTCACTGGATATTATATTTTGAGGTTCGCCTAAGTTGATATATAGAGCAACAGCTTCTTTATCTCCACAGCTAGTAATATTCCATCAAATGAGTTTACCCCAATTTCTCCCTCTGTTCTACTGTTTGTTTGTATTTTGATATGACAAACATGCTCTTTCACATACCCTCATACAATGCTTCATTTTGAGGTTTACATGTGCAGGCACTTCTTTTGGGCATAGGAAATGCTCAATGGTAAGATCTGTGTATGTTCAAGTGTACTGATTAATGCCAATCAACTTTTTAATTTGGCGATATCAATTTGTACCACACTCGGATTTTTTCTTATTCTACATCCCTTGAGAATGTATATGGCCCAATTTTTAAAAATTGCCAATCTGGTAGAACGTGAAACTGTGTGTCACGTTGTTCTAATTTGCATTTCTCTGACTTCTAAGTAGATTAAGCATCTTTTCATATTTTTATAGGCCAGTAGAGCTTCCTCCCCAATGCAATCCTACTTAACTTGCAGTCTTTCTAGTTGTTGTTTACACTTTTTCTTGATTTCTACTTAGTTTTTTTATATATTGTGAGTTATAATACTTCATACACTATAAGTACAATTGTATTTGATTTTGCTCATCTTAATTATTGACCTTTTTTATCAAACCAGTAAAATTTAAAAAATTATTTATGAATGAATATACAAATAGGAAATTTTCATGTGTAAGTGCATTATTGTGCACTTTGGTTCTTGTCTCTGATATGCCAGGATAAGAAAATGGGCTAACGATCCCCGGATGTTGCACAAATACCAGTGAATAAATAGATATCAAGTTATATGTGTTGAAGACTATATGTAGAAGTTGGTTTCTTTTTTCCCTTTTGAAGCCTTAAACATATGTAAAGGCACTTTTATAAGACTAGTTTTAAAAGTGCTCTACTAAATATTAATCCAATTTATGGTATCCATACATGACAAGTCTTTGTAACTAGCCCCAGTGACATACATTTTATCACCAAATATAATGTACCTTCTCAATATAACATGACATTAATAAATGTTATTTTTACTTTGTTGCATGAATATGTTTAATAGAATTGTATTTTTAACTTTTTGTCCACACCTACAGCTGGTTTCCTCCTGCCAGTTGTGCGTGCCATTTCCGAATTCACATTTAGTACTGTAATGGCATGTTGGCAGCTGGAAATTGGCAGTGGTGGGAGTGTTCATGCCGTGGACATTTAAAAAAATGTTTCAAATCAGAGCCTTTTTGCCCAGGTGGTCCATTTTTTAGATTTACAAACACACCACCGCCCACCCACCATTCTATGGATATCACCCTTGTTAAGGTCACCAATGACCACAAGGTTGCCAGCTCCAGCAGGCATTTCTGTTTCCTTTATTTGGACCTCTCAGTTCCATCCGATGCAGCTGATCACTTCTGCATTCTTGAAGTGCTTCAGTTGGGCTCCACGGCTCTTCTTTCCTTGGTTCTCCAGCTACTTGACTGACCACTCTTTCTTGGTCCCCTGGCCTGTTTTTCTTGTTATCTCTCCAACCGCTAAATGTTGGCTACTTCAAGGCCTCAGAACTTTTTCTCTTCCATCTCCACTCACTTCCTAAGAAATCTCACCCATGCCCAGGTTTTTAAATGCCCTCCATAGACTGATTACTCTTAAATGAGCATTTCCAGCATCAACAGTTTCTACATTTATCAAATTCATATATCAGCTGCTAACTCCACACCATTTCATGAATGTCTAATGGGCAACTCAAATTTAACATTTAGGAAACCCAACTCCTGATTTCTCTCTCCAAGTTTATTCTCCAGTGTTCCCCATCTCAACGGATTCCAATTGTATTCTACCAGTTACTCATGACAAAACTTTGAAGTCGTTCTTGACTCCGCTCTTCTCTCATTCCCTGCCTTGGCCCCGGCCACAGCCCTGTGCTTGTGGACTACTGCTCTGTAAGACCGACAAAGCAGTCCTTTGAAATCACACGTCAGATCATATTTCCTCTACCAAACACTCAAATTATTTCCATCTGCCCCTGGTAAATGACAGTTCTTATCATGGCCTTCAAATCCCTCTATGATCTGACCATCCACTATACATTTGACCTGATCTCCTACCTCTCATTTACCTGACACCTTGCCCCACTCCACCCATAGGCAGTTTTTCACACAAGTTGAGTCCATTCATTCCATGGTCCCTTTGCATGTAGCTCTTCTCTCTGCCTGTAATGTTTTTCTTCCCAGAGCTGTAAGACTCACTCCCTCACACCACACCTTATCACCAAAGTGGCCATGCTGACCTTCCTCTAGCCATTCTCTACTATCCCTCTCTCACCTTACTCTTTTATTATCCTCCTTCATGGCACATCTCACAACTCGGCAATTGTCATTTTTATTGTATGTCTCCTCAGCACCTAAGCTGGGTAAGAACAGAGACCTTATTTTTCTGATTGTTACAACCCAATAACCTAGAAAAAATACTTGCTTAATTTTTTTTGTTTTATTTTTTAAAATAATGCATATGTATAGTAGGTACTTTTGTTTTTTAATGTTTAAAAATAACATTTTACTTAAGTTTAGTCTTCGTATGTAGAGATAGTTACAAAAAAAATAGGTGACTGCCATGTTCTCATTAGGTCTCTTCTGCCCATTTACTAAAGAGGATATCTACCTCAGGAAGGAGGTTTTGTGTAGTGAGACGTGATCTGCGCACTTTCCAAGGTATCCAACACTGAAAATGAGATGTGAGAAAGTAAAGTAACAGAACCCACATGGATGCTACAGGTTTTGTGCTCACTTAGTTGCACAGAGGACAATGTGGTAACTATCATTTTTCTAGGTGCAAAAGGGTGTTCTGATAATATACAGGCCGGCTTCAATCTTGTTATCCATACTGGTTACAAAAGTTTGTTCTTCACCAGAGAGAGTACCATAGAGATGTTCCATCAGTTCTGTACAAAATTTCTGAAACTTTGTACTTGATATCTTCCTGCTGAATTCCTGCTGACTGCAAATGAGCACAAAATGTCAGCTTTTGTTATTTGAAGCACTAATGATGAATTTGAGATATTATTCTAACTTTTATTCCAGGATTCATTATTATGATTTAACGATACAACTTCTCATATCCTGTTAACAAAAGAATCAGCTTTTAATAGGGGGCACGATCAAATCCAAATAGATCAAATTTAGGGAAATTATGTTGAGAGGTTTTTTTCCAGATTCTAATCAAATTTAAAAGTCATGTCTGCCTCAAACATGTTAAATTTTCTAGGGAAAAATGGGTGCAGTCCTACAGTGGAGGAATATGTCTAATTTATTTCTAGAACAAAGAAAAACTGAACAGAGGTGAAGTAATATCTGTGACTAATCTCAAAACAAAAGCCTATTCTTTGTAACCCCAACCCAGTTTTTAAAATACCAGAAAGTGTTCCTTGGAAACCTTGCAAAATCTGATATTGTTCTGCAAAAGACAGTAAAGAGGACAGATACATTTGTATAATATTTTTTTATGCAGGACAATTGAAAAGTGATGAACTAATATCTCCACTCTTATATAAATTACTCTTTGACTTGGTTGTTACACATTTCCATCTACCATGCTCATAAAACTTTTTATGTTAAGACTTTATTTTTGGAACAGTTTTAAATTCATACTAAAGTTGAAAAGGTTCTGAAATTTCCCATGTACACTTTGCCTCCACACATGCATAGCCACCCCCGTTATCAACATCTCTCACTAAAGTGGTACATTTATTACAATTGGTGATCCAATATGGACACATCATCATTATGCAAAGTCCACAGTTTACACTAGGGTTCACTCTTGGTGTTGCACATTCTGAGGATTTGGATCAAAGTGTAATGACGTGTGTTTACCACTATGTCTCTTTATCGGGTGTCAGGCAGGGCTCTGCCTGTTCATCTCCCTGCACCATCCCTGGCAACCACTCATGTTTTTGCTGTTTCTGTAGTTTTACCTTTCCTAGAATGCCATATAATTGGAATTGTACTGCATGTAGCCTTTTCAGATTGGCTTTTCATTTCATAATATACATTTAAGTCTCCTTCATGTCTTTTTATAGCTTGATAGCTTATTTCCTTTTAGTACTGAATATTAGCCCTTTGACTGGATGTACCACAGCTTATTAATTCTTTCACCTACTGAAAGGCATCTTGGTTGCTCCCAAGTTTTGGCAATTATAAATGAAGCTGCTATCAACACCCATGTGCAGGCTGTAGTGTGGATCTGAGTTTTCAACTCCTTTGAGTAAATACCAAGACACCATTACTGGATCATAGGATAAGAATATGTTTAGTTTTGTAAGAAATCACCAAAATGTAGTTGTACCACTAGCAATGTATGAGAAGCCCTGCTGCTCTATATCTAAACCAGCACTTGTTTATGTAAGTGTTTCAGATTTTGGCAATTCTAATGGTGTCTAGTAATAGCTCCTTATTTTAATCTGCATTTCCTCAATGAACATGATATAGAGCATCTTTTCATGTGCTTCTTTGTTTTTGGTATATCTTCTTTAGTCAAGACTCTATTAAGGTCTTTGGTCCATTTTTTAGAATTGATTTTTCTTGTTGACAAGTTTTAAAAGTTCTTTGTATATTTTGACAAACAATCCTTTATCAGATGTGTCTTTTGCAAATATTCCCTCCCAGTCAGTGTATGCCTAGTCTTCTCATTCTCTTGATCTTGTCTATCACAGAGCAGAAGTTTTTAATTTCAATGAAATCCAAATTATAAATTATTTTCTTCATGGGTCATGCCCTTTATGTTGTATCTAAAAAGTTGTCACCATACCCAAGGGCATTGAATATTTCCTATGTTATTTTCTAGGAATTGTGTAGTTTTGGATTTTATACTTTAGGTTATTTATTAGTGTTACTATTTGTGAAGGTTGTAAGGTCTATGTCAAGATTAAATTTAGTCATTTCAGCATCATTGTTGAAAAGGCTATCTTTGTTCCATTATATTGTCTACTTCTTCATCAAAAACCAGTTGCCTATATGCGGGTCTACTTCTGAGCTCTCTATTCTGTTTCATCAATGTATTTTTCTATTCTTTGGCCAATACCACACTGTCTTCATTGCTGTAGCTATCCAGTAAGTCTTAAAGTCAGGTAATGTCAGTCCTCTAACTCTGTTCTCTTCCTTCAATATTGTGTTGTTATTCTGGCCTTTTGCATCTTGCTTGTGAGTTAATTCTTCTAATACTGGCTAATTGTTTTGAAAAATAATTCCAGTGGGGTTTTTTTTAGAAAACCACCTGAAATTTTTAAAAAAACATTCCCTAAATCTGTAGCATGCATCCATGGCAGTAAAAGAATAAGGCATTTTTCCCATTACAAAATTTAAAAACTAGACAGAGAGTCAAATCAATATATTTTTAAACATTTAATTTAAATATATTGGAAGAATAAAAGAAAAATACATAGAAATTTTCTTAAAATAGGAACTTTTTTATACTTTAATGTTTTTTATTTTTTCAATTACATTTACATTTAATATTATTCTGTATTAGTTTCATATGCACAGCATAGTGGTTAAAAAATCATGTACTTTACAGTTCCCCTGATGCTTCAGGGACCCACTTGGCACCATATATCGTTATCACAATATTATTTACTATATTCCCTATTCTGTAATCTCCATCTCCATCTCCATGACTATTCTGCAACTGCCAATTTATACTGCTAAATCCCTTCACATTTTGTACCTGGCCCCCATCTCCCACCCCTCTGACACCTACCAATCTGTTCTCTGTTCTCTGTATCTATAAGTCTATTTCTCTTTTGTTTATTTTTCTTTAGATTTCACATATAAGTGAAATCATATAGCATTTGTCTTTTTCTGACTTATTTTATTTAGGATAAGAACTTCTAGGTCCATCGATGCTATCACAAAAGGTAAGATTTCATTCTTTTTTATGACCAAATAATATTCCATTGGATATATGTACCACCACATTTTTATCCACTTATCTGTTGATGGGCACTTGGGTTGCTTCCTTTTCCTGGCTATAGCACATAATACTACGATGAATATAGGGGTGCATATATTCTTTCAAATTAGTGTTTTGGGTTTCTTTGGATATATTCCCAGAAATAGAAGCTCTGGTTCATAAGACAATTCCATTTTTTATTTTTTGAGGATTTTCCAGCCTGTTTTTCTTAGGGTTGCACCAATCTTCATACCCACCAACAATGTACTAGGCTTCCCTTTTCTCCACATCTTTGCCAACACTTGTTGTTTGCTGATTTATTGATAATAGCCATTCTGACAGGTGTAAAGTGGTATTTCCTTGTGGTTTTGACTTGCATTTCTCTGGTGATTAGTAATGTTGAGCAACTCTTCATATGTCTATTAGCCATCTGTGTGTCTTTCCTGGAGAAGTATCTATTCAGGTCTTCTGCCCACTTTAAATTGGGTTATTTGTATTTCCAGTGGTAAGTTGTCAGTTCTTTATACTTTTTGGGTATTAATCCCTTATCAGTTGTATCATTAGTGAATATCTCCTCCCATTCAGGAGGTCATTTTTTTTTTGTTTGTTTTATTGATGATCTCCTTTGCTGTGCAAAAACTTTAATGTAGTCCCATTTGTTTATTTCTTCTTTCATTTCCCTTCCTTGAGAAGATATACTAGAAAAATATTACTGAAAGAAATATCTGCGATTTTACTGTCTAGGATTTTTATGATTTCAAGTCTTACATTTAAGTCTTTTATCCATTTTGAATTTATTCTTGTATATGGTATAAGAAGGTCAAGTTTCAGTTTTTTGTACATATCTGTCCAATTTTCTCGATACCACTTATTAGATTGTCATTACCACATCATATGTTCTTGCTTCCTTTGTCAAATATTAATTGACCATATGTGTGGGTTTATTTCTGGACATGGGTTTATTTATGGACTCTTTATTCTGTTTCATTGATCTGTATTTCTGTTTTTATGTCAGTACCATGCTGCTTTGATTACTATGGCCTTGTAGTATGGCCTTTGGCATCAGGTAGGGTGATACCTTCAACTTTGTTCTTCTTTCACAAGATTACTGAAGATTTTGGGATTTTTTTGTGGTTCCATACAGATATTTGGACTATTTGTTCTAGTTTTGCAATATATGCCATTGATATTTTTGATAGAAACTTCATTGAATCTATAGATTACTTTGGTTTCTTTTAATTCTATAAATTCATATTTGAAATTATGGTTATAATTATATAAATTAATGTTGGGAAACTAGTAATTGGAAAAATCTGGATTCTGACACCAAGTGCTAATAAATAACTCTTATAAAGTAGATAACTTACCTAAAAGTAATACTATCACATTCTGAATTATTTTGTCTGCTAATAAATCATTATGCATTAAAATTAACATATGAGGTCTGTCTGGGAAAAGTCCAGCCATTGTCAATATAATAAGAATGGTTTGCATGACATTGATGTAAACTGGCAGCCAAGGAGAATGGACTGGAATGCATGTGTGTGAACAATGATGACTTCACTGCACTAGTCAGTGGGGGTGGTAGACTTGTTGAGTGCGTATGTGTACTGTGTGACTGTCACATTCAAAATGACTGAGCAAGTAAAGTAATGAATCTGCATCTAATTTTGCATTAAGTTTGAACATTCCTCTGCAGAAACTATTCAGATGATTCAGAAGGCCACAGCTATGGGCAACTGGTGATTGGCAGCTTCATCATGACAATGTGCCTGCTCATGCACCACATTTCATGCAGAGTGTTTTGGCAAAACATCAAAACACCCAGGTGACTCAGCCCCCCTACAGCCTAGATTTGGCACCCTATGACTTCTGGCTTCTCCCAAAACTAATATCACCTTTGAAAGGGAAGAGATTTCAGACCATCAATGAGATTCAGGAAAATAGGACTGGGCAGCTGATAGAGATGGGGGCCTCACCTGTGTGAGGTCCCAAGGTGCCCACTTTGAAGGGGACTAAGATGTCATTGTCCTATACGCAATGTTTCTTGTATCCTGTATCTTCTTCAATAAATGTCTCTATTTCTCATATTACATGGCTGGATACCTTTTGGGTAGACCTCATATTTATATAAATATTAATATATAGGGTGGGGCAAAAGTAAATTTACAGTTTGAGTATGTGAAACAGTTTATTATTGTATTATTTATTGTTATAATATTTTTCCATACATATAACTGTAAGCCTACTTTTGCCCCACCCTGTATATTACATACTAACTATGCACTTTATTTATTTGCATGCATATAATACCTACTACATACCAAATAATCTACTTGTGATGGTGATCTGAAATAAATACAACACAGTGCTCTTAAGGGTTCATAGTTTAGTAAGAGGAAGGGATAAGCAAATAGTTACTTTGCAGGCCAGGTTGGGTATTATTACATGGTCTAAAAAACTACCGAGTAGTGATTCTTTGTTCTACTCTCCCAGCTAGATTGCTTTAACTGTGGCTTCCTGGAGACCCTTTGTCTCAAAGCATCCATATAAGCCTGAGCTTTGAATTTCTTTCCTACATGAATATTCCCATGATTCCCAGGCTTCCAGGTAGGGTTAACAGCTAAAATACAAGCTATTCAGTTCAATATAAATTTCAGATAAATAAGTACCCTATTAAGGACAATTATGTCTCATGCAATATATGCAATATAATTATACTTTAATAATTATTGTTTATCTGAAATTCAAACTGTATTTTTACATGATAAATCTGGCCACTGTACTGCAGGTTATTGTGCTACAGGACCCTGACCAACTACCCCCAATGTGTTAGACTGGCCGATGCAGCCTGAAGAAGAGTGCTATAGTTGCGACCACATGTCATGCCTCTGCTAAGTGCTTTCTCTTTACATGTAGATAGATCTAAACATTTAATATATATTATAATATATTTAATAAACTATATAATGATATATTTAATATATAGATTATATATACACACGTATTTTCTCTATATGTTACGTATAGATTATTTCCTACTGCACCTCACCTTGCTGTTATCTCCTATTCCCCACCGCCTTACCGTTTTGTGCTCACAGTCCCTTTCAGAATATCCAGTGATACAACTTTTATTTAACTCAGCCTCTATTACAGCATTCTTTTCTCCCAGAACTTTGATGTTAATTTAAAAACGAGATCAGGTGACAATCCAATTTATTTTCAGAGCCACAGGGCAACCAATGCCTTATTTCAAACACAATTTATCAGCAATGCCAACTTTGTTTCAGTTAATTTAATTTTCTTTTCAGTCAAAGTAAGCTCCTTGCTCATCGACAACACTCAGAAATTGAAGAGTGATATTGGTCAATCACGTTTTACCAATTCCTAGATCAGAAGCTTCATTTATGGTAAAACAGAATGTTGAATATGATGGAAGTATGTCATGTGAATAGAAATAATTGCTTGGGCCATAGGTGGTGGCGGCAGTGAACTGAGGATGAAAGAACAAAATAGAGAGGAAAGAGTTTTCTGGGTCAAGACAAGCATCTGTAAAGGTGTGGAGACATGTGAAAACATAGAAGAGCCTGCAATGGCAAGTTGCTGAATTCTGCTAGAGTTTAGGAGGCACGTGGGACAGCTAGTAGCAGGTTAAGTATAGGTAAGACCTTAAAGCATCTTTCAGATGATCTAGCTAAAGATTTGCAGCTTTATCCTAGAAAGAAAAGGGAACCATTAAGAACTGAAGAGGTGAGTTTCAAGGTCAGGGTCTTATATTGGGTTTCTTTGAAAGTGGAGTCTGAAGCAAGGACTTGAGTGTAAGTTGCTTATTTGGAAGGTGATACCAGGAAGCAAGAGTGAGGAAGTAGAAAGAGTTGGGTAGGAAAAGAGAAAAAAACAATAGACAGTGAGTTGGGTACATGGCTGCTGCGGAGAGAGGAACTGGATTCCATCTGTATCTCTGAGGCAAATGTACAAGGCATTCTATCCACAGCAAAGGATAAAAGCTAGGACATTTACCAAATGGTTCCTTATCTCCATTGGATGAGGGTCACCTGGGGGCAGGTGTTAGTAATTCTCCTAGACCTCCAGGTCTTGCAGATGTCCTGGCCAACTAAGTTCCAGTGTCTTTCCTGGCTTGGAAGGTAGGAAGCAGACATATTTGAGGTGGGACACTGCACAAATCTAGATTATGGCTAAAATTAGAAGTAGCCCAGAGGATAACATGCCAGGCACCAAGAGTGTTAGAATAAGAGATTCATCTGCAACTCACATCATAAATATAATTCCCTAAATTATAATCTAATCATATCAGTTAAGAGAGAATCACTCACAAGAAACCCAAGTGTAGAAGAAAATATTAATTGATGCATGAATGTTAGATTTAATGTTTATAATTAAAGCCTTTTGCACAGTCTTATCTGGGAACCTGCTATCTAAAAACCATGGTACTATTACAGCCTTCCAAAATTATGAAAGCAGCCAAAAGATATGCAAGGAGATTGTAAACATTATAAACTTCTATGAAGAACAAACTAACTTTAAAAATAGGAAGAATAATATATTTCTTAGTGTTGTTTTTATGTACTTTTAAAAATTATAAGTGGATATTTACTCGCATATAAATTCACTTTAACTTAATTTACTTAATTGGTGAAGAAGCAAAGAGGTGAGTGATGTAGACACCGGCCTGCAGTGTCCACGTCATTATGGATAAAATGAGACATTCACATGGACTACCGAGTCCAGTGGGGGAAAAAGGACAGCATGGCTTTTCTCTTAAGGGGAGCAAAAGCCCCAGCCTCCACCATGACAGGCCTTTATTGGGTTTCTGGCCACATTATATGATGGTCCTTGTTTACTATGCACGGGTTCACTTTAGGTGGTTACCTTTTATAGACAACAAAGGAGATGATGCCGCTAATCATAACACAGAAGAAGGCTATTAGCAAATGAAAAGGGAAAAGTAGTTGGACCCTTACATTAGTCCTTGCAAGGTTTAGCATGGATTTTAGGAAGTTACAATAAGCACTTGCTATCTCAATTCAGGGTGAGGGAGTTTTAGCAAAAGCAAGACTCAAAGCGGCCTAGGTACTAATGCAGGCCTGATTACCCATGGGAGAACCCATCTGTGGGCGTGGGTCCTGTGCATCTCCAAGTGGAAGCTGGACCCATGCCACTAAGAACGATCTCCCACAAATGAGTGTCAGAGAGGTAATATTTATTGAGTGCCCAGCATATAGGGTTTTTACTTGTGTTAAGTCTGTATATTTCACAAGCACCCTGAGAAGTAGGTATTACTGTCTCCCTATAAATACAAGGAAACTGAGAATCAGGGTAGTTAAAGGCTTTTTCAGAGTCGCACAGTTAGTAAATTGTAAAGTCTGGACTCAAATCCAAATCTTCCTGACTCTCCTTTCTACTTAATTTTACTGTTAAATGCTACTTGTTAGGCAAGGTAAAACACTGAAATACTTGTAATTATAAAAATCTGGTACCTTATCCACAAATATTAGAACATATATCACAGTAATATATGCTTGTAAAATATGTGTTTTGATATTTTTATAACTACAATAATGTCTAAATAGAATATATTCAGACCACATGAAAGAAGTCTCTGAATATGTTAAAATGTGAGAAAGGTTTTTTTGGCCATGAGCAAAAGTTGAACAATAAATAATAAAAGTGTATCAGAGTGTTTAGTAAAGACAGGGGAAAAATGGTTTGTGTGGTCATGTTTTCCAACTTTAAGTATATTTGCTGATCATTTTAATATAAATAGGGTGTATTTATATAGCCTAAAGAAATAGCAACCAGATTCCTTGTTTTCAAGATGCCAGAAAAAGGAATATCTTCAAGGATGATAAGCAATAACAGAGAAGAGTGAATCAAAAATATCAAGCTTCTATCTGATTCCTGACCAAGATTTTAATTTCATTGCACAAATGTGCCACAACGGCAGATACAGAGGGTGATACCGCCCACCCAAACCTGACGCAGCGAAGGGTCTGCCAGCATTCCTATTATAATCCTTGAAGGGAAGTCTGATATTTTAATACACATAAAATTGGCATCCAGGTTCTCAGCAAGATGCATTTTTGCTAAATTTTTAAAAAAAGCTTCTAAAACAGAGCCCTAAATAGTGTCAGCTGGCTTTGATTAGAAGGTGCACAGCATGCAAACTTGGGGGAGGCATTAGATCTTGTGATGTCAGTGCAATGCCTGCTCTTGTCCTGGTGACGCTGAAGTGGACCCAGAGGATAAAGCCCAAGGAGAGACCTCTTATTCACAGGGAGGGAAAAAGGCGTGGTATCCAAATTTGTCCGACTATTATAGAGACTGTACATGTGGAAAATAATCACCGAACCTTAACTTAAATCACTCTCTTTTCATTTTAGAAAGTGCAAAGCTCTCGCTGGAGAGAGGGAGGATTGCATAATGGTGGCAGCAAAGGCTAAGGAGCCATACCGCCCGGTGTGCATCCCCAATGTAATTCTTAGCTCTGTGACCATGGAATTACTTAACCTCTTACTGCCTCTGCTTCCCTCTTTAAAAAATAGTTTTGGGAATTTAGTGAATTGATGTCAGTAAATATTTAGTACAAACAGCATTCATTAAATATTGGAAACTAAAGAGAAAATCCACTGTGTTTACATACATGCTGGATAAATATATTTATCCTCAAATTGTGCAGGAAAGAGTAAGGATCTAATTCACATATGTGAGTGTGTATGTAAAAGTATTTGTTTTTCACTCTAAAGTGCAGACATTGTGAAAGTTGTCATAACTATTGTGTTGGCCAAAAAGTCCATTACGATTTTTCCGTTTGATGGTTCTAGTAGTGCTCAGTTGTCTTTATCTTCATTTGAAACAAATTTGTTAGATTGTATTGTGACAGCTGTCATATCAGAGTGCATTTAAAAAAAACTTATCACACTTGATGAATTTTTATGCAGCCATGTTCATATTGAAGATGGAAGAAGATATGAAACATTTTTGGTGTATTATGCTTTATTATTTCAAGAAAGTTAAAAATGCAACTAAAATGCAAAAAGAAAGATTTATTCAGTGTATGGAAAAGGTGCTGTGATTGATCAAACGTGTCAAAGTTGTTAGTGAAGTTTCTTGGTACTGTTGACATTGTGGCCAAATGACTCTTTGCTGTGGGGCTGTCTGATGCACTGGAAGATGTTTAGCAGCACCCCTGGCCTCTAGCTGCTGATAGTGGGAGTGACATACTTGAAATATCTAAATCAATAAAGTTATTGGTAAAAATGAAAGGTGTGTCTTTTATTTTACAGAAGAAATGTAATGGAATTTTTGGCCAACCGAATGTAAGTTAAAATTTCTTAATAAATACAGTAATACAACAATACATATATATTTGATAGAGTTTTTAATATTTTAGTGAAAGAAATCATCTATGGCAAAATGTAGGCAGCTTTTCAAGATAGAGCTAAGTTCAAGGTCAATGGACCAGCAAACTCATATACAGGGTCAGGACTATTTTAATGATTAGATATTGTAATCTATTTCTATAGCAACGTTGTCCATATAATGTAAGCCACACATGTAACATTAAATTTTCTAGTAGTTATATTTAAAAAGTTTAAGAAAACAAATGAAATTACTTTGTAACATTGTATGACAATGTATCAAAAATACCATTTCAACAGGTAATACATATTAAAATGATTAATGAAAAATTTTACATCACTTTCTGCACTAATTCATTGAAACCCAGTGTATATTTCACATTTATTGCATCCTTTCCTTCACACCAGCCATATTATATATTGCTGGTGGCTACTGTATTGGACAGTATGGGTCTAGTGCCATGTATTTTTCAAGGGTCTAAAACCTTAAAAATACATTGGCTCCAAAAATATAAAATAATAAAAAACTAAATTTAATAAAGATTTATTAAACATCTCCAAAATACAAACTCTGTTAAAGTTGTTAATTTTTAAGTTTAATGTTCATTAAAATGTTATATCTGAAATAAACCTGTAGGCTCATACCTTATGACTCATGTCAAAAAAATTCAGAGTATGCATGATGATTTTGGAGAAACTGTATCCTACTGTAAATTAAATTTTACTCACGGCCTAACTAATCTCGAAAGCAAAAGCATCTTTCAAACACTGATTGTGTTTTAGAAGCATTTTAACGTGTTTGATATAATATAAAATGGGGACTCAAAAACGTCTTTAAGTGTCTTCAAAACACCTGCATGTAGTAATATTATATAATCTTATTACTGGCCATTATGTCCGTGATGACTTCAGACTGGGAACAACTGTCCCCACCTTTGGCCCTGTCATGTAACTTGGACTGCCCAGCACCGTCTTACTCAAATCCCAGCTACTTCTCCACATAAAACTCCAGTGTGTCTGGAAAGCCCTGGTGCAATCTGCTCCTGCCAGCCACACTCCCCACTTTACCTGCCCTGCCTTTTCTCCAATTCAGCTTCCAGGCAGGAGGCAGGGCAGAACCACCTCAGGGAGTTAATGGAACTGGGACCTAATCCCAACTCTATTGTTTAGGAGCTACGTGACCTTTGGGTATTTGTATACTGCTTCTCCAAGCCTCATGCTTTTCATCTGCACAAAGGGGAGATAATAGTACCTCTTTGCACAGTTGTTTTAATGCCTAGAGAGCCTGTGGGTAAAGCACCCAGGCCGTAGCCTGGTGCTTCAGCAGTGGAGATGCTCTGTAAGCTATTTCTCTAATATTCCATATTCAACTTATACTAAAAAAACCCTGATGGTTATTAGGCACCTTCTATGTGCAACGTATTCCCTGTTGTAGGTGTTAGTTTTTGTTATTTTGTTTTTATATGTTCATGACAACTCTGTGAGCTATGAATTCCTCTTCCCACTTGACTGATGAATCTGATGAGGCTCATGAAGGTTAAATAACCTGTACGAGGTCACCCCATATCATGGAGCTGATGCACCATAAAGGTTTTGCACTGGTCTCATCTAACAGATTGAGAAACAAATTCAGTGAAGAAGCACATGCTTAGAAACAATCAATTCTCATTCATTCAGTGGCTGAATATCCAGGGGTTTTTCTTTATTATTTTTTCACTGATTATGCCACAAACTTATAGCAAACTTCATTCCTCTGTGGATGAAAACTGGATAATAATGCATACATTCACAGAGACATTATTGTGGGAAAAAAATACCACAAACTCCTAATGTAATGGCAGAATTTGTTATTTACAAATTATTATTTTATAGGAAGGAAAGATAAGAGTGTTTACCGCCCAGGCTGCCTGGCCGCCACGGGATAGTTCCTCAACACCTTGACTTCCAGGCTTTTTTTTTTTTTTTTAATTTTTATTTTCATTGTTGATCTTGTACAGTTTTCTGTCTTTTATTCTCACCCGAACCCGCCACCCCAACCCTCCCCACCTCCCTCCCATTCCCACCCCCCTGCCATAGTTTTTGTCCATGTGTCCTTTATACTTGTTCCTGTAAATCCTTCCCCTTTTCCCCTGAAATTCCCTCCCCTCTCCCCTCTGGTGACTTTCAGCATGTTCCCAGTTTCCATGTCTTTGGTTATATTATGCTTGTTTGTTTGTTTTGTTGATTAGGTTCCTGTTAAAGGTGAGATCATATGGTATTTATCTTTCACTGCCTGGCTTACTTCGCTTAGCATGATGCTCTCAAGTTCCATCCATGCTGTTGCATAGGGTATGAGCTCCTTCTTTCTTTCTGCTGCATAGAATTCCATTGTATAAATGTACCACAGTTTTTTGATCCATTCATTTGCTGATGGGCATCTAGGTTGCTTCCAACACTTGGCTATTGTAAATTGTGCTGCTATAAACATAGGGATGCATAGTTTCTTTTGGATTGGTGTTTCAGGGTTCTTAGGATATAGTCCTAGCAATGGAATTGCTGGGTCAAAAGGTATATCCATTTTTAGTTTTTTTAGAAAAATCCATACTGTTTTCCATAGTGGTTGTACCAGTCTGCACTCCCACCAGCAGTGCAGTAGTGTCCCCTTTTCTCCACAACCTCTCCAACACTTGCTGTTTGTTGCTTTGTTTATGAGGGCCATTCTGACTGGTGTCAAGTGGTATCTCATTATGGTTTTAATTTGCATCTCTCTGATAGCTAGCGATATCGAGCATCTTTTCATGTGTCTCTGGATCCTCTGTATGTCCTCCTTGGAGAGGTGTCTGCCCAAGTCCTTTGCCCATTTTTTAATTGGGTTGCTTGTCTTCTTAGAGTGGAGTCGTGTAAGTTCTTTGTATATTTTGGAGATTAAACCCTTATCTGAGATATCATTGGCAAATATGTTTTCCCACACAGTCGGTTCTCTTTTTATTTTAATACTGTTTTCCTTGGCCATGCAGAAGCTTTTTATTTTGATGAGATCCCATTTGTTTATTCTTTCCTTTATGTCCCTTGCTTTAGGGGACATATCAGTAAAAATGTTGCTGCGTGTAATATCTGAGATTTTCCTGCCTATGTTCTCTTCTAGGACTTTAGTGGTGTTACGGCTTATGTTTAATTCTTTTATCCACCTTGAATTTATTTTTGTGTATGGTGTAAGTTGGTGCTCAAGTTTCATTTTCTTGCACGAAGCTGTCCAGTTCTCCCAACACCACTTGTTGAAGAGGCTGTTTTTACTCCATTTTATGATGCTGCCCCCTTTGTCGAATATTAATTGACTATAGAGACTAGGGTTTATTTCTGGGCTCTCTATTCTATTCCACTGGTCCACGTGCCTGTTTTTATGCCAGTACCAGGCTGTTTTGATTACAGTGGCCTTGTAATACATTTTGGTATCAGGTATTGTGATCCCTCCTGCTTTGCTCTTCTTTCTCAAGATTGCTGCCACTATTCTGGGTCGTTTATGGTTCCATATAAATTTTTGAAGAGTTTGTTCTATATCTGTGAAATATGCCATTGATACTTTAATAGGTATTGCATTGAATCTGTAGATTGCTTTGGGAAGTATGGACATTTTGATGATGTTAATTCTTCCGATCCATGAACATGGTATGTGTTTCCATTTATTTGTGTCTTCCTTGATTTCCTTCCCTGAACGTGCCTCATCTCGTCTGAGCTTCTTTTTAAACTCACTTCCGCCTAAGAATAACCCTCCAATTCAGGGAAACCTTGGAGTCCCGAGCGGGCACACTGCAAAACGCAACTCCTAACGTGTGGGTTGGGGGTGGAGGGGAGTGATAACATACACCTGAAGGCCATCACGGTGTTTGTTCAGTAAACCAGGACGGTTCTTTCCTTTCCTCTAACGTTTTTCACAGCATCAGGTTCTGACTTTCCTGGCAGCCAGAGCTAGGACAACAAGGGGGCTTAAGGAGGGGAACGCGGATGAAGAGGGGCGGGGCAGCCCAGGGGCCCTGCAGTTACCTCTCTTGCATCTCCACGCACTTCCAGGATTCTCTGTGGCCTTCGAGCCCTGCGGATGTCACGGGTTTCCTTTCTCCTCTAGGCTAAAGCTGAGACACAAAGGTAGAAACACGTAGGGGCTCTTTTCTATGCTTTTACATTTATCTTATGAATCCTGCTATTCTAAATAATATTCTAATAATTTCCTTGAAGGAAATTTTAAGGAACAGTTGATCCCCTATGCAAACTTCATTGATCACCCATATTAGAATACTTAAAATTGCATTTTAAAACCTGACTCCCTTTTTAAGTACTTGAATTAAATTTTTAAGTAGTTCAAATAAAAGCTTCCTGATGAGTAATTATTGTACCTTTAATAAGTTAAATTTACAGATAGGACAGAACTTAAGTTCTTTTAAATGCTTTAGTACCAAATACAAAATTAGTATTCCAACTTAAAATCTTAAGTCTAAATTAACGATTGCACTACTTATTTCACGTTAGATTTACCTTAAGACAGTAACTTGTTTTGCAGTTTGTAATTATGCAAAATATAAAACATACACAGATTATTTCTTAATTAAAATGTCAGGTAATTGAGGCCATTACCTGATATTTGGACTAAGATGTGAGGAGATTCTCACTCGTGACCCTTGATTCCTTGAACTCTCTAACTGTTGTATTAGTGGTTCTATGACTCATGAAGTAACTGGCCCTTTTGCTCACTTCTCTGTCTGGTGATGCGGACACCGGCTACCAGTGTCCGAGTCATTATGGATCAAATAAAAACATACACACGGACTACTGAGTCTGGTGGAGGAAGGGGGACAGCATGGCTTTTCTCTCAGGGGAGCAAAAGCCCTCGGCCTCAGCCAGGACCGACCACCTTCGTTGGGTTTCTTCCTCATTACATGATGGCCCTCATTTACTATTCACAGGTTCATTTCAGGTGGTTACCTTTTACAGACAACAAAGGAGCCAATGCCCCTAATCACATCACAGAAGAAGGATATTAGCAAATGAAAAGGCAAAAGTGGTTGAGCCAGTTACACTGGTCCCTACAAGGTTTAGCATGGATTTTAGGAAGTTACAACAAGCATTTGCAGGGTGAGGGAGTTTTTAGCAAAAAGCAGCTTAGGTATATTGCAAATCTGATTACCCACGAGAGAACCTATCTGTGGGTGTGGGTCCTATGTATCTCCGAGTGGGAGCTGGGCCCACGCCACGCAGAAGGGTCTGCCACACTCTGGGTCTTACTTATGTGTATTATCCCTCACAGAACTCTGAAGCATTTGAACTGTGTGATCATTTCATTCAAGATAGCATTTCGATGACTAATTTATGCAAATGAACTTTAACTTTAAATAACTTAAATTATTTTAAAACTTTGAATTTAGTGGTTTTTCCCATATTTTATATTATTGGGACTATATAATTCTTATGAATATTTGAGATGCTATCTCATTAAATTTTAATTTAATGTCTTTGCCTTGCTGATGGTCACAATTTATGGTGTCATTATAATGATTCCTCCCCTTCAGTAAGAATGCCCTCTTGTAGACTTATTGGAATTCATTAATTTCCATACTGTTCACTGATACAATAAAATTGTCAAAATTACCAACATGATCCAGTAACAAGATTCAGGAAGAGTATGTTTTGTTCTCTTTCTTGACAGTATTTTAGGTTAACTTTTTTCTTTTTTGTGTAACATTGTAGAATGTGGCCTTTGATAACTTTCATGTATTTCAATCAACCAGAATTAATATTCTTCTTTTTATGCTCACATCATAGACGTGCTAGCTAACGGAAGCCCCTTCCGGGTTGGCACCTGTGCCCTTTGAAGAATGGCCCTGTGGTTTTGTAAAAATGTTTTGCTTTCTTCCACTAGTTGTTTTAGGCTCACAGTGTCCCTGCTCCAGATTTGAAACTAGCTGTTTCTTCAGATGAAGTTCAGGTTTCAGTAGGAGAAAAGAAAAGCATCAGAGATAATAATCTAATGATTTAAACACTAAGATAAATTATGGTAACTCATTATTTTCAGATCATATCAATGGACCAAACACAGGAAATAGATACATATTGATATTTGCTACTCAATTCTAACAACAGAGTATTTATATACTTTTTTAAATTCTGAAATTATATCTCTATTCCATGAAAATCTTACTTTTTGAGAAAATGAACAAAAGCACTTATCTAACAATCTTTAAATTTGTTTTCAAAATACCAATGCCAATAACACAAATAATAACACTCCTGAATGAAGTTCAATGTTTGCTATGTAGTCCTTTCTGTCCTTAAAATGCACCCCTCTAGACAGTGGCACACCAAGGTAGGGGTGGGGCGTCTGCCCTGTGGGAGGGACATCTTATCATCAGCATTGTTAGAACTGCTGGTGCAAAGTAATAATGTAAAAAGCAGTTGGCTGGCAACCGCAGCAGGGACGGGGCATAAAAGGGTTAAATGGTAATGGAAAAAACTAAATAATTTTTTAAGCAGATAGACTTTTAGTCACTCTTTTTATTGTTTCTAAACTTTTTAGACAATGCAGCCCCCATTGGCCGGAACCCAGGTCCTCTCACTTCCAAAGTCAGCACGCCTCACCCGCCATGTCCCTGAGACCAGGCACATGCTGTCACATTTCTTTATTCTGGAGTCATTCACAAATTCTCATTCAGTTTTGCCATCGAAGTTTCCCTGGTTAGTTCTTTCAATAGTTTCAGTTAATTTTCAATTTAAAGACATTGGCATTTGTACAGCGGGCAGCTTGAAGTTCTTAGAAGGTGATGGCTTGAAGCATCTGGTTAGTCTTGGTGGCATCGCTCACCTTGTAGAAGAGGACAAAGACCTCTCTCCTATTCCACCTTGAGAAGATAGGAAAACTCCAGTAGCTCAGAATCCAAAATTTTGTACATGAGTTTCATTTTACCACCATCTGGTTGATCTACAATGAGATAATGTATATTTATAAGTGCAAGATTTATATATTTCAGTTCTGGCTGGCACACAAAAAAGGAAAATCTGCTTCTTACTATTTAATTTCTACTGATATTAGAACCATCATATTTTCATATATTCAAATACATAGCAACTTTTCTAAATCTGGTACTGATATTAAAGCTTTTACACTTATCTTGCTCCCTTTTCAAAACCACAAGCTCTTTTTTTTCATACTGTGCAAAATTCCTTATCAACACAATATTCATGCTATGCATTGTTATAACAAAGTTTGTGGAGGAAAGATCCAAGTGATTTCATAGTCAGAGTTAGAGAAGCAAAGAATTACATGTAAATACAGGCTCTTGAGATTTTATCCAAATTCCTCTCTTGACTCTTACAAGAGAAGATATAATTTTAATTTATGTAACATATACACTATATATAAAATTATATAAATATATATGTATATATGAATCTTTATTTTAATTAAAGATAGCCCTATCAAAGACCTCAAATTTTTCAGATTAACTATAATGCTTCTTAAGTTCATACTTCTAAAATCTTATTTTAAAAAAGAAAACCTAGAGTCTATCACGATAAAAAAATGTAAAATAAATATTAGGGACATGTATTACTAGAATTTTATATATATCATGTAATTAGTGGTTGCTGCTAAAATCAATTCAGTTTTTCTACTTGTGACATAATTTATTACAGCATATTTCAATTATAAGTTTATACTTTATGAAATATTAATATAAAACTTTAGATATTTAGTTTTGAAATAGAAATCCATTTCCTTCATGGAATCAAAATATGACATCCCCAATATTCCTACTTCTGTTTTTGGTGGTAATGGCATTCAACTCTACAGGGTAAAAAACAGAAAAACCCACTAAACAGTATCATCTAAATTTAGGGCAAAGAATTTACTTTTGCAGTTTTTGCGTGCAATAATGTTGTTTAATCAATTTGCGACATTTAAAAACAAAGATGGTTCATTAATTATGAAGGGAAGGACAGTGGGGTTGATTTCTGACTTTCTAGAGCCACAGCTTTTGCAGATGGTAAAAATTTGAAGTTCCCACTTTTTCTTTCTTTCTGCTTTAGTTTCCTATTTATCCCTTAGCCTGGGCACTGCTTTTTCACCCCAAAGTTGTGGGGTTCTTTTTATTTTAAATCCATGAGACCAGGTGAAAGAATTACTATTTTAAATATAGTTTTTAGCCTTAAATATATAACATTGCTGGCTAGAAACACTTTAATACCTGCTAGCCAAATAGCCTAACATGAACTCCTTTCATTTTATAATGTTACCAATGGAGACTTCAAGTTTCAACTATTTTCTAACTGTTTCATTATTGAGACCCTGAAATCTAAAGATACCAGTTTTAATTCAATAGATGTATGTTTGTATCAAACTCAAAACTCCAAAATCCTGTTGGAGAGTTGCTTCTCATACGATGTGCTTGAATTTCAATGTATTTCAAGCTTTGTTCTGTGGGAGAGGATTCTTTGCAATGCCAGCCACGCTTCCTCCTCTGTCCTTTTGTAACCAGGCTTATTCTGAGGAAAGAGTTACTCTAATTTGATTTATTTCTAATTATCTTAAATTTAAGGTTTAGCTGGTAGACTTATAAATTCAGTAAAAGTAAAGACTTTTTTCCTGGAGAGGCATCATACATTTTCTAAGTTTACTGTTGAGAGGTGCTGTGCGCTCTGGAGGATCCAACACTGGTGATAGCACCTTCACCAAGGACCCAACATTCTGCTTCACCAATGTCAGATCCTTGGACACTGGTGAAGCAGAGGGTAAGATTCTCCGTGAGCAGGTTTCTGCTCTTCTGCAGGGTTTTTACGGGTCTCAGAGCAGGCCTCTGCCTGATGTTCCTTTCTCTTCTTTTTCTTTTCTTTCCCTTCCCTTCCGTTTCCTTTCCTTACCCTCTCTTTTTCCTCTGACTCCCCTTCCTCTCTCCTTCCTTTCATCTGTCCTTCTTTCTCTTCTTTTCCCCTTTGAGTTCTTCATTCACTTTCAACCTCTGCTGAACTCTGATGAAGACAATTAAGAATATGTCTTTTTACAGATGGCCAATAGATGTGTGAAAAGGTGCTCAATGTCACTAATTGAGTGCAAATTAAAACAACAATGAGATATCACCTCATCCCTGCCAGAATGACTATCATCAATAAATCAACAAACAACAAAGTATTGGGGATGGTGCAGAGAAAAGGGGACCTGAGTTCACTGTTGAGGGAAACCCGAGTTCAGCTACTATAGAAAACAGTATGGGGGCTCCTCAAAAAATTAAAAGTGCAACTGCTTTATGACTCAGTGATTCCACATCTGGGTATACAGACAAAGAAATCCAAAACACTGATTCAAAAGAGCATATGCTACCCTGTGTTCATTACCATGTTATTTACAACAGCCAAGAAGAGGATGCAACCCAAGTGCCCATCAGTATATGAGTGGATAAAAATTGGTGGTACATACATACAATGGAATATATCTTGGCCATAAAAACAATAAAATTGTACCATTTGTGATAGTATGAATGGATCTAGAAAGTATTATGCTAAGTGAAATAAGTCAGTCAGAGAAAGACAAATCCATGTGATTTTTACTTATATGTGGAATGTAAAGAACAAGATGAACAAACAGAATTGAAACAGATTAATACATAGAGAACAGACTGATGGTTCTGAGGGGAGGGGTTTGGGGGACTGGGTGAGAAAGGTAAAGATAGTAAGAAGTACAAATTGATAGTTACAAAATAGTCATGGGATTATAATTATAAAGTACATCATAGGTAATATAGTAAAAAATAAAGTATTTTCCTCTTTATTTCTAGTATCCACCAGGTACCACAGATAGTTAATCTCTGATGCCAGGTGGGTACTGGAAATATTGGGGAGAATGTTTTGTAAAGTACATGATTTTCTAACCACTATGCTGTACACTTGAAACTAATACAAGATAATATTGAATGTAGACTGTAATTAAAAATAAGATTAAAAAAAGAATGTCTTGTGTAAGTTTTAGCCTCCAGCAGACTCAAATGACTTCAGGATTGAAGGTTTTCAACTTTTTTCTTGGAGGTTTGATAACACCAAGGGCCATGAGAGTTAATTATGGGTGTTCCTAATCTTATAATTCCATATTTTAAAGTTTGGGGACCACAAAAGTGCAACATGATTTGAGTTTCTCTTCTAATTCTTGAACTTATTGAGCCCATGTATGATACATTCCTCGAGGCTGAGGAAGTCAAAATACATGGGATACAAAATACAGGATACACGATTTTTTAAATAGCATCATAAAAGAAAATATTCAGTGTAGGTTCAGTGGTACAGAAAGCAGATGAAAAGACAGGCAAGCTCCATTTGCTTTCGTTCCTAAAATGGCAACATGTTTCTGAACTCAGATGAGTTCAGGATGAAGCCTGCCCATAGCTGGAAGGATGAAAAAGTATGTAAGGAAGGGGACAAAAAGACAGCAGTGGATCTTACCTGTGCATTTTGCACAAGATGAAAATTCATGTTATTGGGGATGGGGCTGATCTACACTCACACACACACGGTAACCTCTCTGCAAAGAATAAAATTGCAGAGATAAACTGGAGTAAACTTCTCAGAATATAACTGGATCATTGGATTAAAATCTCCCCACAATGCTCCTGATTGTCCATTTTCAGAGAGTTTGAGAGAAGAAGGATTACATCCATGAGGCCTTTCACTTTGTGGTTTAAGGTTAGTAAAACACATCCAATGGATGGCAGAAGCATTGAGAGAAGCCAGGTAGCAGATAAGTCCCAGAGGAGACTATGAAAGAAAAGTGATGATAGAAGCAGAAAGTGGAGAGTTTCCTGATGATTTAGACCCTAAACCAAAGCCAAGGACTTTGTCATTCCAGTACACTGGGGAAAAGGGCTGTTTGTATATGAGAGGACAGGAACTCCGAGATTAGTGAACCTGGGGTCCCAGCAGTTCTGCTATTGGGCCTCCGACCAAACATTACCCATGCAAGAAGTACTTTCCTTTGTAACTTTAGAATTTGCCCATATTGGCAAGTGGCAGAGACCCACACCAAGGACAAATGTAGAAAGAACTGGAGTCAGTAGCCTGCTCAGGTCTTCAGCAAGCAGGCAACACAGTGTCTACCTTTAGGAAAATAACTCCAGCAGTTGCTGTCTCTACAGAGAAGTGACATCTAGCAATAGGAACTACTCCAGCTCTCCAGAAATCCACCTCCAGCAACCTCAGTGGGGGAAGGCCACTGTGCAGAAACACTAATACACATGTTCAGGCTGGGAGCTGATGTGTAGGAGCGTCTGTGGGTGGCAGCAGGTGAATGACATGAACAAATATAAGAAAACCTGCAGGACTCCTTCATATATCACGTGGGACCCAAGGAAAGTGACTGGATCCTATGAATTTGCCACGAGGCATCTAAAGTTGTAGAACTGTGGCCTTTCGTTGACTACTTCAGTTGGTACAGTCTAGGATATTGTACAAATGCAAAATTTTTGGTAACTTGACTTCTTGCTGGAAGAATTATGACTAATGTAAATAAATATTTACATGACTTCTTCCCCTCATAATTATTGCCAGCCAATTCCACCTCGTCAACTAAACACTGCCCCGAAAAAAATTATATATTACTATACTAATTAGGCTTCAAATTTTTCTAATTATAACATTCACAGCCACAGAACTTATCATATTTTATATTTTATTTGAAGCCACACTACTTCCAACGTTAATTATCATTACACGGTGAGGAAACCAAACGGGGCATTTACCATTTTTATAAGTATTTTATGAAATGATTTTTGGCTGTAACATGGTAGTCTATCATATGGATATAAAACAATTCATTTAATCTTCCATATTTGGAAATTTAAGATTGTTTCTATGTTTTCAAATTTAAGTAGTCCCATCACAAATCCATTTATAGGCATATCTTTGTAGATATACCTTTGTATAAATCCCAATAATTTGCCAATTTGAATTTTTATAGCATTTTTCATTATATCAAGTTTCTATAGCTTACAAATGATAATCTTAATGTTGATTTTTTTTTATTTTCTGTATTTTAAAAATTCCCTTTTTCTTTAGTAAGCACTATCTTTTTCAAAAGCATAAAAATAAAAAGGAGAAAAAACACAAAATTGTTTACTTGAATCAATGCTCAGTTGCATGATTTAATTCATAACATATCTATGATACTAAAACCTATTTTCTCATTAGCATTTGACACTGATAATTAAACTAATTTTAACAAGCTTAAGAAGAGTGTTTTTTTTCCTCTGAAGATCCTTCTGATTTTCACTTATCAGAAGATGTCTCTCCTTCAAGACAGATGAGTATCAGGTTCAGAGCCAGCTATTCTCATCATGTTCCAAAGAGAATTTCAGGTAGTCTCTTTGTTATTGTGACAATGTCCAGATATTTCAATACATTTATACTCACTGCGACAGAGACAACCTTATCTACTGTATGAATTGGTAGTCATACCACAATAGGAATGTAACTTTTCTATAAAAAGAAGACATTTTTTCTAAACCATTTTGGAAGTAAATTAAATATTAAAATTCATGCCCAGATTTTTTTTCTCATAAATCTGTCAACTTTTCCTTACCTTAAAAGTAACTTATGTGAGACTAGAAAAAAATCAAAGCTAGAGAAAGAAGCACCTAGCCAAGAATTCTGAATTGGAAGAACACTTTTCTATGTGGCTGCAAACTGCCTAGCTGATAGGGAGACTATTGTACCATGTACTGGGCTCTTAAAATAGATTACTTAGTTCTCTTAAAAGCTTTGTGAGGGAGGTTATTATTATTACAGATAAAGAAACTAGGGCTTAGAAATCTTCAGAGCTTTGTCCAATATCACATGGCAAGTTGTAGACACCTGTAGGACTGTAGAACCGGTGTACGTACAACCGAACCCACTGCTTTCCAACAAAACACGGCTATGAATTTGGAACAATTGGCTTGTCAGAGTAGACCTGCCTCATACCATGTGGCTCAAGCTCTTTTTAGTGAAAGCCTTAGGGGCCTGGGAGAGTAAGTGTAATTATTTGTACACAATTCATATAGTCCCAAAATAATAGTAACATTAATTAAATTAGAAACTATTGAACATGTATACATGGAATATTCTCTCAATTTGCTTTCTGGGTATAAGCAAATTATGTTTACATTATATTAAGAGACTGCCTTGAATTACATTGCAAAAGGGAAGAGCCCCTTTTGGCATTTAAACTAAGACTCGGCTGAGGGTGGCGGGTGCTGCCCACAGTCTCTGTTTCTGGGTTTGACAACAGCCCTTTGCTCTGTTCTTCTCCAAGCACCAGGCTTTCCGTGCCCTCTTGACTTCATTAATTCTGTCCTGCTGTCTTGTACACCTGTGGCCAGACATCATTTCCAAAGAATCAATTTTTTTCTTTTAGAAATCCATGTTTATTAACTCCTTCCCCAACAGGTGGTCCAGCATGGTCCTTGTCCTATGTGAAGCTGCTCAAAGAGCTCCAGATCCATTTGACTCAGCACAGCAGGTCAGGGGGTGGGGCAGAGGCATGAGCTGTTTATTAGAAAGAAATGTGAATGTACCAAGGTAAAGATTTACCCTGGTACTGAATTAATAAAATTAGTAAGCATTAATATATTACTTAATTGATACAACAGATTACTGAATCATTTAAATTAGCAGAGGTCTGCTATATCTTTCACTTGCCTAATTCTGACAAGTGTGCCTGACATTTTGCCTTACTAAAGAGATCTGTCTCCAGGAAATAAAATTATGTGGGAAACTGAACTTATAAAGCACATGCTACTAATAATATCATCTGAACTGTATTACTAGATGTGACAGATCTGACATTTGCTGACAGATACAAATTGACTTAATTAAGTATTAATAGTAATAAATTGAGGCAGGAGTTAAATATGTGGTCTAATGTGACTTTCCTATCAATAAAAATCTGTGATCTTGCTGCACTTGAAGATAAATACCTATTGCTTAGGACAGTGTAGTAACTACTTCATAATGAGACCTACCTGTCATCTGAGAGCAGTGACTTTAAGCATGTGTGATGGTCATTTACATAGTTCAGTGGTTTGTCCACACACTTCACATTGGACTAGTCATTTTAAGAATACAGGGAATAGTCACAGAGTTTATAGAGAAAGAGAGAAGGACTCTTTAATTCTGATGAAACAATACTGACACTGAAGTGTGCTCTACTGTGTAACACAGAGTATAAATGCTCTAGACCCAGGGGCCACAGGCCTGTGGTCTTGCAGGCAAACTCGGCCTGTAGACATGATGACATACTGTGTTTGGCCCATAGCATCTTAAACATAGGGACATTTCGCACACACAAAAAAATCTGGATTTCTAATTACATTTTGGAAAATTAAACAACAGTGGACATTCCCACACAGCAAGTGTTGGTTTGATCTGAGCAGAAGCTGTTCTGTTTGGGTGCAATACGCCCACTCAAGTCTGCCATGGTCTCTATCCTAGCCTGCTCTACTCATCTGCATGAACTGCCTGGCCCCTGTAGGTATTTGAGGGGTTTTTTTTTTTTTTTTTTTTGTTGTTGTTGCTTTTTGTAGCCTGGCCAAGAAGCATCTTCAGATGCACCTTCATTAAAATTTATTTTCATTAAAATGTATAGGCATTTAACTCACATATTAATTAAAATGCCTTCTACCTGAATTGAAATATTGCAGTATCAACACATTTAATAAAACAATTTATACACAGAGAAGGTTTTATTCTCATTTTGGAAGCTCTGTTTTAGACACTCCAAGCAACATCAGATATGAAAGCAGAAAGGAATGAAGGGAAATGAAGAAAAATTACTCCAAGAATGCTTCAGGAAGAAGGGGGTTTAATTTGGGGAATTAAAGGTGGATTCAGAAGGACTTGGGATAGTCAAAAGAGGGAAAGGAAGGTTCTTAGGAAGGGAAAATAGGTGAGTGAGGCATCAAGGGGTGAGTGATGGTGGTAGCCTGGACTTCAAAGATTTGGGTGGACAAATAGATTAATGTTGCACATGAAGAGATTAAAATTTATTTGTGTTTAGTGGATGATAATTTTAAAACTATAATTCTTCTCTAAGGGATAATGGATATTAAGATAAGACTCGGAAAAATAAAATTTTAAATATTTTGAGTTGTAAGAGACTTTAGTGATTAATCTAACTCTCTTCCTTTCCTAACCTGTTGGTCAGGAAACTGAGGCCCAGTGGATGCAAGTGATGGAATGAACCAATAAAGAATGGTTCTTTTTTAAAAATGCAAAAGCTTCCATCCACTTGCAGGAGTTTGAGTAAATTAGCTCCCATGAAAGACCTGTTCTGATTCTCTGCAAGCTCACACATGCACTAGTCAGTCAGTCAAGAATTTCTGAGAATTAGTCCCTCTCATGCTGCTCCCATTGGAAGACAAAAATAATCCATCTCTAGAGTGACAGTGGGGGATATGCTTATGAGACCTCAAAGAGGTTGTCAGGTGACAAGATCATAGAGTCTTTCATAAGACTCAAAACAAAAGTTTCAGAAGCCATTACCCCTAAGCAAGTCTCAGGTTAAGCAGTGTGCATCTACACAAGGCTGAGTCAAGGACCTGCTCCATTTGTAGCCTGACTGAGAAGCATCCTCTTCATTAAAATTTATAGGCATTTTAACCCACGTGTTAACTAAAATGCCTTCTACCTGAATTGAAATATTGTAGTATCAATACATCTAATAAAACAATTTACACACAAAGAAGATTTTATTCTTTCATTTTGGAAGCTCTGCCTCTAAATTTTAATGCCTTGACTGGATGTTGGCCAGTGTTTTGTTTGTTCCTGTGTCCCCAGTGCCCTCAGTACCTGGCACACAGTAGGTACTAAATAAATGTACTTTAAATACAGTTGATGAATTACTGAACTTTTAAAGAAAGGTTTGCTTTCCTATCTAGAACACTGATCCTGCCAATAATTTTCATCCACGTCAGAGAGGAATGATATATATGTTGAAAAAAAATCTAAGCATTTTGCAAAACAAACGCATCCCACTATCATCCTCTTGAGATTTGTCCCACAGCATAGAGACTTTCAAGTTGAAGGGGATGAAGGAAAAGAAGTCAATTAGCCTTTAAAAAATATGACCAACTAACTCAGTGTATCAGAGAATCTTAATAATGGTCATCAATCACTTATGACAAATTCAAACCACATTTACTTTCAGCAGGTAACTTTGCGCCAGGAATGCATCCCGCATTCTCTTTTATTTATGATAAAACAAAAATGGCATTACACTTTGTCAAGGAAGAATGCTTTAAGTGATGCTTTAAAATATATATACACTGTTCTTGAAACAACTCCTTCCTGATTTACGATTATAGATGCCACTGTGCACATGCAGTAGTAGTTGATATGAAAAGGAATGTGGTCAGCCACCATGTGAGTTAGGATTGATGCATCTCCCTTTAGACTAGAAGTCTTAATATCTTACCCATTCCCAGTTTTTCCTAAGCAAACACCAATTTTTTCACCTTTTAAGACATTAGTACTGATGTACAGATGAAATAAAATTCAGATGCCTCAAGATCTATGGTCTTAACATACTTTAATTATACGTGCTGTACTAGGAGACTACTGTTCTGTAGTAACTTTTAAGGAATTGTGCTTTCTGTCTGGCATTATTGTCCAGCATTTAAAGTCACATACATTTGGGCTGGCCATATTTTGACTTCACAGGCTAGGCGGGCCTTGCACCACTCAGGCACTAGCGATTTGATTTCCATTAGAGTATACTCTGTGTGCGTACTCCTCTACTCTGTGCATGCACACGTGTACTCTTGCATATTTATAACTTTGAAAGTGATTTCATTGGAGATAATCATTATTCTTCTGCTTTCGACACAGAAAATCATTTCTTATAACATGCACAAGGCCAAAAGGAGTGAAAAAAGGAGGAAGTGCATCTCTATATCATTTCAGGATGCTTCTAGATTTATACTAATTCAGACTACAAAGAGTACAAATGTTTCCAAAATGGTTAGTGTTCCTCAACTTCTAATGTAACTGATAGACAAACTCTGCCCTGGCAAATGCTGATTTCATCTATCACAAGCTAGATGAAGACTGGGAGAAAACAATACAACTATTTAGTGGTTTTCAGCCTGTGCCTTATGTAAGACCAGATACTGGTTTGAAAGTTTTGGTTTCAATTTAAATCAATTTAGCTGAATCAGCTCACATTATTTTGTGTACTCATTGCCCTCCAGTTAGTCATAGTGCAGATTCCACCAACTGGGAATGGCTGGTCCTCCATCCCGGTGCTTTGAGAGTAAAGATCCTGTCTTAATCTGATACTTTGATTAATACTTGACATGCAGCTGGCAGAATTATGTTTCTTTTATTAGCTGTGTGCCGTTGGACAGCTCAGTAATCAGTCTGGAAAGAGTTTTTCTTATCTGTAAAATAAGAGAATTGAACTAGAGAGCTAACTGCAAACCATTCTGGAAAATGAGAGAAGAAAAGAAGAGAGGTATGAAGAAGCAGATATGGCTCTGGTTTTCTTCTCACTGTGAATGACCTCTTATTCACTTTGCAAATTGAGTTTTTGGATGATGAAAGAATCCCCAAATTTATACAAATCTGGAAATCTCTGGGCTAGATGATCAGCAAGCCTTTTTTTAGTGTTAACTTATTTTTGTGATATTATTTTAGAGCATCTTTATGATCTGTAGATTCTACAAGAAATACAGAAAAATAAAAGCATTCTGGTGGTGGGATTATACCAGGTTTTAATTATTTTTTCTGTATTTTCTACAGCATGCATACCTTGTAATCATTTTAAAGTGATTATTTTTATAAAAAGTACTAAAACAAATATATCCAATGTAACAGTTAAGAAAAATCTATGGGTTTAAAAAAACTTTTTATTGAATTATATAGGGTCCAGCACAAATAACACCCTGTTTTTATTATAAAATTATTACAAAATCATATGCATGTAATTCTGTAACATAACAATATCATAGTCCAGCACACCATATGATATTTTAGGTGAAATGTTCAAATTGCTGTCCATCTCATGCAAGACATTCACGCACCCTACCAACCACACTCAAGCAGGCATTACTTCTGCCAGACCATGTGTGTATATATATATAATATATATTAAATATATATGCTTATGGGAGAAAGACAGAGACAGAAAAGTATACAATTATGGGTTGATTTTTTCCAAGCACAGCATTTTAAACACATTTTATATATATTAGAACATGAATTATGATATTTCATGTTACTAAAATCACACGCAACTTATATTTGTTTCAAGTGCTTTCATTTTTAAAAATTATTTCAGCAGATATAGTTTATACTTGTCAAATATATAAATTAATGCTAAGATTTTAATACCAATTTAATTTTAGTGGTCCTTAGAAAACTGAATAAAAGAAAAATTACCATTGATATTAATTAGAAAATGAGAAATATTACATATAGTTGTTAAAAAAAAAAAAACACCTCTGTAACTTAAGACCAAGAAAATTCTTTCCACAGTCCAGTCTTCTAACTGTTCAAAAAACAATATGTAACATACACTTAATAATGTACTCAAATGCAACTGAATATTTTAAAAATTGCCTCTAATAAGCCATTTTCTCAAATCATTCTGGCTTTTAAAGTAATCACTATTCAAGCTCCGATGAGCAGTAGAGCCAAAAACCATTGTTTTAGTTTTTGCTGCTTTTAAAACCAGTTTGTTTTCCTGGAACCAGTCTGCCAAAGTCTTTTTGCAGTTCAGTAGTTAAGTGAGAAACAGATTTGCCATTAAAATGCACAGTCGTGCCATCTGCATAAAGATGTATAGAGCAGTAATGACATATCCATGTTAAATCATTAATAAAAAGAGAAAAGAGGAGCGGGCCCATGACTGACACTGTAGCTTAATAACTGGAAGGAGAAAGAGGGGAAGAGACAGCCCTGTGAACAGTAACAGATTGATGTCTGTCGGAGCCATTTCTTATCTTTTGACAGCATTTGGGCCAGAGCCCATGCTCTCTACCTTCTGTAGGCAGAGCCTGTGGTTCACTAGGCCAAAGCAGTTTGAGAAATTAATAAAAAAAAAAACAGCACTTAATTCAGAATTCCTCTCCAAGACATGCATTCATTAATATTAGTTTGTCATGGAGTGACATGCGAAGCGTTGGCAAACTCTCTAAAAGGCTTCTCATACGTGGAACTCACATGATTCCCTCTTTGGCATCTTTGAGCCTTCTAAATACTTATTATCAGAATTAACCACTGATGCAGCCTTTACTGCATGGTTTCTAATTTTATTTGTGTGGGGGAGATGGAGTTTCTGAGGATGCTAAAGCAAGTCATGAATTAAATAATTCGTACTGAATATAAATTTCAAATTTAGGAAAACTCTTTGTGAAGAAAAGATGGAATGAATAAATAAATTCTACCAGGGCAAAGTTATATCTTTGATTCTCATTTTTTTGGTGCCAAAGTCAGTGAATAATATTTACTTCGATATAAAGTGTGATGTTACAAACGAAATTGTTGCTATGTTCTGCCTGGCCCTTAGGAACTAACAATTTAAAAGGAACTCTTAACCCATAAGAAACATTTATAATCCCGGCATGAAAAATATATAAAGGAATTCATAATTAATTTTGGCTGGTCAATATATGCAAATCTATAGGCGTCCTGAATTGATGAGGGTAAACAGATTCAAGTGGAATTAGTCTAGGAAGGTTTTTAAAAAGACATAAATTTGGGAAAATGCCAAAGTCTTTTTTTGATAGTCTAAACCCACCTTATACTACGGACATCAGTCATAGGTTGCATAGTTCAACGTTCTGTGAGATGAATAGCTGGATAAAATGTCCTTTGTCCTATCACTGCGAACATTTCGTCTGTGACATAAATATACACATGCTACAAGGATGACCACAGCTTCGTGGGGCAAGGGACTAAGTGCTAGTCTCCCTTGTACATTAACTAGTTGAGTAATAATAAGCAAGTCAGCCTCCCTATACTAAGTTCCCTCCTGTAAATTTAGATCTCTTTTAGTTCTTCCATTCTAGAATTCTGTTATGTTAATGACCATCTTATAGTTGTGAGTTGTGTATGTGACAAAACCTTTCCTTGATGATGCTAAGAGCTTTATAAATACCTGTTAGTGGGCTCCACGAATGTGCAAAGCACAAGTATCAATAAAAAGAAATAACCAGGCTTTCCTTCCCTACTGTTTGCTCCGAGGGAGCCCAGTTACGGGCCAGGAGCTGTGCTTGGCATGGAAACACCAAGAGGAGCAAATCAATACCAGTGCCTGCATTATGGAGCTTTCAGTTTAGTGGGAGACTATAAATAATTGAGGGAAGAAATAAATGTATAATTGCTAATTATATTAACTGATTTGAGAAAAGGTACAATGTGCTACAAGTTGTTTACCATGATCTGGGGTCTCAGGGAAGCCCTTAGTGAGAATAAATTTTTTTAACTGAGGTATAATTAAAATATAACAATACATAAGTTTCAGGCATACATCATAATAATTTGATACTTGTGTATATTGTGAAATGATCCCTACAATAAATCTAGTTAACATCCATCACCGCACATAGTTATAATTTTTTCCTTGTGGTGAAAACTTTTAAGGTCTAGTTTTCATAGCAGCTTTCAAATATGCAATGCGGTGTGAGTAGCTATAGCCACCATGCTTAACAATACATCCTCATGACTTATTTCTTTTATACCTAAAAGTTTATACCTTGTGACCCCTGCTCCATTCATTTTGCCCACACCCTGTTCCCTAACTCTGGCAACCACTATGTTTGCTGTATCTATGAGCTTGGTTTTTGTTGTTTTGGTTTGTTTGTCTGTCTGTTTTGTTTTTTAGATTCCACATGTAGGTGATATCATTATAGCGTTCATCTTTCTCTGTCTGACTTATTTCATTAATCATGTCAAGTTCTAATCGTAGTGTCACAAATGACAAGACTTCATTTTTTAAGGCTGAGTAATATTCCAATAGAATAATATTTTGATAGAATATATATAAATATATACAACACATTTTATTTATCTATTATTCATCTATCTGTTGATACTTAGGGAGTTTCCATATCTTGGCTGTTATAAAAATGCTCAACAAACATGGGTGTGACTATATCTTATGAGTCAGTGTTTTCTTTTTCTTTGAGTAAATATGCAAAAGTAGAATTGCTGGATTATATGGTAATTCTGTTTTAAATTTTTGAGGAACTTCCATACTGTTTTCCGCCATGGCTGCACCATTTTCCATTCCCACCAGCAGAGCACAAATGGTCCCTTTTCTCCACATCCTTTCCAACACTTGTTATTATTTGTGTTTTTGATAGTGGCCATTCTAACTGGTGTGTGGTAATACTGCATTACGGTTTTGATTTGCATTTCTTTGATGATTAGTGATATTAAGAATCTTTTCATGTCCCTGATGGCTATCTGTATGTTCTGTTTGGGAAAATGTCTACTCAGGTCCTCTATCCATTTTTTAATTTATTAATTGTTTTGCTACTGAGTTGTATGTATGAGTCCTTTGAACTGAGATGTATACTACAGTGTATGTAGAATGCATAGTGTATGTTCGTATATAGACTATAAGTAAGAGCTAACTGGGTGTTGGGATATGGGGTAGAAAGAGGATGCCAAAGTATGCAAGGCAAAGAGAACAGTAAGTGCAAAGCCCCATACACACTGGAGAAATTGAAAGAAGGCTCATGTTACTTCCCAAGGAATAGCAGAAGTTGGAGAGTTAGGTAAGAGCCACACCATGCAAGGGCTTACCAGCTAGAGTATAAATGCCATTTTGATTAGCAGCTGAGAAAGTGTTCTAAGAAAAATTCCTAGGGATTTATAGAACACCATTCCACCTCTGTGATGGAAATGGTGTGCATTACCTTAGACGTTGTGTTGGATTCATTTCCACCAAGTAGCCTCTCTAATAAAGGAGCTGCCTGCTTGGCCACATGTAGAATGATCAGAGAGTTCTCTGATTACTATGAACACAGTGAACCTCATAGTAAAACATAGGAGTCTGAGGCTCCACAATGCCTACACGAGTTGCCTTTTCTGGGAATAAAAAGCATACAAATCAACAAAATCTGCTGGTCAGAGTGATTCTAAATTATTGAATTGCCTGTCCCTTATTATTTTCTTCGATAGAGGATGCAGACCCCAAACACATTCCCTGAACTGCCTGCAGGTTATGCATTCTGCAACACACTCGATCGTGCTGGCCACAGTGTGGTCTGCAGGCCAGTGGCATCCGGAGAGCATGCGAGAGACGCAGTCTCAGGTCCCAGCCAGACCCACTGAGTCTGTGTTTTTTCAAGACCTTCAAGGTGGTTTCAGTGCATGTTAATGTTTGAGAAATGCTGCTTTAGGTCCTGGGCAAAGAAATTCAAAATAATATATAAACTTTAGCATTGAGAGTAAATTTAAAATTAGCTTTCTTGTTGCTAATTATCGTTTTAATGTAAAATGTCCTTAACACTTTTATAATTCAATTTTAATTATTGTTATGGAAAGTGTTTCACTAGGAGACAATTACTCTAGGCATGGTGCCAACAGTTTCAAGGTTTAAAATTTACTCAAAACACTGCAAAATATTTTGAGCATAAACATATTTCCTTGTAGGGCAGAAATAGCCATGCTAAATATCAATGATCAATTAACGAAATTCCCTGTAAGAATTGTTCACAATGGTTAAAGGCAAACCAACAATTCAGTGGCATGTTCTTTGTATGAAAATCATTGTTAAGTAAGTGCTTAGCTCTTCAGACCTTTACAGTCAAAATCTAGAACTGTTTACAGGATTCATGTTTGAAATTTCCAAGAATATTTGGACTTATTTGGAGCTCAAGTTTATATAATAAAAACACATTCTTAACAATCTATTTAACTAAATTTGGAGCTCCAAGCTCTCGATGGGTGTATGAATCACGGGAGCCTCGCCAGATGTTTTGGAGTGTGGAATTCAAACTGCATTAGCAGCATGGCATGTCATGAAGTTTGATGCAAAACATTTCTTCTCTCTTTCCAAAAAGTGTTGTTTAGTTTCTATTGTAAGGCATGAACTATGGTGACAGTTCATAGCTCTAGGGAAACATCTAAAATCCATAAGTAGTATCCACCCAGACAGTGGAAATATGAGGCAATTATCTACACAATCAATGTCACATAAAAGCCTGCCCACTCAGCCATGTACCAAGTCCAAAAGCTGTGTTTACCTGGTAGGTTTATTTCACTATTTTATGCCTAACATTCTGTAGGAGATCTTTTGTCTCTGTTCTATTCTTGCCCCTTTCACCCTCAGCAGATGACCTTTATTCTCTACAAAGAAGATACAAAGAATTAGAAAAAAAAAAAAAAAACCATTCTGAAAAGGCCCCTAATTTCACCAATAGAGTGATTAGAACCTCTGTTTCTCTGGGCTATTACTGTACCTTGATACCTTTTTTCTTATCCATTTTCTCTGAATCTTTCCCCTCCCTTTTCAAATTTGTCTCAGTATTTAATTACATCAAATTTGATACAAAGAGTGGGCTTGCTCGAATGTGTAAGGTGAAGGCTTTACTCTCAAACATATAAAAACAAATTAAACACACCCAATTATCTCCTCTCAACCCTGTTTTCCCTTGATGTCATTTGTCTTTGTCCCTCCTTCTTCTCTTATAATCAGGGTTCTTGAAAGTGATATTCACACTTTTTCAATCCCTGTTGGCTCCTGAACCTGTACTTTCTCAACTGTAATAGTTGGTGGCAACACTACCAATTACCAACTTCCGGCAGGTTTAAGAGTTAGTTGTCCATTCCTCATTGCACTCAACCTCTCTGCCACATAGCATACATAGCCTTTTACCTCCTTGAAATTCTGTTTCCTCCCAAGTCCTTTATGTTTCCATTCCAGCCACATCTCCAGAATTGGACTTCTCCCTCTATTTTCCTTCCCACCCACTAACTCAGAGTCTGATTTTTTTTTTACCTCCTATTGTATTTTTTGCCCCTACTGACCTATTGACCCTTTTCACAAACTGAGAAGTATAGTCCTTTAAAATAAAAAACAAAAGAGATTCCTCTTCTGAAAGTCTCCTGAGGCCCCATTACTTATGAACAAAGCTGCCTCCTTTATTTGAATTATCACAAATGCTGATTTTAAATATCAAAATGCTTTGGTCAGTATAAGTCACATCTAAGCAGAAAAGTTGTGAAAATAAAAATATATAATGATAATACCTAGCATTTACTAAGTGTTTCTATATTTTAGGCATAGTGCTAATTGATTTAAATGCATATTTTAATTTAAATCTGGCAATAATCCTATGAGATGTTTTCATCACTCCCCTTATTTACAGACAACAAGAATGGAGGTAATAAGTAGTTGAAGGTCACACAGAGAGTATGTGGTAGATCTAACATATGACCATAGAGAGGCATAATTTTAGATTTCATGCCCTTAGCCAGATTCTACATGGCCTTGTGATTTGGTGTGCTCAGTCACCATAAAGTAGCATTACCAGCAGAATCACCCTTAGACCAAAGGAAGAAGAGCCCTCACCTAGGTGACAGCCCAGACCCTGTTCTGACCCTTTGCCACAAGAGTCAGGTGGCAAAGAGTCTGTTTTCCAAAGGGGGCATGCCACCTAAAACACCTGTCCTCTCCTCTGTGTGCTTGTAGTACCTGAAGCTGGAATGGCCTTCCCAAAAGGCTCACTGCCTTTCAAGGGCATGCACAGGCCTCTCAACTGGGTCTGTTCTCCTGAGCGAAGACCATGCTGTCAGAGTCCATACCTCTGGCTCTGCCCAGGTGTTGCCAAGGTGCAAGGTGTGGTGTTAACAAAAGTGTACTGGAGACCTTCTGAAGTGGGACAGAGCTGGGGATGTCAAGAGAAGGGGAACAGATAGCAAACCAGGGGTTGGTGCTAGGTTCTCTCTGCTCTGCCACATTCTAGCAGAGAAATCCAAGAAGTCTGAAGATCCTAAAACCTGGCCTTCCAGGTAGTAGAAAAGTAAAAATTTCCAGGACGACAGTAGATTTTTTATTTTACATTTGCTTGAGCTTGATAGAAAATATTTAGACACATGGTGTTTGGGCCTTAGTTTTCTGCTTGAGCCATGCTCTGCAATTATTATGAGAGGGCCTTGATTTTTTTTTTCCATTTAAAGTTACAGGAGACTAAACATCACAGAGTGTTTTTTTCCCTATCTACCACAATATTATGTATTTGAGAACAGTATTTGTTTAAGTTTAGTATGTACAAGAATCACCTGGAGCAATGATTTTCACAGTTTGATGTGCATAGGAATCACCTGGGAGTCTTGTTAAACTGCAGGAACTGATTCGGCACGTTGCAGGTGGGGCCAGAGAGTCTGTATTTCCCACAAGTTCCCAGGTGATGCAGATCCTGTCAGTCTTTGGAACACATTTTGAGCATCATGGACCCATAGTTATTTGTTTAAAATGCAAATTCTTGGGCATCACTCTCAGAAATTCTGACTAAGAAGATCTAAATGGGACCCAGATGGTAAGGAAAACAGGCCTTTTTAAGAAGCAACCCAGGTGGTGTTGGGAAGGAGGCCCATAGTCCGCATTTTAGAACAAAGGCTTCTGAACATGCCTCTCAAACTTCGCTGCGGATATGGATCACTGGGGATCTTGTGAAAATGCAGATTCAGAGTCAGTCAGAGGCTGCATTTCTGACAGGCTTCCCGCTGATGCTCATGCTGCAGGCCGACCAACCACACCAAGGTGTAAGACTCCAGGAGAGCATCTTGGGTTTTCGTTCTTTGGCCATTTTGAATATAATTTATTTAATTGGGAGGTTAAGAGTGAGAAGGTGATTTGGGGTATGATGTCTATGGGCAATGTCCTCAGTCCTTTCCTTCACAAGTTTCATATGAATAATCTTCAGAGCCTAATACGACCCCAAATTTGCTGGTCGCCTCTTTCCTGAGCTTTTGCTAAGGTTTGAAATTCCTGATGTCAGTAATAACTGGGCCAATACTGTTTGTAGGTATTTTCCAAGAAGCATCTGTGGGTTATCCACCTGTTTGAATAGACATTAGGCATTGCAGACATTGGTACCAAAAAAGGATATTTGACTTAACAACTGAGGAAATGGAGCTCCCATCTTAGGGCCTACTGGGTGATATGGAACCCCATGAGTGCTCAGTGTTATATTGGCAAAGGTTGTTCATCGCAGGAATCGGGGAGGTACAGAGACTAACACAGATGCTGTAGTTTCTTTGGCTAATCCATTTTACATCCTGAATCATGATCTGTGGCTGGAGGAAGTGGCCTATCCTCATTCACAGAGCTAGTTCTAGTATTTGTGAAAAAATTAGTGACAGGCAGCGTTCATTCATGGGACTGTTCGTAAAGGTGAATTAAGGTAATTCAAGAGGTTGTTAACAGTGAAGAGCCTGACTTTCTGCAGGGCCCAGAGATGCTGTTTTGCTGAGGTTTGGGGCACCCAGTCTGCGTTCAACATGCTCCTATGAAACAACAGATGCAAAGTCCTTAACACTGAACTAACTTCTTTAAAATTTGTTAGACTAAGTTTATTAATTGGGACATCTATTACAAACTGTGTAACACTTAATTGGTGCAGCAAAATTTAATATTTCCTTATATTTGCCTGCTTTTAAATACTGGGATGCACACAAAATATTTATTAAACATTAAAACAACAATCACACGAGCAGAGGACTTGCATGAAAAAAACTTTATAATTAAACAAATTCTTTAAGCTTGTAGGATACTTTTTTCAACAATAATCCATAAAGCAGTGAGGCTGATCTCTCCATTTATAAGAATATTAGTTTATTGAGATGACAGAATAATCAATCAATAAAGTATACTTGATTCCTAAGGGTATTACTTCAAAAAATTTGAAATGTCTTTATTGTTCAGTGACAAAAGACATGATTGTCTTTCATTCACATCACAGACATTTTGTGTATTTTAGCACCTGGAAACGAAAAATTGAGTCTTTCAAAGTTCTCTCCCCTAGGGTTATTAGCATGTGGCCCCAGGCTAGCAACATCAGCAAAGCTTGAGATTTTGTTTGAAATGCAAATTCTCAGGCTACATCCCTGACAAATCAGTTCAGCCCAGAAATCTGTGTTTTAAATAAGCCTTCCAATGATTCCAGCAGGTTCTCAAATTTGAGAACCACTCATTTATACCAGTCTCTTCTGATTCAAATTATTCAACAGATATTTCTTGTATCCTCAAAAGGAGGAAGCAGAGCCTTCGGTCCCGGACATATTTTAGTGGAGAAATTTGATCATGAGTATAGAATTACAAGATAATTTTAGAATTGCCTTCCATTAAAAAAAACTGAAAGTTTAAGTAAATTGATAAATTAAGGCTTTTAAAAATATACTTGTATTGATTATTACGGTTGTCCCATGTTTTTCTCCCCTTTATTCCCCTCTGCCCTGTACCCCCCACCATCATTACCCCACCTGAGTTCATGTCCATGGGTCATACATATAAATTATTTGGCTTCTCCATTTCCTATATTATTCTTAACCTCCCCCTGTCTATTTTGTGCCTATCATTTATGCTTCTTATTTCCTGTACCTTTTCCCCCCATTCTCCCTCTTTCACATCCTGGACTGGTAACCCTCCATATGATCTCTATTTCTATGAATCTGTTCCTGTTCTAGGTGTTTGCTTAGTTCATTTTTGTTTTGTTTTGTTTTTTTTAAGTTTGGTTGTTGATAGTTGTGAGTTTGTTGTCATTTTACTGTTCATATTTCTGATCTTCTTTTTCTTAGATAGTCCCTTTGACATTTCATGTAATAAGGGCTTGGTGATGGTGAATTCCTTGAACTTGACCTTATCTGGGAAGCACGTTTTTGCCCTTCCATTCTAAATGATAGCTTTGCTGGATAGAGTAATCTTGGACGTAGGTCCTTGCCTTTCATGACTTTGAACACTTCTGTCCGGCCCCCTCTTACCTATAAGGTTTCTTTTGAGAAATCAGCTGATAGCCTTAGGGGTACTCCTTTGTAGGTAATTGTCTCCTTTCCTCTTGCTGCTTTTAAGATTCTCTTCTTATCTTTAATCTTGGGTAATGTAATTATGATGTACCTTGGTGTGTGCTTCCTTGGATCTAACTTCTTTGGGGCTCTCTGAGCTTCCTGGACTTCCCGGAAGTCTTTCTTTTGCCATATCAGGGAAGTTTTCCTTCATTATGTTTTCAAAACAGTTCTCAGTTTCTTGGTCTTCCTCTTCTCCTTCTGGCACCCCTATGATTCATATGTTGGAACATTTAAAATTGTCCCGGAGGTTCCTAAGCCTCTTCTTATATTTTCAAATTCTTCTTTCTTCATTCTGTTCTGGTTGAATGTTTATTTCTTCCTTCTACTCCAGACCATTCTGATTTGAGTCCTGGTTTTCTTCCCATCCATGTTGGTTCCCTTTATTTCACTTTTCATGGCCTCCACTTTTTCCTCTATTTTGCAACCATACCCAACTATTTCTGTGAGCATCCTGATTATCAGTGTTTTGAACTCTGCATCTGATAGGTTAGCTATCTCTGCATCACTTAGTCATATTTTTTCTGAAGCTTTGATCTGTTCTTTCATTTGGGCCATATTTCTTTGTCGATGCACCTGTTACATAGTAAGGGGCGGAGCCTTAGGTATTCACCAGGGAAGGGCTACCCATGTCACTGCATTGTGACTCTGCATGTAGGGGAGGGATAGAGAGGGAACAGTGCTGCTTGCTCAGCTCTCCCGCCAGCTTTAGTCACTTCTTCCACTGCCCATCAGCAAATTGGGCCCTTGAGGTGCTGATTCCTGGGTGGGTGGGATTGTGTACATTATAGAACCCTGTGGGTCTCTCCAATGAACTCACCTGTGAGGCTGGGCGTTTCCTCCCCTGCTACAACCCCCATAGGGTTTTTCAGTCAGAGGCTTTGAGGCTTTATTTCCCTGCACTGGGACCCTGGGTTATGTGGTCTGTCTCACTCCCCAGTTGTTTCTCCTGGTTTCTCCACATGCAGATGTGGGACCACCCACCCCCATCCTCTGCCTTGCTGTGAGTCCTCTTCGCCTGGTTGCCTGTCTCTACCCCTCCTACCAGTCTGGATGAATGTGTCTTCTCTAACTCCTTGGTTGTTGAACTTCTGTACAGTTTGATTTTCTAGAACTTCTGATTATTTTTTGTTTTTAAATTTGTTGTTGTCCTTCTGTTGGTTGTGCAACGAAGCAAAATGTATCTACCTACACCTCCATCTTGTCTGGAAGTCCAGGCTTTTTTTTTTTTTTCCCACTAAATACAAATAATACAAAAATATACCCTAAAGATGGGATAAAAAGCATAGTCTCTTTTCCATTTTGAGGATTCTCTGACTCTAGAAGAAGGTTCTGGAATAGTAATGATTACCTAGAAAGCTGGTAAGAAAAATGAACAAATTAAGAGTACAAAGATAAAATGAGTGTAGAATGTTATAACACCATCTTAGAGCAGCACCCCCAGACAAGGGAATGAAGAACAGGGACTTGGGGCCAGGAGTGGAAGGCAAGCCTGCTATTCTGTCCTTTCCTTTAAGGCTTTCTCCTCCTCCTCATTTTACCCCATACCACAGACTATGAGACATGCAGTATTTTCCCCTTAAATGACATAAAAAATATTAAATGAAGATGAGAGAGTTGTTTCATAGCACTAATGATCTCAATGGAACTGTCTGGCATTTATTATTTATAGTATTTCTCACATTAATTTTTGGCACAATAGTATGTTAGTAGATTTCAGACCATGGACAGGAAAGTAGGCTTTTGAATTTAATTTATTTCAAAGAAGCTAAAAAGTTCACACTGATTTATAAGTGTACAATGGAATAAGATTCAATGAGCCTTGTGAGACAAAGCTGAAATAATTCAGAATCAGGAGCCTGAAATATTACAGGCAGTTTGTTCATCTCTGAAATCTCATACTGTTATTTAAATTCCTCTAAGTTCATTAATCCCATTTAATAGCAGCTGATGCAAATCCACTTGGACTTTGGGGAGGAAAAATATAATGGGCCATAGTGCCCTCATGCCACAGAAAATAATACAATTATTTTTACTTCGCAAGAGGTCACAATTGAAGAGTTTGAGATTTTAAGCTGCCATAACTACAAATTTAGCAAAAAGTAGGCATTTAATGATAGAGTTCACTTTTGTGGTTTAGGTTTTATTTTGAATGTTTGTTTTGTCTTAAAAACACTAATGCTGAAATGTTGTCTCAAATCTTTATTTTCAAATCACTTATTATATTACCATAAATTATAGGGTGAAGTAAAGGCCAGATTTAAAAGAAAGCACACTTTACTGTCTCATTTTTCTATAAATAACATGACACTTTATGAAATAAGAATTATCATAAAAGTGTTCTCTCTTTTTTTCTTCCTATAACTCTGGTTGCAAGCACTGAGCTAATGGCCTTCCTCCAACTAGCTCAGTGGACTATTCCAAATATAGGAGCATAATGGGTAGAGGTTAGCTGTAGGAAGTCTGAGAAAAACGGTAATCTATAATTTCACCACAATTATAATGTTTCCCTTAAATAATAGTTAAGTCCATGGGGTGAGTGCTAACAAATACCTTTTAAAGATGCTCTTATTACTTTCATTGTTTTGATACTTTTGCACTCTCCATATATGCCATTAGAAGCAGCAAAAGACCCAGGCTTTGACCCAAGGATGTTTAGAGGACAATCAAGCAGAGGCCCTCGGCCTGGAGGGCGGAGCACATTGTTATCTCGAGGGTCTGTCTGTGCCACATTTACAGGAAGCAAAACTAAGAAGGTTGAGAGACTCTTTGCCAGGATTACCCAGAACTCCATCTAAGCCCCATAGAGAAGAAACTGATGTTTGGCTTAATTGAATTGACTCAGAGAAAACCTTTCTTCTTTCCAATCAAGAGACCTGAGAGCTAGTGAAGGGGTTTAGGTATAAATCCCACATTGTCTGTTTAATACCTTGCCTTTCAGAAAGGAAAGTTACAAGTAAAACTCTCTCTTAGGTAAAGAACCCAGCGGGTCATGCAGAGAGCTATGTGGGAATATCCCAGGTGGAATACACTCTAGGTACCAAGAATCAAAGCAGAACGTGTGACCTGTACATTTAAAACAAATGGTGGGCAGTGAGGGAGACGAGCATCTCTGTAATTAGACCTGTAATTTTAAAGTACGAGCTACATTGTCGGCAGGCTTCGGGATCTCTGTTTATCTAATATCTTGGGGACAAAAAAAATGGTCTGTGTGGAGGAAAAAGGCTCCATGGGATCAGTGGGCAGAGGGAACAGTAAAACACAGACAACTGTCCTGGGTGGATTTATTGGTATTTCGGGAGAGTCCTGCTTCTGTCCCCACTGTCACACACTGTACTATTATGGATAGTGATTAGGGATGGGATCATGCATTTTGCCAAGTTTAAAACCCACAGAAAATTGTAGGGTTAGAGTCTGGAACAAAACTCAAACTTTTTGGTGTAGAGTTTTTCTACTTATGGCAAAATGTGGCTTCCGGGAGGGTGAGTTAAGATGCCTCAAAGGGAAAAAATTCTTCCAAAGGAACATTTTGATAATTCAAGTGTAAATAAATATAAATCCAAAACACATTTTTAATTAAAGGGAAATTGCTTAGAAAAACACATTTATATACACTCTCCTTCCACACACACTCACTCACAATCCCCTCCAAATGAAATTCAAAAGGGATAGCTTTGACACAGGGGTGGGGGGAGAATGAGCCCACACTGGATTGCCCCTTTCAGGTCATAGCTCAGAAATGGGCTTTTTAATACACATAAGACTTATTCTAGTAATACTAAAACGTGTGGTCCAAATGACAATAAATCATGTTAAATAACATAACAGTAACTGGTTATAAAACTTCCATTGTCGAACATACCTAAATTTTTGTGCTTTTATTTCAAGAACCTCCTCTTTCCACAGACAGGTTTTCTCCTTCCTGAGAAGCCCCTGTACTTTGAAAGCCCTCATTCCTTGGCATCATCACCTGTTTCTGTGACCATGCCAGCCTGCTGAGGCACTGAAATGACTGCATGTGAAATACGAATATTTAGTTTTAGCTTTATTCTTTCTTTTAGGCTCCTTTTCTCTTGTGGCTTTTGTGGTATCTTATAATTATGTTCGTAAAATGCATTCAGGCCCATCTTCTCCATATATAGAGATATAAAAATATATAATAAGCAACTATTCAGAGGGAAAGATGACAGGAACAATGGGAAAGGGAAAATATGAAAAGAAGTATTCAGTTACCCTCAAACATTTGTACTATCTATCTCTGGTCTGGTATTTTTTTTCTTTAAACCTGGCTTCAAAAGGAAACCTGAGGACACCGATACATAACCTTTTAGAGAGCTCTCACCAGCTGCCTACAAGGACAAGCAGAATTTAGTGTGTGTTTCACTATTTATACAAGAAAGGCCAAAGGAAGTTTTGCTTGTGGAAATGAAGTAATTAAAAGAGCACATAGAAGTTAGCCTTGAATTTTCATGCTCAAGCGTGTTTTTTACAATGTTCTTTTCCTACCCCCATACAGACATCGGTCTCCCCCATGGGACTGAGCCTTCCAAAGTAAAGGGAGGGGTCTTACTCAGTTGGATATCCTCACTGTCCAACACTTGACCTGGCACTTACAGGAGTTAACCAATAAATGTATTTGAAAAATATTGTACATATATGTGTACGGGCATGCAGGTGCTCCTCAGGCCCCATAGTGACAAAAGAAATCTATCATCCTCTTTGAAATCCTCCGTAGTATCTAGCTGTTGTGAGCCAAAATACCAGAGTGTCTAACTCTACTAGACCATCAGGAGGGCATCTTCACTGAATGTAACCCCAAACTGACCCAGCTATTTTGGAGTCTAAATTTAAGAAGCTAGTAATCACATTTACCATATAATTCACGATCATTTTCTTGCTATTCATAAGACTATCAGCTGTTTAAGACAACATGGGCTGGATATCTGATTTTGGTTTTAGCTACTGATGGAACTTGCCAGGAATAATGAATTTGTAAAATCCATTTAGAAACTATTTTAAATGGAACAAACACTTTTAAACCATGGATGGTACAAAGGTAAAATATATCTGATTCATTAATCTGAAGTTTGAATATATTATTTTCATTTATATTTGAATACCAAGAAATTCAATAAAGAAGTTTCTGGGGTCTCAAAACAGCATTACCTTTTGTCAAAACAATTAAGAAATCAAAGATTATAATCAATCAAAGTTAAATCTTTATTCTAAATTCTAAATTTTAATCTGCCCTTTAGTTGTGGTAGAGATAGGCTTTTCTGTAATTTTTAATTTTATTTAAATAAATATTTGGTATTCAACATCAATTTGCAGAGAAGATCTTAAGCTTCTAGTTTCAGGGAAAAAAGAAAACTACTTAGTTTTCTTGGCCAATTTTTGCTTGCCATCACACTAACTGAGAAATTATTAAGCAATAACAATGAAGACTTATGATTCCTTTTTTTCTTTAACTGAATTTCTTCTTTTAAAGTTAATGATTAAGCATGTTGAGTTGCACAGTTGGGAGAAAATGAGATTTCCCAGGCAAGGAATGGCTTTCTGGTAGGTTACAGATTTATTCTGAACAAATAAGCTACTGTATTTTCAATTGGACAATCAAAATATCATTTTACTTCAAAGGAAAGGGAGCAATAATTGAATGCCTTAACTAACTTCATATTTATGGCTATTTTCCCATTACGAAATAGAGCTAGACATCATTTTATGTCCTTGTGAACTGAACATATTCCTTTTGCACATGAAACTCACTACATAAAGAGGGGTATTGTAGAATTAACAAAATGAGAGACATATGAGAATCAGGTCAATAGCAATAAACCATTACTGCTAGGTATTCAGTTGCCCTGTCAACAGAATAAAGACTATCTTGGGTCATCTCTTCTTAGAATCTCCTCCTTTGCCCCTAGAGTTTAGACATCTATACATTTGTATTTAAATGCATCTTGTTTTCCTTTAAAGAACCTGAGGAATACGGGAATATACACACTTGTAACACCAGTTTTAACCGCTGAAGTTTGGGCAAAAAACAAGTTTAAAAATGATATCTGGAAATGAAGAACTTATACAGCAATGAAATGACTGTCCGATTTGTTACATTAGTGATGGCAGATGTTCGGGAGGGCAGTTGAGAGGGTGTGTACAAACCACACAGTCCTGCCGTGGAAGAGTCAGTCCCTTCATCGAGTGCAGTGATGAAGCCAAGAGCAGTGAGGACACACCAACAGACACCAGTGCAGACTCAGGGAGGTAATTTTTCCATTCAGTCCAGGTGTATCTTTGATTAGGCTCCTTGTTACTATTATTTACCAAATGTCGATGGTGCACTTTACAATGAATGAAACATCAACTGGTTGTGATGAATCCTACATGTTGCTTTTATGTAAAGGACAAACCTAGACAGACCTCTAACACTGGGGTAAGAACAAAGTTGCTATTACTCTTCAGATAAAATACAAGAGGTCTTTGCTTGAATGAAGTTCTCCTTGAATCTACAATTAAATAAGGTAATTTGCACTCTTGCTAAATCTTGTAGTGTGCAATGCAGGCACTCTCTTAGGATTGTTCTCAATTTATGTTTTTTTAAGACCTATAGCTCCAGGAGCCTTACCTTTAGAGAACAGCTTGGTATTAAACCAAAGCAATAAAAAATCAGAAACTACAAATGATCACTTTGCTATACAAAAAGCAAGTCTAGAAGAGCTTCATAGAAACAGTTGATTCTTTTATGTTATATTTATTGAGATCACACTACAAGCAATAAACGAAATATTATTGTTAGCCTCAGAAAAATCACAATCTAGTGGAGGGGATGCTGAAAATACAAATATGTAATAGAGACCTGGACTGCAGTTTCACAGGGTAGGAAATTGCACACCTGAGCACCCAACAGTTGAAGTGGGAAGCAACAGAGGAAATGCTTCCCCAAGGAGAAATGTGGTTGAACTGAGTCTTAAAATACTAATAAAAATTAGCCTGCCCAAAGGCTGGAGGTAGAGTGTGCAAAGAGGAGGAAATGATATTAAAGTCAGGTAACAGAAGCAAAAGAGCCTCAGGGCATCAGGGCAGCTTGCCAAGGTGGAGGTAGGCTGGGACTCAAAGGGGAGTGGTCCCAGGTGAGGCTGGAGCAGTGAGGGCAATTCCAGAGGACTCTGTAGGATGCTTTGGGATTTACACTGACAGCCCTGGGGACCTTTCGAAACTTCTAACCAGGTGAGTGTCGTGGGCAGTTTTAAAAAAATTTACTGGCACCCCGTAGAGGAATTTCAGAGAAGAGAAGTGGAGTGATTGAGGATGAATAATTGATATTTTAACTTATTCTGAGATACCACTGTAGTTTATATCTTTAGGTGTAATTCCTAAACATAGTAGCAGTGGTTAAGGTCTTTGAGAGAATATGGACTACTGTTATGCCTTATGGAAGGCTTCCTCACTCAGCTAATAGGCTTATAAGACGCTAGAACCCTGACTGTTTCAAAAGGTCAACAAAGCAGATAGTGTTTTTTTTTTTTTTCTTCAGTGAATGGCCACTTCGTATGCTGTGTAGTAAGTCACTTTGCTCCCTATTTCATCATAAAAATCATTGCCACGGTTTTACTATTGCAATTGATTAAATCTTTTACTGATGCTGCTACCACAGAACATCAGTAATCCTTGTCCTTCTTCAACAATCTCATTATGACCAGCAGCTATTTGTAATTTATTTTGTTTCTCATATGCCAAGCTCTGCAATAACCATATGCCTGCATTATCATATTAAATCCTCCGATTACCCTATGAGATAGGTGCTATAGTCATCATCATTATCCTGATTATATCCCCATTTTGCATATGAAGAAACTGAGGCTAGAGAAGTAGTAGGACTTGCCCCAGTCAGCACCAAGAGATGCCAGAGACAGGATAGAAACCCAGAGCCCTTTTACACCAAAGCCTCTACCCTTGAAACTGTCTATATCCTGCCAATTTGGACTAGTTTCCACTAGAACGTTTAAACTGTTAACTCTTCTTTCTAAAGTGTTTCTCTTTAACAGATGATATACTCTGCTTCAAATGAAAATATTTCAGCATCTTCAAAGGCATTTTTTAATGAACTCTTTATAGTTGTGTTTATTTGTGTCAATTGGCCTTTTAAAAATATTTTGTCCTGGCCAGTGTGGCTCAGTTGGTTGGAGTGTCATCCCATACACCAAATGGTGGTGGGTTTGATTCCTGGTCAGGACACATAACCAGGTTGCAGGTTCAATCCCCGGTCAGGGTTCGTGCAAGAAGGCAAGCAGTCAATGTTTCTCTCTCCCACTGATGTCTCTCTCTTTCTCTTTCTTCCTCTCTTCTCTCTCTCTAAAAGCAATAAAAAAAATGTCCTTGGGTGAGGATAAAAAAATCTCTTTTTTGTTTTGTTGCAACCTTGGTTTTATTTGTATTTTAAATCAAGATCTTTCTTCCTGTGGAGTCCACCCAGACTCCTCTTGGGACATCCTCACATTGCAGCAGAGGCTAAAAATGGAAAGTTCAGGGCCCTTAACTAGACTCTGGCTTTGTAATTGCCTCTGTGGTGCTCTCGCCACATACCCAGATGTGCAGGGGAGACAGAGGGGGTAGAGAGGGAAGTGAAATGTTAAAATAAGGCTAAGCAAACAGTTTGCCCAACAGATGTGAACCCAATTCATAATTTAAAAGTTCCTATTTTTGTTCACCACTTAGACAATGGACATTTTAGTTTTTCCTCCAAACACTGTGAATTAGGTTCAGAAAACTACAATTCTCAATATTTTCATTAAACTATTTTTTAAGGCATAGGTCAAAGAAACAAAAAGAGTATGTTTTCTTTTTATTTGAAGCATAGCATTTTTATGAAGTCTTGTTAGATCTGTTTAGATATTTCTTTTTACTTAATATGGTTACCAGGACCAGATTTAATCAAAGTTGAATAACTTTGTTATAGCACAAATCCCACAGGAAAAGCAATACTTGAGTTATATTTACATAATTTTAAATAGAATAATTAAAATCAACCATCACCATCACTTTTCTCCCAATCAATTTCATAGCAACTCTTGTCCTTAGAATTTAGAAGGCATTAAAGAAAACTGGTGAATTCAGTCAACTAGCATTATCACCCTAGTGAGGTATGTTAGCAGAATTATAGTTGTTACATAGAGAAGAGGAAAAGAATATTTGCATAAATTCTAAAAATATAGTAAACAATTTTTCCTCTTTATTGCATCTATTAGGGTGACCCTGGTTAACAACATTATACAGGTTGGAGGTGCACAATTCTACAACACACCATCTGTACACTGTATTGTGTGCTCGCTACCCTGAGTCAAGTCCCCGTCCATCATCATTTATCCTCCCACACCCTCCTCCACTCCCCCACAACTTCAGCAATCTGGCAGAATTGCACTTTCAAATGAGAGTTTCCTGATCTCTAGTCTTGCACTCAAACCACAAGAAAGTCGTGCCTGGTATGTCTCCCGTGTGCGGGACCCCGCAGTTGCCTCCTGCACCCCCAGCCCCCACTAGGAGCCGGTGCACAGTCCCAGAAAATGAAGCTGACACAAGTGCTGGGAAGAATGCTGGTGGTGAAAGTCAAATGTGTATTGGGAGAGCTAAAATAATTGCAAGCCTAGCCCCCGTGCTATGAATGAGCAGATAGTGAACAAAGGCATAAGGAAAAGACCACCACCACCAAAACAATGAAAACCCCTGAGAAAATGTAAACTATTGAATGTTAGGTGAAATTTCAGGATAACAAGAAAGAACATTCTTTTAAAGAAATTTTAGAGATAGGGGAAGGGAGGGAGAAAGGGAGGAAGGGAAACATCAATGTGTGGTTGCCTCTCATGCACACCCCCACTGGGGACCTGGCCCGCAACCCAGGCATGTGCCCTGACTGGGAATCCAACCTGCAACCCCTTAGTTTGCAGGCTGGCACTCAATCCACTGAGCCTCACCAGCCAGGGCTGAAAGAGAGCAATTCCCCTACTGTATCAGGACTTGTAAATCTCCATATTTTATCATTTCTTCTTTTGTGGTATCTTAATCCTTTTTCATAGGTCAAAATTATACACTTAAACACTCACAGGCATTCTTCTTAACAAAGGACTGACCTCAGAGAACCGAGATGTGAGAGGAAGCAGTGAGTATCCCAGTCGTAGGTGCATGAGCTATAAGAAGAAAGCAGGATGACGACAGTGATTATTTAAAGACACTTCATGGAATTAAAGGCTCAGAGACCTGAACGTGACCTGCAGGGGTGTCCAACCTGTGGCCTGTGGGCTGCATGTGGCCCAGGATGGTTATGAATGTGGCCCAACACAAATTTGCAAATTTACTTAAAGCCTTTGTTTTGCTCAACGGTTTTTGTTAGTGTTTGTGTACTTAACATGTGGCCCAAGACAACTCTTCTTCCTCCAGTGTGGCCAAGAGGTGCCAAAAGGTCAGACACCCCTGCTAGAGACTAAATCCTCAGAGTCTTTCATTTCACAGACGAAAAAGAAACAACAGCAACAACATAGAGTCGGATGTTGGAACTGAACTGCCTTCCGTTCGTTACCTATTTTACTTCTTGGCTCTCTGCTGCCCTGTCAATTGTGTGGCAAACCTTGGTACGTCAGAGATAATCCGTGTTTGAACGCTGAAAAATGTGGGGCAACATACAGGAAGGGCAAAAACAGGTTTACTAGTGCATTGTGACATTCTTTTGAGTTAATGAAGTTATTTTAAGAATCATAATCTGCCTTTTTCCATACAAACAACTGTAAACCTACTTTTGCCCACCTCTGTACATGTTTGGAAGAATCACATTTAAAAACTCAGAACGTTTAAGATGAAGTAGCCAGAGAACTTATACGCATGAGCTGTGGATGTGGATAATAGTGGGGGGATTGCCTGAGGGAGTGGGGAGGGCAGTGGGGGAAGATCAGGACAATGGTAATAGCATAATCAATAAAATAGAAATAAAAAATAAAGAACTGAGTCAAACCCTCTAAAATAAATAAATAAAATGTTTCTTTCAACCATATGAAATTCCTGTTTTCTATCATTTTCCCCTGGGAAATTGTTTCTTCTTTCCCAGTGGAATTAGCTTCGCTTTGGAATAATTTTTGTATTGCTCATTTTAAAATCCTGGTTTTCTGTGTTTGTGAGTCTGAATGCAATGTCCCCGCTTCCATCTTGAACTTTTGGTGGGAAACTGTAATTATAAAGATATATATGAGGAGGTTGGGGAGTTTCTAAGAAGCTATGAGCATAAGTAACTTTTTATGAAAGCAATATGAATAGGAATTTTACTAAAGCTACTTTGTTACCACAAAAATTGTACAGAGGTAAGTATTTTCCACCCGTAATGCTTACCAACTTTACTGTCTATGAAAATGAAACCAAGTATTCAATTTTGTTGTATATACTATGTATCAGCTGTTGTTATACATTTTCATTATGTAGTAAAATACAAATTATGTTATCAATATATATTGAAAGTAATTAAAATAAACATTGTAGTTTTTCTTCCATTTTCTGATAATTTTTAAACTTTAAGACTATATCTCATCAAAGTGATTTTAAATCTTGTAAGACAGAGTTTTAAAACCCAGTGATTTTTTTAAAATGCCTGTTCGGAAGATTTTTTTCAGCTCTATAGCTTTTCTAAATGGCACAAATTGAGAAAAAGGGAATACCTATATAACCAAATTGATGGGAAAACTTTCTATATCAAATCCACTTGCCTCCTCACTGGGGTCCTGGGTTAAGAAAGAAAAAGTAAGTTCTAGTTTGCCTCACCGTTGTGCAAAGCAACCCAAAACAAACTTTCACCCCCCACCCTTCCTCAAAGAGTGACATATTGCCAGAAGTAAAAACAAATAATAAACAAAACGATTTACTAGAAGGCGTGCATGCACTGCTGGTCTCCTGTTGATCCCCGGGCTGCGCCGCCCCTGAGCAGAAGAGGAAAAACGGGGCGCTCAGAGGCAGACGGGGCATGCGCACTTAGGGAGTAGGGCGCAGGATTAGGAACCTTTCTACTAATTATGATCAGACTGAAAAATAAAGTTTCCCTTTGACTGGGGGATGTAGTCTGTCCTAAGGGATGGTTTTTTTTCATGGTGTTATTAACAGCACAGGCTTTTAAAAGCAAAGAACTGTATTCGTAATAAAAGTGAAATAATCGTAAAAATCATAAACGTGACTTAGGGAAATTCTGCTTTCCATGTTCATATATGAAAAATGTGAGGTAGGAGCAGAGATGAGGGCCAGAACCAAGAAAATAGTGTGTTTTCGATGGTCGGAGCTATCATGGACGGCGAGGCCTGGCAAGACGCAATGGGGCAGAGAATTAAGCTCACATTCGGAATGCCTCTGTGGTAAAGAAATCTAATCTCATACAACTTGGATTTTTAGTTGAATATCTGAATTTCTTTAAAAAGTGTATTTTCTACATATCCGGGGTCAAAAAGCAAATCACAGGTAAGTGGGCAAGGAGAAAGTCAGAGGACTATCATTCTGTATGTACATAGGAATATACACATACATATGTCTTCATATATCCATCCATACATAGATGTCTTTAACTGCTATACAGTATTGATTTCTAAGAATTATTCAGGTAGTGCATGAAAAGGTATTGTTGATTCAGTAGATGGCAGTCTTCCCACTAAGCCAATAAAAACCATTGTGGAAATCACATTTTAAGAGAAGGAAAAATGTTTTTGAAGTTAAGATACAGTTTTTTTTTACACTAATTATTAAAGATTGCATTTATTCTTAAGATCCAGAGTCTTTTTGTTGATTTAAGTACTTTAAATCAATTATTCCCGATATTAAATCAGTGAGACAAGTCTGAGCTCTTTCTCTAATTATGAGACCAGAAATGACCAGAAAGACAGGGTCCTCCCTCTCCCCCCACCACCAGTGTCTCTGAGTACTTGCATGCTAGGTAAAAAATTAAAGTGATTAACTTAGGACACGGAACCCGAGAGACCCATTACTTTTCTGACCTTATATTCTCTCATCAAGCAAAGAAACAGATAAACAAAAGCAAAAGATCTCATTTTCTGTTGTGAAGCCCAAGTGGAGTAGGAGAGGAAGGGAAACCTCGGTAGACACTCTGTATGGATACACAGTGGGTCTGTGTACTGCCACTCACCTTCCAACCCGGCGCAAGTCACAGGCTCCCCAGGACTGCAGTCTCCCTCTGTGAAAGCGGGGGTGACACAACCTCCGCCACAGGATTGTCGTGCCGATGAAAAACAACTTGTGCTAGACATTCGATAGACATTTGTTTCTTTTCCTTATGTCTGCTGTCTTCCTAAAAATGGTCGTGGGGAGATATGTATGTATATATTTGAATAGGTGAAGTTTTAATAGATTTTTAAGTAAAATAAAATTAATTTTATTCTGATAATTTTAAGCTTCTTCTTGTGCATATTAACACTGCTCTTTAACAAGGTGGGTGTAAGAATTCAAAATTGGTGATCTCATCACTGTTTTAAATTAAATCTTTTTACTTTGCACAGTCACAATGTATTGATTATTAATTGTGATTTTTACTATGTAGGAGCTTGTACAAGATTTACACGAAAATGATATTTAACTTCTAGTATGAACATGTTACTCCACATTTAGTATTTGAAATAAAAGTAAAATTAGCTCTACTTAGTGTGAATAACAAACAATCCTTTGGAAGAGATATAAAAAGAAAAAAATTCTAAATATATCTATCTTCCTTTACTATTTTATCCATCCACATATAGTACCAGGATTTATTATTTTACTCTAGCAAATGAGAATTATTATAAAGCAACAGGCACTTATGATTCCTAGGTCTACTAATATTTTACTGAAAAGTATTATTAGTGTCCAATGAATAAATATCTAGAGTAAAAAATGTTTTACATTTTATAGTCCATTTTTCTAATAAATGTAAAATAACTTAAAACATTCTTTGTCCAATCTAATGTTGTAGACTGCTTCATTTCTTCCATCTCCCATGTCTTGACCCTGCTCAGCACATGGTAACCCTTACAATGATAGCCACCTTGGAAAGGTAACACTCTTGAGTTCTGATCTGTTATCCATGACGTAGAAGACACTGATTTACACGTGTGAAGAATGATCCCTCTACTATCTAAATACTTTACACAGTTAATGAAAAGGCAGATTAAGCTCTGTCACCCTGAGAGTGGAGCATTTTCTACAGCCAATCTCAGGTTGAAGGACTGGGCAAAGAACTGTTTTTCCTGTTGGTGCTACCTGGCAGAGGGAGCTCTCTGGTCCAGGGCTGCCCTGCAGTTTCCTCTGCTGTTGGGACCCCACCAACCCTGTATTGTTGGTCAGAAAGCTAACTGCTTTCAGGAATGTTGCCAGGACTTTTTTCGTTCAGGGGTTTTGCTTTATTTTGTCAAGGTAAAATAGACAAGGGTCATTCCCACCAATACATTTTTCAAATTTCATTTCTTAAAGGCTTTTCATGTCATTTCTCTTAACTCTTTCAGCCCCGTGGCTTTCAAGGTAAAATAGAACATGTTTTAACAGCAATAAAAAGGTGGGACTAGGGGAACCTGGAATGCAGATCTGAGAGAACAGTGTTTCTCCAGGTCTTTCCAGAAGCAGCAGGGGAAGGGAGAACTGTGTAAACAAAGGAACAGTTATTAAATGAGATAAAGGAAGCCTGCTGGAGGGGTACAGTGCTCCTATCGTTGGTATCTTATTAATTCACTGTGGTGTATGTATGTACCCCCATCCTGTTTCTTATAAAAATAGGTAGGTATACTGCAGATGTGTGGTGTTAGTTCACAATATTCAAGTCATGGGTCACTGCAAAAAATTGTGAGTTTCTTGAGTGTGAGGATGTCATCTCATTTTTCTCTGAATTCTCCACCCCAAGCAGAATGCCTTACACATTGCAAGTTTCCCAAAAAGTTGCTGCTGAGTGAACAAATGCATGAAGGCATGCATGCATGAATGAATGGTGGACTTTGATCATAAATTTATTAAGTTTAAAATGGACTCAGGGTAGAGATTGCCAATCTAATGAATCAAATTCTGGGTATGTATCTATAATGTGAGATGTTCAACAATCTTGCAAATACTTTGCTAATCCCAGCTGTGAGTTATGACATGCAATAATTTTTATTCACTTATTTCTAAAAATGATTGTGGTTTGCATTAACTAACCCATGTAAACCCTATTTCCACTTAAAGTTTGGCATCACTCACTAGAATACATTTATCATAGCTCTTAAACCATTCAAACACTGGGGGTGCCTTTCTAGCACTTAGGCATAGGCAAGTAGGTCCAAAATTCTAGGGCTTTTGCCAATAGTTGAGAAAATACTTGATTATATGCTAGTCTTAGTCTCCAGATACTAAGAAGAGTTTGATTGATGATATATTGATATACTGCATTTCTAAGCTCAAAGGTAGCTTTGATCACCTGATTGCTAATTAGGGTCAAAGCTTTCTGTTTCATAAGCCTAATTTCTCCTTGTGGCTATTATGAGTTATGATTAATAACAGGATGTGACTTACGCTCATACTCTTGAACAAACACAGGAACATAAAAGCATATCGAGGTGTGCACAAGGACATAATTAGTACAACAAAGGCACCTGGGTCAACCACAGAATGGATTTGTGGTTGGTGGCATAACCATATGACTTTCCTGTCTAACCCAGTGGGGTGCACTTTTAATGTCCTCTCCTTTAGTTCTAAATCAGACTACTTTTACAAAATGACTACATTTTTGATCTGTTTAATTAATTAATGTTTTTTTTTCTTTTACAAAGTATGTACACATATTATTCTTGGACATAATCTATTCTCAGTAAAATTTCTACCTTTATTCCCATGGCTCCAGAAACAGTGCTATGCACCCAGAGAAGCAGCAAAGTGTCCAACATGTTGGGAATTTCACATTGAAAACATGGCTGGAACAGTACTTTTCACTCCCATTTAGATGATCAAAAAGATTGTTCTTTAAATTTATAAATTAAGGATCTTCTCACAAAAGGAAACCATACCTAATATTTTTATGCTTGATGCAATTTCATGTACATTAATAATGAAGAGTGCAAAAAAGAGAGAGAAATTTCATCAATCTCTGAGTCTTGGATAGATGAAAATAACATAAAACATGTTGTTTTAAGTTCAGTAAATTATTTAGGAGAAGGGAGATTAAAAGAGGCAGGCAAACAGAGAAACATCCAAGCACTCTTTTCTGTGGATTTTTCTGCTCAGGGTCATAACAACATGATATGTGTGATCTATGGGTGAAGTCGAGGTAAAATGCCCAAAATCCAACTTTTTGGATATCAAAGAGAATTCACAGAATGAGGACACTGAGTTCTTTCTGCCATTGCTTTTCTGAGCTGTTACCGTGGGCTGTGGAGTAAAAGCAGGTTAGTTGGAAGTATTGTCTTCCCTCGGTTCCTCCCAAAATTAGAATCTCCTCCATGGTCCTCAGAACTTAAGCTACAGCTCTCCTGTGTTGTCAGATTGTATAGCTATCTGGAGCTTCACAAACTGGCTCTGAAGGCCCCATTTAAATGCTTCCAGTTGCAGATGCAGCATGCCAACAGATTACCTGGTGTTGCTGGAGCTTGCCTGGCTAAGCAGAGCCAACCAGATCTCTTGTGCATGTCCCATCCAGATCTCTTTTAAAAATTAAACTGGACACTAAATGATGCCTCTGAGGAGTGTGACCTATATCACCATCATGAGAACTGTGGTGTATAAATACATTATGAAGATTACTCACAGGCAACTCACAGTGGAAATCTGACTCTACTCTGGTTCTTTTTGCAAGCGGTTCATTGACGCGACTTCACTCAGCCGAGTGTGAAAGCAGACTTTCCCCTGTCAGCCTCATCATCAAGAATGTACACTAAGCACGTAAGCCTAAGGAAGTGTATATCAGCTATTAAAATTCTAATAAATATCTCACAACAGCAATATTAATTAAATAAAGCTTGTTTAAAATTTTTGTCTCAAACCTTTCATACTCTGATAACTGCCCCCCTGAACTATTAATTAGTCGAGTAACACTAAGAAATGAAGATACCTGATTAGTAAGAATCACAGATCTTTAGAAACATAGACAGAAGTTTATGCAAAATAGGGCACCAAAAGAACATCCTTATTGTCCATAATGTGTTATTAGTCTTCAAAATAGATCATGTACTAGAAGGGTAGACAAGGATAGGCAGTCTTTGTCAAACTCTTTCTTATTTGTTTCTAGTTTTTAAATATCTTTAAAAGAACTGACTTGAACTGAAAATTCGTTGCCTCCCTGACACTGTTAAAAATATTTTTTCATATCACTTCCCTATTGTCTTTGTCACCTTTTTAAAAGGAAAAGTTTAATATTAAGATTTTACACACTTGTATTACCAGGTTTCTAATACACGTGGCATCTCGTAAAACCTATTCCTGGTGCCCCACCCATGGCATTTTCCTAGTTCCAGATCACTTCCTCGACTGTTACAGGGGCAAGAGCAGCTTTAAGGCGGACTAGGGCTCCTGTTACAGGCTGTTTCACGTGCTGGATGTGGGTGGTGTTTATGGCACATAGCAAGATAGTGTCCAAGTGATCTTGGGAGTTTAATAGGTTGCAGACTTCTATCCTCGTTTTCATGAATAACTCATGAAATTATCTCAGACTGTTTCCTATTGAAAAACAAATTTTATTACAATACTTTATGTGTATTGACTTTTCCCAATTGTTACACCCTTCAATAAATACTTCTTCCCTCAGAATTCTGACCTGTTTTATAAAATAAAAAAGTTTGCTACTTCAATAAAGGTGTAAATAGTTTGTGGACTGGACTCTTTTATGAGGTTGTTATTTAAAGTCTGAACTAAATCAAGTAATCAGCTCCCAGCACTTCCAGAAGGATGGAGCCAAGTAATATAATACTTGCTAGCAGCACTCATTTATTTTTATGAAGCTTTCTTTCTGTATCTTCCCTACCCTGTTCACTTCGATTCACCAAGGCATATCACATTGTCCTCATTTTGAAGAGTTGTTAGTAAGAGAACTATTTCGAATCTAGTTGGAAACAAGAGAAATCATACACTATTAGATGCTCTTATACAAACAAAATATTTGAAATGTACAGTATTAACTAAACACTTTATAAATTGTTCATAAAAATGGAAACAAGAAATGAATATAAGTTACCTGAAGGCAAGAGGTTGTGTGTCTTACTCACTTGGTTTTCAGCTCCTAGCTCGTAGCTTCACACCTAGTAGTCCTCATTTAATGTGGTTTGCCGAAAGAATGATCTCCCACCAAATATCAAAATGGTATATAATATTCTCCTAGCCGAATCCTGGGTAGCATTGCATCCTCTTTAGGTACAGAGTCAAGATGGAAAAATGATCACTGTAGTTAAATATTTCTCTCCCGTCACATGTGGCAAGTTCCCAATCTCTGTACTGACTGAAAACATACCTGATTGGGGACTTCCTTTGCCTTATACTGTACTTGTTTTCCTTTTGTAGAGACCCCTGGGGATCAAGTCGGTGTTAGGAGTTTGAACCCTGGCCCAACCTCTTGCTGGATGGTGCAGCACAGTTCAGGCACCTGAAAGACTCTGGCACATCAGCAGGCGCTGGAGGCCACAGGGGGGCTGGGCTGAGGTGATGGTGCCAAGGGAAGGGGTACTATTTGGCTGAAGGAGCAGCAGTGCCCAGGAAAGGCACACTGGTGGGTCACCTGGAAGCCCTGTCAGCAGCAGAAGGTAACTGCACACACATTCCCTGCGGCCAGATTCTTTAGCATGGTGGTCTCAGGCTGGGCTGCACTCGAAATTACCTGGGAGCTCCGAAGACGTATTTATTCATGCCTGTGGTCTCACCGAACCAGCTTACCTGGACAACTCCCCAGTAGGGGCACTGTTCTTCAAATTCCTTGGATGGCCCCAGTGTTAAGCTGGGGTCAGGAACCAGACACCCAGGATGCTGGAGCAGAAAAGAAATGGCAGTGGGCCCATTTCTGACAAGACTTCTTTGAGAGCACAGGTGAGGTGACTGTCCCTGGGATCCCCAGGACCTGGGAGGGAGCCTCCCTGGAGGGATCCCCTGCCCTGGGGAGGAGGAGCTGGCAAAGGGGCTGTAAACCCTGAAATATTTCAGTTACCAAAATATAAAGCATTGATTTTTAAAGCACAATTAATCAGCTGGGTTACAAATGTCAAACTTTTAACTCGTGCCGATATAGGGAACACTGAGAAAATGTAGATCCTTCCTTTAACCTGGAAGTAAATTGGTAATCTCTTGAGCCCACATCTGCTGGATTGAAGGTGAAAGTGCTACTGTCAACATTAATACTTAAGAATTTCCAAACATGTAAATGGTGCCTTAGACTCGACGAAATGTCTTGTCTCCGATAGCCTCCAATATCCCTCGAGCCCTTTCCTGAGGTGAGGGAGACCAGCATGTGTGCGGAATGCCGTCTGACTGCCTGCCCCTCTGGCCTCTCTCTAGTGCTCCAGTCTCTGGTGAGCTTAGGATCCATCCTTTTGTTCATGGGCCACCTCCTCTTCACTGGCACAGCTTCCCATCTGCTCACCTGGACAAAGATCGTAAGCCTCCACATCTCTGCCCTGACTTAGTGGCCTCCTCCCTTCGTCACCCAGGGGTCTGTCTGACCTGGCCTGCTCCTCTGTCTTCCCAGATGGACCTTCCCCATGGTGGCGTGGCCATCTCCTTCCAGAGTCCCAGGTGGAAGACTGTGTGACATTCTAGCTATTTAACCCCACAACACTCCCACGGGGCCAAAATAGAGAGAAAGCGAATCAGGATAAATATTTGACTGCTTTCTCCTTCCTCCTTTACAAACACGTTCAGCGCTTTCTCTTCTGCCTTGTACCAGCCCTCTCTAGAAGAGCAGTAATGGAGAATTTTTTTGCCATGCTAAAAAGCAGAAACCTTCACTGAGTTGCAAGAAGATGAGATAAATGAACTTATACCATCTTCCTTACAACAACCTGGTTTCAAATCTATTGTCTGCCATGTGGTATCCTAAATGTCAGAAGCTAGGTAGCTTTTCTTTCTTTTGCATTGTCTGAAAAGAATCTACCTTGCTCCCTTCCTTACCTTTCTTAGGTTGGTGAAGGTCTCGGGCCCATGAGGAAGAGATGATTACATGTGGCTGGGAAGGAAGAAAGAAAAAAAATCACAATAAACTCGAAACTATTGCTCTTATTGCAAAAGTAGCCATCCTGAAAAAAAGAAACATTACTCTTTTTTTTTTCTGGGAAAGAGGGAATTTCATGGGAAAAGAGTGCTTCCTTTCGGCCCTGCCACACACTTATTATTATTCATTAGCTGCCTACACAGTGCTTGACTCCACCAATATTTGATTGTCACAGGTCTGGCTACAGTAATACCCACTTTCTTGGTTGTCCTGAAGGTTAAATAATTGAGCTGTTATCAAATAGAAACCAGCTTTCTGGTGGAATAAAAAATATACCCATTTCTTCAGCCTTTCTTTTCTAACTGTCTATAATTGTTTTTGTTGTTGTTGCTTTCTAATTAAGACTGTGCATCCCTAGGTCAATTCTAAAATTTAGTAAAAGCTAATTTATCTGGTAGTCCATCAACTCAATATCTTTACTGCCTGATCTGTCTACACATCTACAAAATGATTCATAGTTATCAGTTTAGACCTTTAAGATCCTGACAGGCCTGTGGCATTTAAGAGTAACTGAATTCTGTCCAGTCTCATTTTAGTGATAAATATATTTTGACTGTATCTTAGTTCTCTGAAAATCAGTAGTTGTCACCATGATTAGACCAACCAGAAAACCCCCTGACCATGATAGCTGATTTAGAACTTGCTATATGGAACACTATATTTTATTCATTTCAAATGGTTCCCATGAGGCAAGCTCCCTCTATTTAAGAAAATAAAGAAAGTTGTGACTCAGGAGCTGACTAAAGGAACTGGTGGGATATAGAACACTTGCACCCTGAGTCACCAGTTCAAATGTGACCCCAAATTGCTAACATCTGAGTGTCGTTTGCTAGCCTCAGCATGATCACTGAAGGAAGAGAAGCCACATCACACACACACCAAATGCCACCACAATTGCCTGTTGTTCTCAATAGAGAAGCAAGGTTCAGATGAACCCCAGAACTTACCTTGCCCTCCTCCCATTTTTCTCACAGCATTGTCCTACTGCAAATCAATGTCCAAGATTTATTTTCCAATGGAATCATGTGCTTCTCAATGTATTTTTTGACATGAGTTTCAGCCAACACTAGAGACAGAGATACTTCTGTTTTATCACAGTGTCATTGACCATGGAAGATGATGTAATGAGTACACTAAATGCTCCAATGTCATAAATATGAGTAATAATAATTGTTAACATTTACTGAGCATTGATGTTGTATCAAGGACTATGCTAGTATGTTACTGGGATTCCATGATCTAAACTTCAAAACAATACTGAGTAGTAGCTAGTGTGAGCTTTCTTTCACAAGTGAGAAACTGAGATGCAGGTAGATTAGGCATCGTGCCCAAAAGTACAGCTAGTTAGGTGCTAGGTTGGGATTTTTCTGGCTCCAAAGCCATGCTACTTCTCTTTTGTTCATACATTTCTCACATCTTGCTTCCAGGGGCTGTTCCTCGTTTACCTGTTTCCTGGGTGTTTTACAGGTGTCATTTTGCCTAAGGAAGAGCAGCAGTAGGCTGACTCTTGGAGAGTATTACCAATTAACAACACTAAGATTGTAAAGTACACTTATGTTTTAAATTAATCAAAACTGTGAAGACTTAAATCTCTTAAAGGTAATCTTTGTCCAAGTTTTTCAAGAGGGTTTTCTAATTTAGTCATTTAAGACTAAGTATTTCATGGATAAAATGATAATATTTTAGAGTGAGAAATTAGGTAATAGAAAACTTGAATCACATACTTAGAATGACCCATGAAGAAATTAAAATTAAAACTAAATTTTGTGATAAACATTTAACTTTGAGTTATTAAAAGATGGCTTAACTCTTAATCCAAGTACTCTTATGCTACTCTTTGGATTTACTGAAATAAGTGAATTTTAAAAAAACGATTGACTATAAATTTTCTCATTGAGAGAATAGTTATTTTGTTTAAAGCAAAATCCTCTGGAACTAACCTTCATGTAACAATTTTAAGAGTTGGGAAGCTAATGTACTATGAAGTCAGTATCTAATGGGCTGAATCAAGAAAACATTTGTTCTTTTGATAATCAGAGTCTTAAAAAAGAAATAATACATGGTGTCAAGAGTTAAGTTTTGTTGGTATTTCTAAGTATCTTCCTCATGGGTGGAGCCATGAAATGCTTGCTTGTGTCCGTGGCATATTCTACAACAGAATGGACCAACATCTCAGCTGGTGTTACAATCATTGCTTCCAAGATTTTTATTCTAGAACCAATAGTCTGAGAAGTGACCACAGCAAAGAAAAATGTTTAGTCAATGTATCTCATTGGGCAAATGAAGACTATATATCTCTGGGTTCTGAGTGGTCATGTGATTAAGGCCAAAAACAAGCTCCTCTGGATTAAATACAGGCCTTCCCCATGTAATTCAAATGTGGCCTAACAGTGAAATTTGATGGTACATAGTAACTGTAATAGCATATTGTAACTAGAGAAATCAGCACAAACAGCATGGCAAACATTCATTTAGAACAGCAACAACCACCACCAGAAGAATACCACCAGGTTTATGAGTCATGAAGCATTAAATTTAATGTTATAAACTATGATTAAATTACAAAGATATATCTTTTTTATTACCCAGTAATGGTGAAGAGTCAGGATTGTTAGGTTTAGTTGCAAGAGTTGCACCTCTAAGTGGGATCAGCAGGATCTGAACCCTTGCTGGCAGTGCCAGGGGGAAACTGTAGGGTCAGCCTTGTTTTACCCCTCAGAACTCAAAGCAGAGTTGTGGGGCACGATTGCAGTCCAATTTTCTCATCTATTTGATTCCATAGGGAGAATCACTTTGTTTTACAGATCCCCCCAAGGTGGGTATGTGATAGAATCTAAGAGACTGATTTATCTTTTGTTTGGGCAAATTTTTGAGTAACATTTTTATTTTTATATTTTTAAAAGATTTTATTTATTTATTTTTAGACAGATGGGAAGGAAGGTAGGAAGAGAGGGAGAGAAACATCAGTGTGTGGTTGCCTCCTGTATGCCCTCTACCTGGGACCTGGACTGAAACCCAGGCATGTGCCCTGACTGGGAATCAAACCAGCAACCTTTTAGTTCGCAGGCCTGTGCTCAATCCACTGAGCCACACCAGCTGGGCTGAGTAACATTTTTATACTTGAATAGCTTAAAGGAACATTCCTGAACACTTTGGCTTTTAATGAGCAATTTTGTTCCATTCGCCGAATTAAGTCTCAAATCATAGATTGAAAGCTGGTTACCTGCAGCCTGGATCTGACTCACAGATAGATCGAAGGTGAGAGGTAGGGAATGCGGGGAGTGGTGGAGGGTAAATGGAGACAACTGTACTTGAACAACAATAAAAAATAAATAAAAATTTTGTTTTGGCCTGGCTGGTGTAGCTCAGTGGATTGAGCGCGGGCCTGCAAACCGAAGGATCGCGGTTCGATTCCCAGTCAGGGCACATGCCTGGGTTGCCAGGCCAGTTCCCGGCAGGGGACATACAAGAGGCAACCGCACATTGATGTTTCTCTCCCTCTCTCCTTCCCTTCCCCTCTGAAGATAAATAAATAAAATCTAAAAGAAAAAAATTTATAAAAAAATTTTGTTTTGGTTTCAACAAAAGCTCCGAGTATGCGATCTTGACCTGACATAATCCATTAGAACTGTGTGCTGGCTGGGTTGCCACTATTGACTGAGGGAGCCACGAGTTTCCCAAGCTGCCTTCCTGGTCCCCTTCTCTCATATATGTTCCCTGCCTGTGTAAAATAGGCAGCCCACAAAATAAAATTTCATTCTATTCCTTAATGTCTTTTTCTACCCCATTGCCTCAAAGTCTTATTGCAACCTCTGCCAGCACATCTGCTCTCTTGCTCCCCACCTCTTTGAAAACATTAAATCTTCATGAAACTAACAGGGAAGTAGTGGCCCGAAATTATCCTTGGAAATAGGTAAGATATAATGGGATAGGATAAACTAAGAAGATAGAGCACTTGGACCTCAAGGTTCAAAGTTACTCTTTTTTAAAGTTCTTAGTTTATTAATCCTCTCATGAAAAATGTGCATAGATCTTTACTCTTTCTTTTTGCCACAACAATATTGGCTTTTGAAGTCCCCCTGACTTTCTTCAGATTTCATTTTCTCATATAGGTTATATCTTGCAAGTCTATGTTTGGGTTCAATTTTCTTCATGTAACCCAAGGAATCCTAAATCATGCCAAACCCGTTGTCTTGCCACCACCAAAATCTGTTCTGGATCCAAGTGTAAGCATCTGGTGTGTTCTTGTACATGTGAGCTGGGTTCTCCTGAATTTCTGTCTTAGGTACTATTGCCTTTCCAGGGTGAAGTATGTCAACGGCCCTTTGTTTCCTCTGCAATAGTCTGTCGGTCATGAACTTCCTGGCTCGATAGCTACTGTGTTGTTCATGATGGAGGCTGATCTTCAAGCAGCCACGGAGGAAAAGAGTCAAAGTTACCTTTTTGTTTTTCAATTGTTTTAGGAATTTTATTTTTATTTTTTATTTTAGATTTTTCTTATATTTTTTCCATTACTATTTAGTTCCTTTATACCCCAGTCCCCCCAGCAATCACCACACTGTTGTCCATGTCCATGAGTCCTTTTCCTTTTTGCTCAATCCCTACACCCTCCCCGCAGCTGTCATCTGTTCTCCATCTATGAGTCTGTCTCTGTTTTGCTTGCTAGTTTGGTTTGTTCATTAGATTTCACATATGAGTAAAATCATATGGTATTTGTCTTTCTCTGATTGGCTTATTTCACTTAGCATAATGTTCTCCAGGTACATCCATACTGTTGCAAAGGGTAAATTTTTCTTTTCTTTTCCTTTTTTTACAGCTGAGTAGAATTCCATTGTCCCATAGTATAAATATCCAATAATTGTTTTATCCACTCCTCTACTGAGTAGACATGTCACCAAAAAGAGCATACAGATGACCAATAGACATACAAAAAGATGCTCAACGGCACTAATAATCAGAGAAATGCAAATAAAAACCACATGAGATAACATTTCACACCTGTCAGAATGGCTACCATCAATAAATCAAAAAACAAGGGCTGGTGAGGATGTGGAGAAAGGGGAACCTTCCTGCACTATTAGTGGGAATTCAGACTGGTGCAGCCACTGTGGAAAGCAGCATGGAGGTAACTCAAAAAATTTAAAATGGATCTGCCCTTTGACCTAGCAATCCCACTTCTGGGAATATATCTGAAGGAACCCAAAACACTAATTCAAAAGAACATAAGCGCCCCTATGTTCATTGCAGAATTATTTACCATCACCAAGATATGGAAGCAGCCCAAGTATCCATCAAAGTTACTTTTTAATTTGCCTGTTCTTGCCAACAAACCAGCAAGAATTATTACAACCACAACTCTGATAGTTAGTCAGCCTCTTCCTAGTGCCAAAGAGCTTTTACTCAAAGAAAGGAATTAGTTCCAGTATTGAAAAAATATTTATAATAAAATAATATGCCTTAAACAAGTATATGACTCAGTATAAGAAGCAAACTTGGCATTATACCAGTATGATATATCATTCTGGTACAGAATTGAGGACCGTATACTGATTGCAGAATTTTTTTTATCCTTACCCGAAGACATTTTCACTGCTATTAGAGGGGGAGGAAGGGAGAGAGAGACACATTGATGTGAGAGAGAAGCACCTATTGGTTGTCTCCCCTATGCTCCCAGACCTGTGACCAAACTGGTAACCTAGGCATGTGCCCTGACTGGGAATGCAATCTGCAACCCTTTGGCTATGGGATGATCCTTCAATCAACTGAGCCACACCTATCAAGGCTGATTGCCAAATATTTTTAATGAAAATGAGTTATGGGTGTGAAATGAATTTTACTGTGTATTATGCATTGACCTGGGTGCTTTTATTTTCATATGCTATTTATTTTATCTTTAAATCTATTCTACAATTAAGTGTTTTTCTATTTTCAATGAAATGAGTGGAACTGAAATGCAAAGAAGTTAAGGAACTTGCCCAAGGTCACACAACTACCACAGACCATGGCACATCCTCAAAGCGTATAAGTTATTTTGGTGTAGCAGAACCTGGGCCCATCACTGACCTTCCTCACCCTATTCCATAACCTTCTTTTTGATAGAATGATGGAGTGTTGAATACTAGAAGTCATAATATTGTGATCTAGTTTTCATAGTAATATGATCATCTTAATTGCTGTCCTGCTGTCAGGATTTTGATACATGCTAGTGAGGCAAATTTGGTGATAAATGATACTCAGTCCTCTTAGGGTTGATTGTCTATTGTCAGTTCAGCATAATTTCTATTCACACAGACCCTAATTTCCAGAATTCCCTTCCCGTATTGTTCTACCTCAGAGTTTGCCAATAAAAGGAATGCAAGATATGGACAACAAAAGTGATGGGACATCATTATTTTAAAAAGTTCTTGACATGTCACATGGATATGAATGAGGTCATAGAGACTTTCCAGGCTTCCTGGGTTTATCCATTGGGTTATACAGACTGAGATGTTTAATAGGAATTTGTCCACAGCCACTTATGAAGTTCAGAAACTTACCCATGAAACTTTTAAGAACTACTGAGTTGGGTCTCAAATGAGGTCTCAGCGACTGTTTCTTCACCTTCTGCTACAGCCTTCCTGATCTTCATACATGCAACTTTCCCCACATATGTGCAATCCCTGATGCCTATATTAACCCCCTTATTCCCGTAAGACATAGAATGGTTCTATTTCCTTGTGTGAATCCAAATGGGCACACCACCCTGCTCCTGTGTTTTGACCACCCCAGGGTCAATACTGTAAAACCTGGAGCCATCAGGTAGTGAGGCCAGTAATGCAAAGACTCTTACCCTACCAGATATTTTTCAGGCTGTTAGTGAGGTTGAAAGGAGGGAAAAAAATCTCAGTGGTCCTTTCAGGGAATGAGCCTACAAGAACCAGGACAGGACTGAGAGAGGGTGAGAGCAAGATTTCACTAGCTGTGTCTTTAATCACCCAAAGACAAGAAAATATCTTAAGAACTGGTTATTCTGATTAAGAAGAAAGCTGAAGTGATCTTCAAATGAACAAAGCAGAGGAGGACTCACTATGCAAGTATTCTTCTAAAACTGCTATTTTATTACAACATATATTTACATATAATTTGTCTATGTTCCCTATTTTCAGAAAACAATTCTAGTGGTGTAGTGACATAAACACTGGATAATAAATAAATAAAATAAACAAATCAGAAACAAAGGTCAGATTCAGAAATAATGTGCAAAATGCCTAATATGATCTATGGTCTGTTTTATTCACCACTGTAGTTCAAAAACTCAAAAGTTGCTCAATAAATATTTGCTTCAGAAATACATACATTATGCATCAAGACACATCAAAATTAAAATGTCAAAAGTTAAAGATAAAGATAGAATCTTAAAATCATCAAGAGAAAAACAGTTAGTTACCTACAGGGAAGTTCCTGTGAGACTGTCAGCTTATTTCTCAAAAGAAACTTTGCAGACCAGAAAGGAATGGCAAGAAATAGTCAAAGTCATGAAAAGATTGCTGTACCCAGCAAAGCTATCATTTAGAATCAAGGGGCAGACAAGGAGCTTCCAAGACAAGAAAAAAACTAAAGAGTTTGTCATCACCAAACCATTATTACATGAAATGTTAACGGCACTTATTCAAGAAAAAGGAAATCAAAACTATGAACAATAAAATGGCAATAAATACTTATCTATCAACAATTAAATCTAAAAACCAAACTAAGCAAACAAGAAGAACAGAGACAGAATAATGAATACAGAGAGTGTTTTGATGGCTGCCAGATGGGAGGGGGAAGGAGAGAGTGAGTGAAGAGGTGAGGGGATTAAGAAGTACAAACAGGAGGGAATTTCAGGGGAAAAGGGGAAGGATTTAGAGCAACAAGTATAAAGGACACATGGACAAAAACTATGGGGGGTGGAAATGGGAGGGAGGTGGGGAGGGTTGGGGTGGGAGTAAAAGACAAAACTGTACAAGAATAACAATTAAAATAAAAATTTTTTAAAAATAAATTTTAAAAAAAAAGGATTCATGGACATGGACCACAGTGTAGTAATTACAGGGGCAGGGTGTATCAAAGGGTTAAGTGGTGATGGAAACATTGCAATAAAAACTTTGAAAAGTAAAAAAAAAAAAAAAAAAAAATACAAATAGGTAGTTACAGACTAGCCATGAAAATGTAAAGTACAGTATAGGAAATGGAGTAACCAAAGAACTTATACACATGACTTCAGACAAGAACAATGGTGAGGGAACTGCCTGAGGGAGTGGCGGTTGCTGGGTGGAGGGGAGGAAAAATCATGACATCTGTAATAGCATAATCAATAAAATATATTAAAATATATTAAATATTACATAATATTAAATACAACAATTAAAAAATAAGACATGGAAAATGGAGAAATATATTAAAAATATGTCGGACTGGTTTCACCTGTCCAACTTCTTTACATAATCCCTTTACCTGAAACGAGTACTTCATTTGCCTTAGGGCTCCTGGACCAGTGGCTCCAGGGACCTCTTGAGGTGATCTCTGACAATGCGAGGGCCCCACCTGGAGATTTCCAAGGAGATTTGTAGAAAGACACTCTGTTCCTATACCCCACTATTGAAGTTTTTTAGCTGATGGAAAATAAGCATGCCTTGTGTCCCTTGTTCGGATATGAATGTGAGCCTGTGTGAAGTTATTTTGATACCAGGACTTTTCGGTTATTTGACCCAGTGGTTTTCAACCGGGACAGTTTTGGACCCCAACCCCCACAGGACATTTAGTAATGTCTGGAGATATTTTTAGTTGTTATACCATGGGGGCGGTGCTATTAGCATCCACTGCGTAGAGTTCAGGGATGCTCTTAAATGCATCTTAAATGCATGACACTGGCCACCTCCCTACCTCCATAACAAAGAGTCATCTGGTCCAAAATGCCAATAGTGCTGAGCTTGAGGAGTCTTTCTGAACCAATCAATTCTTCGTGTTTCCTGAAGTCAGTTTGAGTTAAGTTTTCCTCACTTGCAACCAAGAGTCCTGACTACTACAGAGTGGATCAAAAATTTGATTCTTAACTTCTTAGCAGTTAACGTGAAGAGCAAACTGGAATGAGCTAGTTTCTCAGGAGGTGCAGAGCTGGGCTAAATAGCAATACTAAAGATGAATGTCAGCCATGAATCCATAGACAAGAACTAGAAACCTGTTATTTTGTAATTATTTTCTGACCTTGTTAGAGTCAACTAACATTAATAATAGTCTGTAAATAAGTAGCATGCATGGCCACTCATCGAGACCTTATTTGCATGCTCTCTCTCTTTTTCCCAGCGTTGCTCGCACATTCCCTCCCTCTTTTGTCTCTTACGGAGTGTATATCTCTTTCCCTCTTCTTCACTCTCCCTCCTAAGCTCCAAGGGCCCTTTTTTGCCCCGCACCTCATTTCCTGGGTTGATTCCTCCTATGACTCACTTCTACCTCTGTGACTTCCAAAATAAATTTTTTCTTAAAAAAAGAAAAAGAAAAGACCTATTCACACATGCTCGCAGGGCTGTTGCATGCTGTTGCAGAGTTTGTGTAATACACAGAGGTGCATTACCAGGCAGCCCTCCTTTCTAATTTGTCCGCCCAGAAGGAGTGCCTTTTCTAATTTGCATAAAGACATTTTACAAGCTAGCGGCAGCTCTATGTGTTCACATGCGTAATTCCAAATGAAGCATAAAATCGTTCAGATCTGTAGTTGTAATAAGGCTATCACCCTTAACCTTTTTCAAATGAACCTCTTGGAATAAGGGCTGCTCCATCCAGAATGGTACGAGCTGCCACCGCAGAGATTAACAAACGAGTGTGCGCCTCAATTGTCATGTGGCAACATGTACAATATGTTGCTCAGAGCAACTGATGACTTCGGGATCTTTTTCCATAGCACTCAAAATGCAAATTTTCTTCTGGTTTCTGTTAATATAATAAATAAGAGCTCTTATGTAGGGAAGTATTTTTATGCAGAAAACGACTGTCAATTTCCCAGCAGGAAAGTCTTGAAGTTCTTTCCTTTGACATGTTGTAAACTTGGCATAACTTTAGAAGATGGAAAAATCAGTAGGTCAAATAAAGCGTGTTGTATCAGATGAGGTCTGAGTAAGGCAATCTAGTTGAGCCATGTATTTAATGCTTGGAGATAAAATAAATGTCAAAGAATTTTGCCAGTTTCTCCAAAAAATTCTGTAGATTTTTCACATTTGAAAGTACTTACAGGCTTAGCTTGTAGATGGCAAAAATCCAATTATAATACTCTGTTGCTTTAACTCTTTGAGAAAAGTAATAAAGTTTAGAATATAAAGTAAGTTAGTACTATATCCTTATAAATTTAAAAATTGATTTTGTCATATTTAAAAAAATATTCCCTGAGTCCTAAAAATAAATGCTTAAAAGGATCAATGTATTTTAATAAAGTAATATCTAATGTATTTACATGTTTTAAAACCAAAAGACTAGGTTTATTTCTCAGTTACATTAGCCATTGAGATATTTTGTCCCCAGATCAGAGGACTGTATTTCAATGAAGGACAGAACTCTATGCTAAACTTGATGCACCAGCCAGAATGAAATAGATTATCTTGTAGTTACAGAATAACTTCCAGAATCTTAGTGGCAACAATATTTTTGTTCTCTCATTAGATGACCAGTAAGTGTTATTGGGAAGTAGAGGAGCCCTGGCTTTCTTGAAGCTTTGCCATTTTGTAGCTGGACCACCCAGAACATGGGAGCTCAGAGGTGGCTGTGACAGAGGAAGAGGGAACCAGAGGATTCCAACAGGACTTTCATGGCCAGACCTCGGAAGTGGTGACATGCTTGAATTCCACCCACGTCCCATTGGCCACACTTACACGGTCTCAATTTCAGGGAAGCTTAGGAAATCCGGTCTTCCCCCTATGCTCTGGAGAGGAAGCTATGATTACCCAGTGTTGCCTCTGCTAATCTTATACAGAGAAAACAACATTGCAGTTTTATCAACTTGGCTTTATATCCTTTAACATTGATAACCATGAAATCTCTTAAAGTTTAAATTTTCTCATAAAATAGCAGGCCTTGGTATATATGAGTATTTTTGATACTTTCATTCTAAAATTTTGCCTTTATCTTCCAGTTCAATGTTTAATTTTCAAATGTTTTATTGCAATATTTTAAATTATTAAAGATAATATTTAAGCTCAAATTTTTTTATTCAGTCCCATCTGCGTTCAAGGCATTTGTACAAAGAAACTGAGGTTCAGACAATGAGAACACAAAGAAAAAATAACTTAGTTAAGGCACTAACTTGAAACAACTCAAGAGTTTGCTAGAAGACATAAGAACCAAAGTTTCCCATCTACCCTGGCTTGTTATACATGCCAGATTGTGCAGAGAGAGAACAGATTGTATTTGAGCAAAGGATTAGTTTTTTTCCTAATAGCAAATACTGTATAAAAATAATAAGCATCCTCATCCACATAACTCAGCAGAGCATCTTAGAGGATGCTTAATATTAGCAGAATGTATGTGTGTGTATGATTCCAAAGGAATAAGTAATACTAATAATACATATGCATGTATATGTATGTATATCCATATCATATTGTACACACCTCTCTATACACTCAAATATAAATATGTATGTACCTATATATAAATGTATACAATAGCTAAAAATAGTTAGAATGAATTGTATGGGAGGTAAAAACACCTTCCACATCTAAGATTTTTCCAAATTATTTTTTCTATGACATTGGTTCTCAACATTTTTTCTGCCTTCCCAGTAAGATAAAGTTAGATACCATTCTGCAATAATTGTAATAAAAACTTAATAGAAGATATAAATCTGTACTATAATGTCCAGGAAGTGGTGGTAGCATAGAACATTTAAAAATACCAGCTGACCCCAGATTTTGCAGCTCCATACAAATCATTCAACAGCCCCATTCAATTCCAAATAGGAATGCAAAGTCGTTAGTCCCTTTGTGGTTGGGTGGGTCACAGGACTAGTGGCCAAGTGCTGTGAGAAGGAGCAACACTTGGCACTCTGGGCAAGATCCTTTCACTGATGGTTCGAAGCTCTCTTTTTCCCTTCAACACACACACATGCACATGCGCACACACACATGCACACACCTCAGCCAAGTTCTAGGTAGTGAATGTTCTGTGCTACTGGCCTCTGAGTTACTACAATGAACCTCAGTGGACATGTAGCTGGAAGTGCAACTAAATCATTCCTGTTTTAGTCTATTGAACTTTGGGGTGGATTGTTACTGTGCACAACCAGCTTATCCTGTAAAACACAGACTTTTGTGCCTAACTTATCCGTTACTGGGTCACCAATCCTTGCTCCATCCCTAATCTCAGTCTCAGCAAAAAATGAATATGACAAGGTTTATTGGGACAGTGGAGGCTGAAATAAAATGGAAATGCAGCTTGGGTAAGAAAATGTATTTTGTATGTTCTTGATATTTTCAATGGATAAAATTTTAGGATTATTATAAAGTGAAAGAAGCCAATCTGAAAAATCTACATACTGTATGATTCTAGCTATACAACATTCTGGAAGAAGCAAAATTATGGAGAAAGTAAAAGACTGAGTTGTTGTCAGGAATTAGAGGGAGAGAGAATGACTAAGCAGAGCACAGAGGATTTTTAGGGCAGTGAAACTACTTTGGGTGATACCACAATGGTGAATAAATATCATTATACATGTGTCGAAGCCCATAGAATGTACAACACCAGGAGTAAAGCCTGATGTTAACTATAGACTTCCAGTGATGACGATTTGGCAATGTAGGGTCATCAGATGTACCACTCTGGAGCATGCCATCATGGCGAGCCTGTGTGTATGGGGGGGCAGGGGGCATATGAGAAATCTCTGTAACCTCCACCCAATTTGCTGCAAACCTAAAAGTGCTCTAAAAAATAATGATTATTTGTCTTTTTAAGATTACCTGTTTTTTCTTTTAGATTTTACTTCTTTATTTTTAGAGAGAAGGAAAGGGCGGAAGAAAGAGAGGGAGAGAAACATCCATGTGTGGTTGCCTCTCGCATGACTCCAAATGGGGGACCTGGTCTGCAACACAGGCAGGTGCTCTGACCGGAAATTGAACCAGTGACCCCTTGGTTCACAGGCAGCACTCAGTGCACCGAGCCACACCAGCCAGAGCAAGATTATTTGGTTTTTAAATTAGGATTTATTTTAGGTTACCAAAAGATTGCAGAAGTCATCTCAGCATATAACCCATCATCTTTCCTTGTAGTTTTAAACCCTTAGGGGGAAAAGTGTTTATTTATATTCTTATTTTATATTGTATAATATACAATCAAATCTTAATAGAGAAAAGAAAATACTGAAAATGGGTGGGGTTGTAGGCCATCAAATGTTCATAAAATTTCAACATTTTATCAATGGTTCTTCTGTCCATACTTTTTGCCTCTCTTGCTTGTTTGGCATTTGATTTGACCTATCAAAAAATTCCTCATCTGCAACTCAGATATCTCAAGATGCCACCCAGACCAGAACACTCATGTCCACTTTCTTATGGTCCTTCCCAGTTTAGTTTTTCTGCTTCTGCTTTTAGATCTAGAAAGAATTGTCCAACCTATTTCCCCAAATCTTGTCCCTGGTCTTTGAGTGGCATCCATTTCTTTTCTTTGTCCCCTCAAAATATTTGTCAGAAGCCAGGCAGCCCAGGCTGCTCAAGAAAATTTGCTTCTATTTTTACAAGTTTTATTGAATGCCTGGGTTAATTGATCTCTTACCTGAGATTTTTAGTAGAACTGCTGTTGAAAACCACTAAAGATGTCTTTAATGAGTATTTTATTTTTAAATGTTGAAGTTGTATGCTTAACAAAATAATATTTAAAAATGAATCAAGCATGAATTAAATTATTAGACAAATAGTTAGATGATAAAATTACAGAATTTTAAGGCTCAATATTTTACAACCTGGATGGAATAGGTAGAGCAGTATCTTTCAGGAAAGAAAATTCTCAAGAATCAGTCCTAAATCAGTTTTTAAATCAGGAGATCACTTTGCTCTTTAAAAAGATCTTCTCTTCATTATCAATGCAAGAGTGATTTATATCTTTATTTCTCAATTTAAAAAAAGTTTCATTGGCATTACTTTTTTGATTCTTTGTTCTCAATCTGAAGCTTGAATTAAAATTTAATTTATACATGAGCAACAACACAGGGCTTCTTTACCAGTACTGAGCAGTTTCAGAACCATGTGGCTTTTCCTGAATGGTTTGTGGAGATAATCATTGCTAAATCGGGGGCGTGTGAATAGAAGAAAGGCAATATCCTGGATTCGTGGGAGTTATTCATATGGCCTCTGTTACTAATATATGCCAAACTCCAGCTTGAAATGAAAAAGTTGAATGCAGCTGTCACTACTAACAAATAATGAGAGAAAAAATATAGTAGTGACTACCTAAAGAGTATCAACTTCAAATAAAAATACAAAGATTTTGAAAGTTATAAGTACAGGGTCTGGCACAAATAATGCCTTTTTATTATAAAATCATAAGCATGTAATTCTGTAACATAACAATATCACACTCAGACATACCATATGACATTTTAGGTGAAATGTTCAAGTTGAAACTATAAATTATTACACCATATTATTATCCTACCAACCATACTCAAGTAGGCATTACTCCTGCTGGACCCTGTAAATAAGAAAATTATGCTTGATATTTTCAGAGTCTGTAGTAGTACAGAATAGATTACAGAAAGATGATATTGAACATAGGTGATGAGACATAAACATACATAATCATCCTGAGTTACCAGCTTTGTGACTCCTGTTGCCTGCACCTACCTACTACACACAGAAGGACCAAGAGAAGCCATTTTCATAGGTGAATCTATGCACACATTTTAAGAGAAAATTTAATACTCTTTAAGTTGTTCTAGAGGCTAGAAAAAGAAAAATTAAGGATTGTTATTTTTTAATAAAGTTATTATAAAAGTTTGAATACTAAAAAATTTAACACAAAAATTACATACTAATTTCATTATGAATTTTGTTACAAAAATGTTAAATAAAATATTAGCAAATATACTCCAACTGAGTATTAAAATAATACATCACTATCAAATGGATGTTTGTATGTTAGGAAAATTACCAATATAATTCATGATATTAAGAGCTCAAAGAGAAAATCCATAATTATCTTCATAGATACTAAAAAAGGAATTTAAGAAATTCAGTGATCAAATTTTCAACCTAGCAAAGTAAATTCAGCAACATGTAAAAATGATTATATGTCTTGACCAGATATGATTTATTCTAAGAAGTCAAGATTGATTTAATACCTGAAAAGCAATTAATATAATCAATTACTGGTATATCAATAATGGCAGAATGACAGAAAGAAAAAAACATATGATCATCTCAATAGCTACAGGAAAAGCATTTGGCAACATCCAACACCTCTTCATGGTAAAAACATCCACTAAGCTAGGAATAGAAGGGAATCCCCTGAATCTGATAAAAAGCATCTATGAAAAATTCATAATTAACATCATCCATAATGGTGAATGATTAAATACTTTCCACCTAAGATCATAAATGAGACAAGGATGTCAACTCTTACTACTTCTATAACATTTTAAGGAAGATTCTAGCCTGGATAATTAGGCAGGAAAATAAAATAGGATTGGAAAGGAAGAAGTAAAACTATCTCTATGTAAAGATGATATGATCTTATACAGTGTGGGCAAAAGTAGGTTTATAGGTGTGAGTATGCAGAACATAGAGTTTATTTACTCATATTATTTTTATTAATTGTGTTATTTTCCATACAAACAACTGTAAATCTACTTTTGCTCCACACTGTATATAGATAGGCCTAAGTAATGCTGTATGACCATCACTACTATCTATACACAAAACTTCTTCATTATCCCCAACAAAAACTCTGTAACCCACTAAACAATAACTGAGCACTGTATTCAGTCCCCCTGGTATCCTCTAGTTTTTCTGTTTCTATGAATTTGTTTTTTCTAGGCATCTAATATAAATGGAACCATACAATATTTGTCCTGTGTCTGGATTATTTTACTAAGCAAAGTGTTTCCAAAGTCCATTCATATGGACTGTAGCATATATAAAAATTTCATTCATTTTTATGGCTGTATAATATTTTATTGTATATATTTAGTGCACTTTATTTATCTAATCATCTATGGATAAAAATTTGGGTGGTTTACACCATTTTGGCTATTGCAAATTGCTGCTATGAATTATCAGTGTACAGATATCTGTTGGAGTCCTTGCTTTCAATTCTTTTGGATATATAACTAAAAGTGAAATTGCAGGGTCATAAGGTAATTTTTTATTCATTTCTTGAGAAACCAAAAACTGTCTTCCACAGTGGCTATTCTACTTTACATTTCCATTGGCAGTCCATGAGGCTCCAGTTTCTCCGCTTCCTTTCCAAGACTTATTTTCTACAGTTTGTCATGGTTTTTCTTTTATAATTATAGCTACCCTGGTAGGTATAAAGTGCTGCCTCATTGTACTTTTTAATTTGTATCTACCCAATGACTAGTGACATTGAACACTTTTTCATATGCTTATTGGTCGGTTTGGGGTTGATCTCAGTCTGCTAACAGTGAGGATGTTGGTTAGGAATGCCCAAGACACTCGCCAGGGCCTGTATTCATTGGAGCAAGCATCCTCTACCTTCAAAAACAAAACAAAACAAAACAAACAAACAAACAAAAAAACATTCCCTGACCAGAGCCACTGTTGTGGCTGAACTGGCCCTTACAGTTCTTACTATGATTACAAGAGGTATCTCAGCAACAACTAACAGGGTACATTAAAAAATTCATTACTCACAAATTGTGGAGGACACATGGCACAGCCAGGGCTACCCAAGAAGGTTGTAGGGAGAGAGAGAGACAGAGAGAGACACAGAGAGACAGAGAGAGAAAGAGAGAGCAGACAATGGGTCTGCTTTCACTGGAGTCTGTGGGACATGTGCCTAGGGTATTTCAAGTTCACTTTATTGGTGAATTTAAAACATAAAATATGAAATTAGGGTACAGAATGGGAAAAGTGGGGTCACTCAAGTGGTTACTTATCTAGGTTATGCACAGCTTTCTCAAACAGAAACTTCATGGGTGGGGGTGGCTTGGTTTCTTATCTAGTTGTTTTACGAGTAGTTGAGTCATACAGCTGTCAATATGTTTGAGATGAATTTCTTTGAAACAGAAGCCTCTTTGGCAGCAATCAAAAGCTTGTCCTGTACCTATATTGCAATAAAAAGTTAATGGTAGGCACTTATACTACATGGTTATTTATCTGTCTTCTTTGGAGAAATGTCTACTTCTGAACTTTCACTCTTCTTTAAAAATCAAATTGTTTGGACAGACTTATGGCCAAGATGGAGGCATAGATAGACACATTGTGCCTCTTCTTACAACCAAAAAGACAACAACAAATTCAAAAACAAAAAAGAACCGGAACTTCCAGAAAATTGAACTGTATGGAAGTCCAACATCCAAGGAGTTAAAGAAGAAACATTTATCCAGACCAGTAGGAAGGGCAGAGACAGGCAGCTGGGGCAGAGAGGATTCATGGCAGGATGGTGGCTGGAGGACTGGGGCAAGTGAGGTGGCAGTTGGCAGAGCGGGTGGTCCCACATTTACATGCTGAGAAACCAAGAGGAACAACTGGGGAGCAAGACAGACCGCAAAACCCAGGGTTCCAGTACAGGGAAATAAAGCCTCAAAACCTCTGACTAAAAAAAACAAGAGGGGAATTGAGGAGCAAGAGAAACTCCCAGCTTCACAGGAGAGTTCATTGAAGAGACCCGCAGGGTAATAGAATGTACACAAACCCACCCACCCAGAAATCAGCACCAGAAGGGCCCAATTTGCTTGTGGGTAGTGGAGGAAGTGACTGAAAGTCAGCCGAGAGCTAGCAAGTGGCATTGTTCCCTCTCAGACCCCTACCCCATGCATAGTACCTCAAAGCAGGGACATAGGTTGCCCAGCCCTGGCAAATACCTAAGGCTCTGCCCTTACTATGTAACAGGCACATTGAGACAAAGAAATATGGCCCAAATGAAAGAACAGATCAAAGCTGCAGAAAAACATATAACTAAGTGATGAGGAGATAGCCAACCTACCAGATGCAGAGTTCAAAAGACTGGTAATCAGGATGCTCACAGAATTGATTGAGCTCAGTTGCAAAATGAAGGCAGAAATGAAAGCTACACAAAGTGAAATAAAGCAAAATACACGGAACCAACAGTGAAGGGAAGGAAACCAGGACTCAAGTCAATGATTTGGAACAAAAGGAAGAAATAAACATTCAACCAGAACAGAATGAAGAAACAAAAATTCAAAACAATGAGGAGAAGCTTAGGAACCTCCAGGACAACCTTAAGTGTTCCAACATTTGAATCATATGGGTGCCAGGAGGAGAAAAGAGCAAGAAATAGAAAACTTATTTGAAAACATAATGAACTTCCCTAATCTGGCAAAGGAAATAGACTTTCAGGAAGTCCAGGAAGCTCAGAAAGTCCCAAAGAAGTTGGACCCAAGGAAGCACACACCAAGGCACATCATCATTACATTACCCAAGATTAAAGATAAGAACAGAATTTTAAAAGCAGCAAGAGAAAAGGAGACAATTACCTACAAAGGAGTACCCATAAGACTATCAGCTGATTTCTCAAAAGAAACCTTACAGGAAAGAAGGGGCTTGAAAGAAGTATTCAAAGTCATGAAAGGCTTTTTTCTGAATCCAAGATTACTCTATGCTATGAAGCTATCAATTAGAATGGAAGGACAGATAAAGTGCTTTCCAGTTAAGGTCAAATTAAAGTTCATCATCACCAAGCCCTTATTATATGAAATGTTAAAGGGACCTATCTAAGAAAAAGAAAAACAAAAATATGAACAGTAAAATGACAACAAACTCACAACTATCAACAACTGAACCTAAAAAAAAACAAACTAAGCAAACAACTAGAACAGGAAGAGATTCACAGAAATAGAGATCACATGTAGGGTTATCAGTGGGAAGGGGGTTGGGGGAGAATAGGGGAAACATACAGGGAATAAGAAGCATAAATGGTAGGTACAAAATAGATAGGGGGAGGTTAAGAACAGTATGGGAAATAGAGAAGCCAAAGAACTTACATGTATGATCTAAGGACATGAACTAAGGTGGGGGAATGATTGTGAAAGATGGAGGGGTAGGGCAGAGGGGAATGAAGGGGAGAGAAAAATGGGACAAAGGTAATAGCATAATCAATAAATACATTTAAAAAAATCAAATTATTTTTCTGTTGTTGAGGTGATGGTTTCTTAGGTATTACATTAAATCACATGAAACAAAATAAAAAGAGATAAAGAAGACTACAGAAAAATTTAAAAACTTTTGCATTTCAAACACAACACTGAGGAAGTGAAAATTCAACCCACAGAATGGGAGAATTCATTTACAAATAAAATACAGTATCTGATAAGAAACTTGTATCTAAAATAAAGAACTCTTACAACTCAATTATAAAAGAAAAAAATAGCTCAGCTGCAAAATGGGAAAAGTATATAAATAGTCTTTTCTCCAAAAATGCTATACAAATGGTCAATAAGCACATGGAAAGATGCTCAATATCATTAGCCATCAGGGAATGAAAATCAAAACCACAATGAGATACCACATTTACATGAATGACTAGAAGAAAACACATAATAATTTTTGGTAAGTATGTGGATAAATCAGAACCTTCATATACTGCTGATGGGAACATAAAATGGTACAGCCACTTTGGAAAACAGTCTGGTAGTTTCTCAGATGGTAAGACACACAGTTAATCTTATGACTCAGCAATCCCACTCTTAGGTATTCACTCCACACCAAAACATCTAAACCAGTGTTTATAGCAGCATTAGGTATAAGACAAAAATGGAATCAACTCAAGTGCCCATCAACTGAATGAATAAATAAAATGTGGTATATTCATTCAATGGAATATAAATCAGCCACAAAAAAGGAATTAAATACTTATGTATGCTACCGCAACATGGATAAATCTAGAAAACAATAGGATCCATGAGCCAATCACAACGGACCACATACTGTGTGATTCCATTTGTATGAAATTGCAGAATAGGCAAATCTCTGGAGAAAGAGAGCAGATTAGCAGTTGCCCAGGGCTGGTGAGAGGGAGGGGAAAGTGGGTGACTGGTAAAGGGTATGGAGTTGCTTTCTGGGGTGATGTTCTAAAATTGATTGTGGTGATGACTGCACAACTCTGTGAAAATATATTAAAAATCATCTAACTGCATACTTTATAATAGTTAACTATATAGTACATGAATTATATTCAGGCAAACTATTTTTTTAAAAATCCATAGCCACACTTGATTTAAAAATAATAAAAATAGAAAATGCAAACTTTGGAGGTAATGTGGTGATGGTTTCATAGGTGTATACATATTTTAATACCTTATAAAATGGCACGCTTTAAACATATGTAATTTGCCCTGGCTGGTGTAGCTCAGTGGATTGAGCGCGGGCCTGTGAACCAAAGGATCGCGGTTCGATTCCCAGTCAGGGCACATGCCTGGGTTGCAGGCCAGTTCCCAGCATGGGACACATAAGAGGCAACCATACACTGATATTTCTCTCCTTCTCCCTCTCTCCTACCCTTCCCCTCTAAAAATAAATAAATAAATATTTAAAAAATAAACATATGTAATTTACTGGACATCAAATATAACTCAATAACACTTTGGAGAGGTATGACAGCAGAAAAATATGAATGGATGTTTATATTCCAGCATAAGGAATATTAGAGGTAGTTCCACTAATGTCAGAAAACAAATGTCTTTTTAGAACTTGCTACACCATTATTCTTTAACTGTATTCTAGGGGTACAAGCCAACAAGTTAGGTGAGAAGAAATAAAATAAAACTTGTAGATGATATAATTGTTTACCAAATAAATGTAAAAATACTTGGAAACAAGAAGAGACTCACTAAGTCATTGAGCCTAAAATCAAGCCCAATAACTTTTATTGGAACGAACACCAGTTAGAAAATAAAGTGGAAGTAAAACCACATCTACAATTGTAACCAAAAAAAATGATGTACCTAGGAATGTGCAAGCCTTATAAGAAAAAAGTTGCAGACTCAAATGGAAAGCTGGAAAGCACATACAATTCTTATTTAGAACAATGTAACATCATACATACGAGGTCTGTCCAGAAAAAGTCCAGACATTGTTCATATAATGAGAATAGTTTGCATGACATCAATGTAACCTGGCAGCCAAGTAGAGTGGACTGGAATGCGCATGTGTGAACAGTGATGACTTCATTGTACTAGTCAGTGTGGGCAGTAGACACCACCGAGTGAGCCTGTGTACTGTGTGGCCATTGCACTCAGAATGAGTGAGTAGAGCAACAACTCTGCATCAAGCGTTGCCTTGATCCTGAACTTTCATCCACAGAAACTGTTCGGATGATTCAGAAGGCCACAGCTAAAGGCAACTGGTGATTGGCAGCTTCATTAGGACAATGTACCCTCTCACACATCACGTCTTGTGCAGAATTGTTTTGTGAAACATCAAGTCACCCAGGTGACTGAGCCCCACTACAGCCCAGATTTGGCGCCCTGTGACTTCTGGCTTTTCTCAAAACTAAAATCACCTTTGCAAGGGAAGAGATTTCAGACCATTGATGAGATTCAGGAAAATATGACAAGGCAGCTGATGGCAATTGGGAGAACTGTGTGAGGTCCGAAGGTGCCTACTTTGAAGGGGACTGAGGTGTCATCGTCTTCTGTACAGTGTTTCTAGTATCGTGTATCTTCTTCAATAAATGCCTCTATTTCTTATAGTACATGGCTGGATCCGTAATTTAATTGATCCTAATAATATAGAACAGGGTTGTGAAACTAAGGAAGCTGATTTTGAAGTCATGTAAAAATTCAAAGTGTGTGTAAAAATTTCACATTTAGGAAATTATCCTATATATATTTTCATATGTGTGAAATGGCAAATATGCAGGCCTATTTATTGCCATGTTTTAATTGCAAAAGAGTTTACATAGTCTAAATAGCCATCAAGAGAATTGGTTAACTATTTTTGGTACATCCGTATAATTAAATACTATGCAACCACAAAAAGCAAGCATAGTGACATAGAAGAAGCTTCCAAAGATATTGTTAAGTCTAACAAACAAAGGGCAAGAAGAATGAGTAAAGTATGAGCACCTATGTGTTGAAAATAAAGAAATATGTATATTTTTGTAGGGGTAGAATAGCTCTGGAAGGCCATGCAAAAACCTGGTATTAGAGGTTGCTTTTGGTGCTCGAAAACAAGGACTTATGGGAAGCATAATTTTACCTATATATCCATTTATTCTGTACTTATGTGTACCTTTGCAATTTTTACCATGTGTATATTTTCTCAAGTAAAATAAAATAATTTAAAGAGGAAATTTTATATAAAAGTTGAGGGATCATTTCATCCTTCTTCCCAACAGGTTAAAAGGAGACATGTTTGCTTTTGGGTAAGAAGGAGGAAAATAATGTATTCAAACAAATGTGTCTAAATTAAACAAATGGTGTTTGTTTAACCCCATTTGTTTAATTTAGACACACAAATATATGTGTTAAAATGTACACATATATTTCTATCAGAATACAACAAAGAATGAAATTAATTCTTCTCTGGAATTGGAATCACGTTTCTTGACCTGGGCCTCAAAGATGATGGTAGGGAAGTCCTAGTGACAGGAGGAATGAATCAAGGTAAGAAAGTTACCTTGTTTAGAAGTGGTGTGTAGTATACCCGCATTTTTTGGACTATAAGAAGCACTCTCACCCTGAATTTGGGAGGGATAATGGTTGTTAATGCTGCTGTTGAGTTCTGTTTACATTTGCATTGGTGAAAAACTATGTTATTTATGTCAGTAAATATTTTACCACACTTTTTGCTTCAAAATTTTTTTTCCTTTAAACATATGTAATTTACTATACAGCAAATATAACTCCATTTTCCTCCACTAAAACCTGGATGCATCTTATGGTCCAAAAAATATGGTAGCTAGGACCTTGTATGCCATTCTCAGAGGAATCTGGATTCTTTTTTTCTTTTTTCTTTGGTATCATGTGAGCCCTTGAAAGTTGTGCTTTGGAAAGATTATCAGGGTTAATTTAGGACATAAAATTAACCAGCTCTCATTCATTCATTCATACTTCCATTCATTGTATGTTTGTTTAGTTTCTACTGTGAGTCAGGTAGGCCTTGTATAAAAATCTGCATTTCAAAACTTTTATGTATTAATTTGTTTTTCCTGGTGCTAGAAATAATATATGTTTCTTACCAACAAATTTGGAAATATGCAGAATTACAAATAAGAATAACATCATTCTACCACCTAAAATAAATATGATTACGATGTTGTTGTATGCATATGTGACACATGTGTGAGGTCATGTTATACATGCATAAACATGCACAGAGTGCACATCAGTGTGCTATATTTTATTTATTTAATTTTATACTAGGGATATTCCCTGGATTCCCAAGGATAATAACAAATATTTTTAGCATGTAGAGGACTTAATCTGTGTCAGACACTGAGAGAAGTACTTTCTATGCATCCTATCATTTAATCACTAAAACAAACCTATGACATTTATTTTTAACCTCTGTTTCCCAGATGAGTACAGTGTATCAAAGATACCTGGTTTAGTGAGTGATGGAGAAAGGGTCAAATTCCAGGGATAACTGCAGAGACTAGGCTTCTAATAACCAAAGGCAACTGTCTCATCAGCAATATGCTGTCCATAACCATATGATGCTCCATCATGTGGATGCACCATAGGTCCCTTCATTGGTTTCAGATTTTTGGCCAATTATACCACTTCACATTATATGCCAGTATATCCAGGGTCTCATCCAGGAGGCAAAGAGCTTAAGAAGGAACATGTTTTCATTTCATGTTTCAAGCGGGAGGGGCTGCTCCATGACCAAAAGCTCTTGTGAGCTCCTGGCTCCTTCTAGACCTCCATCATTCAGGTGATGGAAATCATTTTAAAATTGGTTTCCTAGCCTACAGTCTGTGTTTTCAGTGCTGATGTCCCCTGACTTTTTCTGTACCTTCACAAATATTTTAACAGGATTTGGGGAGAAATTGGTTAGGAAGCTGCTAACTATCAGAAAATTGGGCACTGATATTAAGCTGCAATTTATACAATCATTCTAAATTCTTTTTTCTTTAACTGAAATATGCTTGTGTTTATTGAGTCACACCCTTAATGGCATAATTTTCCATTAAATTACCATATTTCAGCATTTTCCATTACTCAAATTATTTCAGTTAGTGGAAGAAATAATTAATTTTTCATGGGAATGTGATGCTCAAATATTTTACTTATATATTAAGAAAACTGGAAGGAGAAGGTTAAAATACATTTATTTACTGCTACGGGCTGTCTGCTGTTATTCAATTCTCATGACTAACCCCATTTTATGGTATAAAAACCAAAGAATAAGTAATTTTTTAAGTAATTAATGTAGCCAAGACTTGAGCCAGGTATTACTGATACCAAAATGCACATTTTTTTCCCAACACATTATGTAGTCTTCTAAAGAACATTAGAAAATAAAGAAGCAGCTTGCATAAACATATAATAAAAAAGCTTTTAAAAGAATTTTAAAGAATGAGAGATTTAGGTTGGGTCAACATGGGTTTTTGTTAAAAGTTACTTCACTGGGACCTTTTATCGGGGTGCCGAACCTTTTGGCATCTCTGGGCCACACTGAAAGAAGAAGAGTTGTCTTGGGCCACAGACACTAATGAAAACTGAAGAGCAAAAAAAATAAAAGGTCTTAAGTAAAGTTATACTTTTGTGTGGGGCCACACTCATAGCCATCCTGGGCCGCCTGTGCCCATGGACTCGGGTTGGATGTCCCTGCTTGGCGTAATCTCCTCAGTGATGACCCTAAGTTTACCAGGAGGGCCCGGTTTTCACAATTATACCTATGTGTTCCTTCCACATAAGCATGCAGCTGAGCAAACTCTTGAAACTTACTAATCTGTAACTCCTTCCACATCATTCTCCTTTTACTGCTGAAAGCATTTACATTAGGGTTAACACAATAACGGAAGTTTGAGGAATGCCTAATTCTGGTGCTGTAGGATGTCCAGTGTGGTGATTACTAAAAGGCTTGGCGTGTGTGTGTGTGTGTGTGTTTTATAAGGGGGAGTTCTGCCTTCTAGAATGTTCTGGATTTTCTCATTTGATAATGTTACTATAGGCAATTGGGACATTTACTGAAAGTGGAATTTTGTTTAAAAATATTGCAAGTTCTTCTTACCAATCAATGGCAATGTCAAGGATAAAACAGCAGCTGTGAGTTTAATGTATAAAATAAAGACTTAAAAGTTATACATTCAAAGACAGGATCATTATTTAAGTGCCAATGAGATTACACCCCAGTATTGAAATAAATAAGCCATCATCAGTGACTTGATTAGCAAAGCTTGTTTGCTCTGGGGACAAAGCTTCCTTGCTGCCTCATTCCTCAAAACACAGTCTAAAGAGAATTTGAAGGGAAAAAAAGTAACATGTTACCTTTCTCATGATAAAGACATTAGAGAAATAAAATAACTTTGGGCTTCACTTAGAAATTAACTCTATTTATTAAGCCAATACAGTGAAGATATGTTTTGGTTAGATTACTTTTGAGATTCACAGAAACTGTATAGATATATAACTCATAGTATTGACTGCAAATTGGAGCCAGGAAGCAGATTTATCCTCCAACATTGAATGACACAATTTAACTTCCAAAGTTTTAGAATAACCTATAGGCCAAGACAATCAGAAATGGTAAGCAAGTCTATTCTCTTGGTGAACTTTATGTTTAACAACAAGGTTTCATTTGTATAGTTTTTACTAAATTATAATTTTTCTAAATGCTCTGGTATAGTCTCAGTGAAAATATACATTCAGTGAAAATACTGATATGGCCTCAGTGAAAATCCTCACTGTATAAGTGGTGAAAAGCCAAATTTCCCTTTGAGGAATTTTTATATCATAGAGTGATTCTGAAGTGTGAGGAACTACAGATTCCTGCTTTGCATTTTTAGCCTGAACGACTGGTGAAATAATACATTGATATATTAATTTATTGACTTTTACTTTTTCCCAATGCTTTAGAATAGTCTTGGAGAAAGAAAAGGTGTTTTATTTTTTTCCCTTTCTCCTTCAGACAAGAACTTTCACCCAAGATATTTGGGCGAAACGTCCCATGCGGGAACTCTGTAAACACACAGTTGCCCACCTTTTCTAGCTCCTGCTCGAATTACAATTGTTTCCAGGGGTTAAAAGATTGTTTCACAATTTCTTTGTCACTTACACCAGTTTTTCAATTTTGGGGGCTGGTATCTTTTGCTATTCACCCATCAGCAGTCAATGGGTGTCCACTTCACCATTGCCCCCTGGCCAATGATGATTGTCAGAAATCAATTATAAGACATGTTCTATTTCAGATACATTCATATTTGAAAACATGTGTATCTCAGAATCAATAAAACACAACACATGTTTGCTGCTCACTTGTTTATTATTTCTCTTCCTGACTAGAGTGTCAGCTTTTTGAGGGTAAATACCTTTATCTGGTGTAACTAGAGCAGTTTATATATGACAGGTGGTAACATCCCAATAAATAACTCTAAAATCAATTAATTAACAAAAATTGTCCCAATACAAACAACCCTTAAGACCATAAAAAGACCATAGAAAAGTAGCTATTCAGAGAAGTAGACATTTTGCAGCTCAAGTCTGGAAAGATAAAACTGAGGTTGGTCAAAGTGATTATTGATGGGATATTTTTACTATTGGTTTTTAGTAATACAAGAAAAATTAGAGTCCAAAATAAGGAGCAAAGGAGAACACTTTTGTAATACAAAGAAATATTTTGCTCAAATAAATATATTTTTCAGAGTATAGAAATACCACTTCAAGATAATTTCTAGACTATATAGAGAATATTTGTAAATATTCTTTTAACTCTGTTATTCACATGCTATTCAGTGAATAAAAATGGCCTTTAAATTCTTAACTCATGTCATTAGGGAGAACTTGAGCATATCCTCAAAGGGTCTACTAAGTGTTTATATTTGATTTATAAAGAATCTGTTTTAGATAAAAAGGACCCAGGATTCACTGAGCTACATAAAGATACCAGATGCTGAGACAAGTAGGGAGACTCTAGGGGGGCAAACATCTTTGTGCCTTACGAGCCCTATTTTCAATCACTTCCCTGCAAATTGGGAAAAATCAACTGCACCACACACTTGTTTTGGTACGGGCATTACTGAAGGCTTAAACAATTTGTATTTAAATCTATTCATGGATAAATGAGAAAGCCTTTATATTTTTAATAACAAAAATTCTGCATAAATCAGAAGCTCTTCTTTAGAAAAAGGAAGAGTAATTCAGTAGAGGTGGAGGATTACATACTCACAGGAAGAAAACATTTGCAAAAATAAATCTTTGTGACTAGACATGCAGAAAGTTCCTTTAAAAATCTAGTTCAAGTTACATGTCACAAATCACATTACAAAACTTTTTTCTTTTCCTAATGGTACCCAGTCTCTTGATTATTAGAGACCATGAGCCCTAGCATGGAAATAGAAACTTAAATCGGTGACTTTATTTTTATTGCCAGAGAACTGAATTCATATAATAAGAGAGCAGTGGAGCTGATATATGACAGAATTCATTAATGTGCCAAGGATGTGGCCAACTTGTCTACAACTAGTTAAAAGGCAAATACACAGATTGATCATTTTTCTTTCCAGGACTGTACGTCACAATACACATGGCCTGTTTCCTAAAACCTTCTGTCTAATGTTTAATAGATTGATGGGACTTCAAAAACAACACCTCTACAATCTTGCTAGACAAGAGGGGACATAAAGATACTCTAGATTAGAGAGAGATTATTAGCAGCATGAGCTAAGAAAGATCAGACTCTTTACTTCATATTTTCCCCTTAAACTAAAAATTTCCTATGGCTTCAAAAGGGGTGGTAGCTTGAATCTGAGATAAAAATGACTGGCAAACCATTTTCATTTGGTTTTTATTTTAAAAAGTATTTTATCTTCAGCTTTCAACATAAAAAGTAGTTTCTTGATTTATCAATGTGGGCTTCCATATCAAAAACGCAAAGGTCAGTTTTAAATTCTCCTTTTCTTAAAGAAGCAGCATGGTACGGTTGTTAGGAGTCAAAATTCCCAGGCTCTGACACCTGCTGCCTCTATGATATCATGCAGAATGCACAACCTCTCTGAGCCCCAGTGTTTGGGTGTTGAAATAGTGAGACTTGCCTTGCCAGTTTCCCAGGATTGCCTTGAAGAGAAGAATAAGTTTGGTGGATGGCAAACCTTTGAAATAGGACTTATTCCAAGGCAGCAGACTTCATATAATTGTCCCATTTTCCATCCTTGGTCAAATGATGTCACTTTACCTGCCTCATATTTGTGTGCTCCATGATCTCCTGTTTTCAGTATTTTAAATATTCTATCTTAAATAACTGCTTCTTGAAGTTTCACATTAGGAATAATTAGATGCACTGCTGAGGAAAATTTTTGTTCGTCTTTTGTTTGCACAAATGCAGAGTAACTGGTATAGGCCTGGAGGATTCATATTGCACTCTTCAAACTAAAACTGCAGTTGTCAAACAGGGGCTGGGTATCTTAACTCCTGGCAATGGCCTGAGCTATCCAGAGTGAGTCCGTTCTGCTGTTGATACAAAAATGTGACCTGGCTTGTGCAGCAGCCAGCCAGTTTTCAGAACCAGTGAAGACTAATTGTTATGTCACACAGCATTTCCCTGAATGGCTTACGTTGTAGTTTACTGCACACTACATATGCTTTCAGCTATGTACTCTTAAATACACACTTCTAAGGATCTTAAATGATTTACATTATAATATGTTCCATAATTTGACAAACAATTTTTAAACGCATTGCTTTATTTGATTTTTGTAACAGCTCCCTAGGGCCGGAAGCTCACGATGACCTCCCATGACAGACGCGGAGAACTGGAACCACAAAGGGGTTGCTCAGGTGCCAACGGTCACATGGGTTCACAAAAGATAGGACAGGCTGAGAGGCCGACTTCCTGAGTGCAGGTTTAGGGCCCCACACCTGCCTGCCTCCTGTCATCACCCTCCGTCCGCCCCTCCATCCATGCTTCAGGGTACCTGGTGGGCACTTTGAAAATGCTATCAGAGTTTCAGTTCCTGGATAAATCACAGTAACATCTGTGTCTCAGTTTCTTCATGTGTAAACATGAAAGGTTTGACCTAGATGATTTCCAAAATCAAGTCCGTGTACAGCATGATACGGTGGAAAAAGTGTATAGTAGCGGCCCAGGCGACACACTAAACAACTGAAGATTTGACTCTTGGTCCTCCTGGTTCCTGGCCATATAGCTTGAGGATAATTATATAATCTCTCTGGTTACTAGTTTTCTTAGCTATAAAGCCCGAGATGCTGAAATTAACTTTAAAGTGATCTTGTGAAAAAATAAGTAAAATAAAAAAATAATAATCTTGTGAAAAAAATAAGTACAATAATGTAAAGGAATTAGCCAAATGGCAAGTACTCAATCAATATTAATTATTTTTTTTAGGGTTAACTTTTATCATATTCTAAAGACATATATATTTCTAATAGCAATTTTATAAACATCCAGAAAGGCATTGCTAGCTTTACTAACTTTAAAGGGAAAGTATTAAATATGCTAAACATTTATATGAGCAAACATAGCTTCATGAAACAATATTTTTATTAAGCAGTTAATCTGTAGGACCTTAGCAGTGATGATTTTCCTCAGGATTTTAACTCAGAAGAAGATTCAGATTCAATAATAAGAAATGCGAGTTTATTTTAATTGACTCTCATCTTTGTTTCTATTAGGAATATGAAAATTAAGTAGATGAATTCTACATAACAGAGCAGATGGAATCTTGTTGCATAGGCTTATCCTTTAAACTAGTAAATGAAAAGAAGCAGGTCCATGTGGAAAAAAATTATTAATGGTCTTCCAAAAATGAAGCATAGACACTGGGTATAAATAATTCTGCTTGTCCAAATGTTTCATTAAAATTGGGAAATAAAAGTATATCATTTATTTTTAAAAATGATTTAGGCTTCCTATTAAACAATAATATATTTGGAAAATTAAATCACAATTGTTATCAGAGAAAGGGGTAAGGAATCGCTGAAAAAGCAACTCCCCAGTTACAATGGGTGTGAAGGCTTCAATGGTGTGCTGTCAGGGCTGAGTCCGAACACAGAGAAAAGCCCTCAGACACATACGGAGCTTTCTCTTTTTGTCTCTCCTGTTACAAAGTAGAAAGCATTTTGGGTAACTTTTAAAATTTAAAATTTTTATTTTTAACACATTAATTTGAAGCATCATTTCAGGTCCAGGTGTTGTGTGGAAAGAAATTATGTTCCAGGGATTGGAAAAGGGTGAATACTGGGAGACATCCAAGTTATAAACATTTAAAATTCTTAGGAAAATACATATTTCCTCTAAGAATAGATCCCCATAAAGAATCTAATTTTATTTTTGTTTGTTTGTTGCTTCATACATTCAATGTAATATCATAAGCAGTTTTCAAATAAACATAATTAATCTTTGACTCTATCAAAATAACTAACCATTTCGTTTTTCTCTAATTTTTTTTTGCTAAAAATATCAAAGCTATGTTTTAATGTATGTTTCAGTACCATTTATATTTTAAACATGTCCTACTTCAATATAAAAGTAGTTGTTAAATTTTAATTTTGTTTAAGCTTATAAAAAATTAAGTGAAATATTTTACTTTAGAAAATATTAGAACATAAGCTTTGGAAGTGGGGGAAATTAAGTTTTCATAAAATTGATCTTTTATTTTCAAAAGGTAGTGCATACGTCTTGGTAGATAGACATGAAAAGAGCATCTGAGCTGTGTAGTATGCAACCTAATAAAATGAAACAACCAATAAATATGACCAATGATATCAAATTAATCATTGGGTTTCATATTTAGTAAAACATTAAATTCATTGTTCTAACATCAATTTTTGAGTGATGAAAAGTATTGCAGATTTGCTGAGAAAAGTCATTGTCAAGATATTTCATTTGTTTTACACCCTGTATATTTATTCACATAGGTTTATACAAAAAAACAAACAAACAAACAAAAAACCCAAATACACAAACTGGTTAGCCTTATTGAAATCTATGATAAATCCCCAATAGTAATATAGATAAATGCTACAATTTTGGAAGGTACTATGTGTCTGATTTAAGGGAAAGAATGTACCTTTTTGAACAGACTCCATTTTAGATGAATGTTGAGATGACCTCTGCTTTTGAACCTGAAGTTGCTAAACTTTACAGTAATAATAATAATGTAATAGTAATAGTAATAATAGTAATAGTAATAATAACTCATACACAGAGCTTCAATGAAGAAAACTAGTAATAAAAGCACCAGAAATACCCAACTCCTATGAGTAATCAGTTTTAGTTTGGTTTTCCCCTTAATGTAATTTCTCATCAGATAAACCCAGGAACTCACCAGGCTGCATATTCAGAGACCTGAGAGCAGTATATAAAAATGAAACCCCCAGTTGTTTGAAATGCAAACTTAAAGATGTGAGTAAATGGTGATGATCTAACTCCTTATAACTTCCAGAAACAGTCTTGACCTTAAACCACATCTATCAAGGTAAGCATTATTATGGTCATGTCACTATTTAAAGGAGGAAAAAATTACGCAAGTCATAAACATATAGATCCCATGCTTTTTTCATTATCCATTTATTATTGGTTCAAGTTCATATGACCTATAGAAGAATAGCTCAGTTGACTAGAAATGGTGCCAAAGAGACCAGAAAATCATTTTGGTCTTTGGAAATACAAGGGAGCTTCATTCTGTACTTTGGTATAGCACATAGTGAAGTTAATCCTATTAAAGTATCTACAATGAAATACCATCAGACACAAAGGGAAGAAAGTCAAAGCAACACAGACTGATCATCACTAATTTATCACCACTCCTAGAAAATACGCCTCATGCCTTCATGGTAGTGAGTCAGTGATATCATCTTTGGCATCATTCAGTGTGAATTTGCCATTTATAGAAGCTGAACAATTGTAAATCTGAATTTAAAATGTAGCCTTGTATTATGCTTAACTTCTTTACCTAGCTCTTTTATATCAATGTGCTATAATTTTATTTGTTCTTATCTAGCTCCAATTGTGTTTTAATAAATGCTATCTATAAAATATATCACTGTACATAAATTATACAGTGATATATTTTACTGTCAGTGACAGTGATATACTGTCTTACACAGTACCCCATAAAGACATTTCCATGTCCAGGACTCAATTCAGCTCCTCTAATTAAGTGATAACCAAAACTTATAGTACTAGTAAGTGACTGAAAGAGCTCTAGGAATTTTTTTAGTTAAATTTTATTAAATAAATAACTTAATTTTTGTTCATTTATTTACTCATTCATTTGTTCATTAACTATTTACTGAGTGCCTACTATGTGCCAGGCTCTGTCCTACACAGTGGTGAAAAGACAGATAAAGTTTGGACACTCACAGCAGATTTTTTCCCACCCACCTTGAACAAACACAATATTATTAAACTACAAAAAACAAGTGGAGGAAAACTTTCCTTGAGCCTAATTGTGCCTCTGGCAAACTATATCATGATATTTTGGGAAAAAGATTGAACCTTACACATTACACCCCAGAGCTGACAACAGCTGTTAAAAGAAAAAGTCTCTAGTTACACAGCCCTGGCTTCTGTTCATTTTGTGATTGTTATTATAAGTCAAAAGTCTATAGCAATAAAAATGACATCAACAGGAACAACAATAACCATAATATGCACCAAACATTGCCTCACAGCTATATTAACAATGCATATTCATTGCAGGAGGGTGGGTGAGAAGTCTTGGGAATTAGCTGACTCAATAAAAGGCCAATAAGGAACAAATCATAGTAGCCTTTCACCTCCTATCAGGTCACAAGTCACTCAGAGCAGAAATTAAAATCTGGTTTACAACTTGAGAAATGAACTTGTTGTTATGGTAAGAAGATCAGTCAACACCATGTTTAAAAACACGTTTAAAAACACATTTTAGGCCATAAAGAGAAAATGACACCTTATTATTGCAAACAAAAAAATCCAACTTTTGCAAAAGTAGGCAGCATGTTAGACTAATAAAGAAAAGCAAAAGACAAGTCTGTGTGCTTGACTAGCGAACATTTTATTGTCTTGTACGGAAGGAAATAACATTTAAAAATACATACAAAAAGTGCAAAACTGTGGAAAATTTAGTGCAGTATTTGGAAGACCCCTTAGCCCAATCACCGTTCAACCTGCTCACCCTCTGTCATGGTATTTCACTCTAGTGACTACTTTGCAGAAATAAAAACTGGCTCAAGACAAAGTCAGAAGAAATGGCAACTGAGCATGTATTACTCATGAGCATTGTAAGCCTCTGAATAAAAAGATTCTGGTGCATTACTAAAACCATATTAACTCTGTAAATTCCTATAAATCATAGAAGATCAGGAAGGCTTAGCCATAAACAAAATCAAGAGCATAATGCAAATGCTCTCAAGTAATAATAATACTAATAATGCAGAAAATTTGAACTTAGAATTCTTAACCCTGGCAATACTGCATGTGTCACTTGTTTATCAAGGTTGTGAAACCTTGGTCATGGAAATCCTTAAAACTGAAATCCTAAACTCACTAGCATCGACCTTCCTTACTCTTTCTTCTTACATAATATGAATAGAGATCATGTAGAAGGTTGTTTCAAATAATTAAATGAGCAGATAACCTTTTGCACTTGAGAATTCCTCATTTATATAATAAAACATGTTTACTAATGAAGCAGACTTGTCTTTTGATGCAAGTAACAGGAAAGCAACTCTTTCTAGCCTAATTCGAGCTGTTGTGTGCATCCCAAAGAAATCAAATTGCAAAATTTAGCTGATTTGGCCTACCAATTCTGCCCAGCATTCCCCCCCCCTTTTTTTTTTAAATTAGTGAGGTTTCTCTTATTCAAAGTGTCATCACACGCTGATACTACTCCGCATATTTCTGCCACCAATAACTTATTTATTTATAAACAATTGGACTACAGGAGGAAGAGTAAAGGCTTTAAAGAATACATTTTATATATTGACCCAATTATTGGTAATCAAGCATTAGCCAGAGCCACTGTATAAATAAATGCTTTTGTTTTATCAGGATTCTACAAATGAAGAAAAGAGAAATGATTATTGTCACATTTCTCATGAGACTGAGGCTCGTTGAGTTTTTAATAAAACCTTGAGAAGAAAGTTATAGGAAAGAGATTGTACATTTTACAATTATAAATACTTGATCTAAAAAAAATGTCGTATGGCCTAAGATTAATGCAAAAATATTATGGACTGAGATTTAAACCAAATTGGTTGTGTATGCATTTACTTATCACCCAGTAGGCATGGCAGAACTCCATCTTATTATGTTTAAAAGTATAAATCTCAAATTTGTACGTCATATGGATGGAATGTATCCAGCAATAAATATGCAGTTGAGAGGAACCTTTGCAATGCTGTAGAATAATTTGGACAGCTGGTGTTATTGGTTGATCTACAAGGTTTTTGGTGTTCTTATCAATCTGCTCTTTTACACTTAATTTAAATTTAGTATAAATATTCACTGTCAAAAAAATTAAATTGGGGGAGAATGATCTCACATTTTAACTTAGGATATGAAACCAAAATATTAGCAGATGAAGTGCATGGATAGGTGAGCTTTTGTAGTTCAAATGGCATGGAGACAAAGAAAGTGGCAATTTGTTTCTGTTTACGCAGACTGAGATGGAGCTCTGAAGTGAAAAAGGAATTCTAGTTGCCAATTCAGTGGTATACATGCTCTTTTTATTAGAAAAACTTGTTAAATTACTAATAACACATGACATGTGTTGAGTACTTTCTTAAAGCATTTCCACATATATGATCTCACAATAGTTTGGGGAGATTAGAAGTTATAATTAATTACAGCAAAAGGTAATTATGTCAGATAATTAGAATGTGATAAACTAATCTTGGACTTACACAGGTAGAATATGGGCTCTTGGCAGCTCATTAGCATCTCTGGTTTGAGACTCACTCACACAATGAATGCAGGTGTTTTGTCCCTTTTGCCTGCATCGGATACGCATTATTATCATTGCGGTAGAGTGACACTGGTGTGGTTTTGGCATCCCCAGTGGACAGTTTCCATGAAACCCTAATCATATTGTTTCTGATTTTCCCACTCAACGCAGCAATGTTCACCTACGTGGCTATGGTCATATCAGACCTAGCCATATGTGAGATTCTAACCTAATTGCATTTAATTTTTTCTTCAAATAAGATAGCATTTCCATAGTACTCTTAAAGTGACTGCAAATCTACAAAGGAAAACAACAACAGAAAAACAAGGCCTGAGCACATTTTGCATAGATTCTGCCAAGCTCACAGAAATGATTGCATATTTGGCCACTTGGAGCATAGAGAAATATAGTATGTGATTATACCCAACACATAAAAAGGCCATACGATAAAAAACTTCTAGATATTATCTACTGAATAGCAAATGACAAGCAAGCTATTTGCAAACATGGGGCAGGTAAAATATGGGAGATTCCATCAGGGTTTTAGGAAAACCATGTACACACAAAACCAGAAAGTATGCAGCCCTGTCTGATGTGGCTCAGTTGGTTGGGCTTTCTCCTGAAAGGTAAAGATGGCTGGTTTAATTCCTAGTCGGGGCACATATTTGGGTTGTGGGTTTGGTTCCTGGTAGGGGCGCAGACGAGAGGACACTGATGGATGTTTCTCACTCACACTGATGTTTCTCTCCCTCTCTTTCTTCCTACCTTTCTATCTCTCTAAAAATAAATAAATCAATAAATATTTTTTAAAATGACCAGAAAGTATGCAAAGCTTCAATTTCTTAAAATATAAAAACAAATTTGAAGTTATCAAATTGCCAATATCAAGCCAAAGAAAAAGAGCAGAGATTGTGGCAATAGAATATCAGTTCTATTCACTCTGACAAAATTAAGTAATACTGATCCAGATACTAAATGATGAAATTTTGAAAAGGAATTGAAAAACGCCAATGGCTAGTTGGTAGCAACTTGGCCTAGCTAACTATAAAACCCACATGGTTATTATACAGGGATAGAGTATTCTCGGAAATAAACATGATTTAAAGAGTTATTAAAGGTCTCAGACATTCTTGGAGAAATATTATTTATTGCATTATAAATAAATAAATAAATGAATAAAACAAATAACTTTCTAGTATACTCCCCTACACAAAAAAAGATTGCTGTCACTCATCAGAGCCTATTTGTAATTCAAGCATCTTATTTTATATATTTTATTTCATCATCTATTTTTCTCATTTCTTGCTTTATATAATCTATCTCTTGCCTGACCAGATGGCAGTGAATCAGCCAATAATCACGGAAGGCACATCGTAATATATTAACATCCTAATGAATTATTGCAGATCTGTTTCCAAAAGTCACAACCAATAATAAAAATACAGAGTTGACCTGGAAATAAGATTGCAAGATCTGAAAACATCCTGGTATAGCATTCTTATTATCCATCTGTGATGAACACTCTCCTTGCTTATCCAGTTTACTATTACCAAGGTCTCCCTAATAGAACTTCATATTTGTTCAGCTCATCACCTCTTCCCAGCTCACCTCAAGTGCCTCATGGGAAGCTGCCCCACCCTCTACGCCAGAGGTAGGACTGGTTGTTCCAATGGTAATTACTTTGCCAGTCATTAGTTCAGAAATGAGCAGATGACTCATTTTTGATCAATGAAATACAAGGAGAGATATGTTGGCAACTTCAAAGCAAGTTCTTCCTTGTTACTGTGGCAGAGCAATGAGATACCTATCTCTTTTTTCCTGTCAAAGGTGAACAACACTTCAAGTAGCTCTGATTGATCTGGGAGCCATCTAATCTCCAGGAAGTTAACCAGCCTAGGGATTAAACCAGAGTAGAATGGACAGATACAAATGTGGTTTGACGGTAATGTTGGAATACTGGATGAATTAAACTATAGCCTGCCCACAATGTGGACTTCCTATTACAATGCATGTGATAACAGTTCTTTTTAAAGCATATTTTAAAAATGATTTTATTTATTTATTTTTAGTGGGAGGGGAGGGGAGGGAAAAAGAGAGGGAGAGAAACATCAATGTGTGGCTGCCTCCTGCATACCCTCCCCTGGGAATTGCGTGCAACCCAGGCATGTGCCCTGAGTGGGAATTAAACCAGTGACTCTTTGCTTCACAGGCCAGCACTCAATCCACTGAGCCACACCAGCCAAGGCTAGTTCTTATAAGCCCCTCTTAATTGGGTTTTCTATTACATGTATCTAACAGAATCCTAACTAAATTCAAACTGATACTTTTAGAATCATTAATAATTGTAAACTAAAAGTAACTCAGTTTTTATCTTTTTCCCTCTCTCATTTTACATAATTCTAGAAATTGAGACTCAAGTCACAAAAAATAACAGCCACGCCTTGTGTCTGTGAATGCACATACCCATACATACCAGTACAAAAGTATGTTTGTGTTCTGTTGTGGTTGTGTATTATAAGGCAGAAGGGTATCCAGGATTGAGTGGGAGTATCCTGGAGCTTATATTGGCAACCAGGGAAGGCATAATGAATGAATAAAAAATTGTCAGGCAGGCAATAAGGAGAGTGGGAAAGAAGTTAGCTTGAGTAAAGGTTTGTAAATAGAATCTTAAGCACATTATAAAGCACATGATTACTACTTTGGCATATTGTTACACCTGCTCAGTGTGAGGTTACATGCAATTTATTAAAAAAGGTATAAAAATTCACAACCTACCTAGTTTTTTTTTCAGGTTTTAAATTTATTTTCTAAAACAGAAACTCAAATGATTTAAAGAATCAGGTAATTCTATAAGATCTGTTATAAAGTATAATAGTTTTCCATTGTTTTTCTTTAGAGGCAGATACTCTTGTTACTATTAGCTGATTCTTTTCTCTCAATAATTCAAATTATTTAGATTTCCATTTTCAATATTATCTATTGAATTTCCAAGGGAATTCATGTGATGACACTATATGAGAAGTTAAAGATTTAGCCTCTTTTACTTTTTTGCTCTTGCCATACATGTGCTACTTATCACTCCCACCCCATCCTCTCAATAAAGATGTATTATAATTTTGATTTGATTAATATCCAATATTTATATTGTAGTGACTATTACACAAACTCAATTAAGATTTGATTCATATACAAGTGGTGTGTCAGAAACTGGCCCTCTGAAAAGAAAAAAAAAGTTCTGATTTATACAGTCTTCCAGTTTCCATGGTATAAATGATCCCACCTTGGCTGATTTTAAATTAAATTACTGTCTCTAAGTAAAAATTTTAAAAAGAAAACTTCCCTAATTTGGTGAAGGAAATAGGCAAGCAAGTCCAGAAAGCACAGAGAGTCCCAAACAAGGTAGATGTAAAGAAGCCCACTCCAAGACACAGCATAATTAAAATGCCAAAGGTTAAAGATACAGAGAGAATCTTAAAAGCAGCAAGAGAAAAGCAGTTAGTTACCTACAGGGGATTTCCCATAAGACTATCAGCTGATTTCTCAAAAGAAACCTTATAGGCTAGAAGGAATTGGCAAGAAATATTCAAAGTCATGAAAAACAGGGACCTACAGCCAATATTTTTCCACCCAGCAAAGATCCCATTTAAAATTGAAGGGAAGATAGAAAGTTTCCCAGACAACAGAAAAATAAAGGAGTTCATCATCACCAAACCATTACTATATGAAATGTTACAGGGACTTATTTAATGACAACAACAACAAAAAAGATCAAAACTATGAATAATAAAATGACAATAGCCCTGGCTGGTGTGGCTCAGTGGATTGAGCGCGGGCCTGCGAACCGAAGGATCGCGGTTCGATTCCCAGTCAGGGCACATGCCTGGGTTGCCAGGCCAGTTCCCGTCAGGGGACATACGAGAGGCAACCGCACATTGATGTTTCTCTCCCTCTCTCCTTCCCTTCCCCTCTAAAGATAAATAAATAAAATCTAAAAGGGAAAAAAAAAATCTAAAATGACAATAAATACATATCTATCAACAATTGAATCTAAAAAAAAGATAGGAGGGGATTGTAGAGAGATTGGAGAAGAGGTGAAGTGATTAAGAAGTCTAAGTAGGTAGTTACAGAATGGCCATGGGGATGTAAAGTACAGTACAGGAAATGGAGCGGCCAAAGACCTTATGCACATGACCCATGGACATGAACAATGGTGGGGGGATTGCCTGAGGGTGTGGGTGGTATTGGGGGAAAGGGGGCAAAGAGGGAAAAATTGGGACAGCTGTAATAGTATAATCAATAAAATATAATTTAAAAGAAGATGAACATATTTTGTTCCCAAGGGCTTCTTTCCTTTCAGTTAATAACTGTCATGTTTGTATTTTTTGCTTGCTACATTCTCTAACTACTTATAAATTATGAAACAGCTAACTCCCCTAATCATGTTAGTCACTTCTCAAGATGTACAGTTATTTAAGATATTCTACTGATTTTATATTTTTGAAAAAGTCTCTCCTGGGACTTTCCATTCTGCTTGCCTTCTGTGCCTGGTACAATATCATTTTAGGATCCCCTTTTATTATCATCCTGAGGATTCTCTTTCCCATCCTGGATCCCCTGACTCCTGGATTCCATGTATTATTGACTAAAAGTCAGTGTTTCCCCATAATTCATGTGTTGAAATCCCAACTCCCAATGTTATAACATTAGGAGGCAGTGACTTTGGTAGGTGATTAGGTCACAAGGGTGGAGCTCTCATGAATAGGATTAGTGACCTTATAAAGGGTCACACAGAGAGCTCCCTTACCCTTTCCACCAGTCAATTCAATGAAAAGATAGTTATCTGCAAACAAAGAAGGGGGCCTTCACCAGAACCAAATCTGCCAGCACTTTTATCTTAGACTTTCTGGCCTCAAGAACAGTGAGAAATAAGTTTGTGGTTTGTGTCACTCAGCCTGTGGTACTTTGTTATAGTAGCCACAGCCAAGATACCATGTCTTCCCTTTCTTGGTTTACTGCCTCTTTTTGATGAAACGCTTCCTACAGTAACATCTTAAGGAAATTTTTGAGACTTTGCATATCTGGAATTATATTTATCCTACCTTCACACTTGATTGATAGTGGGAGTGACTGTAAGACTCCAGTTCCAGTTTGGAAGTAACTCCCTTCAGCATGCTGAAGGCTATGATTCACATTGTTTTAGCTTTCAACTTGGGTGTTGACAAGGCGTGATTCCTGATCCTTTGCACATGCTCTGCTTTTCCTCTGTTGAAAGCTCTAAGAATTTTGTCTAAAATATATGTTTTTTTTATGTCAAAATGCATTCAGGTATCACCCTAGTATCATTAGTTTCATTTGAAATCTCACATGGTTTTATGAGTATGAGGGAAAAGTATGGAATACTGCATAGTCTAGATGTGATATGGCACCCTATAATGTGAATGTGTCCACAAGAATGCAAAGTGTGTAAATATGTATGTTAAAGTGGGAAGTATGTTTTAAAAATCTCTTAGAAGGGCCCTGGCTGGTGTGGCTCAGTGGATTGAGCACTGGCCTGTGAATCAAAGGGTCGCTGGTTTGGTTCCCAGTCAGGGCACATACCTGGGTTGCTGGCCAGGTCCCCAACAAGGGGCACATGAGAGGCAACCACACATCGATGTTTCTCTCCCTCTCTTTCTCCCTCCCTTCCCCTCTCTAAAATAAATAAATAAAATCTTAAAAAAAATAAAAAAATAAAAATCTCTTAGAAGGGATTTATCAGGAGGTTTCATTAATTACATGTTGTATGGGTGGTGGGGAGGAGCCTACAGAAGGGCTAAAGGAGGAAAAGACCAAAATAGTTTGAAATAAAGCAGGGGAAAATGATTTTTCTGCTTGACCTGGAAGAATGGGCAGTTTGAAAAACACTATTAAAGAATTTATATTACATAAAAGGAAAAAGAGGGAAAAAAACAAAATGATGCATAATTTTACCTCACAAATACATTCTCTTGATGCTTTAAATAATATTCCTTAAAAGTAATGCAGGAGCAAGGACAGCAAATCCAAGTGGTCATAAAGGGATGTTATGAAAGTAAAATTCTTTCCCATTGTGCTGTCCCACATGTCATAAGTTTTATTTATCCACCTAGAAAAAAGTCAATAGTATATTAAAAGTATAAAAAAAGACTTATCATACCATGATATTGTTCTGCCTTTGCTTTAACAAAGAAAAGTGTATTCCATGTTAGTTTATAGAGGCCCACTTCATTCTTTTTAATGGCTGTGTGGTTTTCCATTATATTGACAAGGGCTCAGCAATCTGCAGGCCAAGTCTGAACCACTGCGTATTTTGTATAGTCCATGAACTAAAAATGATTATATCTTTTAAAACGATTAAGAAAAATACCATTTCTGTGACATGACAAAATTATATGAAATTCAAATCTCATTGTCTTATAAACCAAGTTTTACTGGAACACAGCTGGGCTCATTCATGCTATGTACTGTCTATATGGTTGTTTCACACTACAGCAGAGTCGAGGGCTTGTACCAAGGACTGTATAGCCTGCAAAGCCTGAAACATTCACATTCATAAAGCTAGCCCTTTACAGGAAAAGTTTGCTGACCTCTAATATAGACAAGTTATAATTTATTTAACTCAGCATTAAGAATTCATAGGGTTTTTAATTCTATGAGTGATGGAGTGATGGGGATAAAAGTGGCAGCATGAGCAGAAGTAAAGTAGTAAAGCAAATATAGTGAATAATCACCTCGTTGTTCAGTGTGGATTTGGGAAGGAAAGTGCTTTGAGACAGAGCGAGGAAGACAGGGTATAGATGTACCACACCATCATTACAATGTCATGTTGAGGAATCGGCCACTCATCTGGAAGGAAAAGTGGGAACAACTTAAGATTTTTAGCAAGGTGGCAGGGGTAGCACAAACAGGGTCTATTTTACAAGCTTATTCACAGTGTATGGTGGAATTAATGCAAAGGATATTGCTATTGGCTAAGGAAACCACTTGTAGGATTATTTTAGTAACCCATAAAAGAAGCCATGAATTCACATGAAGATACAAGTTCTAAAGTGCAAATTTACTAAGGCAATAATTCCTACAGTTCTAAAAATCAGACAAAAGGTCTTTGTGTTTTTCTTTATGTGAAGCTGCTTTAAAAATCATGTAGAACTACTTCTTTTTATTAAAAACATCACAGTACATCTTCCTATTAAGTTTTGGTTTACTCTCTTTCAGTATGCCCACAATTTTAAAAAGTATTTTCCATGCAACAAACAGCCCAAGAAACTAATTGAATCATACACTAGTTGGTGAATTAAATTGCTGTATGGTATCTGATTACTTGATTATTTCTTAATGTATTACTTATAAGCTTAAGGCTCAAAATATGGCAATGGAAGACATACAGGATTGTCTGTTATTTCAAAGGCATAATGTGAAGTGCTCATTGTAATCTGGTTAAAAATCCTAAATAGCAAGAATGCTGGTCTCCTAGACAGAGTAATTCTAATTAACCTTATAAAAATAAGATTTGTACAGTATGTGGAAAATTAAGGATATAAACAACCATTAAAAGAAAAGACTAACCACATTATAATAATTATGTGCAACTGACACAATAGGCAATAGTCGTATAGCAGCACCGAATCTTTAATGCCACCATAAATAATGTAAAATGTAATGTCATATTGTACTATTATTCAGAATAATATTTTAAATTATTATTTGAAACATCCAAATAAGTTGTTCTATTAACATCAGGATTTAAATGTGTGCTCTGTAGTTACTTTTTATTTAAAGAAGAGTAGCCTGGATATTAAGCTAAATTACATTAGGAAATAAACAAATAAGGTAGGAATTTAATATATCAATATGTTTTAGGGTTGGAGCAATAACAGGAAGAGAAAAAAGGAAATTTGGTTTATTTCTGCTTGGAAGAATTTTGTTTTATTTTTCCTTATAGTTATCAACTGGCCATTCTCCTAATAAAAGTAAGCATTGTGGTTTAGAACTTGTATTCCAGTAACAGGAAAAATTAATTCCAAATTGTGTGATTGCAGCCAGTTCCAACAACCTCTAGCTTCAGGTTCTCATCCATCATGACACTACCTACCCTGAACTAAAAGGATTGTCAGTGGGCATATATGTGCTTATGAACTTAACATTTGCCATTTTAAACATATTAAGTAAGCAATAGCTATTATTTTTTACTATAATAATTACTTCCCATTTTAACTTTTATCATTTGATGATTACATCTTGGAATATAAGAAAGAGGGAAGAGAGAGAACTGAAAATAAAGAGTGACAATGTGATTACTACTCCCCTCACCTGCCCACTCAAGCATTGGCTTAGGAGAAGGGTTAACATTAGTCAACAATTACTGTGGTCATAGCCTTCAATGGGTGGGTAAAGGGCGTGCTGTGGAGGCTATAAGGGTACAAATCCAGAAAGTCCTCAGAGTACCTGTCTAGGTGGGGCTTCGAACTCCCATCTCAACCACTGGACTTTGAATCTCCCATCTTCCTGCTTACTAGAAATCCTTGTGAGTGTGACATTATCGGAAACAGCTTACATATGGTGCTATATTAAGTGGTCTATTTTCAAACTTAAGGACTTATGTTTGCTAAAACCCAATGTTTCCTTAAATATGTAATAGAGGGAGAAATAACTGCAAACCTAAGAGAAAACTGGACAACACTAGCCTTATTTCGCTTCATCTGGATATTTGTTTTACATAAATGGTGTTTCCTAGAAAACTTTGTTAATCTACCTGAAAGACAGTATTTTTATTTTATATTATTATATATGGTAATAGTCTTCATATGTTTTTTTTTTTTTTTTTTAATTTCAGGTGAATTGGGTGGTTGGTAGAAAAATTTCCTGGTCAGATAAAGAATGTGCAGAAGAAATGAGCACATGCCTAGTTAAAATAAATATTCCAGTTTTTAAAATATTTATTTAGTGATCATAGAATCTAACTCTCAAGTAATCATTTTCTTAGCCTTAAATAAAATATACTTCACCGATTGGTATATAGGAGTGCATCACTTAACTAGCGAGTACACCAAACCAGCTACCTCACCTCTACATCTCAATGTGACCTTGTTTCTCTGCTCTGACTTCAAGGATGGTAGAAATTGTCAGGAACCGGTAAAATTATGTTTCTTTTTAAAAAGTTACCTGATTCCCCAAGTCAAGTTTTAGTTCTAGAGACAGAAGAAAAGAAAAAGCAAAGTTTTGTTAACTTTCATTTGTTTTTAAGAAATGAAAACTGAATTTATAAATTAATTAAAGAATAGAATGCTGAATGCCATAATAATTTAGAGAGTATATCCAAAATATATATATAAAAAAGAGTGATTGAATCAGGAATGTGTTTAATCAGTACAAATGCCTCATAAAACAAGGAATAACAATTTAGTCAAGGTGAAACTAGCTGATTGAGGTTTGAGTATATGCATATCATGATTAAAATTTTATGTAAAATGTGATTATAAAAAAGGCAGATGCCTATAAGTTGAGGCAATAAGAGATGAAGTCAATAGTCTATAAAATTAATCATTACCACAAATAAAAATTCATTGATAGATTTTGTTTATTTGCTTTTCAAAAATGTGAAGTTAATGAGAGAGTGTCAGCTGACCACATAATCATGGGAGTTTCATGAAAATTGAAAAGTCACAAAGGAGAAAAGTTAGAGAAAGAAAAATCTCTTGAAAGCAGATGAAACTGGCCTGTATTTCAGGACAACTTCTTCAAGAAGTTTCTTATCCAAGAATGAGAAGCAAGGGAAGCTTTCAGGTAGCACTGGGCAGACCTGTGTGAATTTGATGACAACACAGCAAGCTTGAAGATTGAGTTACATTTATTCTACCGTAAAATCTTCAGGACATTTTCCTGACCATATATGCTCAATCATATAAAAATCTAGGAGCAGGGCAAGACTGGCTGTGCTGTCTCCAATAACAGTGGCACCTGACTCATATTCATAAATTTGTAATGTTTGAGAGTCTCAACAGGAGAGAATGAAAAAAAAACTAATGGAGAGAGTTTTAAGATGGAAAGGATGACTTGGACTGTCAATGGGTAAAATGAGATCAATTAGAATGAAGACAGACTCAGGGAAGAGGCCCCAGCTCCCAGCTTCTCCCCAGAGGCAAAGGGTTTGGACCACACAACTGGTGCCCCACCCACCTGAGGGATGGGCCCCCAAGTCACCCAGTTCTGAAAGACAAAAGAGCTTGTATTCATGAGTCCACAGGACTACAGCAAACAAACAAGCAGTTCTTAACGGATACACAGAACTAGCCTTACCTATGTCCCTAGGGTTCAGCACAGAGGAAGCAGAAAGCAAGCAAAAACACCCATCTCCTAGTCTGACTGCATACTTTACAAGCTGCTGCCTGAGGGTCAGGCTTCTAATTAGCCCGCGCGCGCGCACGCACACACACACACACACACACACACAAGAATGAAGACAGACTGAAGCTATGCCAAAAGATTTGGCTATTAATTTGTCACTATTGTAAGAACTACTTCTGAAGAATGATGAAAGTAGAACCCACAATGTAACCATTGATATGACTTTAAGAACGGGTGGGAACTCTACTATAGGATTTTGATAGACATCTAAAAAAGATTTTGAAGTTTGGACACAAACTAGCATATTAAAGACTCTATATCTGTAAGAATCATATAGTTCCAAAGCAACTATCATTTAGTATGTTACCTCCTATGTGCCAGGCACTGTTTCAGGCTCTGGAGCCAAAGCAACAAAGAGAAACGAGTGTGCTCATCCTAGTCATACAGTGAAAGACGAAAATGGACCTAAAAGACATCATCTCGATCATCTTGAAATACTCAAAAGAAAAACATTACACCTAGAAGCATAGAGTATAATGAAGTAACATCTTAAAAGCTGTCAAAGCATATGTGCATGTATACTAAAACAATCATTTACATGGTTTTCCAGAGGCAAGTCATTCTTTTTTAAAATTTTTAAAAATTTTTATTTTTGATTTAATCTTCATTTTATTTTTATTTTTTCCATCACCACTTATCCCCCTGTATGCTATTCCACCTCCACCAAACCACCCGCTGACAGTCTCCACACTGTTGTCCATGTCTATAAGTTCTTGCTCTCTCTCCCGTTTTTGTGTTTGTTTGTTTGTTTGGGGGTGTGTTTTTTTTGTTTTGTTTTGTTTTGTTTTTTTGCTCAATTCCTCCACTTCTTTCCCAGGCACCACCCCAGCAACAAGCACATGACCAGTTAAAATAAATGTCCTAGTTAGTCACTGGATAAAATCAATACTTTCCTAATGATGATACACACATAAAAACAAATCTGTTAGTTGACATTTAAAGTATTTTTAACTAGTCTCTGTCCTAACAAATGGAACCATAGAGAAGAAAGAAACTAAAGTAAAATTCAGTAATGTTTGCCAAGATATTAATAGTATAACCAGGCTTCCATTTTAGTATTGCCAGTGAAGTTTGGAGGCGAAGTCTCACCAAGCAGTGGAGCTAAGGAAAGGGTTCAAACAGTCATGCTTTAGATGAGCCACTTTGGCTACACTTAACATCTTTTGGTTATTCCTTATTTATTTACAATTGTTTTATTTTAAGTAGCCTTCAACTATTCACTTTAATATTCTATATTAACCTCTTGCTAGAACAAATTCTACACAAAAATGTCTCTTAACGTGTCACCATGAAAACAAATTTTTCATTAAAATATAGGAATTGCTAGGTGACTTGTACCATCTCGGAGAATTTGTCAATCTATTTGCCACTGCATAGACACTTCGTGACTAATCACACTGAGACAATGAAATAAATCCCATCATTGTTACCAAAAACTCTATGAGAAGATGCGACTTTTTGAAGAACACATTCTATGTCACATGATTCCTTTCTATTAATACAAAACATCAGTAACGCACTTTATGGAGTAAATGCTCATTATGCAATTGAATCTGTAGATCCTGTATCTTACGACTGTCAGCCTTGACATCAGACTCTGCTTCTTATGTCATTACATTCTAGTAATGAATAACAATTTGTTGTTATAATATGTTCCTAAAAATACAGTTTTACCTGTCGCCACTGACTTAGATAATGGAATCAATGGGAACATTATACTACATGTTTCTAAACTGAATATCAATTTGACCTGAAGTTAATGGGTAACTACTTCAGAGAACTACGCTTAACATATCTGGTTCAAGTAAGAGTAACAAACAGCCTTATCCAAATATGTTCACAACTTAAGAATGAAATCAATTAAATGTAAGGTATGCACCATCAGAAAGCAAGTCTAATTTTTTTAATCTTTACTACAACATAATAATTATATTTGAAGGTAAATATGCATACACTAGACCCTTTGCACATAAAAGCTAAAACTATACAGCTTTTAAAGGAAAATATACTAGAAGATTTTCATGATTTGGAGGTAGGCAAAGATTCCTTAGGTAGCCAAAAGTAATAACAATAAAGCAAATAATTGATAATTTAGACTTTATCAAACTTAAAAAAACCTCCTTCTCATGAAAAGATACCATCAATAAAAAATTGATCAATCTATAGACTGTGAAGAGATATTTATAAAATATATATCTGATAAAAATAGTATCTAAGAATTAGAAAAAAGTTTTACAAAACAAAAGTAGAGGCACAAACAAGCCAATGATAAACGGGCAGAACATCTGAACAGTTATAAATGTTAGCCAATCAACACATTAAACATGGCTCCTCATTAGTCACCAAGACTGCAAACTAAGTTACACCAAATACCAATATACACCCATGAAAATGGCTAAAATTGAGAAGACTGAAAACTCCAAATATCACAAGAATGTAGAGAAACTGAAACTCTTATATACATTATGGGTAACAATGCCACAACCATTTGGGGAAAAATCAGGCAGTTTCTCATAAAATTAAACTTACACAAACCTAATAAGCAACAATTCAACTCCTAGGCATTTACTCTAAAAAAATGAAAATGCTAACATAAAACCTGTACAAACAAACAGAGAAGACAAAACTCGTGGACCCAGACAACAGGGTGATGATACCTGAGGGAAAAGGGGTAGGGGTGGTAGAAGAGGGCCAAATACATGGTGATGGAAGGAGACTTGCCTTGGAAGGCTGGACCCACAATGCAATAGACAGATCATCTTTTATAGAATACACTTGAAAACTCTATCATCTTGTTAACCAATGCCACTCCAACAAATCTAATAAAATTTTAAAAATGAAAACGGAAAAAAATGTTTAACCATGTGGTAATGGGCATATTGCAATATATACAAATATCAAATCATTATGCTGTATACCTGAAACTAATGTATGTTACATGCCAGTTATATCTCAGTAAATATACAAAAGAAAATAAAAATAATAATTCATAGCAGTTTTATTCATGATAGTCAAATATTGGAAAGAACCCAGGGGCCCATCAATTGGAGAGTAAGTAAAATAATTGTGGTATATTAGTGCAATGGAACATCAGTCAGCAGCAAAAGTAGCACCACATACAAATATGAATGTCAAAAATATTATGCTGAATCAGGGAAAACTTACATAAATGAGCATATATTATGTGAGTCCAACTATATGACATTCTAGAAGTGAAAAAGCTACTTTACAGTGGAAATAATTAACATGGTGGTTTCTACTGGGAGTTTGAACCAGGAATTAAGAAGGGACATAAGGACACCTTCCTAGGAAGATAGCAAAGTTACATTTTTGATAGTGGTTTGACTTCTACAGATGCACATATTTATCCCAATTCTGAGTACATACACTTAAGATTTTTGTATTTCATTGTATGTAAATTTTATATCAAGAGAAAAATGTGGCAATTATTGAACACATGTTATTGATATATTCAGTGCAATATTAAAGAACTGAATGCCCTGACTGGTGTGGCTCAGTGGATTGAGCGTGGGCTGTGAACCAAAGGGTCACTGGTTCGATTCCCAGTCAGGGCACATGCCTGGGTTGCAGGCCAGGTCCCCAGTGGGGGCCATGTGAGAGGCAACCACACGTTGATGTTTCTCTCCCTTTCTTTCTCCCTCCCTTCCCCTCTCTCTAAAAATAAAGAAATAAAATATTTTTTAAAAGAAACTTTAAAAAAATAAAATAAAGAACTGAACTGATGTCTTCAATTTAATTTGAAACATATCGATATAAGATGGATTACTGAATGGATAGAGGGATGAGTAAAAACAAATATGTGATAAGGCAAGTATAGTAATCTGTCATTAGTTGCCTCTAGGAGGTAAGTATATGGGTGTTATCTGTAAAATTCTTCCGAACTTTGCTCAACGTTTAAAATTTTTTTTTCATTTTAGGATTTAAAAGAATCAAATGTCTATAGTTGTCTAGTTTCAGTAATTGGTGACTCGAAATATACTCCAATATTATAATTCAGGATACTTTTCAAAAACACTCTGCCTGAGGAAGAATAGGATAACAAGAGGCTCAAGGGAGCTATTGAAAGTCCCATCGATGAATAGCAAAGATCTTCATCTAGTTATGGAATTTCAAGAGAGTCCAAAGTGATGTGCCAGCAAATCGTCTCCCTTTCCCTCCTCCTCTTCTACTCTAGTTACATTGACAAGTGGACTTTCTGTCCAGGTCAAAGTGAGCAGTCAGGACAGGAATATTAATTTATTTGTTAGGACAATAGTGTTTGGGGAAATTTTGGGTCACGATGCCAGCATCCTTTGCAAGCATATGTGACCATTAAAAATGCCATGATGAGGAAGTAAGATATGACAGCCCCCCAGAGTTGGATAACCCAGAGGGACAGGGAAGGAAAAATGTATCTTCTTCAATCAGTTTGCCCTTGTCTCCTGACTTATATTGTCTACACTACTAACAAAACTTTCTTGATTAAGCTAAAAGATTTATTCTTATAACTACGTAAATTACTGTCAGTAGTTTTAAAGTATCTGCCTTCCCAATAATACTTAACCCAATTCCAAGGCTATAGGTAAAAGAAGACTTAGGTCCGAGTGGACAAGACTTTTTAAATTTTTGACTTTACAACTGAATCCTATATGTCTGGAGACTTATTCAGTTCATGGATCAGGCTAAGGTTTAGAGAAATGAGAAGAAATTTCAAATGTTCCATCGTGTCAAATATCCCAAATAAAAGAATATGTGGCAAGATTTCCCTATGACTGAACAATAAACAAGGAGTGATTATAATAAAATCTCATAAGAAGTTGCCCTGGGAGTGAGTTGAAGAAAGTTCTGGAAGCAATCAGCTGTAGATTGTCAGTAAAGCACTGACTTCCTTAGCATCTCTGATTTTCTGAGTCCTTGAACACTCAGGTACACAGTAAATCCAGGGTTCATACCCTAGAAGGCTGGAGCCATGGGTCAGAGTTTACTGTAGGGAAGTGCTCTTACTAGACATGAATTATTACTTCGAAGAAGTAAACAACTGAATCCATGGTCCACTTAGAATAACAATAATACAATGTTGCAATGTCCTATTCTATATTAACAATATGACCAATCAAGTAATGAAACTAATAGAAGTTGTATGAAAGCAGGGAGCCTGAGAACAATGTTTTTCCACTGCCCAAATAAAGTAGATTTGTTGAGTCCACTGGATACGAGACACTTAATAACTTACTGTTGAGCACTCAGGCTTAATTTTTAGCTGACAGACCCTCTTACTGTCATAATTTAAAAGGTCTCTTAAATTTGTCTAAGCTGCATAGTCATGTCAGTAAAAATCACAGCCTCACCTCTTGGGAACAGAGTCGACAAGAGTTCCACAAAGGCAGCCATCTCAAACCCAAGTCACTGAAGAGCGATCATTTATTTGAGTCATGTCTGCTGGAATCTGTGATTCAACTCTGGTTAAGGGAAGCAGAGTGGTCAACCAACATTCTTACCCCCATTAAGTCTTTGAACCAGCCTCTTGATTTATTATATAAGTTTACTTAAGAAGTTAGACAAATCATGAATAACTTGAATGCTTTCATTTGAAATACTTAGCAACCTCATTCAGCAATAATTTATTATACATTTTTAACTAACCATAATATAAACATGAAGGAAAGTAATTCTCTTATACCTTTGGTGTGTTAGAAAGTCATTCAATTTTCTGCTCTGTCCCAAACTTGCTATATTCGATTGATTTATGGAACCTAATCTTTAGGGTAAAAAAAGAAAAAGAAACAAAACACCAAAAGAGGATATGCTAGTGGGATTATGGAACTTCCTTTCACTCCAAAAAAGAATTTTTGCTGAAGCCTGGTCTAATGTGATGATTAATTTCACAGAGCTGTCCCTGACCAACAAATGTCACTATAGCAATGAAAATAAACTATAAGACTAGAATTCAGCCAGAGGGGAAAAGTTCATTAAGAAATAAAAGTAGAAACAAAATTGCTCATTAAAGTTGCTAACCAGGGTTGTTTTATGACAAGATGGGTTTTTAAAAATAGAGGGTTGCAATGTATTTTAAAGAGATGAATTCAAATGTGACTCACAGATTCCGGTTTCAATAAAATTCTGTGGCATATAACAGTTTAGCTCCATGGAAAAAAAGGGTAGTTAGTGCACCCTATTATAGCATTTGAAGTATTCTAACATGGAGCCTAACTTGCCCACAACTGCAAGAAGTATTACCATTGACTTCAGAATTATTAAAAAAAAAAAAAAAATAGAAGAGAACATAATCATTTCCTGAGCCTTGGGTCTGGTCCAAGGAGAAGAACTCCCCACTCAAGATGTTTCTGTGTAAATCTGAAAGAAATTTTCTTTTTAGAAAATTGGAAATAATTTTTATCAGTTTCCAGCCCTTCAATGAGCTTTTGAAAGAATTGCTTAAAAAATGATTTGGTCCATTAGAAACTTGTCCACACATAAAGTTGGATGCTTCCCTTAGCTATAAGGAGAATGTAATTCTAAAGTATATCCTTAAAAACAATGCCATGTCAGCCCATCATTTTACACTAATTAATTAATTCAGTTAGATACATTCTAGATTTTGAAGACTAAATAGATATCCAAAGTATGTACATGATAGAACTTGTTGGCACCTATGGTTAAAGGAAGCTGAGTGGCCAACAATTATTTTGTTTATACAAAATATTCCCATTATTTTTTTTTTTGTAAAACTGGTTAGCCCATTTCAAAATGTGAGTCAAAGCTTTGTGCCATATTATAGTGTCTTTTAACAAAGACAATAGATGTGAGTAAAGCTTTCTTCCAAAATGCAATCTGATATTTGGAAACGTTTTGGATGAAGAAGTTAAGAGTCTAAGGAATCTGGTATCCTGATACCAGATTTGGCTATCCTGAGTCCACCCTGAAGTTTCTAATACCGCATAGAGATAGGAGGGCAAAAAGTCACCATTAAACAATTGGTAAGTGAAGCAATAAAGTTTTACTTTTGCAGTGCAGACATTGTAAACGAATTTTGTTTTTCCTCAGGATATTTGGGAAGACTTCATGTATAAAGTAGGACTGAAAATAGACTTTTAATGTTAGCCAAGGTACAATAGGCAAGAGAAAGAATCAGAAAGCTTCTAGCTTGGGGCTAGACCTGGTTCATAGCAAGAGCTGTGTCTGTTGGACAAATGTGATGTGTTAGTGAGCACCCTTAGCAAACGTAAAAGCAAATTAGAGAGAATAGTCCAAGTAAAGTCAATCGGATGTATGCAATTAATGGGACAAATTTTCAGCAATTAATGACAAATCCGCAATAGCTTCCATTTATTAAGTGCTTATTGCATGCAAAACACTCCTATGAATATGAGCCAAAAATATTATAAATTTTCATTAAAATTCTATGAAGTGACTATTATTATCCATTTTAGAAATGAGAATATAGACACTTGGAAAAACTAGAAAACTTGCCCAAGAACACAACTCAGAAGTGACCAAGCCACAGTTCAAGAGCAGGATGGTCTGGGGTCCATTATTCTCAGTGGGACTCTGACGTGGACCATAAGACAGAGATCACAATAAAATATGAGATGGCCATTAAAAAAGACTGAAATTGGTCTGGGTAAAAAGTAAAGAGGTTAAACATGATACGCTTCTCCATGAGTGCGGTGGGGGGAGTGGGCAGGGGGGGTGGGTGGATGGGCAGTAAGATCCAATTCCATTAGTAACAACCGAACCTAGCAAAAAGTTTGTCAGCCCATGTTATCTCACTATCCTACCTGTGAGCTGCTTTCTTGTTTTTGTTTTATGTTTTATTGTGTTCTTTGGGTTATCTTACAAATTAATTGTGTGTATTATTTTCTCAGTTGAGCAGCAGGGCGAAAATGGCCTTGGATCTAAATCAGAAACCCTATTTGGAAGCTCTGTGGGTCACTGGCTGCTAGTGAAGGTTTATCTTGGGCACAACTCCCTTGCGGAGGCCTCTTCCAGCTCGTACTGCATTATTACTACTTTCTGTGCCAACCGCAGTGGCCTAATATTAACTGATTGTGCCACTTTTGAATTACTGCTTGGGAAGCAGGACCAACTGATTTTATTTCTTTTATTACCCATGACCCCACATAAAGGCAGATTGGCTAGGAAAAACAAATAAATAATGTGGGCTAGTAAATGCTTCTGGTGCTCATTTACCCTCCGTCTTCTGTTCACCCCTCTTTATCCTCGTAGTCTCAATCCCAATTCCCATCTATTTTGGTTTCAGCTGATTATATTGTTCTTTTATTTAATTTTTCCCTTGCATTTTCCATTCACTTAGAGCAGGATCCCACATTAAATGAGGCTCCAGGCTCACTTAAGGATGCGTTTTACAAACCAAATAAAGTAAAATCATCAGTAAATTCCAAATGCTTTAATATGCTCTTCTACACACATACAAATTCCAGTAAGGCTTTAGTTATGAAAATAACTCTTAAGACAAGAATTCCAGATGCAATTAATAATTCTTTTTCTAACCATGTCATTTATTTTAAGGGTATTAAAAGGATCTAATGTATTCAGGTTTGGGAAAAAAGAGTTAGAGAGGACTTGGACAGATGGAAGCCAAACCAAAAATTGTCATAAATTGCTTAGCACATAAGAAATACTAGAATAAGTATAAAGCACGATTTATAAATAAAATAAAGGAGAGTGGCAAAATAGTTTTGTAATTCTCAATGTCACCTGATGCAATGTTCTGTAATAAAAAGTTACACTATAGATTTCAGCAGTTATACTGTCAAATCTCTTTATTTTGGAAGTGAGCAAACTCAGGCTCAGGGACATTAACTAGTTGGTTAACAACTGAGCAGACACTATAACCTAGAACTTAATGTTTTTGTTTAGACTCATCTTTAACATACCACATTGAGTTGTCTTTTCAATGCAAGAGCAAGACAATACTGTCAGGATTTCTTAGTCTTTTCATTTTTTATTTGTTTCAATTACAGTTTACATTCAATATTATTTTGTATTAGTTTCAGATGTACAGCATAGTGGTCAGACAATCATATACTTTATAGAGTATGCCCCGTGATATTTCCAGTACCCACCTGGCTCTGTACATAGTTATTACAATATTAATTAGTATATTTCCCATGCTGTACTTACATCCCCATGACTAGTTTGTAACTACCAATCTATACTTCCCAATCCTGTCACCTCTTTTGCTCATTCCAACATCCCTCTCCCCTCTGGCAACCATCAGTCTGTATTCTTTATCTATGAGTCTGTTTCTCTTTTGTTTGCTCATTTATATTGTTATTTAGATTCCACAGATAAGTGAAATCATACAGTATTTGTCTTTCTCTGACTTATTCCACTTAGCATAATACCCTCTAGGTCCATCCATTCTGTCAAAAATGGTAACATTTCATTTTTATGGCTGACTGATATTTTATTGTATATATATACCACCAAATTTTTATCCACTTGTTTTTTGATAGGCATTTGTGTTGCTTCTACATATTGGCTATTGTAAGTAATGCTGCAATAAGCATAGGGGTGCATATATTCTTTCTTTTTTTAATTTTTATTTTAATTGTTGATCTTGTACAGTTTTCTTTTATTCTCACCCCAACCCACCACACCCCAGCCCTCCTCATCTCCCTCCCATTTCCACCCACCCCCCCATATATTCTTTCAAATTAGTATTTTTGGTTTCTTTGGATATATACCCTGAAGTTGAATTGCTGATCCATAGTGCAATTTCAATTTTAAATTATTTTTAAGTATAATTTATTAATTATGCTATTACAGTTGTCCCAATTTTTTTCTCCCTTTTATCCCTCCTCTGCCCTGCACCTCCCCACCTTCCAGAATTCCCCCCTTAGTACATGTCCATGGGTAGTATATGTAAGTGCTTTGACTTCTCTATTTCTTATACTATTCCTAGCCTCCCCCTGTCTATTTTATGCCTACCAATTATGCTTCTTATTCCTTTTACTTTTTCCCCTCCATTCTCCCTGCTTCCCATTGATAATGCTCCATGTGATCTTCATTTCTGTGATTCTGTTCCTGTTCTAGGTATTTGCATAGCTTTTGTTTTTGTTTTTTTAGGTTCAGTTGTTGATAGTTATAAGTTTGTTGTCATTGTATTGTTCATAGTTTTTGATCTTCTATTTCTTAAATAAGACACTTTAACATTTCATATAATAAGGACTTGGTGATGATGAACTCCTTTAACTTGACCTTATCTGAGAAGCACTTTATCTGCCCTTCCATTCTAAAGGATAGCTTTGCTGGATACAGTAATCTTGAATGTAGGTCCTTGCCTTTCATGACTTTGAATACTTCTTTCCAGCCCCTTCTTGCCTGTTTGGCTTCTTTTAAGAAATCACCTGGTAGTCTTATGGGCACTCCTTTGTAAGTAACTCTCTCCTTTCCTCTTGCTGCTTTTAAGATTCTCTCCTTATCTTTAATCTGGGGTAATTAAATGATGATGTGCCTTACTGTGTTCCTCCTTATATACAATTTCTTTGGGACTCTTTGAGCTTCCTGGATTTCTTGGAAGTCTATTTCCTTTGCCAGATTGGGGAAGTTTTCCTTCATTATTTGTTCAAATAAGTTTTCTATTTCTTCCTCTTCCTCTTCTCCTTCTGCACCCTTATGATTCAGATGTTGGAGTGTTTATAGTGGTCCCAGAAGTTCTGAAGCCTTTCCTCATTATTCTGAATTCTTGTTTCTTCATTCTATTCTAGTTGGATATTTGGTTCTCCCTTTTGTTCCAAATCATTGATTTGAGTCCCAGTTTTCTTCCCTTCACTGTTGATTCCCTGTGTATTTTGCTTTATTTCACTTTGTGTAGCTTTCTTTTCTTCCTTCATTTTGTGACCAAGCTCAATCAATTCTGTGAGCATCCTGATTACCAGTGTTTTGAACTCTGCATCAGATAAGTTGTCTGTCTCCTCTTTGCTTAGTTCTTTCTCTGGAGTTTTGATCTGTTCTTTCATTTGGACCATATTTCTTTGTCTTGGCATACCTGAAATGTTGTAAGGGAGTGCAGCCTTAGGTATTCACCACGGTGAGGCAACCCTCTTTGCTGCATTGTGGTGCTGTCTATGGGGGAGGAGTCGGGGAGGGAACAATGCTGCTTGCTTGCTCAACTCTAGCCCCACTTTCCAACGAACTCTACTGTGAGGCTGGGAGTTTCTCCTGTTATCCCAACCCCTACAGATTTTACAGCTAGAGCTTTTGAGTCTTTAGTTTCCCAGCGGACCAACTCCTCCTTACCTTATGGTCTGCCTACTTGCCATGGGTCCTCTCCTCCAGCCTGGTTGCCTGTATCTGCCCCCTCCTACCAGTCTGGATGAATGTTTCTTTAACTCCTTTGTTGCTGGAGTTCCACGCAGTTTGCTATTCTGGAAGTTCTGGTTGTTTATCATTTTTAAATTGGTTGTTATCCTTTCGGTTGTGCGAGGAAGCAAAGCGTTTCTACCTATGCCTCCATCTTGGCCAGAACTCTGTCATTTGTTTTAAATCCAATTTTAAATTATTTGAGGAGACTCCATACTGTTTTCCACAGTGGCTGCAAAAACAACCCACATTCCCACCAAAAGTGCATGAGGGTTCCATTTTCTCCACATTTTGCCAACACTTGTTTGTGGATTATTGGTGATAGCCATTCTGACACATTTAAAGTGATATCTGATTGTGTTTTTAATTTGCATTTCTCTGATACCTTGGTCTTTTGTCTTACATTTTTTATATATCCAACTTCGGTTCCATTGGTCATTGCTGCCTCCTAGTTTTTTTTTTTTTTTTTAACTAATATTATGCCTATTTAAAGCATTCACAGCATCCTTGACAAACTCCGAGAGTGGTGAGTTGGGCAGGATACTAAAAGTTAGGGAGAGCTCCATTGTGAATGTCTTGGCTGTTTTGGGGCAGCCTCCCTGGGACTCCCAGGAAGATGTTCCTTGTCTCACATAGTGGTCAGGATGGCAAGAGCATGAGGGACTGGAATACTTGGCTTCTGCCATTCTTGGTAAGAAGATTGCTTCCAGAGTGCCATCTATGGAGATATGATTCTTTCTCAAAGCTGCCAGCAACTGTCTTCAGGCCAAGGGAGTATTTCTGGATTCTCACAGGAATATATAATGTGCATATTTGTATGTATGTATATGTGTATACATATGTGTGTATATATATGTGTGTATATATGTGTGTGTATGAAATAATTTTTTAAAATACTGGATTATTTTTTCTTCTCTATATTTTCATACCCCAAAGTATGAAAATAAAAACAGATCCTAACTCTTGGAAGAAAAAAAAAACATTTAACCAAGATATACATGCTCTAGATATTCACAAAAGCTGTGTTCACTATCTACTATTAGATTTCAAGTTATTATATCCATTTATGTATAAAACTCTCCACCCCAAATCTCTCATCTTCTCTTTATCTCCCTTTCTCTGTCTCTCTCTTTAACACACACACACACACACACACACACACACACACACACACACACACACACTCCCATCTAGTTCAGTCCCCAGCAGCTTAGTTCTACCTCCATCAGTTTATGGTGGACAAAGAAATGATAGCAAATAACAGTCAGCTCTTGTACCTCTGTGCCTCAAATCTCCACTGCTCTCATACTGATGAAACTATTTCAGGCTCAATTACATAAATTGTCCTGATAACTGGTCCCCTATTGGCCTTAATACACCACTCCCCCAATATAGCCTCCTGAAAGCTGCATGACGCTGATCACAAAACTCCCTACTGAAAATATTTATCAAACAATAATTCAGCCATTTCCTAGCATTTAGAATATCCCATGAGTGAGTCTAACCTACCCATGTTTCAGAATTACTCTCCCACTTGTGTTTCTCAATTTAAAACTCTGTCAAAGCAGTCTTAACATCATTTGAACTTTCAGCTCTTCCCAGAAATTTTCCATGTCTCCCATCCCTAACCTTTATTCTCTACTGATATTATTTCAACTCTTTATGCATTCTTTCTACCTTCTCCATCCACAAGCCCTGCCTTACTCACACCAGAGGACTTCATCTCCAGTTTCATAAAGAAAATAGAGGCATTAATCTTGGACTTTCACATATTCCTCTCTCACATACATTTATCCCCATCCTTACTCAATATCTATTCTTTCTCTATAGTTTCAACAAGAGGAATGACCTCTCCTTGTCCAAAATCTATCCTTCATTTCCTTTGCATTCTATTTGTTCCAGTTTCTCAACATTTTTCCCTACCGTCTCAGTTTTATATTTTAAGCCACTCATTGTCTATTCTTCATCTGATCTGTCTTGTAATGAATTGCATCTCTTTTTTAAAAAAATGAACCTTCCCCTGACTAGCTTCTCTTTCCTTACAGAACCAATATTCTGGAAAGGTAGCTTGTATTCATTGCTTCTACTTCCTATTCTTGTATTCACTTGTCAACTCATTGTAATATGGTTTCTACTCCCATCATTACACTAAAAGTGCTATTGTCATGGTTCTTGATAACCTCATAGTTGCTAAATCTAATGGGAGATTTCCATCCTTATTTCAATTGACATGCTCACAGTAACCGAAACTGATCATCGCTCTATTCTATTGAAACCCTTTCCTCCCTTGTAGGGGTGACACTACCCTATTGATCCTTCAGATCATTTCTACTTTGTCTTCCTTGACAGCTCCTATTTTTCCATGTCTCTCATCAATGGTTATGTTCTTTGTATGTTTTCTGTAGGTGATTTCATACACAGCTAAACTTCCATCTTTTTGCTAGTGACTTGCAAATCTATACTTCAGCTCAGAGCTCTGTCTTGGGCACAAGAACTATAAATTCATTTGCCCTCTAGTAATTTCCTTTTTCATCTCCAACTCAAGCTCATAAAAATTCATTTTATTTGTTCATCCCCTTAAACTCCAACCACCACCAAACGAAACATGTCCATCCTATTATTTTCTACCTGGATGCATGGCACAACCATCTACATAGTCATCCAAGCCAGAAGCATCTAACAATTGTTTATTTTGCTAGTTCTAGCACTTAAAAGCTTGCCAACTCAAACTTGCCTAGATTTTGATAGTTTCCCACCTCCACCTCTAGTGTTACTACACCTTCATACCTGAATCTACATGATATTTCCACAGTGATGTTTCTAACAGAAACATCAGATCTCACTATGTAACTCTCTCCCTTAAAACCATTTACTTGAGTTCTCATTGCCTTCAAGGTAAAGCCCAAAATCTTTGACTCCAAACCCCATATTCATGGAGACTTTTAGTGAGATAACTGGGCATTCAGGGTCAGAGACCATGACACAGAACAAGAAAAACAGTGTCGGGATAGCAGTCCACATGTCTTAACAGCTATGCCCACCTCTCCTTGGTCCTTTGCTTACCCTTTTCCCTCATCTACAGAATACTCCAAATTTTGTAACTGTTATTGCAATGATAATATAATAGGGTTTATTATATTTATAAAAACATTTCATTCTCATTGCTCAATTTAATCTTTACTATATACTGTGAAGTATATGAGGTCTGTCCCAAAGGTATCCAGCCATGTACTATGAAAAGTAGAGACATTTATTGAGGAAGATACAAGATACATTGTACATAGGACAATGATGTCTCAGTCCCCTTGAAAGTAGGCACCTTAAACAATTCTCCCACTCACCATCAACTGCCACACTGTATTTTCCTGAACCTCATTGACTGCCTAAAATCCCTTCCCTTTCAAAGGTGATATTAGTTTTTGGGAAAAGCCAGAAGTCACTGAGTATCAAGTCTGGGCTGTAGTGGGGCTCAGTCACCTGGGTGATTTCATGTTTCACAAAAAAACTCTGCATGAAACATGATGCATGAGTGGGTGTGTTGTTGTGATGAAGCTGCCAATCACCAATTGCCCATAGCTGTGGCTTTCTGAATCATCCAAATAGTTTCTGCAGAGGAATATTCAAGCTTAATGCAAAATTTGATGCAGATTTGTTGCTCTACTCATTCAGTCATTTTGAATGCGACAGCCACACAGTACACATGCTTACTCAATGGCATCTACCACTCTCACTGTCTAGTACAGTGAAGTCATCATTGTTCATGCATGCACATTTCAGTCCACTCACCTTGGCTGCCAGGTTAAAGCAATGTCACCCATACACAGTGTTCTGGTTATATTAACAATGGCAGGACTTTTCCGGACAGACTTTGCTGTACTTACATATAGATTTTACAGATGAGAAAACAGTGGCTACCTGATTTCAAGTGAACCACCCAGAACCACTCAGCTAGTGAGCACTAGAACTAGATTTTGAAGACCCATATTGTATTCTTGGACTCGATCCTCTTTCTACTCTTTCACATGGCCTTTTTCATTCTGCCTCAGTGAATGACAGCCAGAGTGACTTAGAATTACCTGGGAAGCTTTTATGAACTAATGATGCCTGAGCTCTACCCATAAATTCACATTTAACTGGTCTGAAAGAAGATCTGATTCTCTGTGTTATATAAAAGTTTCTCAGGTGATTATAATGTCCCACTAGATGGTTTTATGGCTTTAAATAGGCATGTATCTGTTTTGGATGTTCCTTGATATCAGGTTCATCTTCAAAGCCCCCACTATATTTCTTCATACCTCGGGCATAGTTAGCAGGCAAAAAACTTGGGAATTAAAAGATATAACATGGTTCAATGTATGTTATACCCAGAACAATAATCTAGCCAAACCCAAACCAAGTTCATGAGGAACACAGTTAATGGCAAAATTTAGATGACTAAGCTTTCAAAAACTAAGAAAAATGTTTGTCCACAGTCTGGGGTTTGAAATGTGGCCCTAGAAAAATAAACAGTTCTTATGTTCTGGTAGAAGCAGTTTGTGGGATGCTATCCTAATCAACTCTCCAGTGAACTAGCTTTACTAACTTTCTAACCTTGACACTGTCTAAACTGTGTTTCTATAACAGCTTGCATAATCTCCCCTGTTTTACATCTCTCTTTTTTCCTCCGATATAATTGATTTTAGAGGACAGTGCTAAACTAAATAGAAAAAATTTATTTTCCTCTTTTAGCCCAGCTGGGAAAATTGTTCTTACACACTGTTTTTTTTTTTTTTAGTCTATGAATATCCTCTTTTTTTTTAAGAACATGAAGAGGGAAAATTGGTTAATAAAATACAACTTTACTAAGCTCTGCTCCCTGGTACCTGAGAAATATTAGGATAGTGACATTTATTAGCCCTACTCAAAGTTTGAAAAAAATTGTCATCTAAATTAGCTAAGGAACTCATCCTCTGCCCCTCCTTGCCCTTGAGTATTTTTCCAGAAAAGGAAGTATGTGTTGATAGTCTGGATGCCTCTGAGTAAAACAGACTTCCCCATCAATAATATGTGCAGAACCCCTGCAATCTGCAAAGGGAGATCTGCCTCCAGGCTACGGATGGGCTTGGGGACCTGACTAAGACGGTTTGTAGCACAGGGTATACCGGATGTTTCCAAGGAAGTCTGGTAAAGAGAATTTAGCATTTATTTAGAATAGAACCTTTCAAACTGTTTTTCTGAGATGGTAAGACACGTATGTTATATACTGACCCACTAGATGCAAAAATGATATGGGTGTGGGTGTGTATTTGAAAATACATTCACAAGAAAGAATTTTGCAATGCATACATCATTCATGCAATGAATTTTGCATGTGTCAACCAGCATTTAAAACAAATAGGAAATAGTTTGCCCTGGACATCATGGTTCAGTTTGTTGGAGGGTTGTCCTGTGGACTGAAAGGTCATAGGTTTGATTCTTGGTCAGGACACATACGCAGGTTGCAGGTTTGATCCCTGGTCGGGGCACGTACAATAACAACCAACTGATGTTTCTCTCTTGCATTGAGGTTTCTCTCTCTCTTTCTCTCCCTTTCTCTCAAAAAGCAATTTAAAAATGTCCTGGGGTGAGGATTAAAAAATAATAATGAATAAATACAGAATAGTTTGCATTTTCCATGCTAAAGGTAAGTATTGTTTTGTAGCTTCAGTTGTATGCACAAATTTCTAAAAGGTGCAAACTTACAAATGTTACCTAAATCTGGAGAAACCAGATTAAGTCAACAATATCGATAAAAGGAGATGAAATAAGCTTTGTCCACCAGTATATCCAAGTAAGTTCTAGGTACCTTGCTAAACAAAGGGAAAGAAGACAGTTTCCTGTTCTTGAACAGTTCTACCCACTGGTTATGCCAACCTCAGCCTTACCTATGCTAAGAAGCATACCCAGTGCCACTGTTAGGGGAGAAGGATAAACAAATTTTGGCATAGCTAGAAAAACACAAGTGTTGCTCTCTTATCTCTGTTTTTCTTACCTGATAGGAAGAGGAAGATTTTAATTATCACATGAGCAGTAAGGACTTACTGAAGCACTGAGAATCAATCAGAAGTCCTTTATGACTCTCCCATCTTACTCTCCCCTCTCGACCTGGGTCTACGGCTGTTCAGAACATAATTATCACAAGGAGGAAGCACAGATGGAGCCTGATCCCTCTTTTTGGACCTATGTTCAGTCTTTGTACTTATAGTCCTAAAATTGGGTGAATTAGAAAGGGACCTGGAGTGCCAACAATGTCTGACTCATTGCATGATGAACTGATTTCCAGGAGATTTTTAAGAACAAAGAGCTGTTAGAGCCCCAGAAAAAAATACAAATATATAAGTAACAAATTTTAGCAGAAGTTGTGGTATCTGAAATAAGGCAGGGATAACTGAGATTTTTTTTTTAGACTATATAGCCATAAGAAAACATGAAATACTGTCATTCATGATAACAGGGATAGACCTTGAGAATATCATAGGATTCTTTTTTTTTTTTTTTTTTAAGATTTTTATTTATTTATCTTTTAGAGGGGAAGGGTAGGAGAGAGGGAGAGAAATATCACTGTATGGTTGCTTCTTGTGTGTCCCATGCTGGGAACTGGCCTGCAACCCAGGCATGTGCCCTGGCTGGGAATCGAACCGCGATCCTTTGATTCGCAGGCCCGTGCTCAATCCACTGAGCTACACCAGCCAGGGCTATCATAGGATTCTTAATAAAATGCCAGGAAACCCGCAAGGCACAGAAGATATACATTTTTCTAGGAAGAAATTTATAGGGGGAAAATATTCTTCAGCTTTTAGGATCACACACATACTGTTTTCTGCCAAATAACCCACAACAAAACTTCATATTGTGTGTTCATGAAGGAAAAATTCTTGAGGCTTCCAAATTCTGAGTCTTTATACTCTTATACATCTCAACCTTAAAAAACTTAAACAAAATTCCTTTTTATACAATGAACTTGTAAATATGCTATGAGTCCTCACTTGCTCCTGCTCTGTAGCAGGAAAAATGATCAGAAATAAGGCTATAGCTTTGGAAAAGAAAAAAAAAATCCTCCAATATAATCTTCATGGTATTTCTTAGATATTGCTTCTCACTTATAGTTATTTCCAAATATCACCCCTGCATCATAAAATGCATCCCCATCACTCTTTCCATTCCCTCATTTCTACCCCATTCTTTCATTTTCACCCATGTGCATCCAACTCTGATTCCAGCTTCTCTCCTCAGCTCCCTAATCCTTCCAGGGATATTTCATGAATTACTTACCTGATTCTATCCAGTGTCTTATATATTTGGCTTACTCAATTTTCTAATCACATCATAGTAATTTTATTTATTCAGTAAGAGCACATTAAATAACTGTGATATATCAGGCACCAACAACACACTAGTGATCCAGAGATGAACAAAAGATATATATATACTTGTTCTTAAAAGTCATACAGATACTCCAATCAAAATCCCAGCAAGTCATTTTGTGGATACTGACAAACTGAAGTTTATATGGAGAGGCCACAGACCTAGATTAGCCACCACAATATTGAAGGAGAAGAATAATTGGAAAACTGACACTATCCAATACCAAGTTGTACTTTGTAGTACAATAATCAAGAAAGTGTGGTACTGGCAAAAGAATAGACAAGAAAGATAATGGGATAGAATACAGTCAAGAAACAGACCCACATAAACACAGTCAACTAATCTTTGACAAAGGAATGAAGATAATACAGTGAAGAAACGATAATCTTTTCAACAAACCATGGTAGAATAGCTGGACTTGAATACACAAAAATGAAGCTAGACACAGACCTTACACTATCCGTAAAAATTAATGAAATAGATCATAGACCTAAATGTGAAATGTAAAACTATAAAACTCCTAGAAGATAACACAGAAAAAGAACCTAAACAGTGTTGGGTATGGTGATGACTTCTTATATACGACACCAAAGAAATAATTGTTTAAATAAGCAATTGATAAGATGAACTTCATTAAAACTAAAAACTCCTGCTCTGCTAAAAACAATGTCAAGAGAATGAGAAGACAAGTCATAAACTTGAAGAAAATATTTTCAAAAGACACATCCGATAAAGAACTGTTATCCAAAAATATACAGATAATTCTTAAAAATCAACAATGAAAATACCAAAAATTCAATTAAAAAATGTGCCAAAGATCTTACCAGAAACCTCACCAAGGAGACACAAAGAAGCAAATGATATATGAAAATATAATCAGGGAAATAAAAATTAAAACAACAAGAAGATACCAGTACATGCCTATTAGAATGGCCAAAATCCAAAGCACTAACACCACCCGAGGCTGATGAGCACGTGGAGCAAGAACTCTCATTCATTACTGGTGGGAACAGAAACTTGTACAGCCACATTGAAAGAAAGTTTGGCAGTTTTTTACAAAACTAAACATACTCTTAGCTTATAACCCAGGAATTGTGCTCCTTGAATAAGCAAAGAAGTTGAGAGCTTATATCTGCCTAAAACCATGCACATAGATGCTTACAGAAAAGCTTTATTCTTAACTTATAAAACTTTAAAACAATCAAAATGTCCTTCAGTAGGTGAATAGATAAACCATGACAAATCCAGACAGTGGAATACTATGAAGTGCTAAAAAGAAATGTGCTATCAAGCCATGAAAACACATGGAGGAAACTTAAATGCATATTACTGAGTAAAAAAGGAAGCCAATCTGAGAAAGTCATGTACTTTATGATTAGAACTAATATGATATTCTGGAAGAAAATTATGGAGATATTAAAAAGATCAGCGGTTGACAGGAGTTGGGGGAAAAAGAAGGGATGAATACGCAGAGCAGGGAGGACTAAGGCAGTGAAAAAACTCCATGTAGTATAATGCGGGTACTTATAATCATACATTTGTCCAAATTCATGGCATGTACAGCACCAAGAAGGGACGTGAATGTAAACTGCAGACTGTGAGTGATGCTGATGCATCACTGTAGGTTTCTTAATTGTAACAAACATACCCCTCTGGCAGGGGATGTTGATCATGAGAAAGGCTATGCATGTGTGGGATAAGAAGGTATATGGGTAATCTCTGTACTTCCCCTTTTAATTTTTCTGTGATCTTAAAACTGCTCTAAAAAACAGTCTTTAAAAAACAAACTTATTAATACTCAGGGAGACAGAATACAATTATAATATAGTATAGTAAGTGCTATAAAAATAATTTTGTATCAGTACACTTTATCTTCTCATCTTGATTTTAAAGTCTTGAAATGTGTGGTTATGTCAGTTTTTATAAACCCATCAAAGGAAACTCAGGCCAGAAACAGCACTCAATACATTCTGTGAACTGAAGAAAAGAGATACTGCATCCTCACCTAATGAAGCATGTCCACAACCATATCAGAGGTTTGAGCCCAGCCATGTCCTGTGTGTGACAACATCTGGACCAGAAGAGGTACAAGAAGCTCATTTACCAGTGGGATGGTAGAATTCCAAACCTAGCGTTCCTAGCATCTGTGGCCACTTAAAATTGTGGTCTGTGCCGGTGAACCTCACCGAAGAATTGGCAAAATACTGTAGATAAAACCTCAGGAACCTGGGATTTATAAAGCCTTAATTGCAGATTTTGCAGGGTCAACTCAAGCTCTACAAACATCATACAATAATAAATGGAATAATATGATGTTTGGGAAGTGTCTTCTGACAGGGTCAAGCTACCCCCTAAGACAATTGCTCCGGTGATTTGAGGCATTGTGTAGTTGAGCAGGCAGGAAAGGAGGGCCTGCAGAACCAAGGTGCCTCCATCTCCTTCACTGACGAATCCTCATGGTGACCAGCACTGGGGTCTGGGATTCACAGCAAGGTTCCCCACCTGTCTTTGCAACCCAGCACAGTATCAAATACAAGTATTAAATACAGATTACAGAGCATTGTTATTCCCAAAGTAGTTTGATGGAGGTCATGCATTGAATCCTTCCCACAAGGAAGAGTCCGATTAAACAGTCCGGGTATTTTATCACAATTGTATCTATGGAAAACAGAGGAACGGAGAAATTAAGTAACAAATGTTCCTGGTCGCACAGCTGGTAAACTCTATCATCAGTAGTTCTCAGAGATTAAGAAACAAGCATATAGTGCCATATACTTTATTTTTTAAAGCCTGTGGTTGGTAGCTTATTTGCAAAGATAATTTCCTAAATTAGTTTTTTTTATTGTTGTTTAAGTACATCTGTCTCTATTTTCTCCCCACCATTCCCCCCGACCCCAGCAATCCCCACCTCCCACCCTGGATACTACATGATATTTGTCAAATATCCACCTACATGTTAAAAACAGGTTGACAAATATCATGAAATGCTTGTTCATGTTTAACAAGCATTATTAATATAAGACATACAGTACAAAATAATTATTGTGGCCTTATAAGTAAAGGAATACGTGTGTGTGTTTGTGGGAATGTGTGTGCACACATATATATTCTATACTCCAGATAGTATGGCCTAGTAATGGTACATATGTAAACTTGTGTGGCAGATATTTGGTGGCAAGCATGCTCTTGTTTACCTACACAGTAGAAATTTCCCCATGAGCAGCAATATTCCCAGTCCTAGAAAATAAGGGAAACGAATTATTACTGGGTTCATGTACTTATGATATTCTCCTTTATTATTGGTTTAGAGGTTGTCATGAGACCCAATTCTGGCTGAAAAGAACTTAAGGGAAATTAACTGAGAGACACTGGGAAATATTTCCTCCCTAAAAATGAAGAACCTGATAGGAAGTAAAGGTTTTTCTTCCCTCTATCCCTTCCTAATTTGGATCAGATCACCTAGGGATATGAACCTGAACCTGTGGCAACTATGTTGAAATAATGAGGTAGCAACGCTAAGAACGAAACAGTGTTCATGATGGCAGAGTAGAAAGAGGGAAAGGCCTGTCCTCCATGAGTTGGCTGACCCACTAGAACTCCCAGCTTGTGACTATTTTATTAATCCAATAATAACTTTTTCCTAATACCTTAAGAAATACAACGTAGTTTTATTTTCTCTTATCTATATTTGAAAACACCAAAATTACTATTTCTTTTTTTCCATCTTGTTCATAATTCTATGTCAAACTTCTTTTGGTGAGAACACAAACATATGATTGCAGACCCTTTGTGAATGTGAAGCCAGGGCCAGTGGCCCTTCCTGACCTGCCTACTGATAAACTTTCTCTTTGTGTACAGAATGTGAAAGGTCTGACCAGGAGTCCTCAACCCCCAGACTCCAGGCCCGTGTTTTTCTGTCAGTCAGTGCTCTGTGTGACCACCACAAGGGCCACCTGGCCTTCCTGGCACTCAAAGAATCAAGAATTGTGTACCATATCTGCCTCTCCATAAAGCAACATGAAATCAGTGATAAACTCAACCCTATTACCGCAAGACTTTTTAGGTACAAATAAGTGATGTTGAGAATAATTTGAAGATCAACAGAGGTAGTTCAATGAAAGCAGAATAACTTCCCCTTTGTGATGGAATATGCAATTAAGATAAACGACAATAAAGCACTTCAGAGGTGCATAGCATTATATTCATTTAGTGACTCCTTTCTTCCTAGGATCTCAGAAGGATTACATAAATTGCAATCGTCACATCAGACTCAGGTATTACACATGTGAACAAGAGAGAGAGAAGCCCATTCGATGTCCTGCTCTCCATTCACTTTGTGCGTGGTGTGTGGGCGTGCTGCAACAGTATGCCTAATTACATTCAATCACATATGGGTGCTATATATGAATTAGGTATCTATAGTGCAGATATTTTAAATATTTATTTACCACCAACTGCTTAACTGGGATTTCCATGAATAGAATAAAAGATGTATGTGCTAAATATATGTATTGATACATATAACTATCTGGTATATTTACTATTAGTTCTTTTTATGGGCCAAACAGGAAAAAGAAAACCCAAGTATCCTAAATAAATTGCATCCATTTCTATTTCTTGTACCATAAAATGACATGCTTCATACACAATAAATATCATTTTTAAAGGCTGCGAAGGAGAAGAAATTATCTAGAAAAAGAAGAGGTCCCAAGTTCTTAAAACATTGTCACAGTGGGAAATTATTGTTCATTCTTTACGTAGAAAATATTTGCATGTTTATTTTAAGTCCAATATAAGTGTAAATATTTTAAGCAAACAAAAACACATCAAGGATAATAATAGATTATTTCTGAGTTGGAGAGAAAAAGCTTGCGAGGAGTAGGCATGTATATTTTTAAGCATACTGCTTCAAAAAGCAGGATGTCGGGATGTTGCATCTTTAATTTTTCTGTTAATTATGGATTGAGCATTGTTGTGAATCTTGTCCTCAAAACCGAGCTCAGAAAATAAGAGCAGATGCTCATCCCCAGGTTTGGCTCATATGGGAATTGAACGGAACATATTGGTTTATAATTAATGTAATTTGTTGGATTATCTTTTGTGAAGGAGCGAAGGTAAACAACCTTGCAGCATTGTGGTAATATCTTTGGAGCTTGGAGCCTCTATAGTTGTGGAAGAAAAAAAGAAGAATGGAAAAGAAAAAAAGCTCTTCCTGTCAGATTAGAGGGAATTTTTAAATGTCTGTCACATTCAAACGTACTTTAATTAATTCAAAGGAAAGAATTAGGTGAGAGACCCTAAAGCTAATTACAAATAGTGTGTAAAGTGGGAGCCATTGGTTTCCCAATGGAGAATTTTGATAAGCTGAATTCTCTTTTCTATTTGCCTTAATTTTATTGTGCAGTCGGGAAATGGAAGCAAAACATTCTCCCTTTTCTCTAAACAGGAAATTGGGCACAACACAAAATTCATTGATTTGAATATTTACCCTTTTGGGGCACTCTGTTACTCATAAGAAATATACAATGACTTTCTTCCAAGGTCAGGGCACTTTGAGTAATTCATCTTTGTCTTTTTTCTCTATAACCATCAGAGATGTAGATGTTATCTTCACTTTGAATAAACTCATTCGTGAAGAAAAGAAAGTAACCATCAGCCTTCTCCACACACAACCAAGCCAGGAAGGATAAGCGTCCTTTGGTGTGAGGTTTCCCAGTCATGAAACATTTCCTCAGCCTCACACTGATCATGGAAGCAAATGTGTAACTCAGAGGCTTTGACAGTCTTTGACTATCCCGTTCTGATACTGTATCATCTACATTTTCATTTTGATATTTTTCTGTGCATTATATGCCACTTAAAATTGGGCTTCTTAGCTTCTAATACAGAGTAGTAAGTTTAAAATGTTTTGTCACCTTTCTGTGATTAAAAAGAGAGCATCTATTTTAAATCATTCATTTTTTCATGTTTTATTATATTTGTTGCTAAAATGAAATTACTTTCCAATATCTCTTAACTAAAAATTAGGGTTTTACTGGTCCAGAATCTGGCAGTAATTTGGAGAAGCAGCGTGGCAAGGTGAGGATATTTAAAATTTTATAAGCAAATAATGTACATCCTTTTAAAAAGCTACTACATAAATAACATTAGTCCTATTTTCACTACTAAAATGAATTCTCAGGTTTCATCTTAAAGATTATTTTCTTTGGAAGCCTTTTCAGACTGCCCTACCTCAAAAGAATGACTTGAGGGCTCTTTGCTTGAATACCATAAAACCTAGTTCTTTCCTGTGGGGTTTATTGCCACACCCTGATAAAATCGCCTGCTTGTTTGTCTGTGTCCCCTAATTGTATGTGAGTTCTTTGACGGAAGAATCCTTATGTCAGTGTCCACTACTTTATTATACTCTAAAAGTATTTGTTGAAACAATGAAAGAAATAGGAAATTATCTGACCCCTAAAGTCTAGAAAATAAGAGCAATTTTAACAAATTACCACTTGCATTATCTTTCATTTAGAGTGTAATCACATTCGAGGAAGTCCAAGTAAACCAGAGCTATGATCAGAAAGTAATATTAAATTCCTTACATATTCATAGTTTTCTGGACTATAAACCTGTACCAGGGCAAGGTGAAGGTCACAGGTCAAATAATTCATAAATATATATCATCCACTGAACACTGAGTCATATATTAGTGCTGAAAGGCACACTGTGGAATAGTTGAGGAGGATCTCTACGTTGTAGTTAGAAACAACTAACATGAAACAACACTGGGTGATAAAACATGGTATATGATTAAATATTTAATTATGTAGCATATGATTTCCTAAACTATAGGTGGCCATAAAAGAAAAAAAGTTTCAGGGCCAAAATTCTCAAAACAAACGTCAAGGGGAAGATCAAACACGGATGCCTTGCATAGGTTAGCACTAGCTCCGGCCAGGCACTGCGCTGGACGAATGCCTTCCTATAGATTCCGGTTCAGTCCTCATTGTCTCTTTCCAAGTCAGGCATTTTAACTTCAGGCTACATAGAAGAAATAACAGACAAATTAAGTAACTTTCCTTGGCAAAGTAATACCACCAATCAAGATTTTATCTGTTTTGGAGCCCTGATTCTTTCCAAGTGCTATGTGGTACCTGACAGAATATATAGGAAGAAACAAAGAAGTGAATTAAAAATCATCCAACAAAAGGGTAGAAGTAGGTGGATAAAATGAGAACTAGTAGAGTAAGTACAATTTCACTAAAGACAAAGAAGTAGAGTATCTCAAGAAGGAAATACAGTGAATAGTGTCAAAAACCACAAACAGGTCAAGAAGACTGCCTTTGTCGTTGTGTTGGACACTGAAAATGGTGATTTCTGAGAGTTTCTTCAGTAAGTGAGTGGGAGGAAAACGGTGCTTCAGAGGTAAGGACAGAAGTGTGCGGGGAACGAAGCAGCATGGGCAGAGGTCTGTGGTAAAATCAGTCGAGAGAAGTCGACTGGAAGAAAGAGTGGCGGTGAAGTCAAGCAAAGGCTTGGCTCAAGATGCAGAAATGTGAATTATTGAAACGAGAGGAGGGAAAATGGATTGGAGAAGACAGGGACAAGTGTGGGGCGAAATACCTCAGTGGAGTGCAGTGCGGGAGGGGTTAGCACTTCTGAGACTCTTCTGAGACTGGAAAAATTTGAAGAGATGTCTGTAGTGGAGAGGAAAATAGAGTGAGATGAACATGACAATCAATGAGGGATAGCCTTGATCTTTTTATTTTAAGAACAAGGTGACTGAGCCCGCTAGCCGAGGAAAGGGGCAGTGAGGGAAGAGTCGAAGGCTGGAGGAGAAATGAAGTCTGTTGCAGCTGAAATGGAGGATATGAAAATCATTCTTTCACAGGATCATCTACATAAACCTAACTGCTTATAAGGTATCTTCCTTCCTGATCAAATAAAAATGATGATTTGGCTCATATATCCCCAGAGGATTTTAGGACAATCTGGATGGCATGAAATGGCAAGGTCTTCAGTGCAAAAAAAAAAAAAAAAAAAAAAAAAAAAGTGGACAGATTGACCAATATAGAAATTCTGGCCCTTCTCCAAAATTACAACATGTCATTGGCAAAAATTGGAAGTAGGAGCCAGATCTCAATTCAGTTCTATTTCTGCTACACTCCAGTGTTTTTCAGATAACATAGGTATTTATATATATGATTTAAAAAGCACTGGTTTAAAAATATCACATTGTAAAAAATATACGGTGAGAAACATACCAAATACTTCATTTACACATGCTTGACTATATCCTTTATTTTGTTTTAGGGAGTAAATAATTTTTTTCTGAGAATCAAAAAATGTTCAGACTATTTGTAAACATAAAAAAATAGGAAACTACTGACCTCATCCTCTCAGACTTGAATTTCTTTTTTTAAACCACTGAATGCTATTCAATCTGAACTTCTCAGTTGAGAACTAAATCCTAGATGATAAACACCAAACAGTGAACAAGGTTCAGGTAAACATGTAAAGTGAGCCAAGTTTGTTTAGAGATTCTCTTCTCCTGCCCTTGTGCATCTCAGATGGCCAGGAACCCAAATTCTCAAATCCCTGCCCATCTATGTATCACCCCCATATTTCCAAGAAGTATAGATTTCAAATTCAGTGCTCCAAGGAAATTATACTTTATTATTATCTTGGTTTAGGGAGCCAAATCTTTCCTATTCACAATAAATTATTTACATGAAATATTATGGGCTTGGATTTTTTTCTACTCACGTTAAAATTAAGTAATAAAAAACAAAAACAAAAAATACACTATAAACAATGTTAAAAGAAAATTAAAAGACTTGGGGAAATATTTTAATAAATTTATCATAAACCAATATCAACTGCAATGATTTTTTTAAATATATTTTATTGATTATGCTATTACAGTTGTCCCACTTTCCCCCCTTCATTCCCCTCCACCCTGCACACCCTCTCCCACCCACATTCTCCCCTTTAGTTCATGTCCATGTGTCATAAGTTCTTTAGCTTCTACATTTCCCACACTATTCTTGCCCTCCTGTGTCTATTTTCTACCTACCATCTATGCTACTTATTCTCTGTACCTTTTCCCCCTCTCTCCTCCTCCCACACCCCTGTTGCTAACCCTCCATATGATCTCCATTTCTGTGGTTCTGTTCCTGTTCTAGTTGTTTGCTTAGTTTGCTTTTATTTTAGGTGTGGTTGTTAATAATTGTGAGTTTGCTGTCATTTTACTATACATGTTCTTTATCTTCTTTTTCTTAGATAAGTCCCTTGAACATTTCATATAATAAGGACTTGGTGATGTTGAACTCCTTTAACTTGACCTTGTCTGAGAAGCACTTTATCTGCCCTTTCATTCTAAATGACAGTTTTGCTGGATAGAGCAATCTTGGATGTAGGTCCCTGCCTTTCATGACTTGGAATCTTTCTTTCCAGCCCCTTCTTGCCTGGAAGGTCTCTTTTGAGAAATCAGCTGACAGTCTGATGGGAACTCCTTTGTAAGTTACTGTCCCCTTATCTCTAGCTGCTTCTAGGATTCTATCCTACATTTTAATCTTGGGTAATGTGATTATGATGTGCCTTGGTGTGTTCTTCCTTGGGTCCAACTTCTTTGGGACTCTCTGAGCTTCCTGGACTTCCTGGAAGTCTATTTCCTTTGCCAGATTGGGGAAGTTCTCCTTTATTATTTGTTCCAATAACTTTTCCACTTGTTGCTCTTCCTCTTCCCCTTCTGGTACCCCTATAATTCGGATGTTGGAACATTTAAAGATGTCCTTGAGTTCCCTAAGCTTCTCCTCATTTTTATGAATTCTTGAGTCTTCATTCTTTTCTGTTTGGTTGTTTGTTTCTTCCTTCTGGTCCACTCCATTGATTTGAGTCCCAGTCTTCTTCCCATCACTACTGGTTCCCTGTGCATTTTCCTTTATTTCACTTAGGGTAGCCTTCATTTTTTCATCTAATTTGTGACCAAATTCAACCAAGTCTGTGAGCATCCTGATCACCAGTGCTTTGAATTATGCATCTGATAGTTTGGCTATCTCTTCATTGCTTAGTTGTATTTGCTCTGGAGCTTTGATCTGTTCTTCTGTTTGGGCCTTTTTTTTTTTTTGTCTTGTCATGTCTGTTACTTATGAGGGGCTGAGCCTTAGTGTTCACCAGGGTGGGGCAGCCCAGGTGCTGGGCTGTGACACTGTATGTGGGGGTGGGGTCCTAGAAGGAACAATGGCGCTTGCTTAGCTCTCTGCTGGATTTCAGTCCCTTCTGCCACTTCCCCCAAGCAAACTGGGCCTTTCTGGGGCTGATTCCTGGGTGGGTGGGCTTGTGTACATTCTAGGACCCTGTGGGTCTTTCCAACGAACTCTCCTGTGAGGCTGGGTGTCTCTCCCAGCACCTCAACCCCCACAGGTGTTTTTAATCGATGTTTTGAGGCTTTATTTCCCTGTGCTGGGACCCTGGGTTGCAAGGTCTATCTTGCTCCCCAGTTTTGCCTGGTTTATCTGTGCACAAATGTGGAACCACCCAGTCAGCCAGCCACCTTGGGCGCCGTGTTCCGCTTCACATTTGCCATCTTGCTGGGTCTGCCTATTGCCACCCCATGCACGGGGTCCACCAGCCACTGCTTGTGTGCCCAGGGTCTGCCTGCTACTGTCTTGGGTGCCCAGAGTTTGTCAGCTGCTGCCTTGTGTGTCCGGTGCCACAGCTTTTTTTTGCCACAACCCCTCTCCGCCCCTCCTACCAGTTGGGATGAACATGTCTATTTTAACTCCCTGGTTGTCGGACTTCCATACAGTTCAATTTTCTGTCAGTTCTGTTTGCTGTTTTGTTTCTAAATCATTGTTGTCCTTATTTTGGTTGTGCGAGGAGGCACAGTGTGTCTACCTGTGCCTTCATCTTGGACAGAAGTCCAACTGCAGTGATTTTCAAAATCACTGACTGTATGAATAAACATAAAATCCTAATAGAAAGAAATTAACTAAACACATAAACTGATAATTAAGAAATGAGGGAGATAAGAGATCGAAAAAAACAGTAGAAAATGAAAGTTAAAATGACTGATTATTACTTTTAGAATGACCTATTCTCAATTCGCAAAAAAAATACTGTTAATTTATTTAATGTTGGTAAGGATGAAGAAAATCATTGTCATTAAGAATGTTAATTTATTAAAACTTACGGTAGGCAATTTGGTAACATGAGTCAGAAATGTGCATACCTGTGGCAGACCCTTCTGCGTGGCATGGGCCCAGCTCCCACTCGGAGATGCACAGGACCCACACCCACAGATTGGTTCTCTCGTGGGTAATCAGATTTGCAATGTACCTAAGCTGTTTTTTGCTGAAAACTCCCTTACCCTCCAAATGCTTGTTGTAACTTCCTAAAATCCATGCTAAATCTTGCAGGGACCAGTGTAACCAGCTCAACCACTTTTGCCTTTTCATTTGCTAATATCCTTCTTCTGTGATGTGATTAGGGGCATTGGCTCCTTTTGTTGTAACTGAGGGATGGTGAGTGAGGACCATCTTGTAATGGGAGGAGATGTAGAATAAAGGCCTGTCATGGCGGAGGCCACAGCTTTTGCTCCCCTTGAGAGAAAAGTCACACCATCCTTTTTCCTCCACCGGACTTGGTAGTCCATGTGTATGTTTTATTTCATCCATAACGACATGGACACTGCTAGCCGATATCTGCATCACATACCCTTCACCCAATGATTTCTCTTTTAAGTATTCCGTAGGAGCCATGGTCATGCACAAACATGTAGAAAAGCATAGATCCAAACAAATTCACCGCAGTGGGGAATACAATAAGGAAATCCGAAGGAACCTAATTATTTATCAAGAGATTTTAAGTAATTTTAATGGATCCATACAATGGAATTGTTTATACCTTTTTAAAAGGATAACATATGTGGATATTGTTGATGTGAAAAGTTATTTTAATATACTTTTAAGTGTAAAAAGATATGAGAACAACATGCATTAGAGAGTATACTTTTATCTACATAATGTTATATGTTAAATTTTGTAAAAAGGAGATGTCTGAAAGGACATTTACAAAATATTAATTGTATTTTTTACAAATAGTAAAATTTAAGTGTTTATTTTAATATCTTCCACGTGCTTTCCATATTCTTTAAATTTTTGAGTGCTTATTATATCTCTAACAAAAAGTGAAATAATAAATATTTCAGATAGAATATTTACAATTGGAAGGGAATCGATGTATCATCATTTCAATTCTAGCTGATAAAACAGGTCCAGAGATAAGGAATGTTTGTGCCAGTCTCTGTAAGTTAATCTTCTGACTTTCTAGTGCTCTTCCCGTTCTATCATACACCTTAACATGAGTAAAATATGCACAACAGAATAACTCATTTAGACATTTTTAAGTTGAAGGAGAAGAGTCTTCATTTATATTGTACAGTTGAGCCTTGAAGAATGTGGGGGTTTGGGCATTGACCCCCCACACAGTCAGAAATCTGAATATAAGTTTATTAACTCCCTCAAATTTTCACTACTAATAAATAGCCTACTACTGATGGGAGGCCTTACCAATAACATAAACACCAATACATAAGCAGTCAACTAACACATATTGTATATGTCATATGTTTTGCATACTGTATTCTCACAATAAAGTAAGCAAGAGAACAGAAAACATTATTAAGAAAATCGTAGGGGAACAAGAATGTATATAATAAGTACAGTATATATAAACTTATTTTTTTTTTTTGCTTGAGGAATGGTTTTGTGAATTTATTTATTATTAATCTAGTGAATGTTACAAAAACATCAGCATAGAAAAATTTCAGATAGGAAATGTTCAGTTTATATTTGTTTTTGTATCAAATCCTTTTATTTTTATGTAATTTTTTCATATGAATTTTCAAGCAGTTAACTGGTTACATATATTTTTCCCTTTTTTATTTAAGTCTAGTTAATACACAGTTAATATCATATTAGTTATAGTAGATTTAAACTGCATATATTTACTGGAATAAATTCTCATATAAGTGGACCACACATTTCAATCTTGTGTTCTTCAGAGATCAACTGCACTCCTATTGCTTAGCATATTAACTTCATATTATAAAGAAAGTAGGCCAAAGTTAATTCAAGGAAGATGTGTTGGAATAGTAAAACCATAAAAGTTGGCAAAGATTCTGAAAATGCTTCAAAATTTACATTTGTTGTTATTAGGAAAGCTTTTTTTAGGCCATATAAAACATAAATATTCACAGAATCTTGAACTAAGCTATAACAAGAGCAATGGGTTTCGTGACCTGGATGCCAAGCTTAATGTCATAAATGGACTACGTTTTCAGCTCAGAGATGTTTTTCTAAATGAGTCACAAATGCAACTACTATAATAATAGTTTCTTAACATATTCACAAGAAAACAGTTCAAAGAGAGTGAAACGCGTATCACAGATTGACAACTTTCTGATACGGCATGTTAAAATTTTTACAACCTAATAAATTAAGAATACTCGAATGAAGTGACCAGATGTGCAGCTTCCTTCCTGGAATTTCAAATGTGTGGCGTGCACATGCACACCACAGAAATCGTTCCTCTGAAGAGCGGAGACTTCTCATCAGAACGTGCATCTCTGCTCTACACTCACGTCTCAACACCTCGCGTTGGTGCCTTCTTTTCCACAGGCTACACAGATGTCAGAAGTCATTCGAGAAGAGAAAACTAGCTTTGTTCCACTACAGTTTACATGAGTGCCCACAAAATGCTAAGTAAAATGTTGGGAAAACCATCCATAAAACCTCAAAGGAGTTTCAAGATAGCACAATTTCTACCTCTGTACTTTCGAAGTCAACAGATCCTGCCAAGTAAGTGAAAGTATGAAACCGGTGGTGAGGCCAGCCCTGTCCTTTCCTTGCATGGCCTTCAGGTGTCGGTGCTCTGAAACTCCTTTAGTTTACCTGATCCCACCAGTGTCAGGAGACAGGGAACGTTTCTGAGAAGTGAGGCCATAGTATTCGAAGACTCAGCAGTGAAACACTGTTGTGAGGCCTTGATGAATCCACATGACTGTATTAGGAAATGTATGAGGGAATGGTTTTAATAATAAGCTTACAACTCTTTTTTTGAAAGTTCAAAAATAGGCATATTTTTCCAACATTAAAAAATAGCACATATTATTAAGTAACAGCCATGGCAAACATCCTCCAAAAAGCATCTTATAATACCCATTGCTTTTTTATTTCTAGCTCCCTTCTGATCTACAACCAAATTTTTATTTTTCAAATTTTGTCAGAAAGCAAATGAAAAACAAACTATTTCTTGGCTGAGACTATGAATTCTTGGCAATTAGCATAATAAAAATAAATTCACCTTACATTGATTTACACTCTACCATAATAGGGCTACAGACTATTTTTCTTATATTGTTATTCTCTTTTGAAATGTATCTCTAGTAAGATGCAAAAGCACATTATTTTATCTTTATTTATATAGTTATAGGATGTTTAAACTTTCTGACTCATAAAGCCGCATTCCAGAAGTAGAAGTCTGGTTTAGACTGGCTTCCCGCTTAGGTTGATTAATATGGGGATGAAGAAATATGTTCTCTGAAGACAGTGCCCCCAAACAGCCCATTTTATATGGCTAAAATTCACCACTTATAATTTAATATTTGTGTTAAGACAAGAGGTTTCTGGGCCTTCTCTTTCAAATATAAATATCCTTGGAAAAGTCAACATTAAAATGTTGACACCTTAGAACAGACTAGAAAATCAAATTATCCCTATATAAAAGCTAACTGAAAATGCTTAAGAGTTGATATATGGAAGAAAAATTCTCATTGTGAGGTGATGATGAGGAATGGGAACTCAGACACTCACTAAGTGATAAGAAGGTTCTATGGCAGGGGTGTCAAACTCATTTTCACAGGAGACCACACCAGCCTTGCGGTTGCCTTATAAGGGCCAAAATAATTTTAGGACTGTACAAATGTAACTACTCCTTAACTGTTAAGGGGTTGAAATTACATTCGGCCCTGTAAAGGCAACCATGAGGCTGATGTGGTCCCTGGTGAAAATGAGTTTGACACCCCTGTGCCATGGGAACCAAAGAACTGAGATCAGAATATGATCCTGGCAGTGCGGCTGAGCGAACATTGATCCATCTATGAGATTAATATGTCTTAGTCAGGGGCTCATCCAGCCATAATTCCTTCCAGTTCTTTGCTGGAATAAAACATTGCCCTCTTCTACTATCTGCCACCAAAGGAAGGGGGTAGGTTCTTAGGTTTAAGTTGACGGGATGGCCATGGACATGGTGCCATTGACATATGCCTCAAAGCACCCAGATGAAAATAATACCTTCTCCACTGTTGGAGGTAGATGTTTAATTTTCCATTTCTCTTGGGCCAGTGCAAATAAAGTAAAGCAGAATTTTCAAAATGAGAAGAAAAGCATTGAAGAAAATAACATCCAGAGGAAGGTCCTACAAGGAGAAGGAGTTTAAAAAAGAGAGTGAAACAGATAAGGTGAAGCAAAACCCATGGGCATGGGAAGAAGGTAGAGATATTCAGGACATTTCACCTAGTTTAGATTTTGCTTACATCAAGCCTCTTGACATCTTAAAAAAATTGACTCTGCATTTAATCACGTAGCATGTATAAACTAGAGAAGCTAAGGAGAGGTACTCAGTAAAACCATCTTATATATGTCAGGATGCCATTAAGAGACAGAAATGACACCAGTTATTTGGACAGAGATAATTTAATATGAAGAAGTGTTAACTAATATAAAGTTGTTAACTAAATAAGCGAAAGAGCAAAAAGAGAACATTAAGTATTGTAAAGGTAACAACTTCAGGAAGAAGGTACCATGCATAGGGCTGAAGAAATACAGGCAAGATGTTGGAATTATTAAAATTTAGAAGATTAGAGGATATACCCTGCAAAGCAGAAATTCAAACTTCTGAGGAAGGGCACTGCTGGTCTGGTGCTGGTGGTGTCCCTACATGTCTGATAAGGATGGTTCTACAAGTGATGAATAAACCACAAATTGGATTTGCACGCTGCTATGGGAAGAAGCTGCTCCTGTGGAGATGAAGTGGAGCTACTGGTGCTTCTTGTTCACCAGAACAAGAAGTAGACAGGACATCCAAAAGAAGCCAAGCGATACTGACAGTGGTAGAACAAGAGAGGAAGCCACTTTCCTTCTTTGTCTAGCACCTCCTAGTGGCTGAGCCTACAGAGCCAGCTGGCGAAGTAGAAACGCAGTTTACAGAGTGCCTGCCCCAGCATCATAAAACAAAGTAGAGAAGGATGCGTGTAGAGATAAGACACAACAGTTTAAGAACTGGCACACAATCTTTTAAAAAAATTAACTTCCAAATTGCTTTTTATTTCTGAATTTTGAGATCTTATCAAAATCAGAAAATAAGGCAGGCAAAATTTATAGTATCCATTATTTCCATTGTAAACCTGTTTAAATAAACCAGGCTATGGAAAACCTATTATTTTTTAATAATAACAATTATTTGACATATATAAAATTATTATGAGACTGAGCTATACTTTAAATTCTTTTGTTTATTAATACCCTTATTCAACAAATATTTATGTCAGAAATTGTTCCAGGTGTTTTAATACACCGGGGAATAAAAGAGACAATACCCTTGTCCTCATAGAGTGTGATTCTTTTTATAGAAGTTAGATTTATAACAACATTCAGAAAAAAAATCAACCACAAATATTTTATGAAGAATAGATCTGGTGTACAACATGTGACACACTTGTATTGAGAATCACGGCAATAGACACATTTAAATGTGTGCTGAGGTTTTGGAACCTCTACAGGTCGATCCATTTTTCCTGCCTACTCTCAGATGTATTTCCCTCGACTTCCTCCTGGATCTCTAAAGAGAGTTAGAGAGAGGTTGCGTGTGATCCACAGTCCTGTGAATCCTGCCACTGAAATAACTCACATCGAACAACCACCTCATAGAAGCCTGAGACCTTTCCTCTTCTACAGTCTACCTCCACATAAGAAGAAAATTTAGTGTGAACAAAAGAAAAACAATAATGCATGGGTTATTTTTGAATAGGGTTGACTAATGTGCATCCTTTAAACGAATGTTAACATATGTATTTTTCTACTATGTAGTAATAGTTTATATAATCAACTTTAGTTTAAGCCATTAATAAATCATCTATGTAACTTTATATCAATTAAAAAATTGCTTTAATTTATGCTGAGATCACGTAGGGTTTCTGGAAACCACCATGGTCTCATTACATTTATCTACCCCATTTATTTTTACAGATATTCAGAGAAATTTCTAAGGACTCAGTAGAGCAGACTTGAATTGCAACACCTGTTCCCTGAAAAAAACCCCAAACTTCTTGCTCACTGACCAAGATAGAACCCAAGACAGAGATGTTGTGTCACGGTTTCAACATTTTAAGAAGAGGTATGCTCTTCAAGATCTTAGAAATAGTAGATTCATTGTCATCAGGAATAATCAAATTTAAACACAAAATTTTACCATCAACTAGCCCAGAGCTGCACATAGTAGGTGCTTCATTAAGGTGTGCTTATTATACATTTTATTTATTTTAATAATAAAAAAACAAAGAACTTGTTCAGTATCCCTGAGCAATTCCTCTGTCTAACTGCCCTTATACTTGAGACATTCTTACTATTCTTGTCACTCTATGGCAGGAGATAAGGATAAAGTCACCCAGCCTCTTATATCCCCACTTTTTAACAGTGTTTCCCTATAAGGTAGATCTCTGCTCTTTATGGTAAGACATACAACTGAGCTTGTTATCAAATTTTCTGTATGATGAGATAAAACCTTAGCTTGTATATAAAGATATTTCATAATGTAGCTCAAGCCAACTGTTCAGATTGCATCTCAACACTCCATACGTCTTCAGAATGCGCATTCAGGGCCACCAAAGTCCTACTTTTGCCCATTTCCCTTTGTTTGGCAATGTCATTGCAATACTGGCTACTGCTTAGAAAGTGTAAATCAGAAAAGAGCGTGTTCAGATTGGGATGCATCTTCATCTGATGCACAGTGCCACTAGAGTGACGGACGTTGCACATTTTGGGTTTTTTTTTTTTTCCTGTAGAAAATTCTATTTCCAGACTATCAGTGCTGACTGCGAACTTCACAAATCCTGCCAAATCCTTTTCCTTTCGGCTATCAGTGACTTTCTTTCCTTCGGCTGCCAGCCATAGCCTATTAAACGCAAACAACTTTGAAATAACATTTCTCCCCTGACATAAAACAATAAAAGCTGGGTTTTTGAAGAAGCATGGACCTTTAATTTGGAATCAGTCTTTGAACCATTTTAGACTTTTGTAAGTGAAAGAGAATCGGTCAGCCATTGTATTTTTAAAGCATTCGATATAATGTTGGTTTAATTTTCATCCTAGGATTGGGTGGGAAACTCTTTACAATACTAATAAGAAAAGGAATGCTTCCTGAAAATAAAATCCTGTCAAATCTGATGTGCTGTTTTCTAGTCACCAGCGTGGGCTGCCTATTCTAGCAGGAGCTGGAATGTAGGAAGCAGAGGAACTTGGAAGAAAAAAATGGATTTAGGGTCATGTTCAGTAGGCAATATTATTAAAAATAAAATCCTTTTGTAGCCTGTCATCTTCATGTTATGAAACCCAATGGCATGTTTTTTCTCCCTTTCAAATGAATTTTGTTTTTAATAAGTTTGGCTGAAAGTATAAATGCTTTTGGCGAGGTCAACTTGAACTTGTGGCTTTTCTTAGCCATTGGGGTCTACACCTCAGAGAGTTTTTTGTTTTTACTGGAAGTTTAAATTTTGTTGACTGAACTGGCAGTTTCTTTGTGAGAGCACTTGAGTCCTTTAATGTTTTCTTTTTTGGTCTCCTTTGCTGTTTAAAAGAATGACTTGAGGATAAATTTGGTGCCTTGGATAGATAAATAAATCTGACAAAATTATAAATGACTCAGTTAACTGGAGCAGGAAGGGGAAAATAATAGTGAATTAATTTTAAAAAGAAAACACACCCCTCAGTAAAATGCATGAAATCCTAACAAAGACAAATGCCACTCAGAAAAAAAGTTTAATATTTTAAGAAAAGAAAATATTCTTTAGCACAATTCTTCATCGTGCTAAAAACAATCAAACAAAAAAAAAACTAAAAAAAGTAATGTTGTGATAACATTGTCACATGTGATATATAATAGTTAACTGTGTACCTTATAAAATATTTCATTTTATTTATGTAATAAATCTATTTTAGTATGTTATAATAATCAAATTGTATAACTGCTATGTTTTATTAGAAATTTATTATAAAATTTATCATACTTACTGTAATTTTTAAAAAGACTGAGTCTTAGAAACCCTAACTTGACTATGGGAAAAACAGTTAACTTCACAAATTCTGAATAGCTGAGAAACTCAGACCCAGACTTTAGGAAAACAAGAAGGTTTGTCTGATGCACGTAACACTGGGTGCTCACAGAACAGGTGTGCGTGGCCAGGGTGGTTGCATCCATTGGCTGAGAGACCCTGACATAGGACACAGCAGTGAGCGGCCTCCTCTTGCGTCTCCTACTGAGTTGAGGAGAATCCTCTTAAAAGACAGAAGTGTCTTATTTTTGTTCAACTTATATTTTGCCTGAGAATAATTCTTTTTTTTTTTTTTTTTTGCAAATACTGGGAGGCTTAGTGTGTTCCAATTATTCAGCATTTATTACAGACCAGCCATACTGTAATCCCCACAGTTTGTTCCATGTCTGCACTTTGAATAACAAGAAATCACTCTGTATAGTATTCATGTATTATCCATTTGTAAATAATATTTGAATAATTTAAAGAAAAAATTTCCTGAATCACACAAAAGACACTGAAGTACTTTAGAGTGTGGGGTAACTGGGACAGTTTTTGCTACATGTACTACATGTACAGGAATGTATGTAGAATGGGGCCAGATGGGTAGTTAAAATTCTGAGTTAACTCTAAACTTTCAGCTACAAATAAGCAAGATCTAAACTGATATAGTTTTCTTATCTTTTAAGTGGGAATTTAATGGTGACCTCCTGAGGACTTTTGGAGATATGTACAGATGGAGCGTGCGGGGTCAGGGCTGGGGAGTTAATCATACCTTCTTTGGATTGTATTTCTGATATCAGCAAATTCATAAACTTGGCCTCGTTCTTAACTCCCTAAGGTTTAGTTTTTCATTTGTAAAATAAAACAATACTCACCTCATAAAATATATATGAGGATCATATAAGATGGCAGTGCCTGACACAGTATCTGAGACATAGTAGGTGATCATTATTTTTCTTTCATAGCTTAGTCTTGAAATAAGAACTATAGGGCCAATTAAAATAAGTGTTACATACACACAGAAAAAAAGTGTCTGAGGTCATTCATAACTCTTCATTTAGCTATTCTACTTACTATACTGAGGGATCCTTAATGTAAGTACTATGTTGTTTTAGACTTACTGGATGGGCGTAGCTCTAGAAGGAGAGACTAGGCTCTGGTATCAAGTAGACCGGAATTCAAATCTCCATTCTGCCACTCAGTATCTCTCAGTTTGCAGTTGTGCATGATATTTCAAATCTCTTATAGGATACCCTTGAAGTTTTAATAAGCATGCTAAAATTAAAATCTAAATCTAAAATACCAACACAGCAAAAGGCCCAGTGCTGTATTCCCGTGGAACCTGAGAGCTCCCTTCTGAGGTGGATGAAATCATGTTTAGAGCACGGAGAATTCATCAGCTAGTGCCATCGGTTGTCAGCCTTCAATGGTGATCAGCCTGCCAATGATCCCTGGACCCTTGCTCTGAGGTGATCTCCCCCTTGAGTGTGATTGAAACTAGTGACTAGTAACTCACTTCTGACAATAAGATATGGCAAAAGTGATGCATATCACTTCTGAGATTAAGTTATAAAACTGTGACTTCTATCATCCTCTCTCTCTCTCTCTTCCTCTTTCTTCTCATTTGCTGCTTTGATGAAATAACCTGCCTTCTTATAAACTCACACCTTCATGCAGCCTCATGAGCCAGAAGATCCAGCAAAACTGACCCACAGAAACTGTGAGATAATAAATGAGCTTGTTTTTAGCCACTAAATTTGGGTATAATTTGCTATGTAGCAACATACAACTAAAGCAGATAAGGTGGACAAGAGGACTAAAATTATGATAAAATTCATAATTAAAACTGAAAAAGAGAACAATTTATGTTTTGTTTTCAAACATAAATCAAATATAAATAATATTCACTACCATGTAATTATTTACACCATCACAGCTATTTTAATGCCTTTGCTCAAATTTTTTGATCCTTCACTTTAATAATTATTTGTTCCCCCAAATCTTTCTTGTTTTGGTATTCCTAAATATCTAAGTTGAAATGAGAAGCCAATAAAGACAAGTAACCTACTGAAGGGTGTTCTAAACTCGTACAGCACCCGCACCGTAACCTGTAGCTGCAGGGCAACAGAGTCAGCAGCGTAAGTAGCTGTGAAGCAACCAGATATACTTCATTTAGGGAAAAGTAAATAAAAGTAAATCTAATGCTGAAATCATCACCCTAAAAATTGTCAAAAACTGTTTTAAGAGATTTGGCATAAACCATTTCCCAGTATGGAGAGTTTTAATAATCCATACTGCGAAGCACCAAAACCAATCAGATTGCTCAATATTGTATCTCACAAGAAAATTGCCAAGCCCTTCCCTTTGATTGCATTGGCGCTGGCAGCACTCTGTCCCCAATGACCCAAAAAGCTTCCTGCCTGTCAAACCACAAAGTCTGAGTAGATGCCATCTTGTCTAGGAGAGCCTGAGTCAACATCTCAGAGAGGAGATTCATTGCCGTGTGGGGTTCCCAGCCCCGCCTTGGCCAGGCCGGCTTGGCCAGAGCTCAGCAGCTGCCCCTTAGATCTGCTAGCAGGCTTTGGAAGTTATCTCTGAAACTACGGGGCCTTGCACATAGCTTGTGGTCCTTGTGCTACACATATTTAAATAAATATATTTTTAAATTATATATCTATATATTACAAAAATCTTTTCATTGCAATATCTGTTCAGAGAACTAATGCCACCTTATGTCCTAGCAAGAGCAAGATTATTTCAGAGCCAGAATCAAGTCATAGGAATTGTTCTCTAGCAAATGTGTAAATAGAGAAATTTCAAAGGCATATGCCTACCAAGACTTAGCATTCTCTTCTGTTTTACACCAAAGGTTCTATCTGAAAAATGTGAACATGGGTTGCTCATTTTTTTTTGTTTGGTATTCTAACTTGGCCAGAGCATTGCACTAATTGACAGCAATTTTCTGGGTTTTATACCTCAGAGGCCTTCTGGGTGCCCTCTGTTCTGTGGCCACAGAATGAATCCCTAACTCCACCCATATGTTTTATGAATGATCAACACCACCAATCTATCACTAATATTAGAAAAATAGTCCCAGTATTTGATACACTAAATGATAGTCCATAAATGTCATCTTCAAATGTGAAAAGAAAATTTCTCTATAGATATATTGACTGGTGTGATTTTATTTTTCATGACATTAATTTAGATTACTTATTTTGACCTCAATGTGACAAACCTTCTTCCCTCAAGAGCCCAGAGATTCTAGTTCATAAAATGCAAAATAATACCCTCAGCTTTATATAAATTACATAGTTATGGATTTTAGCAAAAATATAATTTCAGGCTGGTAAAAAACAAATTAATTGTTATTTACCTCAAGCATTTTACAGGTATTTCAATTTCTCTTATTTTATTGACAATATTAACAATTGATATTAACTACATTCCCAGTTAGACTTACGATACCTCTATGTTTCATTCAGAATGTGTTGAAGAAATAAATATATTTTAGGAGTTAATATAATGATATTTTTAAAATTATCCTTTTTTAAAGATTTTATTTATTTATTTTTAGAGGGGAAGGGAGGGAGAAAAAGAGGAAGAGAAACATCACTGTGTGGTTGCCTCTCACACGCCCCCTTCCGGGGACCTGGCCCACAACCCAGGCATGTGCCCTGACCAGGAATAGAACCGGTGACCTTTCAGTTTGCAGGATGGCACTCAATCCACTGAGCCACACCAGCCAGGGCAAAAAATTATCTTCTTAACACAAGAATAAAGTATCTACCTTATTTTAAGTACTAAAACCAAATTTTGATTACTGTAAGAGTAAAGAAGTTTGGGTAAATTAGAACCTTTTTAAAAGTAACTTTTTAATTTATTTTAATGTTTGCAATTACTTGAAATATCTGATAAATGGTAATACACAATATTTGCCCCCAAATCATGATAATTCATCATGAAGATAAACTGAAGCGGGAAAAAATCATATTGATGCCAAATTAAATATTTTCAATGTTTTATTCTTATATCAAAAACTTAACAGCCCTGGCTGGCGTAGCTCAGTGGATTGAGCGCGGGCTGTGAACCAAAGGGTCACAGGTTCGATTCCCAGTCAGGGCACATGCCTGGGTTGCAGGCCAGGCCCCTAGTGGGGCCACGTGAGAGGCAACCACACATTGATGTTCCTCTCCCTCTTTTTCTCCCTCCTTTCCCCTCTCTAAAAATAAATAAATAAAATCTTTAAAAAAAAAAAAAACTTAACAATGTTTGCACCATCTATAAACATTTGCTTCTGATAATTTATACCAAGACACATAATCAAATTGAGAAGGAAACTACCTGGTTTTGTTCAATGGAAAATCATTAATAATAGAAAAAATGAAATTAAATGTTTAATAATTGGCAATGGCTAAGTAAAATAAAGCAATTAATTTTTCCCCACAAACATTACTTTATCAGGTATCACACTTATTCCTGGGTATATAGTTGTGAACATGGCAGGCAGAAATCCTAATTCCCAAAAGCTTACTTTATTTAAAATGATGTTTGAGAATCATTTGTACCAAGCTGAAACATATGTAGAATGGTTAGCAAAAAATTATATAATAGAAAAGATTATATAATACAACCATAGATGTGAACAAGTTAGGTACAGAAAAACATTAAAACTATAAATAAAATATTAATTGTATTCTCTTTGTGTGGCTGGATTATGAGTGTTTATGTTAATGTTAATTAATATTATTCTAAGAGGCCTGTAATGAATTATTATATTTATAGAAAAAAGACTGTAAATTATAACAAAGTTTCTTTGAAAACTTCAAGTCTAAATTCAAAGCAACTGAATAAATCTCTAAAGATTAAACAAAAACAAAATGCAGAAGATGAAAAACATGTATTTTTAAAAATTTCATTATTTATTCAGTTCTCTTGAGGTACTTTTAAGATTTAAAATTTTACACTTTCAATGTATATATTTTGATGAGTTTCAGCATATGCATAAACATATATGAGGGCAGACCCCGAAAAAGTGGAATTATCTTCTGGAGGGTGGGTCTCTTGTAGTACAGGCTTCCCCTGCTAGGTGAGTGTTCTAGGAACCCATATGCATCAGTGTACCAGCTGGCATTGTTGTGAGAGGCTGCACTTAGTTTCACTAAATTTTTTTGAAGACTCTTTCAACGCATTTGCCCATTGCATGATGGGTGATTTACAAGCACAGCTGCCCACACTGCTGAGTGTTCAGCAGTTTTTGACCCAAAACAGCATGACCCCCATGCCCCATACTTCCTATTCACCCAATCTTGCCTGGAGAGACTTTTTTTTGGTTCCCTGATGAAAAAAGTCCTCAGAGGGAAATGTTTTACTGATGTGGAAGAGGTGAAACAAAAATGCAGAAACACTGAAAGGCATCAAAATCGACAAGTTCAAAAACTGTTTTGAGCAGTGAAAAACACATCTCGATAGGTGTGGTGCGTCAGATGGAGAGTACTTTGAAGGTGACTGAAGTTTAAACATGTGAGAATAAATTCACAATTTTTTATAAATAAATTCCCCCCTCATATTGTATATCCATATGCTTGCATAAGCATTCAAGGTAATAAACATCCATCACTTCCAAGAGATTTTTTTGTTTTCTTTTTTTTCCCTTGTAAGAAAACTTATCATGAGATTTACTGTCTTAACAAGTCTTTAAGTGCACAACACCATGTTGCTAACTGTAGGCACTTGTCATCTCTACTTTTCTGTATTTTCTAAGTGATGTGTAATGAACATATATTACTTTTATATTTGGATAATAACATTACCCTGATTTCTAAAACAAAAATAATACCCACACTTGAGGAATAATGGTTCTGTTCTACCTACTTTCATCTCCCTATTGAAATTTTGATAAAAGCCCGAGAAGGTAGAAGAGTTCCACAGCACAGTAGGCTCTTCAGCACTGATCAGTTAGTTACATGCATCACCCTCGCACCCCAGCCCTTGAGGCAGAATGGTAGGGTTTCCCCTACTTTGAATGGTCGTCTCCAGTCACTTCAGAGATATGAAGCTTTTGCAGGACAGGAGGAGAGGAAGCATCCTCTCTATAATTATCTGAGGTTCCAGAGCAACCCACTGAAAGGGAGATGATATTTGCAAACAACAGCTCTGATGAGGGGATAATATCCAAAATATGTAAAGAACTCATAACTCAACGCCAAACAATCCAATTAAAAATGGGAAGCATCAGTTTTACCCTTTATTTCTTATAATGCAAATTTTGCCTTAAACTGTTACATTTAGATGCATTTTAAACATGAATTATTGTCTTTGGTTAGATTTTGTACCTCTTTATAGAAATTATATTTTTTGCATATCATCAGGAACACAAAAAAAATGCTTTCTAAAATTTAGTTTTTAACAAATACAGTCAGATCCTAAAGACTTAAAACTATACAATACAGCTCCCCAGACATATGAATAAGAAGCAAAAAAGATTTTCAGATTTTTTTAGAAAATTCCATACTGTTTTCCATAGTGGTTGTACCAGTCTGCACTCCCAGATATACCTTTTGACCCAGCAATTCCACTGCTAGGACTATATCCTAAGAACCCTGAAACACCAATCCAAAAGAAACTATGCATCCCTATGTTTATAGCAGCACAATTTACAATAGCCAAGTGTTGGAAGCAACCTAGATGCCCATCAGTAAATGAATGGATCAAAAAACTGTGGTACATTTACACAATGGAATTCTATGCAGCAGAAAGAAAGAAGGAGCTCATACCCTATGCAACAGCATGGATGGAACTTCAGAGCATCATGCTAAGCGAAGTAAGCCAGGCAGTGAAAGACAAATACCATATGATCTCACCTTTAACAGGAAGCTAATCAACAAAACAAACAAGCATAATATAACCAAAGACATGGAAATTGGGAACAGGCTGAAAGTCACCAGAGGGGAGAGGGGAGGGAATTTCAGAGGAAAAGGGGAAGGATTTACAGGAACAAGTATAAAAGACACATGGACAAAACTATGGGGGGGTGGAAATGGGAGGGAGGTGGGGAGGGCTGGGGTGGCGGGTTCGGGTGAGAATAAAAGACAGAAAACTGTACAAGATCAACAATTAAAATAAAAATTAAAAAAAAAAGATTTTCAGAGACTATAGTTGATAATATGAACTATAAGTATACAATTTTTATATGTTAAATATTGTTATGATATATATTATATAATAGTTAATTTAATTATGTATTACATTAGAATCTTTATATATTATAATTTCTATATTTATATGTAATATATTAATAAAATAGTTGATATTGTCTCTACCAAATGCCAGGCAAATTTATTCTAATTATGATTAATTTTTTATTTATATAAGAAATTGTGTACATATATTTTAGGAGGTGGGGTTCTTTATTTTCCCTAAACAAGTAATCATTTCCTCTTCTATTATTTCTTGAATCATCCATTCCTTTTCAAACAGTAGTAACAATAACAATATTAGGACCTTTCTAAACTAGCCTACAGGAGGGAATAAATAAATATTTTAAATGAGTAGATAGTAATAGCATCTAAAATTTTTTGAACCTCTTTTTTGTACAGATATGTCCTAAACAATATTTTCACCAATATTAATTTATACAAAAACTTATTTAATCTTCCTGACAATATCATAAAGTAAGACTTTTATTCCTAGTTCATAAATGAGGACAATTTTTTGCTAGAGGTTATTGTGTATCTAGCAGGGAATTTTAATAAATAAAGTCAGATCCCAAAGACTTAAAGCTATACAATACAGTCCCCCAGAAATAAAAAGTCCCATATGCATAAATTCATCTAACTCAGATTCATGTGAACATATAGCTGTGTATGTATACACATGTGTGTTTATTCTTTTCTCTGAACTAAATATGTATTAAAACTTGAACTTAGTGATTTACAATTATTGTGATCATCAATGTGTTAAATTTATTATTGATATCATATTATTTTTTAAAAACATGATGACTTCTTGCTATTTCTCTTGTATTACTTTAATGCTATTTTTAAAATCTAATTAAAGAAAATTTATTAAATCCATATTTTTTAGTAGCTTAGACATTTTATACATTGTCAACATTCATTATGTCTGTCTTCCCATCCTTTCTAAAAGAGCTCTATTTCCATTTAAGTGTTCATTCTCTTTTGCAAACACATGTGCATCAATGCAGGCCATCCCACAGGGAAATAATTTATTTGCCCAGGTCAATTGGAGAAGTCTAAATGGGCATGTTAGATTTTATGTATGAGGCCCAATCACGGATAATAATGCTCTCCTTGAAAGATAAGAACTGAAACAGTTATGACTATGAATCAGCGCTTTAAATTCCAAATTTACAAGTTTTATAGAATTTCTTTCTAACACAAATTTATCAGTGTATTGCCTCTCAACTCCAAATTCACCCTGTATGATCTGCTCTGAGAATAATGAAATGGGCCTTTAACTATTTTTCCTTTGTCAGTGAGCAGGATGCTAAACTTTATTAACATGGAGCACTGGAGAAACACTGAAAAAGAAAGGTGTTTTCTTTCCTGGTTCTGGTGTTCATTCTCAGCCCAGCTTCTGAAGCCGGGGAAGCTTCTTCAACACCCAATTCTTTTAGTGTATGGTGGCCAGACATCCAGTGGCCAGCCTCTTCCCCTGATGTCCTACTTAGGTGGTTTTGGAGGAAGGTACCTCTGGAGAAACATGATTCCATCAACAGCTTTCCCCATCACCGAGGAGGGTAGATTTTCAGCAAGTTCCACCTATGTGACACCACAGCTTCCTCTTATGACCATACCTTCCCCTGCAAGGTCTGGACCTCCACCCCTAGGGGCACAGGGGAAAGTGTGGATGGAACTCTTTACTGGATACTCTGTTGCAGAGTTGGTGGCTGCTCCTTGTATCTGCTATTCCTATAGTCTTCGGAGTTCTCTTTAAAGCTTGTGAATCTCTTGTTAACTTTAATGCTCTGTAATAATTAACAATTCTATACATAAACATTTCTTGTTTAGTTTACTGTGTGGTTTCTGCCTTTTGATCAGACCCTGACTGATACAAAACCTATTCGGTATACTTTTCCTTTGTTTTGAGCTATCAATTGATGTCCTCTCTGTCACAAACAGTATCATTCTGATAACTAATAAACTGTGCTGTTATTATTCCAAACTAAATATATCTGTATAGATCTTGGCTCCACATGCTGTCTAGAGTTTTACTCTACTTTCCTTTACACTCTACAAACTATGTCATATAAACTATTTTTACTTACTAATAATAAAAATTTGAGAAAACTATATAATTCTTGATTATTCTAAATTGAAATAATAAAGACTAGAGTGTTTACAACAATAAGACACTATCTATTAAATGTTATGAGACTAAATCTAAATTCATAAGAATTGTCTCACATTACTTTAAATGCTTTTATTTTTAAGTTGTAAGAGTAAAATAACTTTTAATATTTAAAATTCAACCTTTTAATTAAAAAACCAAATAGTTCCAATATACTCAGGAAGAATACCATGGTAAAGGTAAAAATTAATAATACTGAGAACAGAGGATAAAATTGACAAATAAGTCTCTAAGTTTATTCTTTGGAAGAAGAAGACATAAATTACATATTTCAAAGTAGGTAAATAAAGAAAAAACAAATATAAATATGCAAACAATGATAGTAGAAAAGAAGGAAGCCAGAATGAAGGAAGGACAAAAGAATGAAAGGAATATAGAGACTTTTCAAAATAAATAAAATTCAACATTCATCACTGGATAACACTTAGAGAATCGGAAATGGGATATTTCCTTACCATGATTAAAAATGCTATCTCCAGCCCTGGCTGGGGTGGCTGAGTTGGTTGGAGCCTTGTCCCATAACTGACAGGTTGCAGGTTGAATCCCTGGTCCAGGCACATGTGACAGGCCACCAGTCAATACTTCTCTCTCACATCAATGCTTTTCCCTCTTTCTTTCCCTTTCTCTCTAAAGCAATGAGAAAATGGCCTTGGGTGAGGATTACATAAAGAAATAAATAAGCTATCTCAAATCATTAGTCAACATCATACAGTGTCTGGCAGAAGTAATGCCCACATAAGTGTGGGTGGCAGGGTAATAATATGGGTGTAATAATTTGTAGTTATAATTTGAACATTTCAGCTAAAATGTCATATGGTGTGCTTGAGTGTGATAGTTATGTTACAGAATTACATGCTTCTGATTTTGTAATAAAAAAGGGCATTATTTGTGCTGGATCCCTGTATTTGAATACAAAATAATGGAAGAATTACCATTGAGTCATAAAACATTGTCAGTTTAAAAATAAAAAGGTTATGAAGGAAAAATAGTATGGCCCCAATGTCATATGTATTCATATTCATACATTTACATACCACAAATGTATGTATGTATGCATCACATTGCATAGCTAAAAACAAAGTAGAACTATAACTAGGTGTCGTTTTTCACTTCATACATTTGGAGAGATAGTAAACACCCCCACAACTCCATACAGGGGGTGCTGTGATAGGGCTGGCACTCTCACACGATGCTGGCAATGTACACGGAGTCTCTTTTTGGAATGTGATACAGTAATAAGTGTTTGAGAATTTTCAATGGTGATATATTCTGACCTAGTAATCCCACAATTAGAAATCTAGCATAAGGAAATTAGAAAGATGTCAGTTATTCATGTATAAAGATATCTCCTGCAGAATGAATAAAATCTTGTGCCACACAACAATGCTCAACAATAAAGTAACATTTACATATAAACATGCTATAGAAATATAATATAGACATGCTATAGAAATTATTTACCAAGTAATCATGATGTGGAAAAGCACTTACAATATACTTTTAAATGTTGAAGAAGATATAAAACTATATGTATGTATATATGTATATATGTATATAAGCTATTAACAACCACCTAGATGTTTAATCTGCCTGAAAAACTGAGCTTTCTTCAACGGCTCTTGCAATGAAAATCTTCGGAAGTCCCAATGGCTTGGGGGTATGAAACAAAGCTACATTAAAACCACAAAAGACTAAAGCTAACATTACTTCTTTACTTTGGAGGGATACTTATTACTTCATCTTGTACCCCAAGTATTGACTCTTCTATTCTTTTTGCAACCAAGCTCAATCAATTCTGTGAGCATTGGCCAAACATTTAGCATCATCTATCTACTATAGGCTAGACACTACAGTAGCCTAGTTTTCCCAGAATAAAACAAATAAGTGACCTGGGATTATAGTTTAGCAAGATAATTTTATGATTTATTCAGGCCTAGCCAAAAATTTTGATTTAAATACATAAAGAATAGCTGAATCTTACTAAAAGTGCTAATATTTCTCAGACATTGCATTTATTTAAATAGTTCTTAACTTGTATCATATTTTTAAAGTATATTTTATTGATTATGCTATTACAGTTGTCCCAATTTCTTTCTCCCCTTTATCCCTCCTCTGCCCTGTACCTCCCCACCCTCCAGCATCCCTGCCTCCCTTACTTCATGTGCATGGGTTGTACATATAAGTCCTTTAGTTTCTCTATTTTCTATAGTATTCTTTTTTTTTTTTTTTAAAGATTTTATTTATTTATTTTTAGAGAGGGGAAGGGAGGGAGAAAGAGAGAGAAACATCAATGTGTGGTTGCCTCTTGCATGGCCCCCCCTGGGGACCTGGCCCACAACCCAGACATGTGCCCTGACTGGGAATCGAACCTGCGACACTTTGGTTCGCAGCCCGCGCTCAATCCACTGAGCTACACCAGTCTATAGTATTCTTAACCTCCTCCTGTCTATTTTATGCCTACCAATTATGCTTCTTATTTCCTGTACCTTCCCCCCACATTCTCCCCCTCCCCTCCCCATTGATCTCCATTTCTGTGATTTTGTTCCTATTCTAGTTGTTTGCTCAATTTTTGTTTTTAAGGTTCAGTTGTTGATAGTTATGAATTTGTTGTCATTTTATTGCCCATACTTTTTGTTTTTTTACTGTTCATAGTTTTTGATCTTCTCCTATTTCTTAGATAAGTTCCTTTAACATTTCATATAATAAAGACTTGATGATGATGATGAATTCCTTTAATTTGACCTTATCTGGAAAACACTTTATCTGCCCTTCCATTATAAATGATAGCTTTGCTGGATAGAGTAATCTTGGTTGCAGTTCCTTACCTTTCATGACATCAAGTACTTCTTTCCAGTCCCTTCTTGCCTGTAAGGTTTCTTTTGAGAAATCAGCTGATAGTCTTACGGGCACTCCTTTGTACGCAACTGTCTCCTTTCCTCTTGCTGCTTTTAAGATTATTTCCTTACCTTTAATCTTGGGTAATTTAATGATGATGTGCCTTGGTGTGTTCCTCCTTGGGTCCAATTTCTTTGGGACTCTCTGGGCTTCCTGGACTTCTTGGAAGTCTATTTCCTTCACCAGATTGGGGAAGTTTTCCTTCATTATTTGTTCAGATATGTTTTCAATTTCTTCCTCTTCCTCTTCTCTTTCTGGCACCCCTATGATTCAGATGTTGGAGCACTTTAAATTGTCCCAGAGGTTCCTAAGCTTCTCCTCATTATTTTGAATTCTTGTTTCTTCATTCTGTTCTGGTTGGATGTTTATTTCTCCCTTTTGTTCCAAATTATTGATTTGAATCCTGGTTTCCTTCCCTTCAGTGTCAGTTCACTGCATGTTTTACTTTATTTCACTTTGTGTAACCTTCATTTCTTACTTCATTTTGCAACTGAGCTCAATCAAGTCTGTGAGCATCCTGATTACCAGTGTTTTGAATTCTGCATCAGATAGGTGGTCTATCTCCTCATTGCTTAGCTCTTTTTTTGGACTTTTGATCTGTTCTTTCATTTGCACCATATTTCTTTGTCTCAGTGCACCTGTTATGTTGTAAGGGGTCAGAGCCCTAGGTATTCCCCAGGGTGGGCCAACCCTCTTTGCTGTGTTGTGGCACTGTCTGTGGGAGAGGGATCAGAGAGGGAACAATGCCACTTGCTTGCTCTGTTCTAGCCACACTTTCCAACAAATTCTCCAGTAAGACTGGGAGTTTCTCCCACTTTCGTGACCCCTACAGATTTTATAGCTATAGGTTTTGAGTCTTTAGTTTCCCAGTGAGCCAGCCCCTCCTCACTCTCATGGTCCACCACCTTGACACAGGTCCTCTCTGCCCACCCCAGGGCCAGTCGCTGTCCCTCCTACTGGTCTGGATGAATGTTCCTTTAACTCCTTGGTTCTCAGAGTTCCATGCAGTTTGATATTCTGGAAGTTCTAGTAGTTTGTTGTTTTTAAATTGATTATTATCCTTCTTTTGGTTGTGCAAGGAAGCAAAGCATTTCTACTATGACTCCATCTTGGCTAGAACTCCTGTATAATATTTTAAGTTAAAAACATCATCATTGTTAACGTTGGACTTGTTTGATAACATTTTATTATTAATAAAAAATTATAACTTGTAGATTTTATATGCTCCTTTATACAAATGATATCTATATTTGAAAATTCAAAAGTTCTAACTACAAAACTATTAAGACTCTTCCTTAATAAGAATAGTTTTTTTAATGGAACTGAAAGCATAGGAACCAGTAGAAAAGAAACAGCTTCACTGAATTCTGAAAACACAAAAACTATAAATAAATGGCGTGGCAGAGACTGTGGGTTGTCCTCATGGCTGCACACCCTCTTGCAGCTAGTAGAGTCATGGGCTTCATTCTGGCCAACAGGATAGAAGCAGATGTGGTGGACATAACTTACTGGAAGTTCCCTGGAAGGATGAAAGATGCCTTCTCCTGTCCTATCTCCCCCTTCCTGCTGTTGAGAACATAGATAGCTGGCTGAACAGAGAGCAACCCCCTTCAACCATAGGTGGAATCTAGATGTTAGTAAGTGGCAGAACACAAGAGAGAGAGCCAAAATCATCAATAATTTTGGAGCTAACACCTCTACTCTAGACTGCCTATATTTACACGAGAGAGAACTATCCTTCTATGTTTTAAAATTCACTGTTATTGGGCCTCCTTTCACTCATCAACAAATCTCATCTTAACTAATGCAAATGACAAACATCTCAGCCTAGCTTCTTCATTCTACTGCCACTCAAATATCATGACTGCTCCTTGCTCAGTGTTGAGAACACCTCTCAGCATGATCGCATCCACAACCCAAGTTAACTCTTCTTTTTGATACTGTTCTGCTCTGAAACTGGCACAGCACTTGGAATAGAAAACCTGCCAGGCATTGGCAATGTGATTTTGGGTAAATAGTGAATTGCTACTGTCCTTGGTTTCTTCATTTATTAAATGAGTACAGTAAATCTTGCCTTGATAATAATAATATCCATTTATAATTCTTGTAACGATGGTGTGAGACAGGTATCATTGGCAAAAGAGTTTCAAAGAAATTGAATAAAGTCCTTAAGATCTTAGCAGAACAGAAATCCAGACTCAGGTAAATCTATTCTAATACTAGGATCCTTCAGATATACTTTATTATCCTCTGCCTCTTATTATGCGAAGAGTAACTTCAGTTATCTCAGAGGTAACTGATACCAGATTACCTGCCACACAGCAGGTGTGCAGTGAGAGTTAATTATATCCCCTCAGTTCTTACATGTTGGTAAAAGGAGAGCGTTGTGCATTCATTCTCCTCCATATATAATCTTACATTAGAATAGCTCTGTGAAGGAATCAGTCTGGACAGATTCCATGTTTAAATGAAAATATCATAGAATACAATTTTACCCTTGAAGAATCCCAGGCCCAGTAATTTTTCAACAGATTGAATGCATTAAGCTTTTGTATATATATAGACCCATGCTGGAAGATATACAAAGTTAATCGGAGAGTAACAATTCCTGTCCTCTAAGAATTTCTAACCTAAAATATACCACAGAGATGTGGGCTCCAATACACAAATTCAAACAAACATCAACACACGAATAAAGGAGAACAGTACAACCTTTCAGTTTGTGTTGAACAGAACCATTTTTAACATACACACACAAATTAGAATAATCAGAACCCTCATGAGTAGGGAGGATGAAGAGTTTGTCTGCAGGAGGAAGGCATCCTCCCAAATAACTTCATGCACCGGGGTTCTCTTGCAGATAGACCCATGCCAAGTAAATGAGCTCTCAGATGCAGGGGTGCAAAGGTTTGTTTGCACAAACTATTTATTCAGCAAAGTAGACCTGTTAAAGTGAAGGTCTTCTCTCTCTTTTTTTTTTTTTTTTTTTAAGACAGGAGGAAAAAACTTTCAAATAATTTTTTCAGCAAAACAAAACAAAAAAAAAAGTGTAATATAGAAGCCAAGAGGCAAGGATTTTCCTTCTGAGTTTTCATTTAGAAGCCCCCTACCCATAGGTAGTTACAGAGTGGGAAATGTATTTAGGAAAGAAAATCAATAAGGCTTATAGTATAAGGAAACCAACCAGCCCAAACTGTAAGTGGTCTTTACTGTATGATGGTAATGATGCAGTTAGTCAGGGCTTCCTCATGGTATTTCCCTTTTTGAATGAAATATTTTTGTGCCTCATTTCTAGAAGGTCTAAGCTACACTTCCCTTAAGCAGTAGACCTCTGCTTCCCTTGAATTGAACACCCTCCACCCCTCTCCCACTTCTCTAATCCCTTTTCTTAACGCCTGAATGTCTTTCACAAAAACTTCTCACAATGTTAAGTTACATCAGCTCAGCTCCTCTTCAAAACGTAAGAGAAAGAGTAATTTCAGTTGCAGCCCCTGGCCAAATCTACCACCTGTGTGTAGATAGGATTTTGTTTAAAGCACTAAAAATAAACAAAACAAAAGTCTACCTTCAGTCCCACTTATGAACTGGGTCTGGCAGATTAACCTGAAAATCAGCGTGGGAAAGACTCTGTACTGATTCCACGGCTGAATGTAAAGACAGCCCCAAGCTGAAATTTCCGTCTTTGCCTGAGTTATTCCTCTCTTTACGCCATCTATTTCTTTCCCAAGCCAGTGCTTCAATCTTTTCTCCTATTGAAGTCATTGAAAAAAGTGAAACCTATCTTATCCAAGCAAAAACAATTTCATTCATCATATTCCAGTCAAACTGATTAGGAGTTAAGAGGTAAAATAAAACATCAAGATCCTCTCTTTTGCCAATAAGATTTTCCTGAATACTCCTAGTGCCCTGGGATAGCTCAACCCAACCTCTTCACTATTGATATATTTATTTGTTTATCTATTTACCTTTCTATTTTGCAAATATTTATCAAATGCCCACTGAATGGCTATGGACTATATTAGATATTTGTTCATACTTGATATTGAGCTGATGCAGACATGTAGATTGAGGTTTCATATATCTTACCTCCTACTTAAGATGCAATCTCTTTGAATGGGAAGGGGCATCTTACTTCTCTTCATTGCCTAGCAGAGGGACCGAACAGTCCTTTATCAATAATATTTTGTATACAGAAGACCAGGTTTAAGCTGTATGTTATTTCTCACTTGAAGGCCTATAAGACTCAAACCACTGTTTATCCCTTTCTAAATTAAAGTTTTTGAATTTTTTTTCATGTCTGTGGACTGTGGTAAGTATAGTTCACCTTTCTACCAGTAAGAAGGAAATTGAATTTCCATCTTTGGGGATTCACCTCCATTTCAGACACTGACAGATGTGCTGGTTACACATGCCTGCTTTGCGAATACAATGAGCTCAACTTATTTTATTGTCTGCATTGAAACAAGGACTAATTTCATTCCAGACTCCACACAGTGCCACAAAACTGAGGCTACCGTAAGGATATTATAAGAACTTGAATACTTCAGGGCAAGACTTGCCAACTAGAAATACATCCTCAGTGACATGGGTTGGCTTCAGACTGTTGTGGGAAAGGTGAGTGTCTTCAGTCCTTTAGTTATTCATTTAACATAGGCATATAATTGCTCTGTGTACCACCAAAATACATGACCTTTAGATCAAGGAATTTATAATATTTACTTAAAATGCATATGTGACAGGATGTGAAAGTGGCACACTATCTCAGTTGTCGCTAAGAGTACAAAATGTTAAGTCGTTAAATGCTGAGAACAAAAATGTTAAGTTGTTAAATGCTCATATTTTCTATGTAGCATCAGGATATACTCGTATATGTAGGAAGAAATGGTAGACAAAATCAGATTCTGCCACCCTTAGACTATCACCTACCTCTAAACTATATAAAAGAAAGAGAGGTGATGATGATAGATGAAAACGGTTCATTTAGTAAATCTCTCAGGAGAAAGTTATTGGGTCATGTTTTTCCTTTTCCTCCTAAAGAGGAGAAAAACAGCTTGGCACCAACTTAGGGAGAAGGAAGAGCTTTAGGAACCTCCTAAAAAGTTTGAGATGAGTTTCCCATGATTTGGATACAGGTAATTATGTCCTAATTAGAAAAGGTTCGAATAACCAAAGCTGTCTCTGATAGCATAATGAATAATAATCATAACAATAACAACAGCAATGGCAACTACAGTGTGAGTAAACTTCATCTCCACCAGTGAGGGAGAGAGAAGGAAATCCTTAAAAACGGTCAGATTTGAATACCAGAGCTAGGTCACACCACAAAAAAGAGACCGTGTGTTTTCTAACACCAGAAAATGAGCTACAGGAATAACTTATAAGGGGTCAGCTGAAGAGGAATCATTTGTTTCAAGGAGCAATGCAAAGAGTCCCCTGTGAGGGTAGGTGTTCTAAAAGGCCCAAAAAATTGCCCCAGAAATGACAGAGCAAGCTTTAGCCATCTTTCAAACCCAGAGAACACTAATACTGATTACTACTTGATCAATCAAGTAACATCTCACGTCTCCCTCCCCTTACAGGATCCCAAAGGGCCAGATGCACCATAATGAATGTAATATACTTCGCCTTTGTTTTCTTCATATACCTGCTTTTGGAACTGATTCACTATGTTGTGAGGAAGTCAAAACAGGATGAAGAGGGTCCTATGTGAAGAGAGAAACCGATCCCTGACTGACTTCCCAGACAACAGCCAGCCCCTACTTGCCAGCATGAGGAAGAGCTGTTTTGAAAGTGGATCTTCCAGCCCCTAATTGACTCACCTCAGCTGACGCACATGGGGAAAAATGAGCTATTCCTACCTAAACTTGTCCAAATTGCAGATTGATGAGAAAAATACACTATTGTTGTGGTTCAAAGTCACTAAATTTGGGGGCACTTTGCTATAGCAATAGAAATCAGAACAGATTACCAAGCACAATGAGTGTGGGAGAAGCTTTAAATTGGAAGACATATTAAAGCTTCGACAACAGATGAACTATATTTATGTTACCCAAAACTGTCATTTGTAAAAAAGCACTAACAAAACTCAGGAATCTGCTTGAGATGTCCAGAGATAAAGAAGGAACCTCTGCCATACCACCCACTGGTTTGAAACTCAGTGGTGAAAAATAGTAAAACCAAGCCCCTAAAATTTTTTTCTGCTTGTTTTACACATGTCATTTCTTAAGTAAAGCAGACACTGATAAAACAGATGTGATGACGATCATACTGAAATGTTTGGAGGGGATTGGAGGGCAAGTTGGGTGACAATTTAGATGCAAAAGTGGTACTGTATATGAAATACTAACTAAACATGATTTGTAAGTTACAGTGGGCTTTTGTGGGGCGGGGGAAACAAAACAGAAGCTACTAGCTCAGCTTAAATCAAATTTGAAGACTGTCAGCTGGAATATTCAAAGTAAACATGAGACTGAACATCTTCAGGATATTTGTCTGTATCTCCAGCATTAGCAAAATGATCAGTAATTACCCAATAAAAAACTGGTAAAAAAAAATAAATGAATGACCGACCTTTGGTCAGAAAATTAACCTGTACCCATGGCTGGAAATGCAATGCCAAAATTAGAGAAGTGTTTCCATTTTTAAATTCATCTTGGCTTTCAACCCTTTAGCTCCCAATGTAATGGTTTATCTGCCCCAGAAAGGCTTCTCCCATATCGACACTGGTTAGGTTTATAGAACATCCTTGCAGCAGTTAGAAAAGGCAGTATTTTACTATTTGCTCACCAAACTGTAAAGAAAGACTGAAACAACTAGTAAGCTTTTGAATAATTTGACTATGCAGCACATTATTTAAAAATAGGAGAGTAGTATTTATTAACAATGTTATTTTTGAGTTTTTCTCATATTAAGAAATACTTAAAAAACACATGTGCTAGGCTCTCAAATAATGTTATTTAAGAATGAATTATGAAGAAGTGCATGATCCAGTTATTTCTGCCATTTTAAGATTTTAATGTATTATAATTTATGGTAATATGTAAAGAATCATAAAATGCATGAGTCAAAATAATCTTAAAGATCATATATTCTAACCCACTAATTTTACGGTTAAGGAGACTAAACCCTAGAATTGGTAAGTCACTTATCTAAGATTACATACTTAAAAGAGGTTAAAAAAAAGACAAAATAAAGATCTCTTCTTTCACACTCCAGGTCTCTTTTTGTGATATCAACCTATACTTAATATTCGTAAATTATATAACTTCTATGAAAATAAATTATTGAACATATTACATAGATTAATACATAATTATAGATTATGTTAAAAACACAAACATGTTTAACTATATTACAGAGCTATAGCAATCAATATAATGTGGCACAGGCACAAAAACAGACACGTAAATCATGAACAATAATAACACATACCCCAGAAATAAACCCATGCATATACTATTGATTAATTGTTAACAGAAAAAGGCAATAATATATAATGGAGAAAGAATAGTCTCTTCAATAAGTGGTGCTGGGAAAACCAAATAGCCACATATTAAAGAATAAAACTGGATTCCTATGTTCCACCACACAAAAATCAACTCAAAATAAATTGAAGACTTGACTGTAGGCCATAAAACTCCTGAAGAAAATACAGGGAAAAAAAGAGTGTAAAGCTCTTTCCCACTGTTCTTGGCAATGTTTTTTTGAATTTGCCACCAAAAACAAATGCAACAAAAGATAAAATTAACAAGTGGGACTATATCAAACTAAAAAGCTTCTGTGCAGAAAAGAAACAACAAAATGGAAAGGCAACTACCAAATGAGAGAAAATATTTTCAAATTACATATCCAATAATAAATTAATACCAAAATATATGAGGAACTTATACAACTCAATAGCACATAATAATAATAAATTAAGACATTCCAAAAACCTACATAGATTAAAAAAAAAAAAAAAACATATAGATGGCCAACAGGTACATGAAGAGTTGTTCAACATCACTAATAATCAGAAAAATGAATATCAAAACTACAATGAAGTAACACCTCACGCCTGTTAGAATGCCTATCACCAAAGGTAGAAAATAGTAAGTTTTGGTGAGGATGTTGAGAAAAGGGAAACTTTATGTAGTGTTGGGGGTTGTAAATTGGTGCAGCCACTATGGAAATCAACATGGAGGTATCTAAAAATTTAAAAATAGAATGACCACATGATTCATCAATTTCACTTCTGGGTATTTATCTAAAGGAAATGAAAACACTAACTCAAAAAAAAAAAAAAGATGTCTGCACCCCCATGTTCATTGCAGCATTATTTACAATAGCCATGACATGGAAGTAACCTAAGTGTCCATGAATGAATGAATGAATAAAAAGTGTGATACACACATAGAAAAATGAAATATTATTCAGCCATAAAAAATAAGGAAATCTTGCCATCTGGAAAAGCATGGATGGAACTTGAGGGCATTATGCTAAGTGAAATACATCAGATATAAAAAGATAAATACTGTATAACCTCACTTATAGGTAGAATCCAAAAACAAACAAACAAAAAAAAACACAGAAAAATAAAAACAAACACAATATTATAGAAACAGAGAGTTGATTGGTAATTGCCAGAGATAGGGGTTCTGGGGGTGGGGGACAAAAAAGGGTAAAGTTGTCAAAAGATATAAACTTCTAATTATAAAATAAATAAGGAGGATGTACATGGTGACTACAGTTAACAATAGTGTTATATATTTGCTAGGAGTAAGAAAGTAGATCTTAAAAGTTCTTGTCACAAGAACAACGTTTATAACTGGTGTTGGATGTTAACTTTACTTACTGTGGTGACATTTTGCAATATGCACAAATGTTGAATCATTATAATTAGAAACTAATATAATGTTATGTCAATTATATTTAAATAGGAAGGAAGGAAGGATGAAGAAAGGAAGAAGGAAAGAAAGAAGGAGGGAAGGAAAGAGAAGGAAATAAAGGAGGGAGGGAGGGAATGAGGGGGAAGGACAAAAGAAAAGAAAGGAAGGCAATGGAAACTTTACCTAAATCATCTGTTTTTATAATATATCAATAAATTAAAACTAAATTCTTTTCATCCCAAATGCGCTACTTAAATAGTTTAATTATTGTCTTCATAGCAACGTTTACTATATGTTTCGCAGCAGTGAAGATCCCATTCACATCCAATGTACTCTAGTTCTGTGACTTGCCCATTGCCCAACTGCAGCTAATCAAAGTTTGCAAAGTTATCCGGCCTTTTTCCCAAAAGGGCCTATGACTAAACCTAACCACATTATCTATTTTTGCTTACTTGTAGAGAAAGGTTTATAAAAGATACTGATATTGCTGCCTTTGGACTTCATTTAAGTCCTCAATTAGCTTTCACAATAAAACTTTGCTTGCAAAAATATGGACAAAAAAGTTCTGATGTCATGAAAATGTTGAAAACACATTTTTGAAAGGTAACACATTTTTTTTCAAATTAACTGTCTTCAAATAACTTATAATTTTACCTCCGTATATCCTATCCAAAGAAAGTTAGAGACAATTCTACATGGAAAATCACGTAACCTTGAAAAGGTTAATTTGTTGGCACGGTTGTTAGGAGTGGCATTGAGAAATGTGTGGAAGACATGTACAAAACCCACCTAGCATTCACATCGTCCTTGCATGATGGGCACAGCCACGGCTTTGAAAATTATGATGTAGTCTTTTATTAATGAACTTGGCAATATTTTTAAAAATTGCTGCTATTCTGTCAGCAATGTGCATTCCTTGCATTATTAATCTCTCCATCCCTTCATATCCCAACTAACTAAATATAAAAATACTTGAACAAATAATAGAGCTTAATAAAATCCTTCATTATGGAATCTCAGAAGAATGTTATATGAGGTCCAAGACAAGAATAAAAACATTTCCCATATTCCAAGGAAAACAGCATTCAGATTAAAGCCAATTTATAGTGGGGTAGTATTATAGGACTTTGTTTTTTATTTCAACTTGGCCTTATCAAGGGCTTGTGAAGGTTACAATGCTTATTCACTAGAGACTCTTCATTATAAATGGAGAGATATGTCAGAACCAACAAAGCAATGAAGGTTACAATGCTTATTCACAAAAGAGACTCTTCATTATAAATGGAGAGATATGTAAGAACCAGCAAAGCAATCTGAAAATTATTGTGCATTATATTCAGCCATGTAGCTATACTGTACAGCCCTTGTAAATGTTTAGGATGAATGGTATATTCAAATTAATTGATTAAATAAATCATTTGCTAGCTGAACTCTGATTTCACAGTATATAAATTTTTCCAACTTAAAATGTCTTAATTCCAGAGTATAATGCTTAACAATAATTAATCACCAAATTCATTCCATTAAAATATAATTTATTTAAATTTATTTATTTAACTTTTAACAGATCTATTATTTTTCAATCCAGTGTATTTATTGTTTTATACCTCTGGTCACATATCTTTTCCAAGATTCTAGATAAGGCTGATTAGCTTAAAAAGGAGGCCAAGAAACAGACTGAGTCAAAACCCCTTACATTGTACTACTCAGCAGACAAATTCATGTCATCACAATTCTCCTCAAAATAAAACTTTCTTATAATTATACATCCATGAAAATAACCTAGAACATTGGCAACCAGAAAGAATTCTCTAGCATATGTCAATAGGTGAAACCTCAAGTCACCGATAGAGGCTAAGTCCATTCCAACAACTGAATATTTACACTTGAATTTTTTTTCCTTAAGTTCTCAGTGAAAAAGAGGAAATTATTTTAAAAATTCACATTCCAAATTTTTGTACATGCTAATTGTATCATTCATTTTCCTAAAATAAAATCAGGGAATTGATAGTTCACAAACTAATGAGGTACAAAGAATAGATGGTTGTTATCAAGAGGCTGTTGAGGGCTAAGTACAGATTGCTTGTACATGAGCATCGTGTCATGCATGTGATCTCTACAAATCTTCACCTATCATAGTGCAAATCCAGAGGTTGTTTCTGAAAGTCTCAAAACATTTCGTAGAGTTGTATCTGGAAAAAAAGTTTTGATTCACTCGTTTAAAAATGTTATTGATTTGTGATCAAGATGGTGGAGTAGGTAAATACTGTGTTCTCCCATAACCCATCAAAATTACAACAAAACCACAGAAAAACCATCTTTGAGAAGCACATGAAATCTAGCTAAACAGAAGTTCTACAGCTAAAGATATACAGAAGCCATGTGGAGACTGGTAGGAGGGACAGAGATGCCAAATGGGCTGGTCCCACTTGTGGGAGCTAAAAATAAAGAGGGATTATCTCAGTTTCAAAAGGTCCCTCTCACCCTCCAAGGAACAAGGGGTACAGTCCCATACCAGGCTCCCCAGCCTAGGGCTCCATTGTGGGTAAGAGAAGTTCCCATAACTTCTGGCTGTGAAAACAGCAGGCATAGGGGCTGAGTGAAATGGGGAGAAGGGAGGGTTACTGGAGTCCCAGGTGTTCCTCTTAAAGGGCCCATTCATGGATTTACTCATTGATGGACTCACTCTGAGTTCCAAACCTGAGGATCAGCTCAAAAAGTGCCAGGGACATGTGCGAACTGAAATGTCTGGTGGCAGGGCAAGGGCTGGAGGGGCAGCTTTCTCACAGACCAAAGAGCTGGCAGAAGTTGTGTTTCTTTGCCGAGCCCTCCCCTAACCCAGCCTGCAGGCACCATCTCTGAGTCTCCATCAGTCTGCCCCCAAAACCAACACACCCAGTGGCCAGCTGCAGACCACATTCACCTACCTCTACAAATGACACACCCAAAGGGCAAACTCAGCAAGCACCAGAGTCCTGCTAAGAAATCCTGCTCCATAGCGTCAACCCCCACACAGCAGTCCCTCCACTGCAGTCATGGCCAGTCCTTACAGCAGATTAGCCTGAAAGTCAATCCCTCTTATTGATGTGTCAATAATAATCAAGGCTCCACTACAACCCGAAGGAAAACACAACCAACAGAAGGGACACACTTGAAGCAGCCAGCATAGGTGACCAGGGAGACTGTGCCACTGGGCCCACATGATACCTACTATATAAGGCCACTCCACCAAGACCAGGAGACAATAGCAGCTCTACATCATGCATAAAAAGAAACACAGAGAGGCAGCCAAAATGAGAAGGCAAAGAAGAATGTCCCAAATGAAAGAACAGAACTCCAGTTAAAAAAAAAACAAAAAAACTAAACTAAACGGAGACAAGCATCAGCCAGATGCAGAGTTCAAAACACTGGTTATAAGATTGGTCATCGATCCCAGTGAGAATGTTAACAAAGAGATAGTAAACACAAAAATGGAGATAGAAAACATAAAAATTAAACAGCCAGAAATGAAGAACATGAAAACTGAAATTAAGACTACATCACAAGGAATCAACAGTAGATTAGAAAAAGAAGATGATAGAATCAGCAGTTTGGAAGACAAAGTAACAGAAAACATCCCACCAGACATCAAAAAGAATGGTAATGTATACAGAGAAGCCTAAAGATTCCACCAAAACCTACTATAACTGATAAATGAATTCAGCAAAGTAGCAGAATACAAAATATCAAAATCAGTTACATTTTTACATATGAACTATCAGAAAGGGAAACTAAGAAAATAATACCATTAACAATTGCTTCAAAAGAATAAAATACCTAGGAATAAACTGAACCAAAGATGTAAAAGACCTGTACTCAAAAAATTATAACACATTAAAGAAAGAAATTGAAGAAGATACAAATGAGTAGAAGCACATACCATGTTCACGGATAGGAAGAATTAACATTATTAAAATGTCCATACTACCAAAAGCTACCTATAAATTCAACACAATTCCTATCAATATACCAATAGCATATTTCACAGAACTAGAACAAACATTCCAAAAATTTATATGTAACTGAAAAAGACCCTGAATAGCCATAGCAATCTTGAGAAAGAACAACAAAGTTGGAGAAATCACACTACTTGATATAAAACTATACTACAAGGACATTATAATCAAAATAGCATGGTACTAGTATAAAAACTGACATATAAGTCAAAGGAACAGAATAGAGAGCCCAGAAATAAACCCACAGCTTTATAGTCAATTAATATTTGAAAAATGAGATAAATACATATTACGGGGTAAAGATAGTTTATTCAATAAATGATGTTATGAAAATTGGACAGATAAAAATAAAAATATAAAAAATAAAACTATACCACCTTCTTACACCATATACAAAGTGAACTCAAAATGGATTAAAGGCTTAAATGTTGGACTTGAAACCATAAAAATCCTAGAAGAAACATAGGAAGTGAAATTTTGGACATTTACTGTAATGACATTTTTTTCTGATATATTTCCTCAAGCAAGAGAAACAAAAATAGAGACATGGAACTACATAAAACTAAAAAATTCTTGCAAAGCAAAGGAAACCATCAACAAAAGGAAAAGGCAACCCACAGAAAAAGAGAAAACATTTGCCAATATAACATTTGATAAGGAGTTAATATCCAAAATTTATAAAGGACTTATATAACTCAATACCAAACAAAGAAACAATTCTATTAAAAAATAAGCAAAGGATCTGAATAAACATTTGTCCAAAAAGGACACATAGATGATCAATAGACAAATGAAAAGATGCTCACTGTCACTAATCATCAGAGAAATGCAGAATTAAAATAAAACCACAATGAGATATCATCTCACACCTGTCAGAATGGCTATTATCAATAAATCAACAAAGAAGTGTGGGCAAGGATGTGGAGAAAGGCAACCATTGTGCACTGTTGGTGGGAATGCAGATTGATGCAGTCACTGTGGAAAGCAGTACAGAGTTACCTTAAAAAATGAAAAATGGAACTGCCTTATGACCCAGTGATTACATTTCTGGGAATATATCTGAAGAAGCCCAAAACTAATTCCTAAGAATATATGCACCCCTATGTTCATTGCAGCATTATTTATAATAGCCAGCTATTGGAAGTAGCCCAAGTATCTATCAGCAGATGAGCAGATAAAAAAGTGGTGGTACATTTACACAATGGAATACTACTCAACCATACAAAAGACCAACATGGATGGACCTGGAGAACTTTATGCTAAGTGAAATAAGCTAGTCAGAGAAATCAAGTACCATATGATTTCAGCCATATGTGGAATGTAATGAACAAAGTAAACTAACAAACAAAATAGAAAAAAAACTCATAGATAGAAAACAGATGGACAACTGTCAGAGGGGATGGGGGTTGTGGGGATGGGTGAAAAAGGTGCAGGGATTAAGGAAAGAGAGACAAAGAGAGGAAGGAAGGAAGGGAGGGAGGGAGGGAGGGAAGAAGGGAAGGAGAAATGAAAAGAAAAGAAAGAAATCAATTCATAGACACATACAAGCATCGTGATTACCAGAGAAAAAAGGGAGTGGGGGAAGTAGAAGAGGATATAGGGGGATAACTGATGATGAAAAAAGACTTGGCTTGGAGTATTGAACACATAATACATCACACCCAAAACCTATAATTTTATTAACCAATGTCACCTGAATAAATTCAATATAAAAGAAAAAAAAACAACAAACAATGAAGATAGTTTAAGGACCCTCTGCAACTATATCAAGTGTACTAACATCACAAGGGGCCAGAAGGAGAGAGCATGGAATCGAAGACCTGGTTGAAAAAATAATGGTGGAAAATTTCTCTAACCTGAAGAAGGAAACAGACATGCAACCCAGGAAGAGTACCAAACAAGATGAATTCAAAAAGGCCCACATCATGAAATATTATAAATAAAATGCCAAAAGTTAAAGACAGGGACAATCTTAAAATCAGCAGGAGAAAAGCAGTTAATTACCTATGAGGGCGTTCCCATAAGACTGTCAACTGATCTTTCAACAAAAATCTTGCAGACCAAAAGGGATTGGCACAAAATACTCAAAGTGATAAAAAGCGAAGACCTACAACCAAGATCACTCTACCCATCAAAGCTATTATTTAGAATTGAAGGACAGATGAAGAGTTTCCCAGAGAAGAAAAAGCTAAAGGAGTTTACCATTCGAGGGACTTCTTTACGATAAAAAAGAAAAACAGATAAAAATATGTAAACTAAAATGGCAATAACTACATATCTATCAACAATTACTTTGAATGAAATTAGATTAAATGCTCCAATCAAAAGACATAGGGTGGCTAAATGGATAGGAAAACAAGACCCTTCCATATGCTGCCTATACGAGGCTCACTTTAGACACGTAGAGAATAAAATAAAGGGATGGAAAGAGACGTTTCATGACAGTGGAAACAAAACAAAACAAAAAGCTGGGGTAGCAATACTTATACCAGACAAAATACACTTTCAAACAAAGGCTATAACTAGAGACAAAGAAGGACCACACAATTCCACTCCTGGGTGTCTATCCAAAGAAACCCAAAACACTAATTGGAAAAGACATGTGCACCCCGTATCTTCATTATAGCATTATTTATAGTAGCAAAGATACAGAAGCAATCTAAGTGTTCATCGCAGATGAAAAGATAAAGAAGAAGTGGTACATATACTCAATGGAATATTACTCAATCATAAAAAAATAAAATAAAATCTGGTCATCTGCAACAACCTGGACTGACCTAGAGGGTATTATCCTGAATAAAATAAGTAGGACAGAGAAAAACAAATTACATATGACTTCACTTGTATGTGGAATTTAAAAAACAAAACAAACAAAACAGAAAGAAACTCATAGTTATAGAGAATTTTGATGGTTGCCAGATGGGAGAGGAGTTGGGGTTATGGATGAAAAGAGGAGAGGGATTAAGAAGTACAAAGCTCTAGTTACAAAATAGTCATGGGGATGTAAAGTACAGCATACAGAATATAGTCAACAATATTTTAATAACTATGTATGGTGTCAGATTTATTGGGGTGGCCACTTCCATGTCAAATTACTGTTGCCCACCTGAAACTAATATAATGCTGTATGTCAACTGTATTTAAAAATTAAAAATTTAAAAATAAAAGATGATTTTTAAAATTGTTATTTATTGGGTATCTGCTATGTCATAGCCTGTCTGGGCTCCAAGGAGATGGAGATAACAAGGAAGACAAGATCTCTGCTCTCATTAGCCAAGGGTTCGGAAAGCAGTGAGCCTTAAAAAGGACTTTGTGTTTGATCTTCTACCTTGTGAAGTAAGCAGGGTACTTATTTCTAATCTTCACTTCCCCATTAGGACTCCAAACCCCCAGGAGGATAACTACCTGTTCTCCGACCCCATTATTGTGTGGAACAACTTTCACCTGAACAAAATTCATCCATCCCCAAGTTCAAAATTACTGTATATGCCCCTGTAGCTTACTAAATTTGAACATAGATGATTTACAAATGTGTTAAGACCTAGGTAAGAATTTACTTACAGAATACTCTTTTTTATTTTACAGATGGAGAAACTGAATATCTAGAAGTTGATCAAATTGCAAAGCTGTTTGGAAGTAAATTTAGTATTGAAAGCAAGTTCTCCTAAATATATTAGTCATCTTTGCAGAATACTACATTATACCTCCAAAATTTCATGCTTTTATAGACACCAGGATGTTTTCTAAGAACATACAATATAATTCATGTCCTGTCTAGAAGAATAGTTTTTCTAGAAGAATATTGCTTTTAACAAAGCCTACAATAGCCTAAGAATCTCCTTTGGGAAACAGGTTAAAATAAAATTAAACCTGTATTAAATGGAGGTAACGTGCTTTCATAGTTAAAAAAAATACCAATGGCAAAATCATTTCACATGCATTGAGAGCGACGAAATATGACTCAAGTTTCAATTATCTTTGAAGGACAGTCATTCCTTAGCCATTGCCTTTGGAAAAATGGATTGTTTCTTTATGTCCTTTGCTTATACATTCTTCTTAGACCTAATGGCCGACAAGTGATGATTTCATTATTGTAAGATGCTTCTTCTCTTTTCCAGAGTCAATTTCTCTTTTCTTTGTGCTCTACAGCAGCGATGGTATTCAAGTTCTTAGACATACCTTTATTTTCAAGCCCAAAGTGGCTTTGTGGTTGATTTCCTGGCAATATCCCAGTGTCTCAAACATTTTGCTGTTGGTAAGAGACTGGATACATTTTCTAAAATGAGCATCACACTGCACATCTGTTTGTCGTGTTTTATCCCAGTGACAAGTGAAGAATGTGTTTGTCCTACCAAGCCAGGAAGAGAAGAGGAGAATCGTGGTTATACACACCTCAGATTTATGATCCAAGGTACTTCCACCTATAGAGTAATATTTTGGTCTGGAGAAAACCCCTGTATATACTTCTTCCATTTGCCTGGACATGTGGCAATTTGTACAGATACCAATCTACTTATCTGCACAGAACTGAAGCTACTCAGAAACTTTTAAACTGTCACAGTGGTTAAAAAGCATAGATGTGGAAATAAGACAACCTGAGTTTGAATCCCAGCCTATGTAACTTTGTGCAAAATACTTCACTTTTTGTATTTTGGTTGCCTCACCTTTAAAAAGCTAGATATTAATTGTTTCAGCTTCATAGGCTTGTTGTGATAATAAATGTATGTAAAGATTAAATTACATTTAATTTCTGGCTTTGAATAATGCATGTCACATAGTAAGAATGCAAAACTAGTTAATAATTAATATTTGTTCTTATGTTTTCATCTGACAAACATAGATATTCACGGGTTTTCTTCTACAATCCATGGTTTTTGCCTTGTCCTCCACTTGGCTTAAAGGTTTGACAACCTCCAGAACCATTTACCCCCTCTAAACTACATTTGAAGGAAATAGTTCCCTGGAAATAAAAGAGTTATCTGAAATTACTTGGTGAAATTATTTAGTGAAGAAAAACAGGATTTCTCTCCTGTTTTCTCTAGAAAGAAGCACGGCATTCTTCACTATCAAAAAAGCAGGGTGAGCCTCAGGCAGAAGACCTTAACAGCAACAGTAAACAGTAGACCTAATCTTTACTAAGGGAATAGTGCTAGCCTAAGCATTTAACTCATGGTCATGTTGTGAGGCCAGTAGTAGTAGCATTCCCATTTTACAATAACTCAGAGGCAAAGACTGTTATCCAGGGTCACAAAGCTGAAAATTGGGAGAGCCAGGATTTGAACATAGGCATCTCCGATTCATAGTCTGGCTCTTCATCACTCTGTTATATAGCCTCACTTTGTAAAAGGTCTCAAAGTGATGAATATAGAATAGATATGAGTCTTTATGTATATCTTAAACAAAGTTCTCACATTCAATCTCCTTGAAGGGAGGCAGGGGCATTAGTAGACAAATTTATTGAGCCCGTATTATGTGCCAGGGATTATTTCTTGGGACTAGAAATAAAACAATTAAGGAAAAGCCCATTCCTTCATAAAGCTGACATGCCACTGGGGGAGACAGACACAAATCAAATAAACAATACAATATTATAGATATAACAAAAACAATTTAAGAGGTTAGAAAGTGAATAGAGATGATATGCTAGAATGGTAAAAGAGATGTCTTTGATTATAAGTACTTTAGAGGAGAATGAGCTTCCAGTCACAATAGTGGTGTAAACAGGCATGGCTCCATTCATGACCACATCAAAATTAGAACTAAAATATAAAACAACCATCACTCAGAACCATCAGAAATCGAGTTGAATGAAGTTTGACATGTACAGAATTAAAGAAACTATGTCCAGACTGGTAGGAGGGGTGGACATGTGGAATGAGCTGATGTTTCACCCAAATGTGGCAGATAAAAATTTGGGAGGAATATCTCAGGAATGAGCAGGCCCAACCCCACACCAGCACCCCACCCCACCAAGCCCAGTATTCCAATGGCAGGAAGATAAGTCAGCACAATTTCTGGTTGCAAAAACCAGTGGGGATTGAGTTGGTGCAAGAAAGTGCTGAAGCCCTAAGCAGTTCCTCTTAAAGAACACACAGAAGGACTCACCTACTCAGATTCACTGCCTCCAAGCTCCAGCACCAGGGTAGCAGCTTGAAGGGCACTAGTGGCATACTGAAAGAGGCTGAAGTGTCTGGCATCGGGGCAAGCAGAAGCCATTTGCCTTTTCTTAGCCCCCGCTCCACAGAGCCATAGAGCTAGCAGGCTGGTGCCATATCTGAGACTCCACCAACCTGGCTAATGCTGTTTGATCTGCCTTGGAGATCCCCAGAGACTCTGCCCCACCCAAGCTTCTTTTCCATATAAATGACTGGTCTTGATTAGCACTTCACAACTTCCTAAATCCTATCAAACAGCAACAGCTGGCCTCAGTGAACTCCAGGCCAGGCACTAGCAGCAGCCAGATTAGCTTCACACTTTGGCTCCACCTAGGTATCTCCAAGCCCAGCACAAGTAGCAGCCTTCTCGAATTGCTTTATAGCTCTAGAAGGGCAGCCCTGGGCAAAACACAGGTAGGGTCTGACCTTGGCCTTCACCACTCAGGAAACCCCAGGGCCAGCACACCCAGTGGACAGGTACAGAGCACTTTGGAGCACCACCACCTGCCCCTACACAGCTAATCCCCCTCACAGGGCGAAGGTTGGTGGTAAGTGGTCACAGCCAGTCCTTGCAGCTGATTGGCCTGGGTAAATCCCTCCCATTGATCTGCCAACAGCAACTAAAAGAGAAGGGTGTACTCGGCCCACACGAAGGGTGCACCTGGACACCCAGCTTGGGTGATAGGAGAAGGCATGCCACCGGACCCTACAGGGCACCTACTACATTAGGGCACAGTACCAAAGTATGGTATGGGGATAATTTGGAGGGATATCAGCTGGGAGGGGAAAGGGTGAGAAAAGGAGAAATGGTATAAGGATCAAGAAGCATAATTGGGAGGAATGAACTAGACAGGGGGGGTGTTAAGAATAGTATAGGAAAGGGAGGACCCAAAGAACTTACACACACACCCCATGGGCATCAACTAAGGTGGGGAGGGATGGCTAGAGGGAAGGGGGGTACCAGGCAGAGGAGAGCAAAAGGAAAAAATAATTGGGGCAACTCTAACAGCATAATCAATAAAACATACTTAAAAAATAAAATAAATTAAAAATGAAAGAAAAAGTAAGTACTTTAGAGGAAAAGCACCCATGGCCTATAAAGACTCCCACGGTTTCTGCTTTACTCTTCCTTACCCAGGGACCAGAGTTCAAACCTCACCCCAGGTGACCCAGGGATACGTGAGTCAATTAGACCCAGCCTCCTGGGCACTTCTGTTGGTACAGGAGTAATCAGATAGAAAAATGCAGCCAATTCGCCACCTGATGTAATGAAGTTCTGAGACCTCAGTAGACACTGGGTTGTACACTCAATACGTTTTATTGGGAAATGGCAGGGAGGTGGGTAGAAAAAAGCAGGGATAATGGATGGATTAGGGTGAAAGACAAAAAGAGTCAGAACAAGAACAATAAAAAGAAACAGAAAAAGAGAAGGGTAAATACGGAACAATCCTCAAAAGCCTGGAGTAGATTGTTGAATAATATATACCTATGATTTTTCAAGTGTTAATTCAAGCTCCCTGGAGGTGCCCAAGACACTTTCAGGCTTTAAAATCAAAACTATTTGCACTATAATATTAAGATGTTATTTGTCTTTTTTCACACTTATTCTCTCACAAGTGTATAGATTCACTGATATGGACTGAGATTTTACATTGCAACTAACCTTTCAGAAACAAGCACTTGTTGATTTTTGGTGTAGTATCAATGCAGAATATCCAAAACTATCTGAAAAGACTACGAAAACACATTTCCTCTTTCACCTACATATCTGTGTAAGTACAAAAATTTTTTTCTTAAACTTCAACCAAAACAACACTTCGACAAATTGAATGCAGAAGCAAACAGGAGAATCCAACTGTCTTCTCTTAAGCCAGATATTAAAGAGATGGTAAAAATGTTTTAAAAATTTCCACTACTATCAGTAACCTCCTTTGTTCAAAAACATAGTTATTTTCACAAACTATGTTATTTATGTTAACATATAATAGAATTATTATTTGTAAATAAATATTTTAAATATTTCACAGTTTTAATCTCCTGCAGCAAATATTAGTAGGTATAAACCACATAAAATCTCATCCAGTTGCTCAATAGTTTTCAAGAGACTTTAGGGGCCCTGAAACCTAAAATTTTAAAAACGCCTTGTCTAAACAATTTACTTTCCACTTAGTTCAATATGATGGAGTGAAAAAGCCGAACAAAATATATAATGTTTGGATAAATTAATTCTTGTCATTAAAAATCTACTTAAACTCTAAGGAAGGTTGCATTTTATAAAAATGGTCACAGCAATAATCCTGGTCCCATACATTCACCCAGAATTTGACACTTCTCCCATTAGCAGGTGAAATCTAGTCCCCTCCTCTAATTTGAGCCAGTTTTAGTGGCTCATGCCATCATGGAGGCGATGCTTCCTGTGGTCTGAAGGTGAGTTTAAAAGGCAGTACAGCTTCCTACTCTCTTTCTCTGCCCCCCACCCCTCATCTCTTTCTCTTTCAACATGTGCTTTGGGAGACTAGAGCCCATAGGTAAGATCGGTTAATTCAAAGCTACCACACTGGAGAGATTACTTGTAGAGGTCACATAGAGAGAGCTGCCTAAGGATCCCTCACTCTTCCATATTCCAACTTCTCAAGCCCTCTCCACAGTCACCTCCAGATGTGAGAGAAATTAGCCTTCAGATGTCTCAGCCCTCACCCTTCAAGCCACCTCAACTGACTTAAGATGAACAGAGAGGACCTATCCCCCAAAACTTTTGCCCAACTTGCAGATTCAGGAGGAGCAAATTAAACGATGCCAAGTGTTTTAAGATGCTAAGGTTTGGAGTTATTTGTTATATAGCCATCAAAAATGGAAAAACCTTCATCTGGAAACAGTGGATTTGTCTTAGGGAAAGGTGGAGTGCATCATAACTACAACAGATCATTAACAGGTGTTCTCTTCCTGTGCAAGCATCCTCACTGGGGACCACCGAGCAGGGAAGAACTGCTGCCCAGAGATAACTACGTGGGTGAAGAAACAACGGAGTCGATTCCCTACCTTCTCCATCTCCTGAAGATCTCTGGAAACATACCATGCAAAATAAGTAAAAGAAGAGACACCTCAAACTGGGTTACTGAATTTATGAAGGTTATTTGGTGAAAGGAAAGGACAGAAGCAATTATTAGAAAAAATAATTATTTTAAGAGCTTACTTTAATAAACATTATACCAACTTTATATATATTATTCATATTAATTGCATTATTATTCTATATTGTATGTATAATACTAACCTTATTAGAATGGTAGTATTATTATTTTTATTTTACAGAAAAGATATTTAGGGCTATTTAGCTATTTGTCTAAGGCGACACAGCTACAGATCAAACTTGGGTCCACCAAATTCCAAGACTAATACAAAGCTGTTTTCCATCTGGGATTCTGGATTGTCCTGCCACATTAAGAGAAATGTAACACCACCAACAACAACATACATAGTACATAGCACATAGTACATAGTACATAGTACATAGTACATAGTACAGTTGTTGGGATTTTATGCTCTAACCTGAAATACAATACTGCCTCCACAGGCCTGAGAAACCAGAGAAAAATGGCAAACTGTAAAGGTAACATTTTCATTCTTCTCTCGGGAAAGAACTGTATTTGTAGCACTGTGTAAAGCACTCGCTAATGGCAGGTGGCATTCAGGACAAGACAGAATGGAGAGAATGTTAACAACTTACTATAAACGATTTTTCGACTGAAGGAAAAAAAGGAAACATGCCTGAAGGCTGTGGATCAGAGGTCAACACCTGCTCCTCCCTCCGCATGTCCACAGACTCTGACATCGCATCTGCTGGGAAATCACATGCACTGAGATGCCAGCCAAACCAGGAAACACCAGGGCCTTCCTGCCAGCCACTGCCAGGTCTTAGACTCCAAATGCCACTCAGCAGCACCATGTTCCTTAAAATGACTTGCACAACTCTAACGCTGTAGCAAAATAAAGGCTGACTGTGACTTTACTTGGGGACCAGAAGCCTTGGTGCCTCACTAGTGCATCTCCTAAGTGACATGTATTGCTTCATTACTAATCTGCATTCACAGGACTCTCAGAGATTGAAGGAGAGGAATGCCCTTTGTAAAACGCTTAGCTATTCAGAAAATGTTGAGTACTGACTATGTCTAGGAGCTGTTGTTTTGGTGAAAATTGTCTTGGTGTTCCAGGTTCTAGTGGATGATTTCCCTTTATCCAAAGTCCTGGATAAAAAGCAAGCTTTCTTAGTGCTTCCACAGGCCTGCAATAGAGAATTTTCTAGTCCCTAGTTCATTGATAAGAAGTCCTTCTGAATTTCAGCCTTATATTGGTAGCTCAAGGGCTAACATCCTATACTGTTATTTCTGAATACAAACTAAAACCAGAGACCTGTCAAGACTTATGTCTGGTGTCTATATTCTTATGAATTGTTCCACTTCGACTCCTCTCTTTCTTTGAGGTAACTACATCTCTCACTACTGTAAATTTCCCCATCTTAATTTTGAACTCGATGAATTTACTTTAAATTTTACTTAATAATTTAATAACAATTATTATTTCAATGAATTGATTAAGCATTTAGAAAGAGGATTTATACATTAGCTGAGTCTGCCTCAAGAGGAAGGGTATCTGGGAACTCTGTCCTTTGCTTTTTTGTAGCTTTTCCATAAATCTAAAATTATTTCAAAATTAAAAGTATTTGAATTTCCTTTCTTCTGAGTGTCATATGTTATTAGGAAAGATCATAGGTTGGGATCAAACAGTCTGAAGCCTGGATTGCTCCCTTATTAGTTATATAACTTTGGATAAGACACTTACGTCACTGAGCCCTAATTATCTCTATTGAATAGATAACTTCATGGACATAGTATGAGTTTAAAATTAAGCAAGCTATAAAGTTCAACATACATCGTCTCTTTCCTCTCCACCTGTTATTCATGAATAATGATAAACTAAAAATCACTGCTTTCATTTGATCATGGAATCAGAAATCAATAAAATGATAGAAAAGATATATCATGCAAACAGCAATCATGAGAAGACTGAAGTGACTGTACTGATATCAGACACAACAGATTTAAAACAAAATATGTTACTAAGGATAAAAAAGAAATATTTGATAAAGATCATCAATCCCTTAGAAATAGATAATAAACATATATTTGCCTAATAACAGTATAAAAATACAAAAAGCAAAAACTGATAAAATGAAGAAAGAAAGATACAATTTAAAAAAAATAGATGTAGACTTCATAACTTATCTTTCAATAATGGGTAGAATAGGCAGAACAACAAGAAAAATATAACACTCAGACAGCACTATAAGCCAATTAGACCTAACAGACATCTATAGAACACCTTACCCAACAACAACAGAATCTACATTCTTTTCAAGTGATATGGAACATCCTTCAGGATAGACAATTTAGTAGGGCATAAAACAAATTTTGATAAATTTCAAATTTTAAAATAATACAAATTATGTTCTGCAATCACAATGGATTAGAATTAGAAGTCAATAGTAAAAATTTTGGGAAACTCACAAGTATGTAGAAATTAAAGAACATACTCCTAAATAACCAATGGATTGGAGAAGAAATAAAAGGAGAAATCATAAACTTCATTGAATAAATGAAACTGAAGACTCAACAAATATAGTTAAATATATATAGCTAAATAAAATACAGCTAAATCAGTACTTAGAAATCTGTAGCTTTAAACGTTTATGTTAACAACAACAACAACAAATTCTCAAATCAATAACCCAGCCTACAATTTAAAACACTAGGAAAGAAGAGCAAACTAAACTGAAAGCAAGATAGGAAATAATAAAAATTAGAGTAAAAATTAATGAAATAGAGAATAGAGAAGCAATAGAGAAAATTATTGAAACCAAACATGTTATTTTAACAGGGCAACAAAATGGACAAATTTTTAGCTAGATTGACCAAGATAAAGAGATGACTCAAATTACTGATACCAGACATTATTATTACTCATCTTACAGAGATAAAAAGAATTATTATGAACAATCATATACCAATAAATTAGATAACAGATTTAATGGACAAAGTCCTAGAAAGAAACAAACCAACCAAACTGATTCAAGGAAGAACTGCACATTCTGAATGACCTACATAAAAAGTGACGAAGTTAAATTAATAATTAAAAGTTCATTATAAAGAAACTTTCAAGGCCATATAGCTTCACTAGCTTCATTTTACCATTTAAAGAATACCAAGTCCATACCAACTTGTCCAAAAAAGAGAAGAAAAAAAAACACTTAAAAACCATGAGGTCAGTATTACAATGATGCTAAAACCATACAAAGACATTGCAAGAAAGGAAAACTATACACCAATATCTCTTATGAAAATAGACACAAAAAAATCATCACCAAAATACTAGCCAACTGAGTCTAGCAAAACATAAAAAGAATTGTACTCCATGGAAAATTGGGAACTATCTTAAGTATGCAGTGTTAGTTTAGCATTCATAATGTAAATCCCTAATCAATTGAATAAAAAGCAAAAAATACATAATTATCTCAATAAACACAGGAAAAGCATTTGATAATATCCAAAACCCTTTCAGGATATAAACAGAGCAATAGGAATAGAAGGAACCTTACTAAACCCAGTCAATGTGATCCAGTGATTTTACTCCTAGGTTGATACCCCTAAAAATTAAAAACAGGTATTCAAACAAAAACTTGTGCATGAGTGCTCATAGCAGCACTATTCAAACTGGCAAAAAGTGAAATACTCAAATATCTATCAACAGATGAATGAACAAAATGTTGTACATTCATATATGGAAATATTACTCAACCATAAAAAATGAAGTATTGATGCCACAAGTTAGATGAACCTTAAAGACATTATGCTAAGGGAAAGAAGCCAGACACAATGGACCCTATATTATATGACTGTTTATGAAATGTTGAGAACACGGAAATTTATAGAGACAGATATATTAGTACTTGCTTAGGGCTGTAGGGATTGTGGATATGAAGGTTATATTTTGATCTTATAGAGAGCTATACTGGGAGCACACAAAGTTAAGTTACAGAAAGTCTGTTAGTATAATAAAGGGGCGAATATACTTAATACCATCAAAGATACATGGTTTGCAAATACATACTCCCATGCCATACGTTGCCTTTACATTTTGTTGGTTATTTCCTTTGCTGAGTAGGAGCTTTTTAGTTTGATGTAGTCACACTGTTTTATTTTTGCCTTTGTTGCCTGTGTGGTTGGTGTCATATCTAAAAGATCATTGCCAAGACTGACATCAGGAGTTTACCCTCGATGTTGTCTTATTGGAGTTTATAGTTTTAGGTCTTACTGTCAAGTCTTTTGAGTTTAATCCACTTTGAGTTTATTTTTGTCTTTTGGCTAACAAGCAAATGAAAAGATGCTCAACAGCCCTAATCATCAGAAGAACACAAATCAAAACCACAATAAACTATCACTTCACAACCATTAAGGTAGCCACTATCAAAAGAAGAGAAAATAACAAGAGCTGGCAAGAATGTGAAGAAATTGCACCAGTGAGAATGGCCATCATAAACAACAAGTGTTGGAGAGGATGTGGAGAAAAGGGAACCCTAGTGCACTGTTGGTGGTGACAGCATGGATGGAATTGGAGAGCATTATGCTAAGTGAAATAAGCCAGGCAGTGAAAGACAAATACCATATGATCTCACCTTTAACTGGAACCTAATCAACAAAACAAACAAGCAAGCAAAATATAATAAGAGACATTGAAATTAAGAACAAACTGACAGTAACCAGAGGGGAGGTGGGAGGGGATAATAGGGGAAAGTGGGGGGGGGAGGTTTTCAGGAACAACTATAAAGGACACATGGACAAAACCAAGGAGGGTGGAATCAGGGGAGGGAGGTAGGGATGGCTGGGATGGGGAGTGGTGGGGGGAAAATGCAGACAACTGTACTTGAACAACAATGAAATTTTTTAAAATTTTTAAAAAAACAAAAAAAATAATGTGAAGAAACTGGAACTCGTGTGTACTGTTGGTGGGAATATAAAATTGTGCAGCTGTTGTGGAAAATAGTATGGAGGTTCCTCAAAAAATTAAAAATAGTATTACCATATGATCTAGCAATCCTATTCCTGGTTATATAGCCAAAATAATCCAAAGCAGGTTAGTGAAGAGATATTTGCACATCCAATTCACAGCAGTATTATTTACAGTAGCCAGGAAGTGAAAGCAACACAAATGTCTATCAAAGGGTGAGTGAATATAGAAAAGTGTAAAGTACGCATAGAGAATATGGTAGATAATATTGTAATAATTAGGTATGGTGTCAGATGGGTACCAGACTTACAAGGGTGATCACATCATACAATATATAAATGCCTAATCACTATGTCATACATTGGAAACTAATATAATATTGTATGTCAACTATAATTAAAAATAAATTAAAAAAATAAAATGCCAATCCAAAAGAACCTGTCATCCCAATGTTCATAGCAGCACAATTTACAATAGCCAAGTGTTGGAAGCAACCTAGGTGCCCATCAGTAAACGAATGGATCAAAAAACTATGGTACATTTACACAATGGAATTCTATGCATCAGAAAGAAAGAAGGAGCTCCTACCCTTGGCAACAGCATGGATGGAACTGGAGAGCATCATGCTAAGTGAAATAAGCCAGGCAGTGAAAGACAAATACCATATGATCTCACCTTTAACAGGATCCTAATCAACAAAACAAACAAGCAAAATATAACCAAAGACACTGAAATTGGGAACAGGTTGGCAGTCACCAGAGGGGAGAGGGGAAGGAATTTCAGGGGAAAAGGGGAAGGGTTTAGAGCAACAAGTATAAAAGACACATGGACAAAAACTAGGGAGGGTGGAAATGGGAGGGAAGTGGGGAGGGCTGGGGTGGTGGGCTGGGATGGGAGTAAAAGACAGAAAACTGTACAAGAACAACAATTAAAATAAAGGAAAAAATGAGAAAAAAATAAAATGTCATATGTACATACCATGGAATATCATGAATCCTTAAAAAAGGAAATACTCTCACGTACTGTAACATGGAAGAACCTCATGAAAGGACAAAGACTGCAGGGTTCCACTCAGATGAAGGATCTAAAATAGCCAAACATCATAGAAACAGAAAACAGAAAGGCGGTTGCTACCAGCTACGTGGAGGAGAGGGAGAATTAATGTTTAGCTGGTACAGAGTTTCAGTTTTACAAGATGAAAAATTCTAGAGATTTGTTGCAAAACAATGTGAATCTACTTAACTCTAATGAACTTTACATTTAAAATGGTTAACATGGTACATTTAAGATTACTTGTTTTTTAATTACAATAAAACAATATCAAGAAAAAAGTAATTTAAAGAGGTTAATTTTTTTCTTTTTATATTTACTTTGTTCACACAGGATCTAAATTAAGTCCAACTATCACATTTGGTTGTTATCTCTTTTAAGTATCTGTGACTCTGAGTAGTCTATTCTAACTTTTTTTCCTCACATTCTTGATTTGTCCTGTAGAATTTTGCATTTTCTGGATTTCTGTGTTTCCTTCCTCATGCCATCAGTTACTTTGTTTCTTTCTCTCCTATTTTCTGTAAGTAGAAGTGAGCCCCAAGTCTTGATTAGATTCAGGTTCACCATGTTCAGCAAGAACAGTGTGTGGTGTTTTTCCTGCTGCATCGCATCGGGCACCACACCGTCTGACTGTGGCTCTTCGTTTACGCTAAGGCTGATCAGTGGATTTGTATAGTATCTGCCTAATGCCTCCTTTATGAAGATCCCAACAGCCTTTCACGTATTAGTTTCATCCACTAGTGATTATTGTCTGAATTTCTAATTCTGTCGCTTTTTCATATTTGCTATTCCTACACCTGCACCTACGGAGGCCACTGCTTAACTTGTGACCCCATTTGTGCACAGAAAGTGTATTTACTTTGTTGTAATTGTGACATTTAGCATAAAATGTTGATGACATCAACCAGCAGTACTGTCCACTGAGTTAGAGAGGGTGAGCCTGGTGGAGAAGGAGCTCCTCTCTCTCTCTCTCTCTTTCTCTCTCGTTCACTCTTGCTCTCTCTTTCATGTTAGTTCCATTTATCTTTCAGTTTTAATAAATACACATGTATATCACCAAAAAATAGTAAAGCATATGGATAACCAAAATGCCTATTTTATTAGTAATAAGGCAGATATTGAGAATGTGGTGTACATCACTGAGCTAGAGGGTTCCAGGTTCTAGGGACCCATCTCAAGCAGTGATTGCCCAGAGCAGGCTTCCCAGGCAGGGGCAGCCCTTACCCGTGAACCTACTGCACAGTTATATGCAGCATGGCCCTGGCTGGCTCCCAGGCAAAAGCGAAAAGGATGAGGCTGGTACATACACACCCACTTTCTGTCCCAAATTTACCAATCTGCCCCCCAAAACAATGCACATAGGTCTTATATTGTTAGAAATGATCTGTCAGTTTTATTGTATTTTCCTGTCAGTTTGACTGTTGTTTATAAATGGAATAATAAGGGATGTATTACGTCAGAGGTAGGCAAACTTTTCTATAAAGGCATGGATAATAAACAATAGGTTTTGTGGGTTATGAAGTGATCTTCATTACAACCATTCAGCTTTGCCAATAATACAGTGAGAACAGTCATAGACAATACATATAAGTAAATGAGCATGGCTATGTTCTAATAAAATTTTATTTACAGAAACAAGCAGTGAATTGGGTCTGGTCTATGGGCTATAGAGTACCTCCTTTATTATATTTGAAATTTAGATATGACATTTAGTTAGCAACCAAACAATATTTTAATGATATACCAAGGGCTTCCTAATTTTAAAAAATTTTTAAGTCAACATTTTTCAAAGCAATACTGTAAAAAATTGCAGCAAATATTAGACAAAAAAAGGTTTCAACATATTTTGGCACCATTTATGAAAATCAACACTTCTCTAGATATCACTTTTAAGAATAAGAATGGTAATTAATGAATAATGAAAATTAAAAGTACTTATTGCAATTTTATATTCCAAAACTATATATAACATACTAAAATGATAAGCTCTTTCCATTGTATAGAATTCTCCCCATATCAAGGCATATATTATAAATACAAGTAAATGGTATACCCCTAGCCACATGACCTATAAAAGTATGTCATAGTACCAATATAAAGAAAAACACAGATGCTGAATTTTCTTAATTTAAACTTTACAAATGGAAGCACAAAGATAATATATTAAAATTAGATAGTTTTTTATTATATATGATTAATAGCTAGATCATTAACAGTATATGAGTAAAATATAACATGAACCAAATGGCTTTACTAGAAGAGCTTTAAGATTTAACTTTCATTCTTTTGTCATTTAATTTTCAGTCAAAACATTGCCAAAACACAGCTTTCTGTAACTAATGTGCTAAAACATATATTGAGGGTAAAATGCATGTCAACCTTGATTTTTCTCACTTTATGACATGGTCTGAATCTTAAAACTCCACAAAGTGCAACTGGATATACTTGTGTAAAAGCCCTACCCATGATGCCAATGGCACCATTTCCATGGTAACTTGAATGCTTCAAAAGGAAAAAACAGAAGGAGTCTTCAGAAAATTGCACAAAGTGAACAAAATAAATTATTAGATTGAACATATGCGGCATAAACAAAATATGGGGTAGAGTTATTAAAACTGAATTGCCTTTTAAAAAATGAAAGCAAGTATGAGTCAGGCATGGAACTTCACCTTATAGGAAATGTGGTCATCCTAAACTCAGCAGTGAAAGTATCCTAGTAACTCTGTTGTGGCCAAATTGGGAGCTCATATACACATCAACATATTTAATCATCTTTCTATTTTGGAGGTTCAAACTTCCATGTGATTTTTACATGAGTAATGAATTAAGAGAATAAAATTAAGGTGCAGTTATTAAGTATATGCCAATAATAGGTAATATCTACTGTTTGTATTATGCTAGCTCAAAATATATATTTTGATATTATTGTATAAATTATTTTATATCCTCAAAATAGAAATACTATGTCAATTTTCTACCAAGAGGTATGTTTAAAAAACAAACTATTTTCATTGGAGCAAGTACTAAATATTATATTAAGTATGGTATTTTTAAGATAAGTCACTGACATTGAAACAAATTGCAGTGAATTAAGTGAGCTAGTGACAGCTAGAAAACTAAGAACATTGTTCAATTATTTTAATCTTATACAATTGTGTTTGAGTGGTCTAAACAAAAATCAAGTCATGTTTTCTTTTCAAAGGCATTTATTTGCTTACAGAAAAGTATCTTAGATTTTGTTGCATCTGTTATATTAACTCTACTTCATTAAATCTTTACTCTCCAGTTCTGCCTTTTTCAACGTCTATCTTTCTGTTTCTATTGGTTCTGAACATTTAGGTGAGTGAATTATGTATTCACCACTGAATACATTTGCAAAGAGGAGCGATATGCATCACTGAAGACTCACCTGGCCTACTTCATCATTTTGCCTTGAGTTAGCTCTAATAATATTAATGCCCTAAACTGAAAACTGAAATTTGATTTTCAATTGTTCAAGGCCTCTAATTCAATATGACCATGAATAATAAGATGTGATGTCTTCAGAATTATGAATGAAAATTTGATTTCCAATTGTTGCTTCATTCATCTAATGAATGTACTGAATGCCTACTATGTGAAAAGCACCATCCTTGGCATTAGCAGTACAAATAAAAATATGAAGTAGCACAGCCAACAGGACCTGATTTGCTAGTGAATATGAGAGAAAAATATACTAATAAAAGCTTATAGTATAAAATTGGACTCCCTCAGCACGCTATGGTGTCTCAGCTTTTAAACATCTGAATATAAAAGATAAAAGGTGTTTAGATGCTAGATGTTTAAAAAACATCTAGCCCAACCCCTTTGTTTTACATCTAAAGAAACTAATTATCACAGACTGTGTTTACATGCATGTGTGTATTTGGGTATATGTGCATTTGTGTGCGTTTTTCAAGGGTCCAGTAAAAATATAAAGAGAAACCGTACAAAGCAGGATCTCATTGATGTAATCTATATGTTCATATATAAACATGTGTGGTATGGTATGGTATGGTATAAAGGAAGGTGCACTTGACCAGAAATCTAGAGAAGGGTTCTACTTGCACGCTGCTAATTTTTAGGTATACAATATGAACAAGATGTTCAGCAATTTCTTTATATCATGAGTTTCAATTCAATCTCTATCATCTATTTCTCCAGGTTGTTGTGAGGACTGAAGGTAGTGATGGATACAAAAATGTTTGTAAAATTTAAAACAATATAATGTGATTTTATTTCATGTAGCAAATCAAGATATAAAGAAGATGATTAATTTAATTGTAGAGAATTATTGGATTAACAAAATGAAATGCTTAGTTGTGAATTAAAAGAAAGAACAAAGATTATTTAATTCTTATCTGTTCATTGTGTGTTGTCATGTTTAAGATACACAAATGCTCAAATCAATGGAGAGGAAAAGACAATTAACAAATTTGGGATATGTATTTCTGTATCTCCTTCCATTCCCACGACAGAGCATGAGGCTTCCATCCTGATTAGAACAGTTGGTGTGTGAAAGTTTGCATGTCAGTGCTAGTATGGACTGCACTCACAGTTTCTTCTAAGGAAAAATGCCCTACCTGTTGACCTCATTGAGTAATAAGCTAGAAGTTGGCAGGTTTGATCCCATACAGTGTATTCCTCCCACCATTCCAACTGACTGAAAAATTGGTAAGTGCCATAGCCAAATGCAGCCAATCAATCCATGGCTATCCAGATAGGCATGATATAGCTGAAAATAAAGGGTTTTTTGAAGAATTTAAACTTCAAGCTATTGGGAGATTGAGGCAGTTAACAGTGAGTGACTGAAGCTGGGTAATGCATAGAAACAGTGACACAGAGTCAGGACCATAAGAGCTAATGGCAAGCTGAAGTTATCAGGAAGAAATTCCAGAGGTAAGCAAATGTGCGAGATAGAGAAGAACACACATGTGTGTAGTCAGGGGCCTAGGAGGAGGAATCAGAGATGATCAAGAGCAGTTATTCTCTAAAATTGCCTTTGCTCATGAGGGATAGCCCTATTTGTCTATAATAAATTCTTTAATGTGGGCTGAGATCCTAAAATAGCCTGGAAATCTAAGGGAATTTTAAGATTTATTAAATGTGGCAGCCCAGCAAGAGTGATTAGAGGTGATGACAGCTGCAGTAGCATCCAGGGGTGACGTCCAGTGAAACAAATCAGACGATGAGCTGACATGAAGGGATTTCACTGATTTTGTTATCCAAATCATCACCAGGAAGGAGCTGGCCTTGTAGTACCACCAAATGGCCTATTGGAGACTCAGTTACAGCATTTTTGAAACACAGCACTTCATAAAATTAGTAGTTTTATCCTATAAGATGTGAGAAATGTGTTCTATTGGACATTTTCAAATCCTTCCTTTCAGTCATGCCATTTGTTTTCATTGAGTTTTACTAAACCAAGAAACTTCTCCATCAGTTGGAGCCAGACTTTGTCTCTCTTTTGTTAACCATTTTGGAAACCTTTAGAAAAGAAAATTGGAGAAGTAGAGAGCCTCCCTTATCTCCTGAAGTTGCAGAAAAGAATGTGATGGAAATCGGGACTACAGGTGCAAGGATGTCAGAAGTACAAGTACCACTAAATGTGTAACAGCAACAGGTCTCCCATACCAAAATAGTGCCCTGATAGGCAAAGAGAGGGGCCGTAAGGCCTCAGATGAGGACATTTATGTCCATAAGCATGTATCTGGAACTAAATGCCATTGAATTTTCAATGCTTACAAAAGCGCGAGCGAGCTCGCTCTCTCTCTCTCTCTCTCTCTCTCTCTCTCTCTCTCTCTCTCTCGGCTTGAGAAGAGCAGCCTTTCATTGACTAAAGACCCTATAATAACCTCATCTGGAAGAGCACCCTCACAAAATAATATCTGCTCCTGCCTCTCCTTATTACCACCAAGAGAGTGACCAGGATTGAATATCAGTACAGTTTGAGCAACAAAATACATTATCTCTTCACTTTATACACCAAAGGACTTGAATGTCTTGATGTCTGGCAGGAATCAGGGGAACATGTGTGAAACTGTACCTTAAGGGTGTTAGACTGAGAGACTGGAATGTTAGACTGGATAAGAAAGAATTTATTAATATGCAAGTACTCACCCATGATTCAGAGTACTACATACAGCCTACCAAGATATCTTAGCCAGACCCAATACAGAGTTTGTCCCAAGTCCATCTACAGTAGGTTCTTGGGAACTTTGTAACTATGCTGTGGTTGTTTTATCTCACCATGTAACTGTGAAAGATACATCTAGAAACTAGTAGAACCTTCACATTGCTTCCCTGATCTGTGCAGTAAAGTATGCTGTGATGGGAGGGTTGAATGGGATTCCTAAAATTGTTCTTACTTAACCAAAACAATAAATTATAAAAATTAATTCCCAAAAAGTAACCTTTGACTGAAGGAGAAGCTGAAAGATAAATGCTTTGCCTTTTCTTCCTTTAAGATGCATTTCTTAAAAGTTTACCAGGGATGTCCAACTCATTTTTATCAGGGGTCACATCAGCCTCATGGTTGCCTTCAAAGGGCCAAATGTCATTTGAGGACTGTATACATGTAACTACATCTTAACTAGGGGCAAGGAGCTCTACATTCAGCCCTTTGAAGGCAACAGTGAGGCTGATGTGGCCCCGGTGAAAATGAGTTGGAAACCCCTGTAATATAGGCAATGCCTCAGAAGCAAGTGGCCAAAACATGTTTCTTTGCATTTGCTTTCCTTTATTCTCTACCCCTCAATCTGCACGTCTTTCCCTGGATCTCTTTTCCAATAAATAAACTACATATGATCCTTTGTCTCTGGCCTTACTTCTAGGGGAAACTAGGTGATAACTGGAAGGATAGTGAACTGACCAAGATTAAAACCTGGCAATGGAGATTTTTATCATCCTTTGCAATATTTAATAAAATAACATTTAAAATGTCCAGAAACTACTCTTCCAGAATTTCTGAACTTTCAATAAATGGTAAGAAAAAATGCTTTGTCAGTAAAAATGGTACCTGAGAACCCACAGAAATACCATCACTTCAGAGAAAGTGATACTCCAATTGGCTGGCAATGTGAACAATGAATTAACCATTTTTCAAGACAGTTGAGTTTATAGAAAAAGTACAAAAGTAAAACATAGACAAAAGAAGAGAATACTGCAGCAGCATGTATTCACAGCAACTAGTATAGACAAACCTACAAGAAGGCCCACAATATAATGGGGAAAGAGGAAAATCAAAGAAAAAAAGATGAGAATCAGAGTATAGCTTGCAATAGCAACATTTTATGAAGAGCCTCCTATATGCTGGGCACTAATTAAATGTTTTACATATACTAACTGATTTAATACTCATAACAATCCTTGAGGTATCCCCATTTGATAGATGATAAAACTAAAGCATGTAGCATTGATATAACTCGCCTAATGTGACTCAACTACAAATAAGAGACTTCTAATCTGAGTAACAGATCGCTTAAGTTGACTCAACCACCAAGTAACAGACTTGCAAGCCTGACTCTGGAGTTCACATCCTTAAAACACCCTCCAATATCTTTTTTTTTAATTGTGGTAAAATACATACAACATAAAATTTACCTTCTTAACCATTTTTAAATGTACAGTTCAATGTCATCAAGTACATTCACATGTTGTGCTATCATCCCCACTCTCCAACCACAAGACTCTTCTCCCTTGTGAAAATAAAATCCAGTATCCATTAGATAATTCTCAATTCCCTCCACCCCCAGCCCTTTGCAACCACAATTCGACTTTTGTCTCTATGAAGTTGACTCTTCTAGGTACCTCATATAAGTGGAATCACACAGTATTAGTCCTTTTGTGACTGGCTTAGTTCAGTCAGATTCATCCATGTTGTAGCATCTGTCAGAATTTAGTCCCTTTTCAAAGCTGGATAATATTAATTGTACATATACACCATATTTTTTGGATGCATTCTTCCATTAATAGACATTTTGGTTGCTTCAATCTTTTGCCTATTCCTATGAACATTGGTTTACAAAAATATTTTTGAGTTCCTGCTTCTGATACTCTTGGTTATATACCTAGAAGTGAAATTGCTGGATCAAATGGCAATTCTATTTTGAAATTTTTGAAGAATGGTTATATGATTTTCTATAGTGGTTATACTGTTTAACATGTCCCCCAACAGTGCAAAAGGATTCCAATTTCTCCACATCCTCACCAATACTAATTTTCCGGTTGTTGTTTATTCATTTTATTTTTGATAGTAGCCACCCTAGGAGGTATGAGGTGGTATCTCTTTGTAGTTTTGATCTACTTTTCCTTAATAATTAGTGATGTTGAACATCTGTTTGTTTGCTTGTTGGACATTCATTATAATTTTTGGAGGAATGTCTATTCAAGTATTTTTCTTGTTTTTTTTTCCAATTTGCATTATTTTCTTCATGTTGTTGTTGAATTGTAAGAGTTCTTTATATATTTTGTATACTAGCTTACCAAGCATATGATTTGCAAGTACATTCTTTCATTCCATAGACTGCATTTTCACTATGCTGATTGTGTCTTTTGATGTACAGAAGTTTCAAATTTTGATGTCGTCCAATTTATCTAGTTTTTTCTTTTGTTGCTTCTGCTTTTGGTATCATATCCAAGAAATCATTACCAAATCCAATGTCATGAATTTTTCTGCTACATTTTATTCTAGGAGTGTTAGAGTTTGATGTTTTATATTTAGATTTTAAATCTATTTTAATTTTTGTGATTTTTGTGGATGATTTAAGGTAATAGTCCCAATCATTTTTTGCATGTGGATATCCAATTTTTCTAATATCATATGTTGAAAACTCTGTCCTTTCTCCCATTAAATGATCACTAGTACCCTTGTCAAACATAACTTGGCCCATGTGCAAGGGCTTATTTCTGGGCTCAATATTCTATCCTTTGGTCTAGATATAATCTGTCTTTCTGACAGTACCACATTGTCCTGATTGTTGTGGCTTTGTAGTACATTTTGAAACTAGGAGGTATGAGACCTCCAACTTCATTCTTCTTTTCATGAAATTTTCTTAGAATTTAATGCAATAATTTAATTCTTTGTTAGTCTCTAGGAGAGGGAGAAAATATAAAAGGTTAGTTTATTTTTTCCAAAGTAGTTTACAAGACCAGCATCCCTGGGAACACACTTTAGGAAACATTGCTTTTCTACATAACTCGGATATTTTAGGAATCCTAACTGATCTCCCACCACACACAATTTTCAAAATTCAATGGATTTTAATAACCCCAAATAATCATTTTCTTTCTAAAATAAAAAATTTATTTTTAATTTTCTCATAAAAATCCAAATGCTTACAAACATATTAACATTATCATGTAACAATAGTCAATATAATTAATATTACGCTTGCCTGAGACACACAGGAAACCTAATGATGGATCAGACAGGAATATAGTTTATTTCTCTCATATCTAAATCCAAATGTAGGTGGCCCAGGGCTTGGTGGGAGTACACTGAGTATAGCCTCTGTTTCCAATATTACCTCATAATCTAACATGTATGCATGATAATAATATGCAAAACAGAATATTTGAAAGGACATATGAAAAAAGTAATATTATTTAACAATCCACTTAACAGCATGATGATTTTGTTACTCTGATGAAACTCTTAAATGTGAGAATACTGGTATTATAGAGGAAGTTGTTGAGGACTAAATACTCCTTGTGGTTATCCACTTTAAATATCAAGATCTCTGAACTTGAAATCTCACAGTGAGATAGAGAAGACTAAAAATGTCACCGCATTTAAATAAATTTAACAACTTGTGACTTTGCATCACATCTGATGTTTTGTGGCCTAAAAATTTGTGCTCTCTTTAAAAAAATCTATAATTTGTCTAGCTATTTACAGGCACCCACTTGCCTGGCACCTCATGCTCTATAAAAGAGCAAAGTCCACAGTTATTCCAGGAACAGGTGTGTGGCATCTATACAAATTTCCAAAAGAGGACACACCCATTAGAGTAACAAACTAATTTTCAATTTGAAAATGCCCATTTCTTAGATTGGTGGGGCAAATTAAACTCCTCACACTACAGTGTATTGCATAATAGTGCATATGAGCTAACCCTCCAGGCATATGCTATGTATTAGCCTAGTATTGATCCTTAGCTGCTATGTGTTTGCTCACATACATGGCCTAACTACATTCGTGCCACATCCTATCATTTTGTCATTTGGCAAGAGAATCTCTAAATTCAAGAAAGTGATGTCTGATGAATATCAACTCACCACCCATACATATTCTTCTTTATGGCTCTCTCTATTTCTCTGGGCCCCTGAATTCTCTGTCTTCCTTCACTGTCTTCCTCTGGGAAGGCACCTTCATTTCCAGTGAGGAGGAATCCAAGTCTCTCCCATTTTAACAGTAAAACCATTTTCATGATCTTATATCCACCTGCTATGCCTCCTCACTTTCTTTCATTTATCATACACATTTCTCATAATACAAATTTCTTTTATCCATCTCCATTCTCTCTTCAGTCGGAATTTGAACTGGAATATTTTCCCTAAAGCATAACTGGTCTCTTAATTACCAAACCCAGTGAACATTTTTGAGTTCTTATCTCAATTATGCCTTCTGTGGCATTGATATAGTTAATTATTTTTTCTGACTGAAACTATTGTTAATTTGGGTTTTATGATGTCTTACGTTCTTGGTCCCCACTTTTGATCATTTTTCTCAGTATTTCTCAAATAATTTTTGTCAGAATTTCCCAGAGATTTATCCTTGATGATTTTTTCTTTCAGTTTAAATTCTGTCCCTGCTTCAGTACCTCATACAATGAACTTCTGAGTTTCCTACAAAATTATAAACTCAACATGTCCAAAATGAATGCCTTACCTTTCCCTGGAATGCTCTTCCTCATGTTTCTCTGATAAGTGTCAGAGATACCTTCACTGCTCAGGTACCCAAATCAAAACTCAAGAGTCAGTTTTGATGTATTTTCTTCCCTCATCCACCATATCTAATTCATGAATGAATCTTACCAATTTTAATTTTGAAATTTATCTCAAATCCATCCCAACATATATCTTTCAATCTAATTCATCATATGCACATATTAGAATAAATGTAATAGACTCCTCATGGATCTCCCAGCCTCTAATATTCCCTCAAATCTGTGTCCCGTGCTGTTACCAAAACCTCTATCTAAAACACAAACATGGCCATGTCTGCCTCCTGATTAAAACCTGTGGATGATTTCCAGGACACATTTCCAGCACATTGGCATGGGCTGCAGGATCCTCCACAATCTGGCGGCTGCCTCCCTTCCAGGCTTCACCCTGTTGCCAACCCGATACGCTAGTACTTCGTGTTCCCGCAGGACATGAATACTTGTAAATCTCAGGACACACCTCGACCCTTGTTGATGTTCTCCCCTCTTCATTCCTTGCTCTCCATCCATCTCATAAATCCTGCTCATCTTTCAAAACCCTTCTCTGAAGTTCTCCTGAGGGCTCCAGGCAGAGTTAATCACTCCCTAACCTATTTTTCTCTTTCTTGTGTATACTTCTATCATGGTACTATTACTCTCATTTATAGTTATTTATCTGCCTGTACAATCTTCCTTCAATAAATGCTAAGTTTCTCAATAGCAGGAACCAGGTGCTATTCACCCTTTTATCTCCAGCATCTAGCGTAATTATCCCTACTGCCTTGTGTTCAGGAAAGGTTGGCAGAAGTGATCTGACGTGAATTCATGGTCCTCAGAGTATACTTCACTTAGAAAAATCATACATTTTAAATTATATCACAGGGTTTCCAGTTCAAAATGAAGAATAAACTTGCATATTTATCTCACCTCCTTTTCAAAACCTACTAAACATCACAGTGTACAAAGGGCTGGGGAGAAGTAAGAATTAAATGGAAAATATGAGACAGAGTCCTGAAAAAGAAATCTATGCTTTGTATATTGAAAGTGGAAAGGACCTATTGAAGAATTAACCAGGGGGAGCTATACCCAAAAGTGAGATACTTTTTCTCTCCTGAACCTACAGCCACATTAGAATCAACAAAGAATGGTTTAAAAAATACAGCAAAAATCTAGAGAATTATTTGTAGGGTTCTAAAAACCAGTTTATGAAGTACCCCCACAAAATTTATTCTAATGAAATGAGTGTGTGTGCCTTGGAAAAAATATGGTGTCCTTTATTAACTGGTGGCATTCCACAATGAAGCCCTTGCTATTTGGCCTTTGGCTGATTGAGGTGCATCCAACTTAGCTTCCTGCATGATTCGTGCCAAGTCCTTGCCCATCCACATTAAACATGCTTGCCTGTTGACACACACCACAACCACTCAAAGCTTGCAATCTGCCCTTGCATCCACAAGAGAGACCTGTTAGGAAACAACTTTATGAGACAAAAACTAAACCCAGCTCCCTATATTCAGCAACTTATTTATTTATTCCTATTTAATAATGTATAACCAAGAGCTACCATATATTTAAGAATAAAACAACAACAGGATAAAACAGAAGGACCAAGAGGGACAAACAAAACTCATCCTAGAGTAAGTAAAGAACAAAAGAAAATTTTGAAATCCTATCTTATATTCTTGGAGAGATAATATGTATCTTATTCATACAGCAAAAACATAATGTTATGATGAATGATTCCCACAGAACAAGATAGAGCTCTTCAAAGCTAAAAATTTTAAATGAAGTTAAATTCTGAACAGTCAGTAAATTAACTGACAAAAATAACTTAATGGAAAGATTGGGAGGTAAATGTACAACTGTCCTAAAAAGAATATCACATTCACAAGTAGATGAAAATAAAAGATAGAATAAATGAAGGAGATTCAATATCCAGCTAAAAGAAATTCTGGAAAGAGAAAACAAGGGATCTTGAGGAAATAATACAAGGCAATACCCCAGAGCTGAAAAGGGATAAAAATCATGAAATTTAAAGAACCTACCAAGTACTTAACTAGATGACTAAAAAATATTGAGATGTACAATTTCAAAATACCAAACTGAAGAGAAGTTTCAAAAAGCTACTAGATTAGATAAGCTTAGTAGTAGATGCTAGAAGGCAACAGAGCAATACCTTTAAATGTCAGGAGGAAAATGATATTGTACCTGCAACCTATAACGAGCTAAACAACCAATTAGTGATTCATATAGTAGAAAGTCAAGAGATACAGTCTAAATTGATGGGCCAAGATATAGAAGTTTAGATATTATTTAAAGCTATAAAGATAGCTAACAGAAAAGCTTGAAAAAACATCTGGCAGGAAAAATTTAAGGAGAGCAGGCAGAGGGCAACTTAACTTGAATTTAGCATATCCAATGCAAGTTTGTTTTTTAATTTTTTTTAATTTTCAATTAAAGTTGACATACAATATTATATTAGTTTCAGGTGTACAATAGAGTGACTATATGCTTTTATAACTTATGAAGTGATCACCCTGATAAGTCTGGCACCCATCTGACACCATACATAGTTATTACAATATTATTGACTATATTCCCTAAGCTATACTTCATCCCCATGACTATTTTTATAACTGCAAATTTGTACTTCTTAATCCTTTACCTTTTTCACCCATCCCCCAATCTCCCTCACATCTGGCAACCATCAGTTTGTTCTCTGAATAGATGAAGGGTGGTACATATGTGCAATGAACTATTACTCAGCCATAACAAAGAGTGGAATCTTCCCATTTGCCACAACATCAATAGACATAGAGAGTATTATGCTAAATGAAATAACTCAGACCAAAAAAGTACAAATACGTATAATTTCATTTATATTTGAAATCTAAAAAACAAAATAAATAAACAAAACAGAAATGATGCAAGTTATTAATAGATAAAATTTAAATTTGATGAATGTAGAAGGAGATTCATAAGAGTTAAAACAGGTAAGAAGAGCTTACTCTGGGAACTGAACCGAAGGTGAGAAGCAGAAGGAAAGAGACACTTAAATAAACTCCTTTCTCTTATTTATTTACTTGCCTGTTGAAATGTTTGAGTTTTATTAACATGTGTTTGAACCACTACTATCACTGTGATAGCATGTTTCCAAAGATGACCACCATCATTTCTGCCCTCTCTGCACGTACATGCCACTCCTCCATCAGGATGTGGAATATGTTTCTCTGCCTCCTTGAATCTGGGTTGGCTCGGTCAGCCTTAGCCAATAGAGTATGGTATGAAGGACGCTGTACTAGTGTTGGACTTAACTTTTAAGAGAACTGATAGTTTCTACTTCCAGTTTCTTGGACTCATAAGAGTACAGGCCTTGTGAAAGGGATTAGTGTGCTTACAAGAAGAAATACAAATACAAGATCTCGCTCAACCTCTTTCTCTCTTAATATGTCTCTCGCTCTCTCTCTCTCTGCCATGTGAGAAGAGAACAAGAAGATAGCCATCTGCATACACGAAAAGTGCCCTCAGCAGGCAATGGATCTGCCAACACCTTGATTTTGAATTTCCCAGTTTGCAGAACTGTGAGAAATAAATTTCTATTGTTCAAGCTGCCCAGTCTGTGGTGTCCCATTATAGAAGCTAAGGAAGGAAAATAATTAAATTATGCTAACCTTATTTTGTTTAAGATAAAATGTATACATATAGTTTCATTCTTAATATTTACAAAGATAAAACATTTTAAATTTTAGACTATTCATAGTAAACTACAAGAACACAACAGGATCTATAACTTTTAAGAGATTTAAAGAAATAAAAAGGATAATGAATAGCAATCAGTAAAGCAAGGAAATATAAAAATAAAATAATGTTATAAAAAATAAAGCCATATATATTATTAAATACCTCCAAAATCAATAAGTTAATGTTTTTATTAAAAGACAGATGGAGTAGTATAGAACAATTAAAAATAGATGCTATAGACCTATGTTTAATAATACGGAAAGTTTAGCCTGACATATTTTAAGGTGAAAATAAAGCATGTAGAATATAACATTACTTGATTAAGTGTCTACATGTGTAAAAAAATTTTTAGACATTATATATTATTTTTATTTCAAAAAATGGAATTTAAAAAAATTTTTTAAAGATTTTTATTTATTTATCTTTAGAGGGGAAGGGTAGGAGAGAGGGAGGGAGAGAAATATCAACGTATGGTTGCCTTTTATGTGTCCCCTACTGGGAACTGGCCTGCAACCCAGGCATGTGCCCTGACTGGGAATCGAACCTCAATCCTTTTGTTCACAGGCCCATGCTCAATCCACTGAGCTACACCAGCCAGGGCTAGAATTTTAAAATGTTGTGATCTACTTCACTTTTATTGTTGGTTTTTGTTTTAAAGTTAATATGTATTATTTTTATAGTAAAAAGAAAACCATTTTCATATTTAAGGTAACTATACTTTTTAAAAGACTTAGATCAAAGAAAAATTCATTAATGAACAAGTTATACAAGACAACATAATAAAACAACCCAAAGTACTAAAACTGAGGAAATAGGCAAAACTGTGTTAGACAAATTTAATTAAAAAGAAAACAGTCAGTATTAATACCAAGTAGAACTGAATGCATTAGACTGAATGCATTTAAAAAAACAGGCAAGTAAGTAAACAATAACCAAAAGAAAGTGGAAAAAATAGGAGAATAAACTTCAGTTCATTAGAAGACAAAAAGTGGGGGTGTGGGGTGTTAAACATGCAAAGTGACAAATGAAATCCAAACATGTGATAGTTCTCTCTAGAGAGAGGGAGAAAGAACAAAAATGTTCCTTAATGATGAACTCATGAGCGCAGAATCGCTGTCTGCCTTGGTATCAAGTTGTGTCCTGGTGCCTAGAACAATACCTGTCACACAGCTGAAACTCAGTATTAGTCGGGAACAAAAATAAATTCTTATTTGGAGATGATTTAGGAAGTACTAAACACATACAAATCAAGCAAAGAACTTCAAAAGACTGAACAAAATGAACATAGAAACTACTTAGTAAGAGAAGAAAAATCAGAAAAACAAGGAGAGAAAAGATCTTATTTTTTGCATCTGGGAACATACAGAAAACTTTCTTTAATTTGTCAATTACAATTGACATGCAATATTATTTTACATTAGTTTCAGGTGTAGAGCAGAGCGTTTAGACATTTACAAAATTTATGGCATAATCCTCCTAATAAAGTCTAGTACCTATATGGCACCATACGTGGTTATTTACAATATTATTGACTATATTCCCTATGCTGTACTTTATATCCTTGTGACTATTTGGTAACTACTAATTTGCACTTCTTAATACCTTTACCTTGGTCACCCAGCCCCCCAACTTCCCTCCCTTCTGACAATCATCAGTTTTTTCTCTGTATCTAGGTGTCTGTTGCTGTTCTCGTTTGTTTGTTTGTTTGTTTGTTTGTTTGTGTGCTTTTTTTGTTCTTTAGATTCCACAATTCATATGGCATTCGCCTTTCTCTGTCTTCTTCCACTTAGCACAGTACCCTCTGGGTTCATCTGTATCGATGAGCGCTTAGACTGCCTCCATACCTTGGCTACTGTGAATAATGCTGCAATGCATTGGTGGTTTGCACTTCTTCAGATAAATATCCAGAAGGGAAATTGCCAGATCATGTGGTAGTTCTATTCTTTATTTTTTTTTTTTGAGGAATCTCCACACTCTTTTCCATAATGGTCGCACCAGTCTATATTCCCACCACAGTGCCCAAGGGTTCTCTTTTCTCCACATCTTTGTCAACACTTGTTTGTTAATTTATTGATGATACCATCCCAATTTATTTTATGAGTCTTACATAACTGGCACAAAAATACTGTCCACCATTACAAAAGAGAAGACTGTATTCATGAATACGGCTTCATATATTCTAAATACTACACTAGCAAATTGAATCCAGCTGTGTATTTTTAAAAAAGCATATAGCATGACTAAGTAGATTTATTCCAGAATGCAAGAATGGCTTAACGTTAGATATTCTATTAATGCTGTGCATTATATGAATAGGTAAAAGAAGAAAAAAGCATGTATTTTATTAATAAATGCCAAGTGTTTTTGATGCTAAAAACTGGAAATTCTAAAAAATAAAATAAAGGGAGAACAGATGGATACTGATTTAACTATATCTTAAAAAATTAGAAATCAACAGTAAAATTCACACTGAATCATAAAAATTGGAGGTACCCCATTAGAAAGAGGACAATTAAAAGATATGCTTAATGCTGTTCTATAGTTAAAACAAAGTAAAATGAAATGAGGTATATCTTGCTGGAAAGAATATCATTTGAAATTTTTTTGTTTAGCAGTACAGAAAACAAACTTAAACATTCTTAAACAATATAGTTGTGTTTTTTTTACTAAACATTAAGGGTGAGTATTAAAGGAAGGCAAATTTTAACATCAGAATCAAGAAATGTTAGGGGCTTGGGCTTGTATTAAATGGAAAAGATAGTTAGACAGCATCACCCTGTTCAGCCAGGGGAGGGAGGGAGAAACACAAGTGGGAAATTAGGTTTAAAGGCTTCATGGGCTCCATTCTATGCCCTCACCTAATCGGTAAATTTATCTCCAACTGCTAACACCCTGTAAATCCTGCTTTCTGTTGGCCTACCTTTCAGCTTATTCGTCCTTAAAGGCAGGATAGCCAGGTTTCAAGGCAGAAAGCCTGAGTTCAAATCATGACTCTGCTATTATCAGTGCTGTGACTTTGAGCAAATTACTTAACAGAAACTAAAGCTTTAATGTCTGCAGGTATAAGAAGGGATATCAACCATACTTGACTCTTGTGAGCAGTTATAAAATAAAAGCGAACTAACCTCACCCTTGGCGTTTAGTAAAAATGCTCACTATAGAAAATACTATCTACCAGAATCCCAAGCCTGGGATGATAATTCTATACAGGAAAGACCATCAGAGTGAAAGATATAAACTAAAAATTTCCAGGTGTCAATTATAGCAACTAGGGATACCTTAGCAGGAGCTCTGGATACAAACAACATAAAAACAAAGGAAAAGATAAAGTGAATGGTAAAAGGACTATTTGTATGAGAAAGGCTTTTGAAAGCAGCAATCAGTTGGAACCTCTGGGCTGAGAGACAGAATGCCTGCTATGGGTTATGGTATATGAAACTCCTGAATCCTCGCTTCAGGGAGATCCACAGTAAGGATGCAAGCTCCTCATCAAGGCTTCCAGAGTTCAACTGGTCTTTGTTTAAACCAGACGCAATTCACAGGTTGAACCATTGGGACTGACTCTAGGGTGTTAAACTAAGCTCTCATAGTGTAAAGCTATCATTATTAGCTTTACCCTAAGCTAATAATACTAGGGTATTGAATGTTAGTGTTGATGAATACACACACATTTGTATATACTCATGAAAACTATACACATATGGAGATATGTATATGTACGTATAATTACAGATTCCCCAAGCTCTATTAGGAATATCTTTCTTCCATGTCTGGTTCACATCTTCCTTTGCTCTACCAGTTTTTCTTACAGCCATCCCCAAGCCTCTCTCTGCCTTCTCTGTGCTGCTCTGTTTGCATCTCTGTTTCTTTATAAGCAAGGAAGCACAGAGCCCTGATGTCTCTGTTTCCGGGACCCAGATGTAGTGACCCTTTTTAGTAATCTGACCCAGCAGCAGCAAACCTCCAACAAGACTAAGGAGAAGAAAACAGAATGTGTCCACATCACAGAGTTGCAAAGAGCTCAAGGGAGAGGAAATTATCACAACAGGAGGAGATAAAGGATTCTTTGGTGGCCAGGAAATCAGGGGTAAGAACTGCAGGGGAGACATTGGGAGAGGCAAAGTGACATCTACATATTAAAGAAAATAAGCAAGAAGTGAATGAGGTTGTAATTCCACCCTGGGGGTTCTGGTGACAAACCGCTCTGATTCTGACTTCATGGTACAAGTCGCCGCCAGCACCCCTCGGTGGAATTATAGCCTTGCATTACTGAGTTGCTTGTCTGTTATTATGCTCAGAAGAGTTTGAAAAATATGCCCAGTGTTGTTGAAATGAGAAGTGGTGGCAGCCAGGCATAGCTTGCAATCAAGTTCCTCCTGAAAATGTTCCAAGAGAGCTTTGATGGCCTGAAGTGGCTGCCACATGGCCTTGTTGGTAGGCTATTTTCAAAGTTCATCTTCCATCGGGTTTCTTCTATTTCACCCTGGACCCCCAATTGTGATAGCTTCTAATTCCCTGCCACCAAGCCATGGGGCAGTAATGACCGAGTCCATGGTAGTGGCATCAATCCTGGAGCAAACTAAACTAATAATCTTGGATCCACATTCCTGCGAAATGCATGCCCATCACAAAAGTGTCACATGCTTTGGGAACAATGTCTCTTTGAATAGAGCAAAGAAAGGTGGGTAATGGGAGAGTTATGGGGAAAATGAGGAAATTAAGGCTAAATCATATACCAATCGTATTTATGAGTCTTTTAGAAATATTTTTTAAGGGCATGGAAAGTTTCACAATCCTGGATGTTCTCTTGTCTAGAATCACCTAAGAATGAAACCAGTTTGGCTATAATCATAGGTCACTTTTTCATTTAATTTCTGTGAGTATTTATTTAGAGCAGTAAATGATGGTCTAGATTTTATACAGCAGGATGAGTGACCAAATAAATTTGGCTATTTATAAGTGGCTGAATATAAGGCCATGAGCAATTTTTTATCAAATTAAAACCTGAATTGATACATTATTCTTCTTTATTCCTTTACCCCTCCCAAACCCTTAGCACAGTGTCCTAAACATAGCAGTCATGAGTTCCTTATTTGCATAAATGGATGGGAGAGTGGATGGATGCATGGATGGATGGATGGATGGATGGATGTTTCAAGTTTTTAAGCAAAATTTTCAGCAGGAATAGAACGCTGATGGTTCATCTCATAATCAGAGTTTTGAAGCAAGAGTATCTCCATGTCCTCACCTATGGCAAATATTTCTTATAAGTCATGGCACTCATTTCTCTGGATGTCTTGGAAACTTCAGGATAAAGCCCCCCATTCATAGAAGGGCACTGGAGTTAAATTCTAGAATTGCTAACATCCTTTACCAACATTTGCCCCCTGTACAAGTCACATTGTAGTAATCCAATTTATAAAGAAGCTGAGTGGTAAGATTGCTCAGCTTTCCTGGTAAGGACATAGTTTCCTGCCCTTGGAGAGAAGCCTGGATGTAGAGTTCTTTTGTTGTTGTTGTTGTTGTTGTTGTTTTGTTTGTTTTGTTTTGTTTCCACAGCTAAGGCTATCTATGGGTACCAGAAAAGTGATTCAAGCAGAAGTCCCATGATGCAAAGTGTCCTATAATATCCCGCCCAAAATAGCCCACTCTACCTTCCGTGAGGCCTCTGAATCCAATACTAAAGTAATTTTCCTGTTTTTCTATTATTTGTGTCAGTTTAACTTAATACAGTGATAAATATGAAAGAAGAAATGGGTAAATAGGGGGTGGGTTAGGCAAAAAGGAAGCAAATAACTTGGTATCATTTGCAAAACAGAAAACAAAGCAATTCAGAGAAACTGTGCAGCTCTTCTTCAAGTTTCCTTTACGTACAACGGCACCACTTCAGAATTATTATAAACACTGTAAAAGTCTACAGTTATTATTTAAAAATTAGAAAAGAGTAACTTTCTGTAACACCAGTTTCAGTTTAAATAATTATATAGAAGCTCTTTGATTACTTTTGTTCCCATTGGTAGATTTATTTTGCGTTCTTGGCCTCTCTTCTGCCTGTGAGCGTCAAGAACTTCACTTTCAGAGCCAGACACAAAGCTTTGAAGCCCAGCTATAGACCTGCCATCTATGATCTTCATTGGCTTGATTCCTATTCCATTTTTTTTTATATTGCATTTTAAACAGTGTATTTTTGAATTGTACTCCGTGATTGCTTTTCATTAGAATGTAAGAAACCCTGGCTGGTGTGACTCAGTTGGCTGGATATTGTTCCATGAAGCAAAAGGTCATCAGTTCGATTCCCAGTCAGGGCACATGCCTGGGTTGTGGGGCAGTCCCCAGTCAGGGAGCACTCAAGAGGCAGCTGATCAAGGTTTCTCTCCCTCTCTTTCTCCCTCCTTTCCCCTCTCTCTAAGAATAAATAAATAAAATCTTTTAAAAAAGGAAGGTAAGGCAATTCTTGATTTTTATTTAGTGATCACTTCACTTTCTTATAATCAAGATTTTTCAAGTGATTCAAATATTCTAAGTGGGTAATCATTTCACCTGCAATTAAGAAGTTTGTCTCTTCTAATTCAACAACTACATCTTTTTGCTCCTCTTCCTATCTTAATTACATTGCCTAGAACATATAGAACAGGTTTGAAAAGTAGAGATCCTTCACCAACTGTATGACTCTGGGCAAATTACCCACAC